>OX621215.1:7410578-8610578 GCA_951640565.1 Petrophora chlorosata
TGATTCTGATTTTGATTTTAATTTTAAGTAATTGTTATTTATCTAATACTAGCTGTTGCCCGCGACTTCGTTCGCGTGGACTTCGTTTAACGCTGATGTAGAGACTTTTTTTTAGATTGTGTACAACACATGTTATTTGAAAAACACACTGTACAGGGAGCAAACACGTAAAGACTTTGGGATCACGTCACCCGTGAGAAGGTTTCGTACAGCTGTCTCTGTGAGAAATATCCTGTCCTCAGATCAACGGCCGTGGCCTAGAGAGTCTGGTCTTGCGACTTATTGATCGTCATTGCAAAGCTGACGCTCACACAAAACTGCACGCGTTTGAATGTGAACGGAAAGTGGTTCGAGATGAGAGAGATGAATATTAATATATGAAAACTGACTCACCAGCGCCACGGGCTATCAGTATACCTCAGTGAGGTTCAGTGCCTCAGTGAGGTTCGTCTCTAGCGACAGTATCTTCAGCCGAGTTCCGTTACACAACTAACCTCCCCGAAGTTAACAACTTCGGCGGGGTCTAATTTCAAAAAAGCATAATTTTGTATTCCAAATTTTTAATCTAATAGAGTGCGCTGGATGTCCGGATGGACTCAAAGAATTCAAAAACTCTACGGGGTACGGTAGTGAATTGCCACCATCCTCACCGTCGTCTTATACATCAACGTCCTGTTCAATGTCCCTCAAAACATTATAGGCTGGACTTCCACAGTTGCACTGGGCCCACAAAACACCAAAATTAAAGCGAACAAATGGCGCATACGTCGTGAGCATCACTTACGACTGCTTTTGCTAGTTTCGTCCCAATTTTGGTCGTCATTCAGAAGGCGCCTTGCTTTGCAGGCTACGTGGAAAGTTGTGGAAAGTGTTTAATACCATCGTTGTTCTGAGGAACAGTTCACTGTTGTGAGAAACGCAAATGAGGTAGCGCCGCGGACATACAGTGTGTATCAGCAACCGTAAATAGTAGCATTTATTGTTACTGGCATGGACGGTGTAAATACATACTGGCAAAATCAGGTTCCTGATAGACACCCGATCCCCCACTAAGTCGTCGTTTGTTAACTGGACCAGTTTGTTTGTCGTTGAAGTCGTTGTTTGGCACTTCATCATACATTAAAGTTTTGGCAAAATCATCCTCTTGAAAAAACCTAAAAAAAATTGTGGTCTGATAAGGGTTTTCAAGAGGTTAGCTGAAGGATTCCGGGTCGAAAAAAAAATTCGATCACTTTGGAGGTAAACGACCATGTTTGAGTAAAGGACGGTGGCGTAACTTTACTCGTGATAGGTGTCTCGTATGCGGAAGGCCGTCTGGGTAGGTACCACCGTTTTGCCAGTTATTCTGCCTCCAAGCCGTAGTGCGCAAGCATTACTGTGTTTCCGTTTAAAGGGGATTGTAGCCAGCGTAATAACTGGGCATATGAGACTCAATATCAGCTGATGTCAAGACAATGACTCAGATCTGGGTGGCACTGCTATTGCTATGGGCAGACGTAGCCCGTACCATCAGGCGAACGACTTGCTAGTCTCATCACTCAGTACCATAAAAAAGCAAGTAACGTCAAAGTAAACAAATTTAAAATAGATGTTTTATTTATATTCACCGTGTGTGGTGCACTACATAAAAAAATCGTTTGCATGTTTTAGCGACCCGTAGCGCCATCTAGTGTCAATTGCATAAATGAATTTTCAAAAGTTGAAATAATTATGGTTCTTTTCATGTAAAGTTTGCGAGTTGTTTTCTAAGAGTTACTAAAAACGCTGAAATTATATTTCTATCATGATATTATTAATTTATATATAACTTTACTTGTTTGCATTTAATTTATATTCATAGTGTAAACAGCGTTTTAAATTCATACTAATTTTACATTTTGTCTATCTTCCTCGCTTAAAGAAGTTAAATATCAAAAAATATTGTACCCGTATTCGTTAATTTTTAATTATATAAACTAATTCTTAGTTTCAAGATTTAAGGATAATCTATTAATTTTTTTCCATACTAACTTGGCCCCAATTTAACCCCCCCATAAGTAGATTTTTCAAAATGTCGATAGCCTATATTAAAATCAGAATTTAATTAAACATATTCGTGGAAACGTCATTAAAATCCCGTCATTGGTTTTTAAGTTATAGAAGTCCAAACAAACAAACAAACAAAAATTTTAAAAACTGTTTTAATATGTTTAGTTACTCATTTTATATCGCCCTGGCTGTTTTTTTTCGAATATCTTCCAAGTACAGATTTTTTGGGTTTTACGATTTTATTATATATAGATTAGGATTAGGAAAGGATTAGGAAGTTTGTTATGTGGCCTAGGACTCTACAAAGCATTTTTTAGAATACCATCATGTCAACCCATGTACAAACCAGTTTAAGCTGAGCCTTGTGCACAAAGGCTCCGGTATGTTCCGTGGTTCAACTTATAGTGGACTTGTATATATTTTCCTTAATTACGTCATAACTTCAATATTACTGGACCGATTTTGATTAAACAAAGCCTATGTGTAGTGCCGGACTCCACAAAACATATTACAAAAAACTGCATTCAAATTAGTGCCCTTGTTTCTGAGTTTATCCCGGACAGACAGACAGACAAAAATTTTAAAAATTGTATTTTTGGGTTCTGTTGCTACCATATACTCCTAAAAAAATAGATTTTCAAATATATCTTAAATGTACAGTAACCGCTTCGTTACAGTTTTATTATAAGTATAGATTACGTCATCGTTCACAGCGGTCCATGCCTCTTCCCCTCATATACCACATACAAACACACTTTCAATAAATAAAATATATTTTCATACTCTAGAAATCTATACTTAACTTGGATAACGGTGTATTGCGTATCCAAAATGCTCTGATTTCAGTAGTAAAGGAACTAGAACGGTTAGGATTGGAAGTGTCCCCAACAAAAACACAATGCTGTTTATTTAAAAGAGGAAGGGGAAGAAATCAATTTCATTTGTCCATAAATGATTATATTATATCCTCCGTGGATAATGTTAAATACCTAGGTGTATGGTTGGATAAATCTCTACTCTGGAGAAAACATATTAACGAGACTCAGGAAAAAGCTGCGAAAATGCTGAACGTGTTAAGGATATTGGCCGGCACGTCATGGGGTATACATCCTAAGCATCTGCGGCGGCTATATATAGCTTTGATTCGTAGTAGAGTGGATTTTGGTAGTTTTCTCTACGGCACTGCAGCAAAAACACACTTGGCTAGACTTGATAAAATACAAAATGTCGCAATGCGGGTTATAGGCGGTTTCATTAGGACTACACCCATACACGTTATGCAATGTGAACTTTGTATACAGCCCTTACATCTTAGACGTCAATACCTAGCCACAAAATACTGTTTAAAGTCGCAGTCGCTTACTGACAACATAACTATTAAACTATTGAAAGAACTTTCAGTGTTATGTGAAAAGGGAAGGTGGCAGAGAAACAAAATACCTATACTAGGGTCGATCTATGATGAAACTAAAACAGAGAGAATTAAATCAAACAAACCTGTAAATATGTTTACGTTAGATACTTGGATGTCAAATATTATAATCAACTTTATACATACAGAAGTAGACGGCATTAATCAGTCTAAAAAACAATGCGATGCTGGGATTCTCAAACATAACACGTTATGCATGCTCAATTCCATATATAACAACTGGCATAAACTATATACAGACGGATCGAAAACAAGTGATGGCGCCGGTGCTGCATTTTATGACCCCAGTCGCAATGTGAATGAGTCGTATAAAATTGTATCTAGTTGTAACACTATAATGACCTTGGAACTCTTTGCCATCTCGGAAGCACTATCGTATACCATAGCTTCGGATTTAAAGGAAGTCGTTATTTTGACAGATAGCCGAAGTGCTTTGCAGCATATTGCTCGATGCGTCTCTGGTGTCAGAGGTGCTTCGGTAGCATATGCCATCCTAAAGAAAGTATTATTTCTTTTACGAAAAGGTGTTAAGTTGAGGTTGCAATGGGTTCCTGCACATGTTGGTATTCGAGGCAATGAGGTTGCTGATAAATTGGCAAAAGAAGCTATTGTTTTTGGTACGGAAACATATATTTTGGCAGAAAACACAGAGATTTTGATTAAATACAGATACAAAATATTTGAAAAATGGAAGTCTTACTATGATAATATTAGTTGTCAAAAAGGAATTTGGTACAGAACCCTACAGCAGCAACCCCCTCGAATTCCATGGTGGTCAGACACTGCATTGAGAAGACAGCATATAGTTTTAGCTCATAGGCTTCGCTCCGGGCACTTACCACTCAACAAATTTAAACATCTGATGAGGAGGGTAGACTCCCCTAACTGCACATCTTGCGGAATTCCGGAGGATGTTTATCATCTTTTGGTTGAATGTGTCAGGAGTGAACCTATGAGGGTATGTATGTCAAATCAATATGGTGTCAACCTGCAAGATGTTGGAGCATTCCACAGCATCCTAGCTGCACCCACATGCGATGCGGCTAGGACTCTGTATGCAATGATTGCAAACAGTCTGGTGTAATAGGACTACGGTTAGCATAAACAGGGCTGTCATAGTCGCAAAGCGACTCAAAGCCCTTACAAAAACAAAGATTTAAAAAAAAAAAAAAAGATATATTTGAAAATCTATTTTTTTAGGAGTATATGGTAGCAACAGAACCCAAAAATACAATTTTTAAAATTTTTGTCTGTCTGTATGTCTGTCTGTCTGTCTGTCCTGGATAAACTCAGAAACTAGGGCACTAATTTGAATGCAGTTTTTTGAAATATGTTCTGTGGAGTACGGCGCTACACATAGGCTTTGTTTCATCAAAATCGGTCCAGTAATATTGAAGTTATGACGCAATTTAGGAAAATATATACATGTCCACTTTAAGTTGAACCACGGAACATACCGGAGCCTTTGTGCACAAGGCTCAGCTTAAACTGGTTTGTACATGGGTTGACATGATGGTATTCTAAAAAATGCTTTGTAGAGTCCTAGGCCATATAACAAACTTCCTAATCCTTTCCTAATCCTAATCTATGTCTATACATATAATAAAATCGTAAAACCCAAAAAATCTGTACTTGGAAGATATTCGAAAAAAAACAGCCAGGGCGATATAAAATGAGTAACTAAACATATTAAAACAGTTTTTAAAATTTTTGTTTGTTTGTTTGTTTGTTTGGACTTCTATAACTTAAAAACCAATGACGGGATTTTAATGACGTTTCCACGAATATGTTTAATTAAATTCTGATTTTAATATAGGCTATCGACATTTTGAAAAATCTACTTATGGGGGGGTTAAATTGGGGCCAAGTTAGTATGGAAAAAAATTAGTAGATTATCCTAAAATCTTGAAACTAAGAAGAATTAGTTTATATAATTAAAAATTAACGAATACGGGTACAATATTTTTTGATATTTAACTTCTTTAAGCGAGGAAGATAGACAAAATGTAAAATTAGTATGAATTTAAAACGCTGTTTACACTATGAATATAAATTAAATGCAAACAAGTAAAGTTATATATAAATTAATAATATCATGATAGAAATATAATTTCAGCGTTTTTAGTAACTCTTAGAAAACAACTCGCAAACTTTACATGAAAAGAACCATAATTATTTAAACTTTTGAAAATTCATTTATGCAATTGACACTAGATGGCGCTAGGGGTCACTAAAACATGCAAACGATTTTTTTATGTAGTGCACCACACATGGTGAATATAAATAAAACATCTATTTTAAATTTGTTTACTTTGACGTTACCTGCTTTTTTATGGTACTGAGTGATGAGACTAGCAAGTCGTTCGCCTGATGGTACGGGCTACGTCTGCCCATAGCAATAGCAGTGCCACCCAGATCTGAGTCATTGTCTTGACATCAGCTGATATTGAGTCTCATATGCCCAGTAATTACGCTGGCTACAATCCCCTTTAAACGGAAACACAGTAATGCTTGCGCACTACGGCTTGGAGGCAGAATAACTGGCAAAACGGTGGTACCTACCCAGACGGCCTTCCGCATACGAGACACCTATCACGAGTAAAGTTACGCCACCGTCCTTTACTCAAACATGGTCGTTTACCTCCAAAGTGATCGAATTTTTTTTTTCGACCCGGAATCCTTCAGCTAACCTCTTGAAAACCCTCATCAGACCACAATTTTTTTTAGGTTTTTTCAAGAGGATGATTTTGCCAAAACTTTAATGTATGATGAAGTACCAAACAACGACTTCAACGACAAACAAACTGGTCCAGTTAACAAACGACGACTTAGTGGGGGATCGGGTGTCTATCAGGAACCTGATTTTGCCAGTATGTATTTACACCGTCCATGCCAGTAACAATAAATGCTACTATTTACGGTTGCTGATACACACTGTCTGTCCGCGGCGCTACCTCATTTGCGTTTCTCACAACAGTGAACTGTTCCTCAGAACAACGATGGTATTAAACACTTTCCACAACTTTCCACGTAGCCTGCAAAGCAAGGCGCCTTCTGAATGACGACCAAAATTGGGACGAAACTAGCAAAAGCAGTCGTAAGTGATGCTCACGACGTATGCGCCATTTGTTCGCTTTAATTTTGGTGTTTTGTGGGCCCAGTGCAACTGTGGAAGTCCAGCCTATAATGTTTTGAGGGACATTGAACAGGACGTTGATGTATAAGACGACGGTGAGGATGGTGGCAATTCACTACCGTACCCCGTAGAGTTTTTGAATTCTTTGAGTCCATGTGGACATCCAGCGCACTCTATTAGATAAAAAAATTTGGAATACAAAATTATGCTTTTTTGAAATTAGACCCCGCCGAAGTTGTTAACTTCGGGGAGGTTAGTTGTGTAACGGAACTCGGCTGAAGATACTGTCGCTAGAGACGAACCTCACTGAGGCACTGAACCTCACTGACGTATACTGATAGCCCGTGGCGCTGGTGAGTCAGTTTTTAATATTCATCTCTCTCATCTCGAACCACTTTCCGTTCACATTCAAACGCGTGCAGTTTTGTGTGAGCGTCAGCTTTGCAATGACGATCAATAAGTCGCAAGACCAGACTCTAGGCCACGGCCGTTGATCTGAGGACAGGATATTTCTCACAGGGACAGCTGTACGAAACCTTCTCACGGGTGACGTGATCCCAAAGTCTTTACGTGTTTGCTCCCTGTACAGTGTGTTTTTCAAATAACATGTGTTGTACACAATCTAAAAAAAAGTCTCTACATCAGCGTTAAACGAAGCGCGAACGAAGTCGCGGGCAACAGCTAGTAATTCATATGGCAAAACAACGTTTTCCGGGTCAGCTAGTAAACATATATTTTCTTTACAAACTTTACCACCCGTTAAAACCTGTCAGGGGATGGTGTTCAAAACAATGGTAATAATACATGTGTCAATAGTTTTTTTGGCTAAGTATATGTAAGTATTTTGGCCAAAAGTCAATCGTCGTAGCTCCAGAAAAAATATTGTAAGTCGCAGGGAAATGAGGATACCAGAGATTTCATGAAATCCCTAGGGATACGACGTACAGTTCATTGTCACAGTTCTTAATAAATAGGCTCTCGCCAGAATTCTCGCTTTGTCATCCCTTCGCACCACTCGCGCACTCGACCATCATTCCACTCGGGAAGTCGCCGGCTCGCTACGCTCGCCACCTCTCCCCCTCGCTTCATTCTGGCCTTGCGCACTTGTTATGCTCAGGAACTCCTTGCGAGCTTCTGGCTCCGCGCTTTTTATATACACTCTAGGGGTAAAAGCTAGTCGGATCGCGGAGAAGTGGTCCTTCCTATACATGATTATACCATCCCTAGGAATTTTGCGAAATCCCAGATATCCTCATTTCCCGATTTGCGACACGTACGGTCAACGACAAAAGTTGCTGAATATTTGAAAATCTTCGATTGACTACACCTTGAGTATTTCTTACTTTTCTGAGTGTTGCATTTTAAAAGTCTATTAAAGTCTTGTACGAATAAAGAAATTGCAAAAAATTGCATTACGTAAGAAATCATTTCTTTTGCCTAGTCTATATACCAAATTTTGCTTTCAACTTATAAACAAAGGTTTTTCGCTTAAATATTTGCCATCCCATTTAGACCTTTTAAGATGTTTAAATAGTGGTAAAACATGTGTGTATAGTATCTTCAATTAGTATAAGTACCAAATTTCACCGTCGTAGGTTTAGAAAAAATGTTAAATTCCACCTTGTTTAACGTTTTTAGAAGTTCATTAATATAGTGAGTTTCATTTTAATTTATTACTTTTGTTTGGTCTGTATACGAAATTTCATTGCTTCAACTTCATAAACAAAAATTCTCCATACAAACTTTACCAACCTGTATAACCCTGTTATGGGGATGATTTTAAAATATGGTGGAATACGTGTTTAGAATTTTATTGGCTGAATACTTGTAACAAATTTCAAAATCGTAACATTGAAATATATTTGATACTTTCCACCCTGATTAACTTTGTTAGAGGGTGAATTTCAAAAAACGTCGAATTACGTTTCAATTAATTTCTTTTGTTTACTATGTGTACCAAATTTAATTGCCATAACTTCATGAACAAAGATTATCCATATACACTTAACCACCCCGTTTGAACCAGTTTAGGGATGATTCCAGCAAAATGGTGAAACAGGTGATTCAAGTTTATCTGTCTGAGTAATTGAACCGAATTTCATCGTCGTAGCTTCAAAAATGTAACTTCATTTCACCCTTATTAAACCTGGTTATGGGTAGATTTAAAAAAATGTAAATCACGTTTTAACTATCTCCTTTTTCTTAGTTTGTGTACCAAGTTTCATCATAACCACAAACTTCATAAATAAAAAAGATTTTCTATATAAACTTTACCACCCCGCTTGTTGGGGGATGATTTAAAACAATGTGAAATATATATCTATAATTTCATTGGCTAAGCACATATACCACATTTCATCGCTGTTGCTTAAAAATAATAATCTTCACTTTCCACCCTGTTTAACCCTGTTAAGGGATGATTTTCAAAAATTATAAATTATGTTTTAATTATCTTCTTTTACCAAGTTTTATGATAGCCACGAAACTTCATAAACAAAGATTTTCTATACAAATTTTACCACCCCGCTTAGGCTTGTTAGGGGATGATTTTCAAAAAATGGTGAAATACACATCTATAATTTCATTAGCTTACCACGTACACAACATTCCATCGTTGTAGCTTAAAAATAAAAATCTTCACTTTTCACCTTGTTTAACCCTTTTAAGGGATGATTTTCAAAAATGGTAGATCACATTCTTATAATGTTTTGTCAGGTATGTACCAAGTTTCATCGCTAAACAAAGATTTTTTATGTAAACTTTACCACCACGTTTAACCTAGTAAGGGGTTGATTTTTGAAAAATGATGAAAACTTTTTTATAAACTTGATCAAAAATAATTTATTTACCCTGTTTCTTTACTGTAGCTACAGTGTCGCATTAATAAAAAATCCTACTCCATACAAACTTTACGGCCCTATTTAATTACCTTAGGGGTTGATTTTTGAAAAGTTACTGAAATCATATTTTTATATGCTTATGTTTAGTCAATTTACTAAGTTTCATAACTTTACTAAAAAAACCTACACCATGAAAACTTTGCGACCCCAATAAATGACCTTAGGGGATGAATTTCGCAAAATGCCGAAAACAAGTTCCTATCATTTACATATTTAATGCTCACACAAAATTAAATAACTACTGGTCAAGAAATAATCACTGTACCATACATTATTGTTTCCGCATTCCAATCTAAAAAACCACACTAAACCCCCCTTTAGGGTTGATTTTCAAAAAATTGTGATACACGTGGTCTTTTATTTCTTTTGCATAGTATACTGCCAAAGTTTCGTGACCGTGCGACAAAAGAATTTTTTTTCCCCATACATCCTTTATGACCCCATTTGACCCACTTAAAGGTCAAATTTCGAAAAATCTGTTCTTAAATGACGCCTTCACTACTTGTAGAATACGTGGTCTAAATTTCAGGTTTCTATGTTAAGCGGTTTCGGCTGTGCGATGATTGTAGAAAAAAACTCTGTTCTTTTATTATATAGACTAGCTGACGCGACTTCGTACGCGTAGTGAAGTATTCATCCTGCTTCCGATCATTTTCCGTCCCCACCATATTTCCGTTCCAGTTCCCGTCCCGCTCCTATCTTGTTACTGTACCCTACATCTGTTCCGTTACCATCTCACTCCTACCCTGTTACAGTCCCTTTCTTATTCCGTTATCGTCCCGCCCTACTCCCGATCCTATTCCGATCCCAACCGGTTGCGGTTTTTGATCATTTACATGACTTTGCGGCGCGGCGGCAGCGCAAAGTCATGTAAATGATCAAAACGGCGTTCCGACTCCGGTATGTGTCCGGCGCTATGTACAATTGTACGTGAATACATGAAGCCTGAGTAAAAGAAATCTTCGAAACCTAAATCACCTATTTACATTTACATTGCTGTTGCCCGCGACTTTATACGCTTAGTGAAATAATTCATTTTACTCCCGGCTATTTCCGGCAGCTCTCGTTTCTATGCCGACGTTGTCCTGCTTCTATCCCAATTCCAAATTTGTCTCGTTTCTATTCCGATCTCTTTCAGCGACGTAATACTTACATTATAAACATAAATTATGATTATGATGACATGCAATGTACAGTATATAATATAAAATAATATGACATATACCTATTAAATAAATAATAACATAATTATAATATAGAAAGGTACTAACACATAACAAGAAAAATTGATTAAAATTATATTAACATGGCAATATTTTTAGGAAGAAATGACTTGATACACACTGCGACACGTACGGTCAACTACAAAAGTTGCTGAATATTTGTAAATCTTCTATTGACTACACCTTTAGTATTTCTTATTTTTCTGAATGTTGCATTTAAAAGTCAATTAAAGTCCTGTACGAATAAGGAAATTATAAAAAATTGCTTTACGTTAGAATTAATTTCTTTTGCCTAATCTAAAACGAAGTTTCGCTTTTACCTTATAAACAAAGGTTTTCCACACAAATATTTGCCATCCCGTTTAGACCTTTTAAGATTTTTAAAAAGTGGTGAAACATGTGCGTATAGTATCTTCGATTAGTTAATGTACCAAATTTCAACGTCGTAGGTTTAGAAAAAATGTTATATTCCACCTTGTTTAACCTTTTTAGAGGTTAATTAATAAAGTGAGTTTCGTTTTAATTTATTTCTTTTGTTTGGTCTGTATACGAAATTTCATTGCTACAACTTCATAAACAAAAATTCTCCACACAAACTTTACCACCATGTGTAACCCTATTAGGGGATGATTTCAAAACATGGTGAAATACGTGTTTATAATTTTATTGGCTGAGTATTTGTAACAAATTTCAACATCGTAGCATTAAAATTATTTGATACTTTCCACCCTGCATGCCAACCCATATGTCAGACAAGGGAATTCGAGTTGATCGTGATCCGAGTCTGATCTACGATACCAACGCGATATTGTCGATACCCACTGCGCATTTATGGCACGATCGTATACCTCTCTCGAAATCGCGTTAAGATCGAGATGACGTCATACAGATTATTTAAAAATGTAGTGTTTTTTTTAGCAGCCTGTGGTTTAAATTAACAAAAGACTGTCAATTTTGAGTTTGACAGCGCATCTAGACTTCATTTCGTTTTTTTTTTTTTAAGTTCGCCCGTTTGGGCAGGCTAAAGTCTCTAGGACCATACCGCCATGTCTTACGTAGTTTTTATTTGATAGATTAATATTCCATTTATTATACTTTTGTTGAGAATGAGGGTCAACAGCAACAAGCCGGACCATATCCTAGTGCTTCAATAAAGTGGTGGAACTTAATTAAAGCTTTCGATGACATATTCAACACCCACAACCACACACTCACATACACTTAGCATGTTTTATTAATTTTTTTCTTAATTTTCTCTTTGTCCATTTAACTATGTATTCATTTTTGGCATTTCTATATATCTAAATTGGGAGAAGGAGCTAGTCCTTGAAACACAGCGTCAAGCTACGTCGAGGGCTAGAGACTTCAATCATAATTTGTAACACTTACTATGTCAATAAATAAATTTTTATGTTTTATGTTTTTCATGATGGACTTTTTGGGAGAACATAAAAAGCAATGTTTTCTCTATTTTGTTTCATTTGCCTACACTCGTGAACGTTTACGAACACATACTGGTTAATATTCCACCGATATTACACATGATCACTCCCTCATTCTCAACAAATCTATATAATAAATGAACAGGGTTTTTTTCTACAATCATCGCACAGCCGAAACCGCTTAACATAGAAATCTGAAATTTAGACCACGTATTCTACAAATAGTGAAGGCGTCATATAAGAACGGATTTTTCGAAATTTGACCTTTAAGTGGGACAAATGGGGTCATAAAGGATGTATGGGGAAAAAAATTCTTTTGTCGCACGGTCACAAAACTTTGGCAGTATACTATGCAAAAGAAATAAAAGAGCACGTGTATCACAGTTTCTTGAAAATCAACCCTTAAGCGGAATTTAGTCAGGTTTTTTAGATTGGAATGCGGAAACTATAATGTATGCTATGGTGATTGTTTCTTGACCAGTAGTTATCAAATTTTGTGTGAGCATTAAGCATGTGAATACTAGGAACTTGTTTTTGGCATTTTGCGAAATTCGACCCTTAAGGTCATTTATTGGGGTCGTAAAGTTTTCATGGTGTAGATTTTTTTTAGGAAAGTTATGAAACTTAGTAAATTGACTTAACATAAGAATATAAAAATACATTTTCAGTAACTTTTCAAAAATCAACCCCTAAGGTCATTAAATAGGGCCGCAAAGTTTGTATGGAGTAGGATTTTTTATTAATGCCACACTATAGCTACAGTAAAGAAACTGGGTAAATAAATTAAGTTTGAAGAAGTTTAAAAACAAATATTCAGCATTTTTCAAAAATCAACCCCTAACAGGGTTAAACGAGGTGGTAAAGTTTACATAAAAAAATCTTTGTTAATTGCGATGAAACTTAGTACACACACCTTACAAACATTATTAGAACGTGATTTACAATTTTGAAAAATCATCCCTTAAAAGGGTTAAACAGGGTGGATTGTGAAGATTATTATTTTTAAGCTACAGCGATGAAATGTGGTGTACGTGGTAAGCTAATGAAATTATGGATGTGTATTTCAACATTTTTTGAAAATCATCCCCTAACAAGCCTAAGTGGGGTGGTAAAATTTGTATGGAAAATCTTTGTTTATGAAGTTTCGTGGCTACGATAAAACTTGGTAAAAGAAGGTAATTAAAACGTGATTTATAATTTTTGGAAATCATCTCTTAACAGGGTTAAACAGGGTGGAAAGTGAAGATTATTATTTTTAAGCTACAGCAATGAAATGTGGTATATGTGCTTAGCCAATGAAATTATAGATATGTATTTTACATTTTTTTAAATCATCCCCCAACAAGCGGGGTGGTAAAGTTTGTATAGAAAATCTTTTTATTTATGAAGTTTGTGGTTATGGTGAAACTTGGTAAACGAACTAGGAAAAAGGAGATAATTAAAACGTGATTCACATTTTTTTAACCTACCCCTAACCAGGTTTAATAAAGGTGGAATGAAGTTATATTTTTTGAAGCTACGGCGATGAAATTCGGTTCATATACTCAGACAGATAAACTTTAAGCACCTGTTTCACCATTTTGCTGGAATCATCCCTAAACCGGTTCAAACGGGGTGGTTAAGTTTATATGAAGAATCTTTGTGCATGAAGTAATAGCAATTAAATTTGGTACAAAGAGTAAGCAAAAGAAATAAATTGAAACGTAAGTCGCCATTTTTTGAAATTCACCCTCCAACAAGGTTAAATAGGGTGGAAAGTATCAAATATTTTTAATGCTACGATGTTGAAATTTGTTATTAATTTTCAGCCAATAAAATTCTAAACACGTATTCCACCCTGTTTTGAAATCGTCCCCATAACAGGGTTATACAGGTTGGTAAAGTTTGTATGGAGAATTTTTGTTTATGAAGTTGTAGCAATGAAATTTCGTATACAGACCAAACAAAAGTAATAAATTAAAACGAAACTCACATTATTAATTAACCTCTAAAAACGTTAAACAAGGTGGAATATAACATTTTTTCTAAACCTACGACGGTGAAATTTGGTACCTATACTAATCGAAGATACTGTACGCACATGTTTCAGCACTTTATAAACATCTTAAAAGGTCTAAACGGGATGGCAAACGATTGTGTGGAAAACCTTTGCTTATAAGGTAAAAGCAAAACTTGGTATAGAGACTAGGCAAAAGAAATGAATCCTAACGTAACGCATGTTTTTACAATTTCCTTATTCGTACAGGACTATAATTGACTTTTATATGCAACATTTAGAAAAATAAGAAATTCTAAAGGTGTAGTCAATCGAAGATTTACAAATATTCAGTAACTTTTGTAGTTGACCGTACGTGTCGCAGGGAAATGAGGATATCTGAGATTTAGCGAAATTAATAGAGATACCACGAAATCATAATCATGTATGGAAAGGACCCTTTCTCCGTGGTCCGACTAGCTTTTACCCCTAGAGTGTATACAAAAAGCGCGGAGCCAGAAGCTCGCGAGGAGTTCCTGACCAAAACGAGTGCGCAAGGCCAGGACGAAGCGAGGGGTAGAGGTGGCGAGCGTAGCGAGCCGGCGACATCCCGAGTGGAGTGATGGTCGAATGCGCGAGTGGAGTGAAGGGATGACGAAGCGAGAGTTCTGGCGAGAGCCTATTTATTAAAACTGTACGTCATATCCCTAGGGATTTCGTAAAATTCCTGGTATCCTCATTTCCCTGCGACATACAATATTTTTTCTGGAGCTACAACGATTGATCTTTAGCCAAAATACTTACATATTCCTAGCCAAAAAAAGCTATTGACACATGTATGTAGGATTGATAAAAGATGAGGAACGTATCTATAAGAATGAAAGTTTATGAACGCAACGTATTGAGGGAAGAGTGCAGATGTATGAGAGAGAGAAAGGGACGAAAGATGAATGGCGGAAGTAAAAGGTGTTGAATACGGTGTTAAGATATATAATTAATATTTACTAGAAAAAGTTGAAGAAGTGCAATAAAAAGAAAGGTATATCAAATAAACCTTTTGCTTATTTCGAATCACACATAATTTTGGGGGCTCGTCCGGGATTCGCCAGAAATAAGCAAGTGCGTTTACGACGGCGTGGCGTGGGTTCGTGACGGCAACGCGGGAACGGCAAGCCAAAGAAATCCTAAATTATTACGAAGATTATACTTTATTTTTACGACGTGAAGAAGTTTACGAAGATGTCTAAGGAGGATGGATCGCTTGGTCCGTTTGGCTTCGATGTGCTGCACGGCCTAACGAAATTTAGCGGCGACGATAAAACTTATACATCAACGAAATGGGCGCAGGACCTAGAAGACAATGCAGAGATTTTCAAATGGACAGAGCAGCAGAAAGCCTAGTGAATTGAATGATGATGAATTATGAATGATGTAGGCATGCCCGGGGACAGGCATGGAAGCAGGACGGCCGAATGTAGGATTGACAAAAGATGAGGAACGTATCTATAAGAATGAAAGTTTATGAACGCAACATATTGAGGGAAGAGTGCAGATGTATGAGAGAGAGAGAGGGACGAAAGATGAATGGCGGAAGTAAAAGGTATTGAATACGGTGTTAAGATATATAATTAATATTTACTAGAAAAAGTTGAAGAAGTGCAATAAAAAGAAAGATGTATCAAATAAACGTTTTGCTTATTTCGAATCCCACATGTATATAATAACTTAATAGATTATTCAGTATATGTCATGTACATAAAAACATTTCTAGTAAGCCATTGCAGTAAATTTCTTTTAAAAATAGTCAGAGGCAAATCTTTGATTGAGTATGGCAATTTGTTATACACTTTAATAGCGTTCATGTAAACATTTCTTTTGTGCCATTGTAACCTAGACTGAGGCATAAACTTAAAAATCATACAAAATAAATTGTGTTTCAATAGAGATATTCTTCTTTGGGGAACTAGGATAGTTATACGCCCTAATCTCTTTCAATGAAGGCCATCTAGGGCGTAGTAGCGATGAACGCTCGGCTTAAAACAAAGGTGTGGTGGCCTAGGATTGACAAAGATGCTGTCTAGTAAAAACTTGTCGAGGTTACACACTTGTAGCATTTGACGTGTGATAATATTTACTAGCGAGGTTTTCCAGAATGAAAACTATGATGCGGTTTATTGTAATGAATGTGGAATCAAGGTCGAAAATTGAAAGATATTTATTAAAAAGGCACAAAAAATGCACTTTTAAACGTCAAATATACTCATAAAAAACAATTGAAATCCTTAAAAAAAAATTGTAACTTAAAATATGACTAAAAAAAAAAAGTAAGCATGACTACCCCATTTTTACCCGTACTCAAATTAAATAAAGAAAAGAAATGCGAAAATGGACTCTCACAGTGCTTCGGAAATACGCCCGCTAGAGAAGCTACAATATAGACTACCAAGAAACACTGCGGGATAACTTTTTTTTTCTAAATATTAAAAAAGAAAATATTATTAATTATAATTAACATAACACAATGTCAAACTAGAAGTGCGAGTGAGATGTCCCATAGTCATAATATCAGTAACATGAAAATATGAGTAATATATAAATAGCTACCTATATAGATACAGAAGCAGCCAGACTAGATCAGTTCCCACAAGCAGCACCTGTTCTTGAGTATGACTTTTGGACCAGCCATCACCCCCTCAACCATATTTGAGGGAAGGGAGTGACCCGACACACAGAGCCGCCACAAGCAAAGACATTTGAGTGAACATGACTAAAAAACCTAGTCACTTCCAACATTCATACCAAATTTTACGTGTTTAATTGAATGAGTGACTAAAGAGATGAGACATTTCACATGGCTCTGTACATTATTAATATGATACACAATACTTATTGTCGTGAACTGTTATCATCATGGCGCTTGAGGCACACAGGCCATGCATTTTTGTCATTAACATATCCATTTATTGTGTAGTATGCTTTCTTTAAATATAATAGATTTAACAAATGATTTGAATCTATGCATTGGTAATTTATCAATGCCCTCAGGTAATTTACTGTAAAAACGTTTACAGTTCACCATAAACGAACCATTAAATCTATGCAACCTGAATCTAGGTACATACAATTTATTCTTATGTCTTGTTTATAAATATAAAAGTCACTGTTTTTATTAAAGTTGCCAATGTTTTGCGAGCATGTATTAAATTTTCATAAATTTATTGATAAGCAATGTTGATCTCTCTAAAGCGTTCCTTAAGGGAATAACGAGCTTTCATTTATCATAAATGGAACGAATTGCTCTTTATTGTAACATAAATATGGATTGTATTTCCCCGGCTTTACCCCATAGTATATAATATTCTGTAAGACATGATACTATTTATTTATTTATACTTTAGCACAAAACAGTTTGTACATGGAGGACTTAATGCTAGATAACATTTTCTACCAGTCATCCAGGACGTGCAAGAAAAATGGTAGCGGTGCAGTAAAGTGTGTTATAGGAAATATTAAACCACATAAACTTAGTATATACATAATAGGTATAGGTATATTATGCAAGCCTTATTATAAAATATATACTTAAATATATACATAATAAATATATACTTAAGTCATTACATAAATAAAAAGACATTTACCAGCAATAATACAATGGAAGTAACGGAAATGTACTAATCATACTGTGTCTTCATCAGTAAACTGTCTGATTTTACGTACTGCATATATAGGCTGCTGAGCTCTATCTTCCAGCTATAGATGCTATATGTGGACCCCACTGTGATTTGGAGTCCAAGTTAATGCCCAGGAATGTCGTTGAATCAACAAGGTCTAAAGAGTTGCCGTTTACTAATATATTAAGTAGTAGGAGCAGAAGCTCCTCTAACGTTGGGCAGTGAGAATTTTATACATTTAGTCTTCCTTGAGATTAATAGTTTAAAATAATAATAAAAATATCTATTTTGTATATTTATAACGAAGAATATGTAAACATACTATTATATTATGTAATCATGCTAATATTAACTTAAGCACATTAGTTGTGTAATCCTATTTTGGCCTTATAAACAAGAAATATTGTATTTATATAAATTAGCAAAGACGCTGTTTGGATTGCTAAAATAAATAAAATAAAAATAAATAATAGTAAATTATTAGTGATGAACTAATGTAGAGAACTAGTAAGATAGCTTTAATCACATAATCAAAATAATTTTGTTCTATTATTCTTAAATATAAGACTGATCTGACTGATAAGACTATCTTAACATATTAGTATGTGTACAATTCTATAAATATCATCTTCAGTTATTTAATGATGTATAACAGAGCAGGCGAATCGCCCTCGAAATTATTTTATAAATTATAGTTTAGAGACAAGATCCCGGCAGCACCAGACATGGAGTATAAAATAAATTATTTTTAAAAAAAAACTAAACCAACTTCAAAACCACAAATGGCACTCAAAAGTAAAAAATAAATTAATATAATTATCATAAGCGCTACCCACTCATATATTTGAAGTCGGTGCCAGCCAAGTCTAATAGGTAGTAGATAAATACTATGTATATAGTAAGTACTACTTGTAGGTAGTATCTATCTACCACCTTTTAGACTTGGCTGGCACCGACTTCAAATATATGAGTGGGTAGCGCTTATGATAATTATATTAATGTATTTTTTACTTTTGAGTGCCATTTGTGGTTTTGAAGTTGGTTTAGTTTTTTTTTAAAAATAATTTATTTTAACCTTTTTAGTGAAAAACAAGTTTTAATTAAATTAATTCAAAAAGTTTAAAAGACAAGCTTTTATGATCTAGAAGCCACATCATGGCGAAGTTTAAAACGGGCTATCACAATTAAATGCATGTGCAAAAAAATTTCATGTCTGTCCTATTCTCTGTTGAGAAGTTCCCTCGCCGGAAGTCAATCCTGGGTGTATCTGCCATGTCATGATGGAATTTAGAACAGGCTATTATGGTTAAATCAATTTACGAAATGTTGTGTCTGTACTATTCACCGTTGAGGAGTTTCCTCACCGGAAGTCAACCCTGGGTGAAGCAGGTGAAGCAGTCGAATACAAACCTCCACCTTTAGAAAGTTGGTTACGAAAAAAACAAGAACCGACTTGAAGATTAAATTTATATTTTTTTGTTTTTGCTATTTTTTTCAAAAACTACTGAATGAATTTCGATAAAATTTATATGAGACCACCTTTGAAGTATTACCTACCAATCAAAAAAAGAATCATCGAAATCAATGCATAATTGGCGGAGAAATCGCGTAACAAACACACAAAAAAAAAAAAAAAAAAAAAAACATACCGGCGAATTGTAAACCTCCTCCTTTTTGAAGTCGGTTAACAATAGACGAAGAGGTGAGAGACAGAAATCTGCAAATGAAAGAAAATGGGAAGGAGTATGAGGATCTCAAAAGGATAGCGACAGATAGCAACTTGGAAAGGGGGAAAATGTAATGGTGAAAAATGTTAGCAAAGATAAGTTTACCCCCAATTTCAATCCCACTACTCATACAGTAACGGATGTGAGTGGCGGCGATAATAGTACTCGGAATGATGAAACCGGGAAAGAATATCGCCGGAATGTAGTTCGCTTATATAAAGTTAATGAACCATGGACTGTGGTTAATCAAATTCTTTGTTGATTGATATACTTTTATATTGTTGTCTACTGTTATCAACTAAGTTACGTAACGTACTGTTATCACTTAAGTACATCAAGGCTGTTCTGTTAAACTTTGCAGAAAATCTGTAATATTAATATTTAAAACAATTTATTAGTTAACCGCCATATTATAGAAGTTTAAGTAAGAAAATTAATTACTTTAATTGTATTCTTAAAATATTTCAATTTATAATTGATATAAAACGGCTAAGACTCACTGTAAATGTCGAAAATTACTCCGACCATGTAAATAATTTAGGTAGGGTTCTTTGGAAACACGGAGAATTTTCCACACGTTTATTACAGTCACCAATACACCGAATCACAGAATACAATTCACACAATAGGTAATCAACGAAGTAATTAAGGACAAACGAGCGCGAGTCGCGTGCGGTGAAAATGGGGCGTCGCGACGGAGCAGCGAGATGCATCCGTGGTTCTTTACGCTTTGTCGCACACCGACTGTGTATGCATGGTGCGGCTGGCGGCCGCGCTCCGCGCGCGCTGTTGCAGCCCCGCGCGCCTACCCTGCCCCGCGTTGATCCTGGCGCGAGTCGCGCGCGCTTATTATTACATCAAATAATGCGTCGCGTTGCCTACATTCCACCCCTTTGTTTGAGGCTACGGTTAGCCGATAACACTTCCGTCGGTAGGCAACACGACCACTTTAACAACAGGTCGTTTAACAATGCCGTTGCAAGTTTTTACATCTACTACTCTAATTTGACCGTCTCGTCCAGGGTACACCTCGCTTATTACGCCTCTGGGCCAAGTATTCCGCGGTTGATTTTTATCAAAAATAAGTACTACGTCTCCTACTTTTACGGGACGTGACGCGTTCACCCATTTTTGACGCTTCTGAAGCGTCGGCACATATTCTTTTGTCCAACGACCCCAGAACATACCTGCCAGTGCCTGCGCTTTACGCCAAGACTTCCTAGCATCCAACTCTACCGCATCAAATGTTCCCAGTGTGGATACACCGGATGCCGTACCTAACAATAAATGATTTGGCGTAAGTACTACTGGCGCGGTGGGATCCGTTGCCACATACGTAAGCGGCCTACTGTTTACCAACATTTCAACTTCTGCTAATAATGTATAGAGGACTTCTTCCCTAGGCGTACGTTCGGTAAGTGTGGCCTTTAATGCGGATTTTACGGACCTTACAAGTCGTTCCCAGCACCCACCCATGTGTGGAGCAGCTGGGGGGTTAAAGTGCCAGGTGATCCCTCGCATAATTGCATCTTCCTGCAACCTGTCGTGTTCTAAAGTACGTAACGCAGCTTTTAATTCAAAATTAGCGCCCACAAAGTTCGTACCCCGATCACTAAAAATCACCAACGGCTGCCCACGTCGAGCTATGAACCGGCGCAAAGCCATGATGGCTGAATCAGCAGAAAGAGAGGAAGCTAACTCCAAATGCACTTCCCGAGTAACAAGGCATGTAAAGAGTACGCCCCATATCTTTTCTTTGCGCCTTCCAATTGCTACCTCCATTGGACCAAAGTAATCGATTCCACAGTGTACAAACGCTCGTCTGGTGTTTTCAAGTCTCGCCGGCGGTAAGTCACCCATTTTAGGTTCCGACGGCTGAGCATACTTTATACGACAGAACTGACAATTCAATGCTACAGATTTTACGGCTGCTCTAAGGTAAGTTACCCAAAATCGTTCTCGAATACAATTTATGACGGTATTAGTATTTGCATGTAAAGCTCTTTTGTGGTAATGGTGTATCAACAGCTGCGTGGTGGAGTTATGCCCATCTAGAAGAACCGGGTGTTTCTCATCAAAGCTCAGATGCTCTGCTGCACTAAGTCGCCCTCTCACCCTAAGCAAGCCATCATTCTCATACACGAAAGGGTCAAGGTGACGTAACTTACTAGCAGATGGCAGCGGTTTCCCATTTGTCATCGCCTTAAGTTCGTTCGAAAATGACTCACCTTGAGCTTGCTTAATCAGCAACATTTCTGCTTCACGTAAAAGATCAGCAGACAAGGTTTGTTGTTTTCGCCGGCATATACGCACGAACAGAAGAACTCGAGCAATTGTTCTTACTGCACGCGTCCAGGAAGAAAACCTACTTACCTCTATCAATGGTGTGTAATGTTGAACTACACAAACTCGTTCAATTCGCTCTACATCAACACTCTCATCATCCTGGTACTCATTCACAGGCCATTTATCCTTTGGGCCTACCAGGAAAGCAGGTCCTTTGAACCATAGCTTGGGATCCGTTGGCCAGTGGAGTTTCGTTGCTTCATCCGCTGGATTTTCCGCTGACGGAACCCATCGCCAATCGTTCGTGTTTGATTTTCTATCAATCTCTGCCAGCCGATGCGACACGAACTTTTGGAAATCACGAGGATCTGACCGGATCCATTTCAGGACCGTCTTGGAATCAGTCCACAGATACTTACCTGTTATTCTCGAGCCGAGTTCTTCAATAACAGTGCACGCTAATCTACATGCTAGGACTGCGGCTTGCAGTTCCAGCCTCGGAATCGAAATCACCTTCAATGGTGCAACACGTGCCTTACCTACGATCATCGTCGCCTTCAGATGACCTTCTGCGTTCCGGCCCACCAGGTACGCAACTGCGGCATATGCCTGTTCACTGGCGTCCCCGAACACGTGGAGTTCTAGGTCACTAGGCGCGACCAAACCATACCAACGTGGCACTTGTACGACATCCAATCGACTTACCTCATGTAGCCAGCGCTGCCACTCACTCACCTCTGACTCCTGGAGCATTTCGTCCCAGCCAATACCTGATCTCCATATTCTTTGCAAAAGGATTTTAGACCTGATGGTATAAGGATACAGGAGTCCGAGGGGATCGAAGACGCTAATGATAAACTTAAGGTACTGTCGTTTCGTCGGTACTACCTTTCCATTAATGACATCACTTGTCAACTTCTTGAATGACAAGTCGAACTTTAGAACATCGTCCTCGGGTATCCAGATCATACCTAATGTTCGCTCCATGTCACATGGTGATCGGTCTAAGCTTACCTTACCCGGCACGACATTTGGTAGCTCGGCGCGTAGCTCAGGAGAATTCGTAATCCACCCCCTTATTACAAAACTACCGGCGGCGTGGATTGCGGATACATCATCAATCAGCTGACGCGCTTCCTCAACCGTCTGAACGCTGTCTAAATAATCATCTACATAATGATTTTCACGAATAGCCCGTACCGCATTGGGCTTCAGATGCTCAAATTCGCTCGCATTTTTATTTAATATAAATATAGCAGAGGTAGGTGACGACTTAGCACCAAATATCATTGAGCTCATGACGTAAACATCAGGGTCTTTTTCACGATCCTGCCCTCGCCACAAGAACAATTGGGCACCTTGGTCCTCTGCTCGAATTTTTACTCGCATAAACATGTCAGCAATGTCAGCTGTGTACGCTATAGGTCCCAACCTAAATTTAAACAGCACACCTAACAACGAATTCAATAAATCCGGGCCAGTCAACAAATTATCGTTCAACGATGTTCCACGATGCACTGCGGCAGCATCGTATACCAATCTCAATTTACCGGGTTTATTTGGGTTAGTTACCCCGAAGTGGGGTAGATACCACACGGGTTTATCGGGTATTCTTTCGACCAACCTAGCGTAATTTTCTTCTACAAGCCTATCAATCTGCTTAGTATATGCTGCTGCGAAATCCGCGTCCCGTTTCATCTTGGCCTCTATCCCTTGTAACCGTTTAAACGCATGGTTATAATTGTCCGGCAAATTTATAGTGTCTCTCGCCCAGAGGAGGCCCACCTCCCAACCACCCTGTATACGGCGGCTAGTGTTGTTCAGGATCTCTAGAGCCCGCTCGGTTTCGACGTTTTTCCTAGACACTTCTGTTATACCTATAGATTCTAGTTCAAATTGTTGTTTGACATAATCATGTAAATCATCACGCTCAGCAATAAAATTTACACACTCATTACCTAAACTGTCAACAGATCCCACCGGGCCGTGTACAACCCATCCTAACTTAGTATAAGATGCTACGGGTTGTCCGGATTTACCCTGTCGTATCTCGTGGTTCACTATGAGATGCCAATTATCCTGACCTATTAATAATATGGGCTTGGCGCAGTACATCTCACACGAGTCCATTAAATCTGCCAAATGTCTATTTCGCGCTAAGACACTAGCGGGTACGGTCTGGGGTGGCAAATCAATATTTTCTATTGTACGCAACTTAATATCGTGACATACACCGTTAGGGCCACGAATAAGCGCGGTTACCCTACGCGACTTATTATCAGTTACAACATGTCCACGAGCACTAATTATTTTTAGTGGGGATATGGGGCCACTCAACTTAGAGCTAATATTACTGTCCACTAACGACACCGTGGCCCCATCATCCAATAGCGCAAAACAATTACATTCAACTTCATCAATTATCACTGTCACAGGCATAACTTTTAATAATGTTTTAGTAAATCGCTCACCAATGTTCGTAACGGACTCAGTGTCCATTACCCTTGCAGTAGAAGTACGCTCCCGTGCGCCCACCGGCGCCTGCGGTGGCGGCGGCGGCGGCGCGACCACGTCGCACGACGTGCGCGTGTCGCGCGACACGTGTAGCAGCGTATGATGCGGCGCCCGGCATTTGTCGCAACGTTTTGCACGGCATTTGTAACGCGAATGTGTTTCGACCAAACACTTAAAACATAACTTATTGTCTTTAATGAAGTCCCACTTTTCATCACAACTTTTATTGCGAAACTTAACGCAGTCCGGTAGTTCGTGACTTTCCGCGCACAAAATACACTTTTTTTTCGTCGGCGATTGTACCTCAACACTCGTATGTACCTGATCACGCTGCTTCATCGGCGGACGTTGGTGCCACTTAGGTGTCACCGCGGCGCTCGCAGGGTTAACTCGGCGAATGTTGGCGCTCGAAGTGTTAACATTACGCGATGTTGTAGACGTTGTAGTCGACAGTGCAGTATTTATAGGGACGTAATATGAGGACGCTTTCGATAGGTAGCTGAGGAAGTCTACGAGCACGTCAAGATTAGGTGACACTCGTAAGTCGGCACTGTATTTACATTCCTGCTTCATAACATAATCCCCATATTGCGACCTCTGAATCGGTGTTAATTTACTCAACAGATCATTGACCAGTTGCGGATTATTTATATAGCCGTCAGCTTTTATATTTTTTAGAAGCGACACACTGTTTTTGACGACTGACGTGAACTTTGTTAGTTCCCGGCCACTTTCCGATAAACGAGGAAGACTATTTATTTTATTGACTGCACATTCCAATAATAAGTTCGGGTGGCCGAATTCCTCCTCCAGCGCGTTTATTATACTTCCTGGATCCGTCCCTGATCGCAGCAAGTCCTCCACAGCACATTTCGCTTCACCGTATAATGCTGCCTGAATACGAGCGATGTTTTCAAATTCACTGAATTGGTAGGTGGACGTAGTCAACTCGTACATTCGTTTAAATAGCAGCCAATCCGCTGGATTTCCGCCGAAAGATGGAAGTTCATAATTCCTCGGGGCGGCGATGAAGTGAGCGACCGGCGAGGGGCGTGCGGGGGGTGGCGGCGGCGGTGGCAAGGCGGTCACGCCACCCGCGGCCGTGGTCGCGGCCGGGTATTCGGTCGGTGCGGGAACCGCGCGGGGCGCGCGGGGTAAAGACGCTTGCAGCGGGAGATTGCTCGTCGGGTTTTCGGTGGATGTTTCTAGATCTTTCGGTTGCGGAATGTTCGATGTCACCCACTCCTCGACTATTCCTGTTCGTTCAACAGCAATCTCACCGGTCTCACCTAATAACTCATCATTTTCGTCTTCGATCTCCGCTATGTCGAGTGCTAACTTTTTCTGTACCAGACTCGCTTTAATCTGGGCGAGTTGGACTTCGGCTTCGTATTCGGCTCTACATCGCAGTGTTTCCTTACTAGCACGGCTCGATCGTGATCGAGTTCCAGACGCGACGCTTTCGTTATCAGAACGGCGGCGGTGGTGGTTTTCATCATCCAAACACACCGCGGCGGGTCCCGGCGTTGCTCCGGCTAGTACCTCCTGCTCACGTTTCGCCTGACCACGTGTCTCCGGCATCTCCAATCCGTGGAGAAGGACCAGTTTGTAAATAATTTAGGTAGGGTTCTTTGGAAACACGGAGAATTTTCCACACGTTTATTACAGTCACCAATACACCGAATCACAGAATACAATTCACACAATAGGTAATCAACGAAGTAATTAAGGACAAACGAGCGCGAGTCGCGTGCGGTGAAAATGGGGCGTCGCGACGGAGCAGCGAGATGCATCCGTGGTTCTTTACGCTTTGTCGCACACCGACTTTGTATGCATGGTGCGGCTGGCGGCCGCGCTCCGCGCGCGCTGTTGCAGCCCCGCGCGCCTACCCTGCCCCGCGTTGATCCTGGCGCGAGTCGCGCGCGCTTATTATTACATCAAATAATGCGTCGCGTTGCCTACAGACCAGGTTTCGGACATTTTAGAAGTCCTTCTTCTGGGAGTTATGAGATCAAGCCGCGGCGTAGGTCGCGAGCGCTCGCACGTAACTGGCGGCGCGTGCGCGGCTCTGCAGACGCGGCGGGCGGCGTCGGTGGAGTTCGCGCCCGCTCGGCGATGTTCGTAAGTTCGGTGGTGGGTGAATCATCACTGCCGCTACTAATGTCTGCTGCATTAGGGTCTAAGCACACTGCACTAATTGTGTCCATTTCGCACTCGAGTAAAATCTTGGTGTTGATCATACTGAGTACCGGTTTCCACGATGGTGAAATGCTCCAGCTCTGATCCCTATTAAAAGTAGCATGCCGTCCTATTTCGATGGCCTCACGCACCTTCCTAGGGACGAAGAACTTCTCCCTGGCAAGAACGGACACCTTGTCGAAACGGATGTAATGTCGGGAGTCCGAGATGTGAGCATGCTGAGCAACCGCTGACCGATCGGTGTCTAGATTCCTGATGCTGCGTATGTGCTCCGTTATCCTAGTCGATATGTTTCGCCGGGTTTCACCTATATAAGACACCCCACAGTCACAAGGAATCTTGTATACGCCTGGTCCGCTAAGTGGTTCCTTGTCCTTTGGAGATCGCAGAAAACGCCGGAGTTGTCCTGGTGGGCGGAACCTCGTCTTGATACCATACCTCCTGTCCAGGTAGTGACCGATTTTATCGGTCACCCCCTTTACAAAAGGCAGATAGATCGGAGATCGTTCCACTGTGTCTGGTCGTTTCCGCTCACTCTTACTGGCCCATCGGGTGCACTGGCGCCAGTTATACCCATTACTTTCCAGGACACTCTTGACGTGCTCCAACTCGGCGTGTACATGCTGGGGGTCACAAATGCTCAGAGCCCTGTTTATAAGAGAACGTGACACAGCAGCCAGGTGCGATACATGGTGATGGGAATCTGCCTGCAGGTATCTGTCAGTGTGAGTCGGCTTTCGGTACACAGTATGTGCCAACGTACCATCATGTTTGCGTGTGACTAGGACATCCAGGAACGGGAGAACGCCATCTTTCTCTGTCTCAACCGTGAACTGGATTTTACTGTGTACAGTGTTGAGGTACGAAGTGAAACTCTCCAGTGCATCTTTCGTAATAACAGCGAAAACGTCATCGACATATCGCCACCAACAGCGTGGTTCCAAAGAAGTGTTCATCATTGCCCGGTTTTCGAACCACTCCATGAAGATATTGGCCACGACTGGGGCTATCGGTGACTCCCATGGCCACTCCGTCTACCTGTAAATAATACTCGTCTCGCCAAGCGAAATATCCACTATTGAGACAGAACTTCGTCCATTCAATGTACTCAATAGGTAAGTTATTGGAGTGTATTAAGTCAGTGATCACATTATTAGAGTCTTCTATTGGCACATTGGTGAAAAGCGAAGCAACGTCGAAGCTAACCATCATCTCGGTGGGTTGAATACAAGTATCAGCTAGAAGGCGGACAAAATGTCTAGAATCTCTCACATGACTACTAGTTTTTCCAGTCAGAGGGTGTAGGATGGCAGCAAAATATTTCGACAGCTGATATGTAGGAGCGTCTATTTGACTCACAATAGGTCGTAGTGGCCAGTCAGGTTTGTGAATTTTTGGCAGCCCGTAGATCTTTGGAGACGTAGGATTATGAGGACGTAGGCGTGTGACCAAATCATCGTTCTCGGATTCCTTTAATAATTTTATCACTTTTGCTGTCACCCGAGAAGTTGGATTGTAACTTACCTTCTTGTATGTACTGGCATCACTAACCAACTGGTTTAGTTTGCGTTCATAATCCACGGTATTGACCACCACCGTCGCATTACCCTTGTCGGCTGGCAACACCAAAACGTCACTATTGCTATTTAAATCCCTTAAAGCAGCCATCTCACCTTTACTTATGTTCCTTTTGGGTGGTTTTAATTTGCGTACCATTGACGAAATATCCTGTCTTATGCATTCTGCCGAAATGTGTGGAATTCTGTTGCGTATTAAAGTATCCTCTACACTTGTTATAATATTTTCAACAGGAATTTTCTGAGGTGCAGGAGCATAGTTAAGTCCTCGAGATAGGGCACTTATAGCATCGTCACTCAGTCGGTACGAGGACAAATTTATGACGTTATTATTTTGGGTGTGGTGTGTATCGGCCCTAACGACATTTTCAACATGTGGGTAGGATTGAGAAACGTTCGCTTGTTGTTTTTGTCTCAATGCAGTTAACTTATTACGGTGATTACGTTCCGTATTATTGCTAACAGTGACTGTTCTATTGTAGGACATAGCATCTAGTACTTGCCAATGATCCTGGAGCAACATTTGTGACAATTCAAGATGTAATTCGTACACTCGCTTGTTAGTGTACATGAACTTTTGTCGATATTCACCGATCACTTTACGAAGCAACTTGATATTTGCGACTTGAAAGAATTCACTGCAATCCCGAATACAATGCACTGGCTTAATCTGTGCAAATTTAGGTATCACTCCACTGTCCCGGCACTGCACTACGTAATTTAAGCCATTTTCGAGTTTTATTCTAAGCCTAACAAACTCCTTCACTTTATTTAAACAGCGGTTTGCAATTAGATTTTGAAAAGTTTCGTGAGTGTTATTATTCATAATTGATATAAAACGGCTAAGACTCACTGTAAATGTCGAAAATTACTCCGACCAGGTTTCGGACATTTTAGAAGTCCTTCTTCTGGGAGTTATGAGATCAAGCCGCGGCGTAGGTCGCGAGCGCTCGCACGTAACTGGCGGCGCGTGCGCGGCTCTGCAGACGCGGCGGGCGGCGTCGGTGGAGTTCGCGCCCGCTCGGCGATGTTCGTAAGTTCGGTGGTGGGTGAATCATCACTGCCGCTACTAATGTCTGCTGCATTAGGGTCTAAGCACACTGCACTAATTGTGTCCATTTCGCACTCGAGTAAAATCTTGGTGTTGATCATACTGAGTACCGGTTTCCACGATGGTGAAATGCTCCAGCCCTGATCCCTATTAAAAGTAGCATGCCGTCCTATTTCGATGGCCTCACGCACCTTCCTAGGGACGAAGAACTTCTCCCTGGCAAGAACGGATACCTTGTCGAAACGGATGTAATGTCGGGAGTCCGAGATGTGAGCATGCTGAGCAACCGCTGACCGATCGGTGTCCAGATTCCTGATGCTGCGTATGTGCTCCGTTATCCTAGTCGATATGTTTCGCCGGGTTTCACCTATATAAGACACCCCACAGTCGCAAGGAATCTTGTATACGCCTGGTCCGCTAAGTGGTTCCTTGTCCTTTGGAGATCGCAGAAAACGCCGGAGTTGTCCTGGTGGGTGTATATCAATTATGAATAATAACACTCACAAAACTTTTCAAAATCTCATTTCAATTTAATAAAAATAAAGAAGGGATGTAGTGTATGCGCAGGCGCATTGGCGAGTCAGTCGCTTACCGGCCGTAGGCGAGTGCGCACGTGTTCTGCTTCGCATACCGTACATCCACTTGAGTGTCTGAAAGCGTGTGTTTTATTGTCTCTCGAGACATTACAAATGGCGACGAGGATAAAAGTGAGTACAGACTGTAGGAGTGTAGACGGTGTTTTGTCGTAGTTGTTGCTTGAGGTATGAAGCGAATGATAAACGTCCGGTTAAAGTTCACCACTGTTTATTCCACAACAACACGTCTCACAATAGTCACAATATAGTTTATTTATAGTTCAAATCAGAAGGAAGAAAGGCACAGGTAGAACAAGCACAGTAGAAATAAAGAATACGGAAGTAAAAGCTAATTAATACCAATAACAATTTTGGCGGGAGCGATTAGCGCAAAGTAGCGTAGCATCCGCGTCGCAGTAGCGATTACAGCTGACTGTCGAGCGCCGCGGCCGGCCAGTGCGCCTTGCGTTTGAATTGTCAAAAGGACCGGTCCGGTCAGCCTCTGACGTCACGCGCTCGGTTCCAATGCACTGCCGGATGCCGCGCCACTTCGTCCGTGAATAATATAGATTTAATGTAAATACTATTAAATATTGTAGGTGAATTATATTAAATAAGTGTGAATGGTGTAAGTGAGATGAACGTATGATTGTGAGTGAGATGATGATGTATATTATTATGGATGTTTGGTATGTAAATAAAAGTATATATTTAATTAAATAAATTAAAATGTTTATATAAGTAGAACCGTGACAATATATAAATATGTAAATAAGATGTAGGTAATTTATTATAATGTGGGAAAGATCCCCACATCACTCCCCTCCAGAGACCGTCACTACGGGCGATAGTAATTTGGGAATCGAACCTGCCTACCAGACCGTGTAGTACGTACCGGAATAGGGTTTTCTTCCGTAGGTTTAGACTGATCTTCGGGAGGTGTGTCACGTGGTGGTGATGTTTCTAAAATGTACGCAGGTTTAAGGCGATCAACTGATACTGATACGGCCTTGCCCTTATTAAGTATTTTAAAAAACTTGTCCCCACGCTGTACTACTTCATGAGGGCCAGTGTACGAAGGTTGAAATGTTCCTCGCAGCGCATCTTCCTGAAGAAAAATGTGGCTTGACGAGGCAAGATCCTTGTATACAAAAATTTTGTGCTTATTATGCCGTGAAGCGGGCGTGGGTTGCAATTTATTTACAATAGAACGCAGCCGGCCCGTGAAGTCGGTGAAATCTGTAGTGCTGTTTACGGTGTGGTGAAAGAATTCACCTGGGAGTCTTAACGGCTCACCGTAAACAAGCTCTGCAGAAGAGGACTGCAGATCTTCTTTCACCGCACTTCTAATGCCCAAGAGAACTAGTGGTAGCGACTCTGTCCAACTGCTGTCAGCGTGACAAGTTATCGCTGTCTTTAGCTGTCGGTGGAATCGCTCCACTAGCCCATTGCAAGCTGGGTGGTAGGCTGTGGTCCTGCGGTGTTTAAATCCGGCTATTTTCGATAGAAATTCAAACAGTGCGGACTCAAACTGTCGCCCACGATCGGTTACGATGTCAGTTGGGACACCGAATCTGGCAATCCAACCTGATAATAGCGCCTTGGCTACCGTTTCAGCCGTGATGTCCGCAATAGGGATAGCTTCGGGCCATCTGGTAAAACGGTCTACAGCTGTAAGGCAATAACGGTAGCCATTGGAGATTGGAAGAGGGCCTATGAGGTCTATGTGCACAAACGTAAACCGAGCTCGTGGCAAATCGAAGGTGCCTAGTGGGGCGGACACGTGACGATTTACTTTGGAGCGCTGGCAGGCCAAGCATGTTCGCGACCACTCTCGGCAGTCCTTTCTGAGTCCCGGCCAAACGTATCGCTGCGCAACAAGCTTAACTGTTGCGTTAGCGCCAGGGTGGCTCAAGCAGTGTAGGCTGTCGAATACTTGCTTTCGCAATGATTTGGTCACGAATGGTCTTGGAGTGCCAGTACTTACGTCACAGTAAATCTCATGTTTGCTACCGGGCTCTTTGATTTTCTCCAAACGGAGCGATGTGGGCTCGTCATGGAGAAACGAAGTTAGCTCGGCGTCTGAAGTCTGAGACTTGGCAAGCACTCCGAGATCGACTGGATTCTGTATCTCATCAACTCGAGACAGCGTGTCGGCCACTACATTATCCTTACCAGATATGTGCCGGATATCGCTTGTGAATTGAGAGATGAAGTCGAGGTGCCTGTACTGTCGTGGCGAGCAGTTATTCTTCTTTTCATGGAATGCATAGCACAACGGCTTATGGTCGGTATAGACGACGAAGTCTTTTGCTTCAAGCATGTGTCGAAAATACTTGATTCCCTCATAAATTGCTAGTAACTCGCGATCATAGGGAGAGTATTTTTGCTGAGATGGGCTAAGCTTTCGCGAAAAGAACGCAAGTGGCTGCCAGCAATTATCCTTAAATTGCTGGATCACTGCACCCAGTGCTAAGTCACTTGCGTCAGTGACCAAGGCGAGCTTGGCTTCGCAATCGGGATGTGCTAGTAAAGCGGCGTTGCACAAACTTTCCTTGGACTGTTCGAAGGCTATAAGAGCTTCACCTGACAGGTCTATGGGGTGTGAAGCCTTTACCGAGCCAGCCAACAAGGCGTTTAAAGGGGCTTGCACTTTAGCAGCATTGGGCATAAACCGCCTGTAAAAATTCAGCATGCCCAAAAATCGCCTAAGTTGCTTGACTGTTTTTGGTGCAGGGAACTCCTTAATGGCCTGGACCTTTGACTCAAGTGGCTTAGTGCCCGCGGCAGAAATATGGTAGCCTAAAAACGTTACCTCTGAGGCTCCAAAGACACACTTCGAAGTGTTCAATACTATGCCGTATTTTTTCATGCGCTCGAAAAGTAGTCGCAGATGACTCTCATGCTCCTCCTTCGTGCGTGAAAATACAAGAAAATCATCTAAATAGCAGTAACAAAAGTCTAGATTCCTGGTCATCTCATCTACAAACCTCTGAAATGTTTGCCCTGCATTTCTAAGTCCAAAACTCATAAAAGGAAACTCGAATAGGCCAAAGGGTGTTGTAATAGCAGCCTTCTGAATGTCCTCCTCATTGACAGGGATCTGATTATACGCCTTTACCAAATCAATGGTCGAAAAGACAGTACAACCAGAAATACTGTGAGCAAAGTCCTGAATGTGTCTAATCGGGTACCTATCAGCGATGGTCCGAGCGTTGAGCAGTCTGTAATCCCCGCAGGGGCGCCAGCCGTTGTCTTTCTTAGGCGCCAAGTGTAGCGGAGAAGACCATGGACTCTCAGATGGGCGGGCTGTACCGTTACTCAACATCAAGTCGAACTCCTGTTTGGCAATCTTAAGCTTGTCAGGAGCTAACCTGCGGGGGGAACAAGAGATGGGAGGGCCTGGTGTGGTGCGTATATGGTGCACAGTGTTGTGTTTATGAACGTGTGGCGTGCCAGCCGGTCTAGTGATTTCGGGGAATTCCGATAAGATTTTATGGTAGCACGTATCGCCAGTTGGTATTTTCACTGAACATATATCAAGTGCGTCAGCAATGTACGCAGCAGATGATAAAGAAGTGACGTTATCAATTAAACGTTTGTTACGTACATCAACAATCAGGTTATAATAACTCAAAAAGTCTACCCCTATAATAGCTTTAGTAACATTTGCAACAATAAAGTTCCAAGGGAAGTTACGTCTAAGGCTTAGGTCTAGGTTGAGTTGCAGGAATCCGAAGGTTTCGATGACGCTTCCATTGGCAGCCGACAGTTCGTAGCTGGTCTTGACCCGATGTTCCCGAAGAGCAGACCGAGGGAAGACGCAGACGTCGCTTCCGGTGTCCACAAGAAACTGGACTTTCGATGTGCGATCGGTAACGAAGAGGCGACCAGATGAAGTGGGGCAATCGTCCGTCGCCATTACCGACCGCCCTGAGAGTTTTCCGACTTCTCAAAGTCACACGGCTTGATACAACGATGGGCGTTGGCTCCATGATGACTGTGGTACCAGCATACCGGAAACTTCCTATAACTTGACTGGGACCTCGATCTGGAGCGCTTGCGCTGTTGGTTGTTGTTGGAACGGTCGCGGGGTCTGGGCTGCCTGTTGAGCTGCATGGTCAGGTTTTTGACGGCAGCCTTCAGCTCGGCGATTTCGCTAGCCATTGCCTGCATCGAACCAGGAACGGGAACAGCCGATGAAGTTGACGCCACTTGAAGACTCGGCGCCACGATGTCTTGCACTCTGTCGGCCAGGTCAGCTGCAGCTTCCAGGGAAGATGACGGTTGCGATGCGATTAGCGTTTGTAGGTTGTTAGGTAGTCGGCTGCACCAAATACTCCGGATGAAGTCGTCAGGGACGGAATTTCCGGCTAGGCTCTGAAGGTGGCGTAGGAACTGTGATGGCTTCCGGTTCCCCAACTCCTCATGCATCAGCAGCTGTTGAATTTTCCGCTCGCGAGACGCTGACAGTCGCTTTATCAGCTCGCCTTTAAGCTTCTCATATTTGTTACTAGCGGGAGGACAAGTTATTATATCCTTTACCTCTTTTGAGTATTGAGGATCCAAGTGGCTGGTTACGTAATAAAACTTGGTTGTATCCGAAGTAATATTCGAAATGGCGAACTGTCCCTCAATTTGAGCAAACCATATCTCTGGCTCCTCCGGCCAAAATGGTGGAACTCGTATGCCGACTTTATAAACGTCGGACGGCATAGTGGAAACGCGCACTTTTTGTTTACGCGCTGTGCACGGCTGGGAGGTGCCTTGTTCCGATGTGGCTGTTTCTGCCGAGTCACTGTCACTCATTGTAGTCCACTTCGTACCTTTTTGAGCGTCCTTGCAGGGGTCACCAGTTGTAGGAGTGTAGACGGTGTTTTGTCGTAGTTGTTGCTTGAGGTATGAAGCGAATGATAAACGTCCGGTTAAAGTTCACCACTGTTTATTCCACAACAACACGTCTCACAATAGTCACAATATAGTTTATTTATAGTTCAAATCAGAAGGAAGAAAGGCACAGGTAGAACAAGCACAGTAGAAATAAAGAATACGGAAGTAAAAGCTAATTAATACCAATAACAATTTTGGCGGGAGCGATTAGCGCAAAGTAGCGTAGCATCCGCGTCGCAGTAGCGATTACAGCTGACTGTCGAGCGCCGCGGCCGGCCAGTGCGCCTTGCGTTTGAATTGTCAAGAGGACCGGTCCGGTCAGCCTCTGACGTCACGCGCTCGGTTCCAATGCACTGCCGGATGCCGCGCCACTTCGTCCGTGAATAATATAGATTTAATGTAAATACTATTAAATATTGTAGGTGAATTATATTAAATAAGTGTGAATGGTGTAAGTGAGATGAACGTATGATTGTGAGTGAGATGATGATGTATATTATTATGGATGTTTGGTATGTAAATAAAAGTATATATTTAATTAAATAAATTAAAATGTTTATATAAGTAGAACCGTGACAATATATAAATATGTAAATAAGATGTAGGTAATTTATTATAATGTGGGAAAGATCCCCACAAGACTAAAACAAAACAAAAAAAAAGAAGGAAATAAATTATTTTTAAAAAAAAACTTAACCGACTTCAAAACCACAAATGGCACTCAAAAGTAAAAAATAAATTAATATAATTATCATAAGCGCTACCCACTGAAGTCTACCCACTATTTGAAGTCGGTGCCAGCCAAGTCTAATAGGTAGTAGATAAATACTATGTATATAGTAGGTACTACTTGTAGGTAGTATTTATCTACTACCTTTTAGACTTGGCTGGCACCGACTTCAAATATATGAGTGGGTAGCGCTTATGATAATTATATTAATTTATTTTTTACTTTTGAGTGCCATTTGTGGTTTTGAAGTCGGTTAAGTTTTTTTTTAAAAATAATTTATTTTAACCTTTTTAGTGAAAAACAAGTTTTAATTAAATTAATTCAAAAAGTTTTTAAAGACAAGCTTTTATGATCTAGAAGCCACATCATGACGAAGTTTAAAACGGGCTATCACAATTAAATTTATGTACAAAAAAAATTCATGTCATGACAGAGAATAGGACTATTCTCTGTTGAGGAATTCCCTCGCCGGAAGTCAATCCTGGGTGTATCTGCCATGTCATGATGGAATTTAGAACAGGCTATTATGGTTAAATCCATTTACGAAATGTTGTGTCTGTACTATTCACCGTTGAGGAGTTCCCTCACCGGAAGTCAACCCTGGGTGAAGCAGGTGAAGCAGTCGAATACAAACCTCCACCTTTAGAAAGTTGGTTACGAAAAAAACAAGAACCGACTTGAAGATTAAACTTATATTTTTTTGTTTTTGCTATTTTTTTCAAAAACTACTGAATGATTTTCGATAAAATTTATATGGGACCACCTTTGAAGTATTACCTACCAATCAAAAAAAGAATCATCGAAATCAATGCATAATTGGCGGAGAAATCGCGTAACAAACACACAAAAAAAAAAAAATAATAAAAAAAAAAATTCCTTTTTGAAGTCGGTTAAAAATAAGTAATTGTTGTTTATTTTGCCTATCGGTTCAAAATATTGTTAGCGTGAAGCTTCGTTTCAAATAGCCCATTAGAAAATTTTTAAACACTCATTATACAATGAGTTATGTAACCTAAATCACTACACTAAAATCACTTAAGAACCGAGTCAATAGGTAAACAATTGTTACTGATAAGCAAATTCATATTGCTATCCTTCATTGCTAAGGGCCATGCATCGTATCAGGTGGAAAGAAAATAAGGCCACGCAAAACTATGTATAATACAAAAATTTTATCAAACAAAAAACAAAAAAAAAAAAAACGACTTCAATGTATCTCCGAAGTCCAAGGCAAATATCGATGAAATTTATATGGGACTACTTTGTACTCAATACTCAACCCATTTAAGAGAAAAGAATTTTCTAAATCGGTTCATGAATGACGGAGTTCTGAGGTAACAAACATTAAAAAAAAATGCAATCGAATAGAGAACCATCTCCTTTTGAAGTCGGTTAAAGATATAGGTGTATTGTGCACGTATGCAACTGAACAGTACCTGCCGACAATCAGTTGAAAAGTTTAACCAATATAATGTGTTATTTTTGTCAACATAATGAGGAATACCTACCTAACCGTTCATTTATTTATTATTAGTATATCTTTTCTGTGAACAATTTATAGTTTCATCTTAATCTACACATTTGTATAATGTCGATTTACCTATTGCAGCTCGCTTAAAGATATTGTACCTACTTACATTTTAAATCTTGTTTACCTACATGTTGTATTTATTACTAGCTGATGCCCGCGACTTCGTACGCGTAGTGAAGTATTCATCCTGCTTCCGACATTTTCCTTCCCACCATATTTCCGTTCCAGTTCCCGTCCCGCTCCTATCTTGTTACCGTACCGTACCGTTTCTGTTCCGTTACCTTCCCACTCCTATCATGTTACAGTCCCTTTCTTATTCCGTTATCGTCCCGCTCTGCTCCCGATCCTATTCCGATCCTAACCGGTTCCGGTTTTTGATCATTTACATGACTCTGCGGTGCGACGGCAGCGCAAAGTCATGTAAATGATCAAAACCGCGGTCCGGCTCCGGTTTGTGTCCGGCGCCATGTACATACATGAAGCCTGAGTAAAAGAAATCTTCGAAAGCTAAATCTTCTATTTACATAGCTGTTGCCCGCGACTTTGTAAGCTTAGTGAAATAATGCATTTTGCTCCCGGCTATTTCCGGCAGCTCTCGCTTCTTTGAATGCTGATTTTATCCTGCTTCTATCCCAATCCTATCTCGAATTCATCTCGTTCCTATTCCAATCCCTTTTAGCTCTTATCTCGTTTTAAATAGACATAATACTTACATTATAAACATAAATTTTCTATACAAATTTTACCACCCGTTTAAACCTGTCAGGGTAGGGATGGTATTCAAATCAAGCTAAGTATATGTAAGTATTTTGGCCAATGGTAAATCATCGTAGCTCCAGAAAAAATATTGTATGTCGTAAGGACATGAAGATATCAGTGATTTCACGAAATCCCTAGAAATACGACGTCCAGTTTTGATAAATAGGCTCTCGCCAGAACTCTCGCTTCGTCATCCCTTCGCTCCACTCGCGCATTCGACCATCACTCCACTCGGGAGGTCGCCGGCTCACTACGCTCGCCACCTCTCCCCCTCGCTTCATTCTGGCCTTGCGCACTCGTTTTGCTCAGGAACTTCTCGCAAGCTTCTGACTCCGCGCTTTTTATATACACTCTAGGGTTAAAAACTAGTGGGACCGCAGAGAAGTGGTCCTTCCCATACATGATTATACCATGATTTCGTGTTATCTCTAGGAATTTCGCGAAATCTCAGATACCCTCATTTCCCTGCGACACGTACGGTCAACTACAAAAGTGAATATTTGTAAATCTTCGATTAACTACACCTTTAGAATTTCTTATTTTTCTGAATGTTGCATTTAAAAGTCAATTAAAGTCTTGTACGAATAAGAAAATTGAAAAAAATGCATTACGTTATTCATTTCTTTGGCCTTGTCTCTATACCAAGTTTCGCTTTTACCTTATAAACAAAGGTTTGCCACACAAATGTTTGCCATCCCGTTTAGACATTTTAAGATGTTTAAAAAGTGGTGAAACATGAGCGTATCTTCGATTAGTATATGTACCTAATTTCACCGTCGTAGGTTTAGAAAAAATGTTATATTCCACCTTATTTAAAGTTTTTAGAGGTTAATTAATAATGTGAGTTTCGTTTTAATTTATTACTTTTGTTTGGTCTGTATACGAAATTTCATTGCTACAACTTCATAAACAAAAATTCTCCATACAAACTTTACCAACCTGTATAACCCTGTTATGGGGATGATTTCAAAACATGGTGGAATACGTGTTTAGAATTTTATTGGCTGAATATTTATAACAAATTTCAACATCGTAGCATTAAAAAATATTTGATACTTTCCCTTCTTGTTAACCTTGTTAGATGGTGAATTTCAAAAAATGGCGAATTACGTTTCAATTTATTTCTTTTGCTTACTTTGTGTACCAAATTTAATTGCCATAACTTCATGAACAAAGATTCTCCATATAAACTTAACCACCCCGTTTGAACCGGTTTAGGGATGATTCCAGCAAAATGGTGAAACAGGTGCTTAAAGTTTATCTGTCTGAGTATATGAAACAAATTTCATCATCGTAGCTTCAAAAAATGTAACTACATTATACCCTTACTAGCTGTTGCCCGCGACTTCGTACGCGTAGTGTAGTAGTAATTCATCATGCTTCCGACCATTTTCTGTCCCAAAATACTCCCGTTCCAGCTCCCATCCTGCTCCTTTCTCATTACCGTACCACTTCTATTCTGTTACCTTCCCACTCGTATCCTGTTATCGTCCTGGTTGTATTCCGTAACCACCGCGTTCTGGACTGATCCTGTCCTTCTCCTATACCGATACCGCTCCCTACTATCCCGTTACCGTACCGCTCCGCTCCTGCTCCAGTCCCGCTCCTATATCGTTACCATTACGCTCCTATCCTGTAACTCTCGCGCTTATTCCATTTCCATGCCCATCTTATCCCGTTATCATCCCGTTCCGCTCCCAATCCTAATTACCAAAGTTGATAGCCCTATCTTTAAAAACATAAACTCTCATTCCTTTTGTCCGCTCTCGTAATGATCCCCTTATAGAACTTACATACCAAACAGCTTCATAGGTTTTTGGTTTTCGAGGTGTGATGTGTGTGTGTGTGTGTCTGTGTATGAGGGAGTGGATTATTTTTATATTTAGATATATATACATTTTAGCAAGTTCTTTTAGGGATGTTTAAAAATTGGTGAAAAATGTGTTATAGTTTCTTTGACCGAGTATACGTATCAATGTCATCATCAAATGTCATCGTTCAGTTTAAAAAAACATATTACGGGACCACGGAGGCCGGGTGGAAATAACACGGGTGGGATTGCCATCGGGGGGAAATACCATGGACCCTTTACGATTCGTACACAAAACTGACGGTGACGGTGACGCGGCCGTTCCGGGCCCGGTACGGTGTTGCTATGCTTTTTGTTCGTCTATACCAGCAGTTACTAATAGTTGTTCCACGGAACTCTAGGGTTCCGAGAATTGCCGACGCTGGCCAGCATTTTTATCGATATACTGACCCGCGCAAAAGTGCTGAATCAATTTCGATAAAATTTATATGGGACCACCTCTGAAGTATGACCTACCAAACAAAAAAAGAATCATCAAAATCAAATTATAATTGGCGGAGTAATCGCGTAATAAACATAGAAAAAAAACAGAACCTCCTCCTTTTTTAAAGCTGGTTACAAATATGAGTTGGGGTTCCGCCAAAATTACATAATTTAGTGTTCCATAGCTAAAAAAATTGGGAACCGCTAGGTAAACTTCCTCTACTACTTTCCAAGGCGACATAATCGCATCAGCAAAAAAGCGTTTTGCAAACTGATCAAAAAAAAAGCTCCAGTGCAGGTCCAGCGCCATGTCCATAAAACCCGTCACCGCGAGTCAGAAAAACGCCCCTTGATAAGACGTGCTATCTATGGGTGGCTCGGTTTAAACAGCTAATTTGCCTTGCAACGGTACTCAACGTTATACCACTCTACCAGCCACCGCCACCGGCACCGCCAATAGTCGCCGCGATCTCGCAGTGTAAACTCGCCCCTGATGAAGAGCATCGGACATGCTCGAAACCTAGGTCGACTAATTTGACAAACTACGTGAGGCCTAGCCGTTTTAATAAATATTTATAATTATAATGAATCAAACTCACGAAAACTTTCATACTAAAATTGCTAATCGATAGGTACTCAACGTTGTTAAATTGCGTAATAATTCCAGTTTTCGTAAACCGATATTTATAAAACAAAGTTTGTTATGTAGCCTAGGACTCCACAAAATATTTTTTAGAATACCATCATGTGAACCAATACCTTAGTTCTACAAACTCTGAAGGTAAGTAATAAACCAGTATAAGCTGAGCCATGTGCACAAAGGGTCCGGTATGTTCCGTGGTTCAAGTTATAGTAGACACGTATATTTTTTCCTAAATTCCGTCATAACTTCAATATTACTGGACCGATTTTGATGAAACAAAGCCTATGTGTAGCGCCGGACTCCACAGAATATATTTCAAAAAACTGCATTCAAATTCGTGCCCTAGTTTCTGAGTTTATCCCGGACAGACAGACAGACAGACAGACAGACAGACAAAAATTTTAAAAATTGTATTTTTGGGTTCTGTTGCTACCATATACTCATAAAAATATTGATTTTCAAAAATATCTTCAATGTACAGTAACCGCTTCGTTACAGTTTTATTATAAGTATAGATTAAACCTGGTTAGGGTAGATTTAAAATGTGAATCACGTTTTAATTATCTCCTTTTTCTTAGTTTATGTACCAAGTTTCATCATAACCACAAACTTCATAAATATAAAAGATTTTCTATACAAACTTTACCACCCCGCTTATTGGGGGATGATTTAAAAAAATGTAAAATACATGTCTATAATTTCATTGGTTAAGCACATATACCACATTTCATCGCTGTAGCTTAAAAATAATAATCTTCACTTTCCACCCTGTTTAACCCTGTTAAGGGATGATTTTCAAAAATTATAAATCACGTTTTAATTATCTTCTTTTACCAAGTTTTATCATAGCCACGAAACTTCATATACTTATATTTTCTATACAAATTTTACCACCCCGCTTAGGCTTGTTAGGGGATGATTTTTAAAAAATGGTGAAATACACATCTATAATTTCATTTGCTTACCACGTACACCACATTTCATCGTTGTAGCTTAAAAATAATAATCTTCACTTTCTACCCTGTTTAACTCTTTTAAGGGATGATTTTCAAAAACGGTAAATCACATTCTAATAATGTTTTGTCAGGTATGTACCAAGTTTCATTGCTATAAACAAAGATTTTTGATGTAAACTTTACCACCCCGTTTAACCCAGTAAGGGGTAGATTTTTGAAAAATGCTGAAAATGTATTACTAAACTTGATCAAAATTAATTTATTTACCCTGTTTCTTTACTGTAGCTACAGTGTCGCATTAATAAAAAATCCTACTCCATACAAAGTTTGCGGCCCTATTTAATTACTGTAAAGATTAATGGATAAGGGACACGAAATGAGAACACCAAGTGCCATGCAAAGACTGACTTTATTTCAGTTTACCCTCTGTTGGAATCCCAACACTAATATCGACTAAAAGTTTGTACGGTAATAGTTTTGTTTAGCATCACTAGCGATATAGTGCCAACGTTAGCAAGTAAGAACTCCAATTATGTCTTTTTTTCTCTCCGACACTCAAGCAATACAGACGTCCACCAGCCCAATCTGCCGTTTCATTGACTCCACCTGTCTCAAGCCTCAATCCAGATTAAATACAGTCCACTCATCGATAGGCATTCTGTCATAGTCCTACGCGGATATAGCGGAAGAAATTGAAGAAAGACAGGTGAGAGGTCGCGATCTGATACGGTCGCTGCAATTGGACGCCATTATTTTGCAAGTCGCAAGCCGTGAGAAGAGCCAATCAACAGCGTGCCTGAGCGTGCGCATGTTCGTGAAAACCACGGGAGGGAGCGAGACAAATAACAGGTTCCCGCGCAAGTTTAATTTCTGTGTGTTGGCAATATCACGCACAGCCGCAGACCTGCAAAAAGAAAGAGAAAAAATATCTTCCTTTGCCACAATTGTACGAGAGCAAGCAAGACAGAAGATACGACTTCGTCGCAGCATCGCTCGTTTCCGGACTTCCTGGCAAAACCCACGCCACGCGGTTTGCAAGTTTGCAATTGCAACATGGTCGTCGCATGAGTTTTTCGACGAGCACAAGTTCTTTCGTTTATGTTCAAAAATTCATCATCAGTAAATTGTAATTGTGATTATATTTAAGATAGTACTCTGTATCAGTAGTGGCACACGCGGCTGGCAAATCTATAATGGAAGGAGATGATCTTAAAAGGAAATGTGCGTCGCGATCCTACTGTAAAGGTATTTTGACTAGATTACTTACTTTTATCAATTCAGATCTTAGTAATATTCCCCTCGATGACTTAATTGCTAGGCGTCAGCGGCTCATCAATGTTTTTCATGACTACGAGTCTTGCTGCAAAGAAATTCTTTTTCTATGGCCGACTGACTCTGAGAATGTCGCAGTGTGCGAGGAGAATTATTACAAAATATTAACAGCCTTAAATGAGGAAATAAAAAAACGTGAATCGAATTCCGTTGTGGACATGCCATCCACGGCAAAGGTAAAATTGCCCCCAATTACTATCAAACCATTCACAGGTAAATTTACCGAGTATGTACCTTTTATTAATCTGTTTAATTCAATGATTCATCACGACAATACTTTAGATTGCGTGCAAAAATTGTATTATTTGCGTCAATTCTTACGTGATGAGCCTTTTGATCTAATTAAAAACCTGCCCCTGACGGGGGCAAGCTATGACCAGGCTATAAAATTGTTAAACTCCAGGTATCACAACAAATTTAAGATCGTAAGCGATCATATAGCCACACTGCTCGATATAAAAGGCATTGGGAAATCAACAGCAAGTAATATAAGAGATTTCCTGGCCACAGTACGGCAGGAGTTGGCCGCAATTAAAAATCATGAGCCACGGGTAGATTCATGGGATGCTATACTGCTCTGTATTTTTTCCCGAAAACTAGACAGCTACACCGCAAGAGCATACCAGCTGGACCGAGATGACAGCAAGGAGCCGACGCTGGAAGAGTTTCTTCTATATTTGGAGAAAAGAGCGCTGGCCCTGGAGAATTCTGAGCACGGCACCACACATGCAACAAACAGTAAAGTAGCAACGCACGTCACCACGGCATCATGCAATTATTGTAAGTTAACCTCACATAAATTATTTAGCTGCAAAAAGTTTAAAATGCTTCCAGCTAACGAACGAATTAAGTTCGCAGAGGATTCAAAGTTGTGTATAATTTGTTTAGGTACACACATAGGAAAATGTAGATTTCACTTCCGATGTGGTGAGTGCAAGCAGCCTCACAACACTCTGCTGCATCGCGATGCTGCTGTGGCACCATCTCCTGTCATATTGGCAGGCAATCTAAACGGTGACAATAATGTGCTTCTTCCAACAGCTAGGATAAAAGTTTATGGCAAGGACGGCGCTGAATATCATTTGAAAGCGCTTCTGGACTCGGGTTCACAGGTTAGTCTTGTGACCTCCAAGGTTGTTAAGATACTAGGCTTACAACCTAAACGAAGCAGCACAAATATAATAGGTATATCCAATGCAAAAAGCACTGCTAAATATTGCATACCACTGCATATTTATTCATTGAAAACGCCTTTCAAAACTCAAATTAACTGTCATGTTATAGATCACATAACTTGCAATTTGCCTCAGGTTAAGTTTGATATCAACAAGGTTGCGATTCCCCCTAATATGGAACTGGCAGATGAACAGTTTAGCACGCCACATGAGATCCACATGCTATTGGGGGCTGATGTTATGTTTCAGGTTCTACTGCCAAGCGAGGTGCCCGCGAGGTCGGAGCTATCTCAGCCCTGCCAACAGCAGCCGGGCGAGTTGCAGAGCCATAACAACCTGAACTTCATCAACACTCAATTCGGTTATGTAGCGGCTGGTGGTCTGCCATCTCATTTGTCAAGGCCAACATGTAACAAGGTAATTCTCAAATGTGAGCTAGGCTTGAATGAAACAATGGCACAGTTTTGGTCGCATGAAAAGGTTCCTGAATTATATTCTGAGAAATGTTCAGAGCAACAGCTTTGCGAAGAAATATTTAAAAATTCTGTAAAATTAGAAAACAACCAGTTTGAAGTTGCTATACCTTTAAAGATCCCATTGTCACAAGTTAATGATATTTTAGGTGAATCATTTCATTTAGCCTTTAAAAGATTTATCAATTTAGAAAAGAGATTGCATGCAAACACAACTTTATTCATGCAATATCAGCAATTTATTCATGAATACATAATACTCAAGCATGGTCACTATGAGGACATAGAGTCATATGAATTAAATAAGCAAGCGCTTTATTTCCTTCCACACCATGCTGTTATAAATAGCAATAGTAAAAGTACTCCATTGCGAACTATATTCGATGGGAGTATGAAAACACAAAACAAAATATCGTTAAATGATCTGCAACTAAATGGGCCAGTGGTTCAAAGAGATTTATTTGAGATTGTTCTATTGTTTCGTCTAGGAAAATACACTTTCACAGCAGATATTAGGCGTATGTTTAGAAATATAAAGGTTGACCCCGCATATACCTCACTACAAAATATATTGTGGAGAGACAACCCTAGTGAGCCAATCAGATGTATTAGGTTAGACACTATTGTCTACGGATTAAAATCCTCCAGCTTTTTGAGTACCAGATGTCTAGATGAGCTGGCCACTAGATTTGTAGATACATATCCCCTAGGTTCTGAAATAGTAAAAAATAATATCTATGTCGATGATATTCTCTATTCTAACAATAATCTAAAGACAACCATCGATGCTAAAACGCAATTGCGCAATTTACTGAATCTAGGAAGTTTCCATACCCACAAGTGGTCATCCAATGATGATAGGGTATTATCAGATATTCCAATGAGTGAACGGCATTTCAATAACTTAGATTTACAAAAGAATAACTATAATATGAAAGCTCTAGGATTGCAAATTAATATTAAAGATGACAATTTCATAATCTCCTCTCCAGAGCCATTTGACTCACAAAAAGTTACAAAAAGAACTATCTTGAGTTATATAGGCACCTTTTATGATCCGATAGGGATGGCCAGTCCCCTCGTAATGACAGCAAAAGCCATTATGCAAAAAATTTGGACATTAAAAATTGGCTGGAATGACAGTCTTCCTCCTAATATAATACAGGAATGGCTGCATTTTACAGCTGAATTAAATAATATGAATCCTATTTCATTACGCAGAAATTTAGGCATTTCAGACACAGACACAGTGGAGCTGATAGGTTTTGCTGACGCTTCATCCTCCATGGGGTACGGCTGTGTCCTGTACCTGCGAGTAAGTAATAAGTCAGGTAAAGTGAATGTACACCTACTCTGTTCAAAATCTAGAATCAATCCCTTACAGAAGAAAGGCATGACAGTTCCGCGACTGGAATTAAATGCAATGCTCTTACTTTCAATATTAGCCAGGAAAACGTTTGATACGCTCCAGCTTAGAATCTGTGTGAAAAATGTATACATATACACAGATTCACAGATTGTTCTCGCATGGCTAAACACTGAGCCGGCCAAGCTTAACGCTTATGTTGCGAACAGAGTGAGTGTCATTCAACAGAATACTCTAGGTTGGAAATATTTGTACGTGACCACACTGCAAAACCCAGCTGACATCATCAGCAGAGGAGCCAAGCCAAGTGAGCTGCAGCAGAGCACACTGTGGTGGAGAGGGCCATCATTCTTGAGCGACAGTATGTATAACTTGGATTGTGATACCAAATGTCTTGCTCCTGGTGTGCTTGATCCTCCTGAGCTTCCCGAGCTGAGATCCTGTCTGACTATTACTGATAACAGCGTGGCACGCAGAGCTGATGATCCGCTTGAGTATGTATTTAAAAGCTTACATAACTATTCAGATTTTAGGAAAATAATTAGGCTTTTAGCTTATATATTGAGATTCTTAGATAATATAAATAAACATAATGATAAAATAACTAATAAATATTTGCTAGGTGCAGAATTAAAAAGTTCACTAATGCTTATAATCAAGCATGAGCAAAGCATACATTTTGCATCAGAAATTGATGCCTTGAACCAAGGTAAAAAATTGACAGGCAATTTAGTAAATCTGCATCCCTTTATAGACGAGCAGGGGCTTTTGCGGGTTTCAGGCAGGCTTCATTTTGCAAATATCCCATATGATCAAAAACACCCTGCTTTACTGCCCAGGGGCTCTTATATTACTAGCTTGTTTATACAAAGCGAGCACGAGCGTTTATTGCACGCGGGCCCAAGGCTCCTATTGTCAAATATAAACCAGAGGTTCTGGATTGTAAATGGCCTGTTAGAAGTAAAGAAAATAACACATAAATGTATTACATGTTTCAGACAAAAAGCCACGGTTGCCAAACAGCTGATGGGCTCCCTGCCGGCTGGTCGAGTTCTTGCCACCGCCCGCCCGTTTGAGAAGGTCGGAGTGGACTTCGCCGGGCCGATAGAAGTAAAGCTTTCGCGTGTAAGACGATCATTAATCGGTAAAGGTTACATCTGCGTTTTTGTATGTTTTGCAACAAAAGCAGTTCATTTGGAACTCGCTTCAGATCTAACCACTGATACATTCTTAGCATGCTTTAGGAGACTCATTTCGAGAAGAGGGCTGCCCGCAGAGGTCCACTGCGACAATGCGAGTTCGTTTAAGTGTGCGAGAACTCGATTAGCTGAGCTTTATTCATTGCAGTCTTCACAGAATCACCAGGTGAAAGTTAATCATTTTGCTGCCGAGCGAGGCATACGTTTTCACTTTATACCAAGCTATTCACCTACATTTGGTGGTCTCTGGGAGAGCGCAGTGAAGAGCACTAAGTATCACTTATGTAGAATATTGCAAAAGGCTATGTTGACATATGAACAACACATTACTGTACTCACTGAAATTGAAGCAGTACTCAATTCCAGACCATTAGTACCAATGTCATCCGATCCCAGTGATTTCTGTTATCTAACTCCAGGTCATTTCCTAATAGGAACTGCTCTAACTATGTATCCAGAAAATGATATAAGTGAAGTACCAAATAATAGACTCAAATTTTGGGAAATATGTACTAACTTGAAACAATGTTTTTGGAAAATCTGGCATAAATATTATCTAAATACTTTGCAATGTAGACCTAAATGGATGAATGTAAAATCTAATGTAAAAATAGGTAGTCTTGTCATCCTAAAAGATGATAACATCCCTTGCAGACAGTGGCCAATGGCCAGAATTGTTAACACATTCCCAGGTCATGATGGGAACATCAGGACTGTAGAAGTCATTAATTCTAATCATAAAAAACACATTCGTGGCATACATAAAATTTGTTTATTGCCAATGGACACTGATTAATTTTATGTAATGTTTGTAAATTGTCAAGTTTGTAGTTGATATGAATATATAGCTATAAAGTCAATGTAAAGATACATGACTGGTTATTTAATAGTTTGTCGTTAATTGCATGATTTATATACCTTTTAAAAGGATTTATTTATAAGTTCAATTTGTGTCCTTAAGACACAACGGTTGTTATGTACCTAATTTAATTATTATTATTAGTAGGTACATAGGCAAGATACCTAAGCACTAAGTAATGATGAATATAATATTACAGCATAAACATATAATATGTAATAAGAATAGTTATAGTTATCCTGCATTGTATTAACAGATAGCATCATAACAGTATTCGGCTAACATTTAAACTTTGTTAAAATTCAAAAACTTTTATTTAGTTAAACATAAAGTAATATTATTTTTAGCTTATTATACTACGTAGACATGTTTGTAAAGTAAGATATAGTGTTAAAAACTGTTGCATTGTCTCTGATAAGTCTTATGTTCATTTCGTAGGCCGCAGCATGTTGGAATCCCAACACTAATATCGACTAAAAGTTTGTACGGTAATAGTTTTGTTTAGCATCACTAGCGATATATTGCCAACGTTAGCAAGTAAGAACTCCAATTATGTCTTTTTTTCTCTCCGACACTCAAGCAATACAGACGTCCACCAGCCCAATCTGCCGTTTCATTGACTCCACCTGTCTCAAGCCTCAATCCAGATTAAATACAGTCCACTCATCGATAGGCATTCTGTCACCCTCCCTATCAATAATAATATTACAATCACAATCTACCTTCACCTACAACCCCCTTCTTTAAATAGGCTCACACTGCTATTACATAAAAAATTATATAATTCACGACTACGAACATTAGAACATTAGTTTACATTTCAAAGTTATGTCCTATCTACCAGATAGTACTACTTGAAATTATACATCAATCAAACAATTAAATACATGCCATTGCCCTTCTTTTATAAAAAAAAAATTGTAAAAAAAAGCATGCTAAATTACATTCTTAATAACAATTAATATAACAATGTCGATTTATAACAATCAAAACAAAACGAGGGCCATCATGCTAAATTACATAAAATTACTAACTAAATTACCTAGATAAAAAAAATCACATGCTGCTGTTACATTAATATAATAATTAAATTTTGAATTAGATACATAATTATAATTGCCGTATATAAAAAAAAAATTAACAATTCTATAATGATCATGTTTATTAATTTAAGTAGGTGTAGTAATATCACAATCAATTTAATCGATCAGAATAAACTTATAATTCACGAATATTAACGTATTATACATCAATAGCATTAGGTAGGTTTTACTTACATAATGATATGCACAATATTACATATTATAATTATGAAATCATTGAAATGGGTATATATTTATTATATTTTTTTTTTCTAGGTACATTATTATAATTAAGTAAATTTCTTAACATAACCTGCAAGATATAACCGTATGTCCGTATTTTCGTACACAGTCATATCACTACTACGTCACCGAAGGCCGTCAGGAGTATCCCCAGCGATCAGGAGCTCTCACTGTCCTGCCATAATGAGTAACATAGGCATTAGTTATGGGTTCTCCAAGTTGTCCAGAGTTATTGTATAGCGCACTGGAGCTGCGCGCCGATACACTTGTACCCGAGTTTACCGTTACGTCATCATAATTATATAGATGCAGATCATTATATTTATCGGGGCGCAAACAGCTGTCGAAAACAATCTGTTTCCGGTTGCGACGAATCATTGTACCGGTATTTAGCTTTATCAAATATGACCTTGGCCCAGCTATATCTGCCACCTGAGCGTTCACCCAGTTCCTGCCCATGCGAACTTTTACCTTATTACCTACAGCTAAGGGTTTAAGATTCTTACTGCCTTTATCAAAGTATTTTTTCTGAATAACCTGTCGTTGCCGTAATTCACTATATACTCGATCAGTATCGTGTACTTTAGGTTCTAACAATTTCGGGGAGCACGGAAGTATACTTCGTATTTTTCTGTTATTTAACAATTCAGATGGAGATGGCAAAGTTTCACTTATTGGAGTATTTAAAAATTCCAACAATGCCAGCCTAAAGTCACATCTATCATATCGTGTCTTCCGTAGCATTGACTTAATTGTTTGGATCGCCCTTTCTACCTGGCCGTTCGACTGCGGATATCTAGGAGAAGACGTTTCATGAACAAACTTCCATTCTTTGCAAAATACCTTGAATATTTTTGATGAGAATTCTGGCCCATTATCTGAAAATAATAACTCGGGAATACCTTGACGACTAAAAATATTTTTTAGCCTACCTATGACGCACTGTGAAGTCAGGTTAAATACCTCTTCTATTTCAATAAACTTGCTAAAGTAATCTATCACTAATAGGTAGCTCTTGCCGTTACAGTGAAATATATCTGCTCCGACCTTTGTCCACGCCCTAGTAGGTATCTCGTGCGAGATAAGCGGTTGTTTACAATTTTCCTTTCTGTAAGTTAAACACGCCTGACAATGTGAAATCATATCTTGTATCTGTGCGTTCATATTAGGCCAAAACATAATCTCACGCGCCCTTAGTTTGGTCTTCACTACACCTAAATGCCCTATATGTAAATTCTTTAACATATCCTTCCTCATACACTTCGGAATCACAATCCTAGTACCTTTCCACACTAAATCATATGCCACAGTCAACTCATCCCTATAGTCCCAATAAGGCGTAATAATATCTTTAATATTACATTTATGCTCCGGCCATCCTTCTTTTATTATTCTTTTAATCTCTTGCATCTCCTCATCTTCCGCTGTATATTTTTGTAACTCAATAAAATGTGTATCTGTTAGGCTATTACTAGCCGCAATTGCACATACCTGTGCTTTTACCTCCAGGTAATCTCGCGGGTCATTGTCCTTATCAGCACTTGGTGCCACCGCCCGTGAGAGTGTGTCTGCTATGAACAAAAATCTGCCTGGTTTATACACTAATTTAAAAATGTACGGCTGTAACCTTATCAGCATGCGCTGTAGCCTCGCCGGTGCTCCCGCAATAGGTTTGTTTATTATACTTATTAATGGCTTATGGTCAGTTTCAATTGTTACATCACTTCTGCCATAAATGTACATATAAAATTTCTCACAGGCAAACACACAAGCGTATAACTCTTTCTCAATCTGTGCATAGTTTTGTTCAGTTTTTGTTAGTGACCTTGATGCAAAACAAACTGGCATGCCATCCTGCATCAAACAAGCTCCCAACCCGTTCTTACTCGCGTCTACCGAAATAGTTACTGGCTTATCTAAGCTATAGAATCGTAATACTGGCGGATTCGTGATACAACGTTGAAGATCATGAAAACACTTGTCGTGCACTTCATTCCAATGCCACTCAATATCCTTTTTCAGAAGCTCCCTCAGTTTATGTGTTCTTTCCGACAAGTTCGGAATAAAGTTACCTACATATGTAACTAGGCCTAAAAAACGCTCTAAGTCCTTGACATTTTCTGGCTTGGGCATATTTCTTATCGGCATCGTATGCGAATCATCGGGGCGTATACCATTTTGTGTTATTATATGACCTAAATATTTTATTTCCGTTAACCTTATCTTACATTTCTCTTTATTGAGTTTCACATTTATCTGCTTACATCTCTCTAATACCTGCCGCAAACGCATGTCATGCAATTCTTTTGTATCGGCATAACATAATAAATCATCGACAAATAATATTACGCCCTCGATGTCATCAAAGTATTCATAAAGTTTTTTATGAAAAACTTCTGAAGCCGATGATATTCCAAAAGGCATTCGCAAAAATTTATATCTGCCAAATGCCGTATTAAAAGTACAGAGGTCCGTTGACTCTTCGTGTAGTTTTAATTGCCAAAATGAGTGTTTACAATCTAGCGTACTAAAGAATTTTGCACCTGACAATTTCGCTGTTATTTCATCTAAGGTTGGTAATTTAAAATGTTCCCGCTTAATACATTTATTCAAATCCCGCGGATCTAAACAAATACGAATATCTCCATTCGGCTTTCGCACTACAGTCATACTGTTCACCCAATCAGTAGGGCCTTCCACTTTCGCAATCACTCGTTGCTCGAGCATTTCATCCAACTTCTTCTTAACATCATCTCTTAATGCTATAGGCAACTTACGAGGCGCATGCACGACAGGTCGCGCGTCTGCGGCGAGCCTTATCCTGTACTCGCTAGGCAAACATCCCACACCATCAAACACTTCCGAATATTCATCAAGTAAACACTCAGACCGGATCTTGCTATTCACTGCCAACACTCGCTTCACCAAATTCATCTCATCACAAGATCTCTTTCCTAACACGGGTGGGGAAGTTACATCCGCTATGATAAACTTAACTATATATGCCCTGTCTTTACATAAACACTTCAGCCTACATTTTCCTAAAACTTTAATGTCTCCCCCCGAATAGCTGACCAATTTCACACTTGACGGTATCAGATCGTTCTCTTTTATACCTGTCTGCGATAAAAACCTATACGGCAAAACATTTACGTCAGCTCCAGTGTCTAATTTGAATCGAATACTATTATTGTTTATTTGCAAATCTACACACCAGTCATCGTTCGCGCCCGAATAACTTAACCCACGTACCTGATCTATGGAGTTCTCCTGGATGGCATATACGCGGCACACTCTCGCGAAATGATTCATACGCTTGCACTTTGCACATCTTTGACCGTATGCCGGGCACTTAAACTTTTCATGTACATTTCCACAATAATCGCACTTCCCGTCGCCGTGTAGACGTGATCCCCTCGATACCGACGTCATCACTGGAGAGACACGCTGTCGCTGCACCACACTATAGGGTTGCAGCGCTGCTGACGGACGCGCGCTTGGCTCATCGCCACCACCGAAACCAAAACCCGCGCCACCGCCGGCGCCGGGGCGCTGAGCGGCGTGCTGCTCGTTCCGTGATTTCGAGCTCCGCTCGTTCATGGCGGCTCGCTGTCCACTAGGTGCACGCGCGCGGCTTTGACAAGCGCCGCACGCGCCATTCCGTTGTCGCTGCACCCAATGCATGGCTAACTCGGTGTCCTTGTCTCGCTCCCTCACCTAGTCGATGCATCTTCTGTCCTGCTCTGTCTTTATTGTACCAGCCTGCATCCGCGACATTTCAGCAACATTACAAATGTCCAACGCTTTTTTAAGCGTTAAATCGTATTCTCTCAACAGTCGCTCCCTTAAAGCATCCTCCACGAGACCACAAATCAGTCTATCCTTCACAAGATCGTCCTTCAAATTTCCGAACTCGCACGTTGACGCGCACTTGTTTAATTCAAATGCATACTGCTCCACCGATTCATGTTCTTGTTGGTTGCGTATGAAAAATTTGTGTCGTTCAACTGTTAGGTTTTTCTTATGATAGCTTAATCGATTTCTCTAACATTTAAACAATGATCATGTCATGTAAATATACTGGTAATGTCATTGAATATCACTTTAATCAATTCTAAATCATCCAACTCGCTCTTGAGGTATTTTAGTGTTTCTTACGACTGGCAACACTCGCGCCACTCTGGCTCGGATTTTCTACTTTTTAAGATGGCGGTTGTAAGGAGAAGGGAATAAAAACAGTTTTTCGACATTGGACGACGATTCAGGTTTTATTTTCCACGCCCGAAGATGAGATTTTACAATCAGAAGTGGGATTGGACGAAAACACAACGGTAATTCCTATAATTGCCTTGGAGGTCAGTGATATTTGGTTCGTCTCATTGCTGAAGAACTTTTCCACTCAAATCAAAAGTGCGTATGCTGGATTTAACTTGATTTAGAGTGCTAATTTTAGCAGAAAGACCGATATACTTTTGTAGTCATTGACATTGGTGAAAAGTGTACTTACTGACTTCAACTGGACTTGTGGTGCAATTTAATACAAAAAGTAACATTTCTAGTTTTTTTTTTACATGTATGTTGATATTTTCATGTAATTTAAGTTAAAAAGGTTATGATAATGTTTTTTTTCTGATCTTTATATTTAAATTAAGAGGTAAGTATCTAGATGTCAATGTGTTTTAGTGTGATAAGTGAGAACACCTTAAATTTGTTAGCTCCATCGAAAAGTGATGCACAGGTATTTTAATGCATATTTGGTTTCCCTTTTTTTTGGGGTATGTACATGATCTATCGATACATTTATTTTTAAAGTGAGTTTCGAAGTGACTACATTGACTTGTTTTGACGAGATTTTTTATAGCGAAGAGTGAAGTACTAACAGAAAATAAATATGGGTTCAAATCGTACGTCACGAAAGCGAGAACGGTCGCGGCATAGACCTGCTGGGCATGCTTCTACTGTCAGTAGGACGTCGAGATCTATGACTAGTCAATCTAGTAGCGAAAGTAGAAGGCGGTCAAGACGATCTTTAAAACGCAGACGTATCTCGTATCGATCATACAGTCACAAGACTTCTCACAAAATAAGTAAGGGTAAAGAGTCACCTTCGCGTACGCGTCGCCGACGACGCAACAGATCTGACTCAACGATTAGGGACCACGGTCGCCCTTTACGGCGCTGCCGGCGTTCAGCTCAAACTATGACCCCTCCTCTGCCCACATTACGAGTACCTCCACCGGTACAACAAGTGACCGAAAGTATGCAAGTTTCAACTGCACGCGAAGCTGGATCTTCTGCAGGGATACAATGGGTCCCGGGAACCAATGCATTCTTGAATGCCGTACCAGAGTTTGATCCCAGTGACGATACACAAAGTATTGAGACCTGGATCTATAAAGTGACGGAATGTAGTATGATCTACGGGTGGAACGACAATCAGATTTGTTTTTATGCCTTGCCGAAATTGACGGGTTTGGCAAAACGTTGGTATCAAGGTTTGCCGTCTTTGATGTTTACTTGGGAACAATGGGTGGAAAAATTAAAACTTGCGTTTCCATCAAACGAGAATTATGGGGATCTTTTGACAAAAATGCTTAAAATAAGGTGTAGGTTTGGTCAATCCTTAGACAACTACTTTTATGATAAAACGGCGATGCTTAATAAATGCGGAATAGTTGGAACTAAAGCGGTCGGGTGTCTTATCCACGGTATTGAAGACAAGTTTATTCGCATGGGAGCAAGCGCCGGAAGATATGAACAACCTGAACAACTTTTTTCATATTTGCGACAGATCACCATGAATCAAAGTGCTGAACAGCTTCAGGTAATGCTAAAGTCGCGTAGTTTAGTTTCTAAGCCGAGTAGAGTGGACGAGACTCACACAAGTGACAACAATAAATCTGTTCGTTGTTTTAATTGCGGAGATGTTGGACACATTAGCTTTAATTGTCCAAAACCTGTAAAAAAATGCAGTTTCTGCAATTTGTTAGGTCATTTGGCTAAAGACTGTCGTAGAAGGTCAGAAGCAATAATGCCAGTAAATTCTGACGTTTGAACGTAAATACTTCAGGGATGGAGACAAATCATGAACATTCGTTCTAATTAGATTTATTACGATAACTCATTGTTGTCACAACCATGAGAAATAATTACAAAACAAAAGTAGGTACCTACATTTCATAATACAGTATAATAATAAAACATACATATCTTCGAATAAATGTAATAGATTATATAGATATATATTCTATATTAAGTCTATGAGTGAAATAATAAACTGTTTAACATTGAATATCACTTTAATCAATTCTGTGTAACTGTAGCAGGTTGCAGTTACTTATCTAAGTAAAACTTCTTGATGGTAGTTTTAAATATTATGAGAGATTGCGCACGACTTATTGATACCGGTAAAAAGACTCAGTTTCAGCGGAGGTAGACTTCATACTGATTGTGGCTGACCATTTAATGCATACGGCTGTTATTATAGGACAAAAGTTTACAGAAAATTCAGTTTTTGTAGTCTACAAAAGTAAGATCAGCTCATCTTTTTCGACGGATCAATTTTTGATGTTGAAGATGCGCACAAACCAAAACCAAAACTATCAAAAGTGACAATGAAATTGATGTGTGGACCACAAGCCCGATAGGATTTCAATCAGATTCGATAGTAAGTGGCTCTTTTATATTTCTGGTGGATACCGTAGCACAGAATGGCAGGTTTACATTGTTATACCGGGCTTATATGAATTTCACAATGGACAGGGAGTGTTAATGATTTCGAACGTGAGTGTTTCGTGGCTTGTGTTAGCTAGTGGTTTCAAATTGCAAGAGGGTTGCCATTTAAAGAGGTAACTAATGACTCGATAAAAACAGTACAGGCTGCGCAACAAGCCTTACTCGTAGATTTGATCAAAGTTGGAGTTTGAACGAGCGATTTCATTCGTTGCTTAATGCGTATCGAGATTGTTTTGCGCTTGATTTATCAGAGTAAATATATTTATAGGAAACGACTAAATATACTTAAAATTAAATGTATTTTTGAGTTTAGTGATTTAAAGTAAAAATAAAGAGACCTGAAAATTTTATATTAAATGTTGATACGTGAGAGTAATAAGGTTAATTAGAGGGAAAAATAGAACTAACTTTGTATAAGTTTATAATAATGTGAATAGTGAATAAAAATGTTTGTGTATAACGTAACAGATACCTATGTAAAGTGTGATTACAAATAGCGTTAGCGACAACAAATGTGATAAAAAGCATACATGATATACATGATATAAAATAAGAATAAATGTGATGACGAATAGCAAAACTGTATAAATATAACTAACTATGTATAAGTTGATAATAATGTGAATAATTAATAAAAACGTTTTTGTATAACGTAATATTTATGTAAAGTGTGATTACAAATAGCGATAGCGACAACAAATGAGATAAAAGGCATATGATATAAAATTAGAATAAATGTGAAGAGGAATAGCGATGGAATGGCCATAAAGTGAAGAGAGAAGATATTTATTATACATAATAATTAAAGGTAATTAGGTATATTACAGTGATGATAATAGCGATACAATAATTAAAATAATAATTGAATTTAATATAATAAAGTGATTGTAATAGTGATATTTCGATAATCTCAAAGCGATCCGTCATATTGTGACGGTGTTAAAGTGTTAAAATAAGTTAAAGTGATGATAATGGTGATTTTCAATAATCATAAAGTGATCCGTCATTTTTTGTGACGGTGTTAAAGTGTTAAAATAAGTTAAAGTGATGATAATGGTGATTTTCAATAATCATAAAGTGATCCGTCAGAATTGTGGCGGTGTTATTATGTTAGCACTAAGTTAAAGTGATCCGTCAGAATTGTGGCGGTGTTATGATGTTAGCATTAAGTTAAAGTGATCCGTCAGAATTGTGGCGGTGTTATTGTGTTAGCATTAAGTTAAAGTGATCCGTCAGAATTGTGGCGGTGTTATAATGTTAGCATTAAGTTAAAGTGATCCGTCAGAATTGTGGCGGTGTTATTATGTTAGCATTAAGTTAAAGTGATCCGTCAGAATTGTGGCGGTGTTATGATGTTAGCATTAAGTTAAAGTGATCCGTCAGAATTGTGGCGGTGTTTGATGTTAGTATTAAGTAACAGTGATCCGTTGAATTACAACGGTGTTTGATGTCTAAGGGAAAAGTGAGCCGGTCAATATCCTGGAATATAAAGTGATCCGTTAGATTGTAACCGTTGTTAGTTATTATAATATAATGTTAATGTTATTATCAAATTAGGTTTATGATCCTTGTAGTGTTAAAGTTATATAATATTTCTTTACACTTTAAAAATGTACGTGATGATTTTAATGTAATAATGTATAATATACATACCTAGTATTTGTGATCGCGAGGACGCGACTGTTGTCAGAATTGGCCGAATGATAGCTTAATCGATTTCTCTAACATTTAAACAATGATCATGTCATGTAAATATACTGGTAATGTCATTGAATATCACTTTAATCAATTCTAAATCATCCAACTCGCTCTTGAGGTATTTTAGTGTTTCTTACGACTGGCAACACTCGCGCCACTCTGGCTCGGATTTTCTACTTTTTAAGATGGCGGTTGTAAGGAGAAGGGAATAAAAACAGTTTTTCGACATTGGACGACGATTCAGGTTTTATTTTCCACGCCCGAAGATGAGATTTTACACTTAGGCGTAAAAAATCCATCAAATTTCTTGAGTACACTTTCAATTGTAGCACTGCTTTCCGCTGTAAACGTCTCGTACACGTCTCGACATTGATCTCCAATTATGTGCAGTAGAATACTCACTTGCACTTCTTTGTCCTTAGTATGTAACTGGCAGGCCTTAAAATATAATAAAAACGACTTTTTCCATTTTGACCACTGGTTACTTAAATTACCAGACGTTATATTTACTAAATCCTTCTCGAAGCAAAATGGCGGGGGTGGTTGCAACATTGATTCCATTTTATTCCAATAAATAACTCGTTCACGGCAAAATCCAAACAGAACGACAGTTTTCGTCCACTTATTACGTTACATTAAATGCGATTTTTCTATAAATAACACCGACTGCGCCATGTAAAGATTAATGGATAAGGGACACGAAATGAGAACACCAAGTGCCATGCAAAGACTGACTTTATTTCAGTTTACCCTCCCTATCAATAATAATATTATAAACTCAATCTACCTTCACCTACAATTACCTTAGGGGTTGATTTTTGAAAAGTTACTGAAATTGTATTTTTATATGCTTATGTTTAGTCAATTTACTAAGTTTCATAACTTTACTAAAAAAACCTACACCATGGAAACTTTGCGGCCCCAATAAATGACCTTAGGGGATGAATTTCGCAAAATGCTGAAAACAAGTTCCTATAATTTACATGTTTAATACTCACACAAAATTTGATAACTACTGGTCAAGAAATAATCACTGTAGCATACATTTTTTTTTTTCGGTGGGTAGGCGCGAAAATTGAAACAAGTTTATCAGTAAGCTAGAATTTTAATAATTAATTAAAAATAATTAACAATTACTCACATTGATAATACATGTATTGATGCACTTATATACCTAACGCGCCTGCCATTAAGTGTTATCTACACTAGAGTTTAACTATAAACAGAGTTCTGCACAATTTTTGAATTACACTTCATTCACTGATCAATATGGACGCCATTCAAGACACTCTTAACCAGATGATGAACACTTTTGGTCAGCGGATGGCTGCTTTTGAAGAACGTCAAGCCTCAAGCCCCTCTCCTTCAGATAATGAGAAGTTGGCAGCTGAATTTGCAGCTTTTAAGGTATTTGTAATATCATCCCTCAGAGCCCTTCAGAGCCAAATAGTGGTTATGGCAAAACAGGCAGACCAACAAGAGATGCGTGGGAGGCGTAAAATCCTTTTGCTGCATGGCCTACGCAAGGAACAGAAGGAGGACATATCTGCAATGGTAGTTAAGGCATTGGTGGAGCGGCTGCAGCTGACAAACTTGACCCCATCTGATATCAGTCGATGTCATAGAATGGGCCAGGCTACCTCAGTAGACAGACCGCGTCCAATACTGTTCAAGCTGCGAGATGAGGCCATCCGCACCAAAATCTGGTTGTCCAAAACGAGTCTTAGAGGTTCGGGCATTACCCTGTCTGAATTTCTCACAAAAACTCGTCATGCAGTATTCCTGGCCGCTCGGCAGCAATATGGGTTGAAGAATTGCTGGACAAAGGACGGTTTTATTTTCGTGGTCAGCCCTAATGGGTCGAGGCACCGAGTCAGCTGCTCCGAGGAACTCGCCGAAATCACGCTGAAGGAGTTGTCTAAGCCACCGGCAGCGGTGGAAAAAGCGGTACCGGCGGCGAAGGTGGCGACTTCGTTACCATCCAGGGCGAAACGTGCTGCCACAATCAAGAAGTAGTTAGGTGCAGAATCAATTTGGCTCGTTCTGGTTTGTTTACTTTCCGATTGGGTTTTTGTGTATAACAGGGTAGACTCGGCGAGTATTTTACACTTTTACCCTACTTTTTAAATTTGATTAATTCTCACCGTCCTATTTTTTAGAAATTAATGAAATTAGAAATGCTTTAGTCTTGCTCTTATGCGTTTTGTTTTTTCTTGTCAGAGTGACATAATGACAATTGACATTTGCCTGCACTGACAGTGTTACACTCAGCACTACTATCTGTCACTGTCAACTCCGTAAAACTTGTGCTGTCAGTTGCGTTCCGTGTCTTTTTATTATATATAGCATGTTTCAATTTATTATTATATGGCCTAATCGGAGATACTATATATCGGAAAGTACTATGTACTTTGTAAACGCGTACGAACCACTTATTCATGTTTAATTTTTTAACTGTGTATAGTTTTACTCATACATGTACATTTTTCTTAGGTTTTATTATGTTGTAGTAACACACCCGGCAGGTGAACTATTGACTTGACCCAGTTCGACTATTAAAATATCGGTACTTACCTATTTATTACTTTTATCACTTTGTTTTACTTATATATAGTTACTTTTATAAAATATTATTAGATATAATTTTATTTTAAATACCTACACATAGTATATATATACTTTTTATATATATATTTCATTTATAATTTATAATTTTACCTATTTAATGCAAAAATGGTTAGCAAAAAATTTTTGAAGGTTGGTCTACTCAATGCAGGCTCTTTGGGTAGGGGAACCCCCCACAGCGCATACGTCCTCGTTCGTGTTCCCTGGAAACGACCCAGTTCTGTCACCGTAACGGAGTGGCAGACTGGGCTCGGCTAAAGTGCGCTGTGATTTGTAGATATTCTTGCGGGTCATCTACAACACTGGCGGAGGCTAACATGCCTAAACCAGCGCGGGACGCCTGCGGGCGTTTCCGCAAACCAAACGGCCCTTATCAGGGCCACTCAAAAGGCCCTTCTCAGGGCCCACCAAAAGGCCCTTCTCAGGGCCAAGCCGACGTCGCTGCGTCGGTAGTGGAGGCTAGCCGCGCATCATCCGCGGCTAGCGTGCTCAGTAGGGCGGACGAGTTGTCGGACTCGGACAACGATTCCGTCGTGTTCGAGTCCGATGCCTCGATGCCGATGGCGACAGCGGAGAGTCGCCAACAGGCAGCTCAGAAGCGGGCCTTCATGAAGGCTGGGTCCTGCTCTTCGGACTCCACGAAGAGCAAGCCAAGGAAGAAGGCGAAGGCAAAGAAGTCTTCCACCGTTATGGCGGACACCCACAGCGTGGGTCTAGCTGATGCTCAACGCGAGTTGAGCCTGGCTCGTCGGGTGCAGCTCCAGCAGGACCTGGAGGAGAGTGTCGCTGCCAAGGAGCAGCAGGCGCGCACCACGCGGGGAAGGTCCGGGTACGGCGGGTCCATCGTCCTGTACGCGGACCACTCCCTGGAGGAGCTGGAGCGCATGGCGCAGGAGGACGAGGAGGAGATAGTTCAGGTCGCCTCAAAGTCCTCCAACCTAAAAGGGACATTCCAAAAGTCCCTTAAGTGCCGGGCCGCAAGCATGCGCGGCATCATCCGGGAGTTGGTGCAGCGCACCGCAACCGATGAGACGCGGCAACTGCAGGTGAAGGTCGACCGCCTGCAGTCGGAGGTCAGCCAGCTGCACCAGAAGTTGGCTGAAGCCACGGCCCGGCCCACTCAGGCCAACGCCAGACCAGCGGCTGAGGGCCCTACCTCCTCCTCCAACCTTGAGGATGTCATCCGCAAGGTTGTCGTGGAGGAAAGGGCTTTCACAAGAGCCTGCTTCGCCGGCATCGAGGACAGGCTCTTGCCGGAGAAGCGCCTCCGACCGCCACTTGCGGCGGACAAGAGGCCGCAAGTGCCGGGGCCATCCTCCCAAAAGGAGGATAAGAGGCCGAACCAGCCGGGGCCGTCCTCCCAACAGGAGGACACCCTTCTACCCTCCTCCACCCCGTCCAATTCTTGGACGGAAGTGGTCAGGAGGGGGAAGGGAAAGGCCAAGAAACAGGGGAGAGCGGCCGCCCCCCCTGCCACTCCCGCGACCACCCTTCCCTGCCCGTCCCAGGGGACCGGCAAAGGAAAGGGTAAGGGAAAGGGGAAGAAGTCGGCCCCCGCGCCCGCCACCGCTGCTCCTGCAGTCAATAGGGCCCCCGCCGGTGGGAGGAAGTTGGTTCCTCCCAAGACCGCAGCCGTCGTGGTGACGCTCACCGCGGAGGCTGCGGAGCGGGGAGAGACGTACGAGTCCGTTTTGAAACGGGCTCGTACCAACGCCGATCCCACCCAATTGGGGATCGGAGCGGTGGCGTGCCGCCGGACCCAAGCCGGGGCTCGAATCTTCGAGTTCCCAGGGGCTCAGGGCGGCAAAAACGCGGACCTCTTTGCAGCGAAGCTGAAAGAGGTCATTGCGGACGTGGCTAAGGTGGTGCGGCCCATCAAGTCCGCGACCTTGGAGGTGACCGATCTCGACGATTCGGTCACCAAAGAGGAGGTGATCGCGGCGGTCGCAGCGATAGGTAGCTGCGACGTCGCAGCGGTGCAAGGCCGGGGCATCCGGCCTGGCCGTGGCGGCATGGGCACCATCCGCCTTGAGTGCCCAGTCACCGTGGCTAAAGCCGCCCTCGCCAAAGGGCGGCTCTGCGTGGGCTTCAGCTCGTGCCGGGTCCGAGCACTTGAAGATCAGCCTTTACGCTGCTTCAGGTGCTTCGGAATCGGGCACACGCGGGCCCTCTGTCCGTCCGCGGTGGACAGGACGGACAGCTGCTACCGCTGCGGTAAGGAGGGGCACAAGTCCGCCACCTGCACGGCCGCCAAGCCGCACTGCGTGGTGTGTGCCGCCAGCGGCCGCCCGGCCGACCAAATTATGAAGGGGAGGAGTTGTAATCCTCCCCCCCAAGAAGGGAAAAGCGCAGGTGCCGACCCAGCCTGCCGCGACCGCCGCCGCCGTCCCCGCAACGGGAACCCCGGCGGCTGCTGAGGAGAATGCGATGTCCGAATGATGGATAGGGTCGAACATCGCATCCTCCAGGCGAACATCAACCACTGTAAAGCAGCCCAGGACCTGTTGATACAGGTCCTGGCTGAGTGGTTGGTGGACGTGGCGGTGGTCGCTGAGCCGTACTCGGTCCCTAGCCGTTGGCTAGGTGATCGGGACGGCTCGGTGGCATTGGTGGCGCGGTCTTCCACAGACTCCCCTCCCCTCTCGCTTTTAGAGAGGGGACCGGGATATGTGGCCGCCGCGTGGGGAGAAATAGCCATGGTGGGCGTGTATTTCTCCCCTAACCGCCCCCTCCAGGACTTCGAGAACTTTCTCGAAGTCCTGACTGGGGTGGTCGGTAGGGCGGCGCCGCGTCAGGTCGCCGTATTGGGCGACCTGAACGCCAAGTCGGCGGTCTGGGGTAACCCGGCCGCCACTTGTAACGTCCGGGGTCCCGCTGTGGAGCTCTGGGCGGCCTCGTCGGGTGTGTCCCTCCTCAACAGAGGGACGGTTCAGACGTGTGTGCGGCAACGGGGAGGGTCGGTGGTGGACGTCTCGTTCGCCACCCCCGTGCTAGCCGCCCGCGTCGTGAACTGGCGGGTGGAGATGGTGGAAACGATGTCGGACCACCGATATGTGCGGTTCGACATCCTTCCATCCACCCAGAGCCCCCGGAGGACGGTTCCCTCGGGCCGTTCTCCCTTTCCACGGTGGGCTCTCACCCGCCTGGATCGGGAGGCGGCTATGGAGGCGGCGTTCGTCCAGGACTGGCTGGCGCCTCCCCTCCAAGTCCTGGACGTGGACGCTGCCGCGGGCCAACTCAGGGAGTCCCTGACCGAGGTGTGCAACTCAAGCATGCCTCGGTCTCGCCGCCCACCTCCCCGACGCGCCGTATACTGGTGGTCGGAGGAGCTAGCGGGGCTCCGGGCCGCCTGCGTGGTGGCAAGAAGGGCCTATGCGCGGAGTCGGAGGCGCAGCCGCCGAGATGAGGAGGCCGAGGACCTTCTTTACGCCTCTTACGTAGAGGCGAAGGGGGTCCTCAAGGCGGCGATTGGCGCCGCCCAGGACGCGGCGAGGGCCGAAATGCTTGAGGGTCTCGACAGGGACCCGTACGGGAGACCGTACAAGGCGGCGCGGAACAAACTGCGCCCCTTCGGTCCCCCGCTGGCGGAGACTCTCGAGCCCGCATTGCTCGATGGGGTGGTTCGGTGCCTGTTTCCGTGCAGGACCGAATTCACCCCTCCAGCAATGGACCCCCCGCGGGGGGCGGCCTCGCCGGAGGAGGAGGAGGAGGAGGCCTCTCCAGTCACGGTGGCAGAGTTTGAGGGGGAGGCTCTCCGCCTCCGTGCCAAGCGGACGGCCCCCGGGCCAGACGGCGTTCCCGCTCGGGTCGTCGCCATCGCCGCCCTCCAAATGGAGGAGAGGTTTCGGGACCTCTTCAGTGCGTGTTTCACGGCTGGGAGGTTCCCGAAACCTTGGAAGGAGGGGCAGCTGTGCCTCCTCCGAAAGGAGGGACGCCCGGCGGACTCCCCCTCGGCATACCGGCCCATCGTTCTGCTCGATGAGGTCGGTAAAATGTTCGAGGGGATTGTGGCCAACCGGCTGAGCGGCCACCTGCGGAGGGTGGGGCCGGACCTGTCGGACGCCCAATTCGGTTTCCGAAGGGGGCGTTCGACTGTGGACGCCTTGGCCCGCCTCAAGGGCCAAGTGCGGGAGGCCGTCGAGGCGGGGGACGGAGTGTTGGCTGTGTCGTTTGACATAGCCAACGCCTTCAACTCCGTCCCTCACTCGACGATCCTGGAGGCGCTCCGTTACCACGGAGTGCCTCGGTACCTGCGGAATCTCCTGTCCGACTACCTGGAGGACCGATCGGTCCTCCTCGTAGATCGGACAGGCCAGCTTCGCAGGTACGGAGCCGAGTCCGGTGTTCCGCAGGGGTCGGTCTTAGGACCGCTCCTGTGGAACATCGGATTCGATTGGCTCCTGCGGGGTACCCTCCTCCGGGGCACGTGTGTCATCTGCTATGCAGATGACACTCTGCTCACGGCCCGGGGGAGGGATTTCAGGGAGGTGGCGGGTTTGGCCTCGGCCGGCGGATCCTTGGTCGCGGGAAGGATCCGCCGACTAGGCCTGCAGGTGGCGCTGAATAAGACCGAGGCCGTGTTTTTCCACGGGCCTCGGCAGCGCACATCCCCTGACGCCCACATCGTCGTGGAGGGCGTCAGGATCGAGGTGAAGGCCCAGATGAAATATCTGGGCCTTACACTCGACAGCAGGTGGCGCTTCGGCCCGCACTTCAGCGGGCTGTCGACGCGCCTGCTGAAGACTGCGGGCGCCTTGTCGTGGCTCCTCCCGAATACGGGAGGACCGAAAGGGCGGTGCCGGCATTTATATGCCGGCATCCTGAAGAGTATGGCCCTTTACGGGGCCCCGATCTGGGCGGACTCCCTCCGAAGGAGGGAGAACGCCACAGCTCTCCGTCGGCCTCAAAGGGCCATCGCGCAGCGGGTGTCGCGGGCCTACCAGTCGGTAAGCTTCGCGGCAGCGTGCGCTCTGGCTGGCACCCCTCCTTGGGAGCTCGAGGCAGGGGTGCTCGCCAGAGTGTACGAGTGGACGGCGGGGCGTAGGGCGCTCGGTGAGCGCCCCGCCCCGGAAGAGCGGGAGGCCGTCCGGCGCGAGGCGAGGGACGCGGTCGTCCTCCATTGGACGGAGGACCTCGCCACCGCCGCGTTTGGCCGACGAACGTTGGACGCTCTCGGGCCGGTCCTGCGGGACTGGCTCGGGAGGTCCCACGGTTTCCTCTCGTTCCGTCTGGTGCAGGTGTTATCCGGGCATGGATGCTTCGGATCGTACCTGCACCGGATCGGACGAGAGGAGACACCGGCGTGCCACGACTGTGGCGCCGCGGAGGACACGGCGCAGCACACCCTCGAGGTGTGCCCGTCGTGGTCTGAGCTGCGCCGCAGCTTGGTCGCCGTCGTCGGCCAGGACCTCTCGCTTCCCAGCGTGGTCAACGCCATGCTGGGAAGCGAGGGGGCCTGGGCAGCGGTCGCCTCCTTTTGCGAGGACGTGATGTCGCAAAAAGAGGCGGCGGAGCGCGCAAGGGAGCGAGACCCCCTTGCGGCGCCGCTGCGGAGACGTAGAAGGGGCAGAAGAAGACGTGGTCTTCTCCTACCCCTTCCCGGTGGTGAATAGCGGGAGATAGGCGCGGGGGTGCCTTCTCCCGCATTGCACCTATTCGCCACCACCGTCGGGCGGGAATGGCCGAGCACTCGTGGTCATTCCCGGGCCCCTCCCGCTGGGAGGGGCGTGCGGGGCCCTCCGTGAAGGTGGGCGGTCGTCGGCGGGGACTGGATGGAAAGGCTCTGCCGGTTTCCCAGTCCCCCTCCGCACAGACGATGCCGGAGTGCCGCTGGGTTGTTTAGTGGGTATACCGGTCTCAGTGCCGGGAGTCCCACATACCTCCCTCATCCCCCGATGGGGGGGTATGCGTAATGCATTTTTCCCAGCGTCAACAAAAAAAAAAAAAATTAAAAAAAAAAAAGGCTCTTTGGGTAACAATCATGATGATTTCTTGGCGGGGATGGACAGACATGACGTTGACATTATGGCTATTAATGAGACCTGGCTTCGGATCGGTGAGGACAGTCGTGCGCCCAAAGTTCCCAACTTTCGCCTGCGCCACATTCCGCGGCCTGTTGACGTGCGCGACGGCCGGGGTGGCGGCGTTGGTTTTTACATCAAGCGAGGAGTTAATACTCGTATGCATGCACATCCTGTAGATCCGCGACATAAGTCCGTCGAACAAATGTGGCTTACCCTATCCGTAAACGGAAAAAAAATTGCAATTGGCACTGCTTATCGACCGCCCTGGCTCAACGTTGAGTTGTTTTTGGACGCTCTTACCGACACTATATGCTCTGTTTCAAATTGCGATGGCATTCTTTTATTAGGAGACTTTAACTTTGTTAATATGTTTAATATCCAGGACAACAAGACAAAGCATCTCCTCACTACATTACAAAGTTTGAATCTTTCACAAATAGTAACCTCAGCAACGCATTTTACAAATACTAGCCAGACGCTTATAGATATTGTATGTACAGACTTACACGCAAGGCATGTGTTGGTGGACCCGGTAGGATCACTTTGCGGACATTCATTTGTTATCTGTGAGTTCAGTGTTAAACGTGAAAAATGTGCACCACTATTGATTACTTATAGACCTTTGAAGCATGTCTGTTTGGATCTATTGAACCAAGACTTGCAATCGGTCCGTTGGGACCATGTTTCAAGTTCAAGCGATGTGAATGGAATGGTTCAGTTGTTTAACAATTTTATCCTAACATTATTCGACAAACACGCTCCCATTAGAACATCAACAATAACAGAGCGCCGCTGTCCCTGGATAACAGATAATATAAAGCTAATGATGAAACTGCGTAATGAAGCTCTAATAGCTTATAGGAATACAAAGCTGGATGGGAAAAAGAACTATTATAAGAGTCTTAAATCATTGGTAAATCAGTCCATTTATTTCAAAAAAGCTGCGTATTATAAGCATAATATAAATAACAAAATAAAAGAACCGAAAATACTTTGGAAGAATTTAAAATCTATATTACTGCCTTCAAGCAAAGACGCAGAACTACCATCACACTTTAGAGACGCAAATAAAATAAATACACACTTTTTGGATGTCCCTGGTGCAACGAAAGTAACTTTGTCTCAGCTCACTTTTTTAGAATTTCATCGTTTTAATGACCACGTCGTTTTTACCATAGAACCCGTTGATTATCACACTATTTACAAAATTATTAAAGACCTTAAGTCAAATGCGGAGGGTCATGATCGTATCTCGCTAAGTATGTTATTGATGGCCTTGCCACATTGCTTAGATGCACTGGTTACATTAGTGAACACATCAATTCTTACTGCAACCTTCCCAGACCAATGGAAAATAGCTGTTGTCCGTCCTCTGCCCAAAAATAATAACCCAACACTAGTGAAGGACCTCAGGCCAATCAGTATTTTACCTTGCCTTTCTAAAATATTGGAGAAAATCGTATGCCAGCAGCTAACAAAATTCATTGAGACAAATAATGTTCTCCCAGAGGTCCAGTCTGGCTTCAGGAAGGGTAGAAGTACCGCCACAGCATTATTGGACGTTACAGATAATATTTTAGCGTCACAAGATGAGGGTATGTGCACTTTGCTGGTGCTATTGGATTTTTCCCGCGCTTTTGACGCAATAAACACTGCTCTGTTAATTTCTAAGCTAAGCTATTACGGGTTTGACCCAGCTGCCGTTAAATGGTTTAATAGCTACCTTAGCAACCGTTATCAGTACGTAGAGCTGCGGCAGCCTTCTGGGCCTACTTTGGTTTCAAACCTCACAGCGGTAAACAGGGGCGTACCACAAGGTTCTATTTTGGGTCCAATCTTGTTTATATTATATAGTGCAGACATTATTAAATGTTTTAAAAATTGTAAATACCACATCTATGCTGATGATATACAAGTATACATTTCCTTTATCCCTAAAGACCTTGACAATGCAATAAGCGACATGAAAGAGGATTTAGACCGGATAGTGAAGTGGTCTAAGGACAATTGTCTCGTACTTAATCCGAACAAGACAAAGTTTATGATCTTGGGCGGGAAAAGACAATTAAATTCATTGCCAACCACCGTTAAGATGACGCTAATGGGTGAAGAAATAGAGCGTGTTTATGCGGCGCGTAATTTAGGTTTGGACGTTGACGCAGAGCTGAGGTTCGAACAACACGTGGCTGACTCTGTGCGAAATTGTTTTTTCAGGCTCAAAACCATATACAAGATGAGACCGTATCTTTCTGAAGAACTTCGCATTCAACTTGTAGAGTCACTTGTTCTTTCAAAATTGAATTATGCCGACACTGTTTATGGCCCTCGGTTACTCTCACGGACCCAGCGACTCATACAGCGAGTCCAGAACGCTTGCGCAAGATTTTGTTTTTCAATTCCGCCCAGAAGTCATGTGACGCCATTTTTAAATTCTCACTATGCTTTGAAAATGAAATCTCGACGCAAGATCCATTTGGCATGCCTTCTCTTTGGTATCGTGAACTACAAAAATCCTTTGTATCTCTTCAACAAACTTAAGTGGGTCACCGAAAACAGACAATGCTCCAGCAGACACGGTTCGCAGCAACTGTCCATTCCACGGCATCGCTCTGCGAGTTTCAGAGGTTCGTTCCGTTACGCGGCGTCCAAGTGTTGGAACAATCTGCCGCCGCCAATCAGAAGGCTAAATAATTTAAACACTTTTAGATTAAAACTTAAAAAATACTTGGTCGATGAACAAAGACAGCACGGAAATATAGACATTGATATGTCGTTCCTATAAACTGATTTATCTCCTTCTTCTTAAATTTTTCAACTCAATTCCATTTCTATCTCGTCTACATTTCTCTTCCCTCCATCGTATCGTCGCTTCCTTTTTCTCCTCGTGTGATTGGCCTCTCACGGCAATGCTACGGGTGTATTTAGCGTTGAGTAGGAAAACATTTCACCGAGTCATTTTTATTTTTTGCATATGTATGTTTATGTAAATATGTAGAGGGGGCGTCAGGCCGAAGTTTGATGACTGGGCTACGCCGGGTATTTACAAGAGTAGAAGCAAATTATATTATTTATACTCTCAAAAAAATATTAATGCAAGTAATGTAACTTTTTTGGAATATTTAAAAAAATATTCAAAAATGTTTAAAACAGTTTGTCATATTGCAAAATCGCTCCACTTGAGTAGGAAAATTAAACAAGCTGATGACAAGATTAAAGCAACTTGGAAAATAATTAACACCGAAACCGGCAAGATCAAACCTCGGGACCGGAGCTTTATCTTAAATGTAAATAATAAATTAATATCTAACGATAGCCAAGTTGCTGACGCTTTTGAAAATTTCTTCTCTAATATACCAATCACAACCACACAGCCCCTAAATTCATCTTCGACTGAAGCTTCATCTTTATTGTCTAATAACGTCAATGAGTGTGATGTAGTATTTGCATTCAGGCACGTTAATGTCCATATGATCGAGAGGACATTCAAGTTGCTTAATATAAAAAATACCGAGGATCTTTGGGGAATATCAACCAAAATTTTAATCAACATTATAAAATTGATTGCTCCCTTACTAGTTATGATATTCAACCGGTGCATAGATGAAGGAGTCTTTCCTGACATAATGAAGTATAGCAAATTGATTCCATTATTTAAGTCAGGAGATAAGAGTGATCCGACTAATTATAGACCTATTTCTATACTACCAGCACTAAGCAAAATTTTTGAAAAATTAATATTAAGCCAACTGTTGTCACATTTCAATCTAAATGGATTATTTCACGATCAACAGTATGGCTTTACTAAAGGTCGCTCCACTACGGACGCAGGAATAGGACTTTTAAAGCACATTTTTGATGCTTGGGAGAGGTCACAGGATGCTATTGCAGTTTTCTGTGACCTGTCTAAAGCATTTGACTGCGTTAATCATGACACACTAATTTGTAAATTAAAATATTATGGAATTCACGGAAAAGCTCTTGATCTTGTCTTCTCGTATCTTAGCAATAGGATCCAAAAAGTTGATGTTAACGGGTCTAGGTCATCCGGAGCTCTCACAAAAATGGGAGTCCCTCAGGGCTCAATACTAGGACCATTTCTATTCCTAGTCTATATTAACGACCTACCCTTTTTTGTGAAGGACTTATGCGATATTGTTTTGTTCGCAGATGACACATCTCTAATATTTAAGATAGACAGAACCAATAATAACCTTGACGATGTGAACAAAGCCATCTCGCTAGTTCTACATTGGTTCACAACAAATAATCTACTATTAAATGCAAAAAAAACGAAATGTATAAAATTTTCTCTGCCCAACGTTAGGGGAGTTTCTGCTCCTTCAAAGTCAAAGTCAAAGTCAAATATCATTTATTAAATAGGCACAAAAGTGCACTTTTAAAGGTCATAAACACATGATACAAATAAAAAATGTCAAAAATTGTAACTTATGTTAACATGACTTTGAAAAAAAGGTAAGTATGTTTACCCATTTCTTTCCTATACTCAAATTGAAGTCTGAGTGCTGAAAAGAAATGCGAAAACTGACTCTACCAGTGCTTCGGAAATACGCCCGCTAGAGAAGATAGCACCAAGAAACTCTGCGGGGATGTCTTTTTTCAGCACAATTACGTATAAATTAGAATTAACAGAATGTAAAACAAGAAATGCGAGTGAGATGTCCCATAGTCATAGTATCAGTAACAGAAAAGTGTAAATAAAATATAAGTAGGTATGACAGTAGCAGTAGGAGTGACTAGAACAGACCAGTCCCCGCAAGCAGCACCCGTTCACGAGTATGACTTGTGGACCAGCCATCACCCCCCTCAACCATATTGGAGGGAAGGGAGTGACCCGACACACAGAGCCGCCGCAAGCAAAGACATTTGAGTGAGCATGACTGTAAAACCTAGTCACTTCCAACTCAAATACAATTTTTATAGCTTTATTTGAATGACTAACTACATTAGACATCTCACATAGCATTGTACAATCCAAGAAGAAATGAAATATAAACATCATGCACACACTGATGTGTTAATCTTCATCATCATGGGGCTTAGGGCATACAGGCCATGCATTTTTGTCATTAACATATTCATTTATTGAGTAGTATGCTTTTTTCATAAGGTTTATTTTGATAAATGATTTAAATCTACGCATTGGTAATTTGTCAATGCCCTCAGGTAGTTTATTATAAAAGCGTATACAGTTCCCCATAAACGAACCATTAACTCTCTGCAACCTGAATCTAGGTACATACAATTTATTCTTATGTCTCGTGTTAAAATTATGCAAGTCGCTGTTTTTGTTAAAGGTGCTAAGGTGTTTGCGAGCGTGCATTAAATTTTCATAAATGTATTGGCTTCAAATATCTTAGTAAACGATAACCCTCTAGACCTTGTTGACTCAACAACATTCCTGGGCATTAACTTAGATTCTAAATTACAGTGGGGTCCACATATAACATCACTAGCTGGGAGATTGAGCTCAGCAGCCTATGCAGTACGTAAAATCAGACAGTTCACTGACGAAGCCACTGCAAGATTAGTATATTTCAGTTACTTCCATAGTATCATGTCTTACGGAATTTTACTATGGGGTAAAGCCGCAGAAATTCAATCCATATTTGTATTACAAAAAAGAGCAATTCGTTCCATTTACAACATGAAAGCTCGTGACTCGCTTAGGGAACGGTTTAAAGAGATCAACATTCTTACAGTGGCTTGCCAAGACATTTATGAAAATTTAATGCACGCTCGCAAACACCTTAGCACCTTTAACAAAAACAGCGACTTGCATAATTTTAACACGAGACATAAGAATAAATTGTATGTACCTAGATTCAGGTTGCAGAGAGTTAATGGTTCGTTTATGGGGAACTGTATACGCTTTTATAATAAACTACCTGAGGGCATTGACAAATTACCAATGCGTAGATTTAAATCATTTATCAAAATAAACCTTATGAAAAAAGCATACTACTCAATAAATGATTATGTTAATGACAAAAATGCATGGCCTGTATGCCCTAAGCCCCATGATGATGAAGATTAACACATCAGTGTGTGCATGATGTTTATATTTCATTTCTTCTTGGATTGTACAATGCTATGTGAGATGTCTAATGTAGTTAGTCATTCAAATAAAGCTATAAAAATTGTATTTGAGTTGGAAGTGACTAGGTTTTACAGTCATGCTCACTCAAATGTCTTTGCTTGCGGCGGCTCTGTGTGTCGGGTCACTCCCTTCCCTCCAATATGGTTGAGGGGGGTGATGGCTGGTCCACAAGTCATACTCGTGAACGGGTGCTGCTTGCGGGGACTGGTCTGTTCTAGTCACTCCTACTGCTACTGTCATACCTACTTATATTTTATTTACACTTTTCTGTTACTGATACTATGACTATGGGACATCTCACTCGCATTTCTTGTTTTACATTCTGTTAATTCTAATTTATACGTAATTGTGCTGAAAAAAGACATCCCCGCAGAGTTTCTTGGTGCTATCTTCTCTAGCGGGCGTATTTCCGAAGCACTGGTAGAGTCTTACGCATTTCTTTTCAGCACTCAGACTTCAATTTGAGTATAGGAAAGAAATGGGTAAACATACTTACCTTTTTTTCAAAGTCATGTTAACATAAGTTACAATTTTTGACATTTTTTATTTGTATCATGTGTTTATGACCTTTAAAAGTGCACTTTTGTGCCTATTTAATAAATGATATTTGACTTTGACTTTGACTATGTATATTAATTACTATTATTATTATTATTATATATGTATGTACATTTTACTCACTTTTATTTTTATATTATATATACATACATATATATATATATATATATATATATATATATATATATATATATATATATATATATACGTATGTTTATTACAAGTAGTGTATTATCTTTGTTTTTTTTTGTAGGGTATTATTATTTTAAATGTACAAGTAAAGTTTTTTTTTTTTTTTTTTTGTTGATGAGTACAGTCAATTTTTCATTATTCTTATAGCAACACGGGTATCAGCTGAAAATCAGCGCCGAGTTGTGTAAAACTCTTGGCATTTTATGCTAAGCTGAGCCCTTTCGGCACATTTAAGTTTTTCTTTTTTGTATTATTTGTTTGTCGTGTGCCGAATAAATGGTTTTTCTTTCTTTTCTTTCTTTCTTTCATTATAGTTTCCGCATTCCAATCTAAAAAACCATACTAAGCCCCCCTTAAGAATTGATTTACAAAAAACTGTGATAAACGTGTTCTTTTATTTCTTTTGCATAAAATACTGCCAAAGTTTCGTGACCGTGCGACAAAAGAATTTTTTTTCCCCATACATCCTTTATGACCCCATTTGACCCACTTAAAGGTCAAATTTCGAAAAATCTGTTCTTAAATGACGCCTTCACTACTTGTAGAATACGTGGTCCAAATTTCAGGTTTCTATGTTAAGCGGTTTCGGCTGTGCGATGATTGTAGAAAAAAACCCTGTTCTTTTATTATATAGATTACTAGCTGATGCCCGCGACTTCGTCCGCGTAGTGGAGTATTCATCCTGCATCCGAACATTTTTCGTCCCATCATATTCACGTTCCAGTTCCCGTCCCGCTCCTATCTCGTTACCGTATCTTACCGCTTCTGTTCTGTTACCTTCCCACTCCCATCCTGTTATCTTCCCGCTCCTATAGCGTTACCGTAATGCTCTAGTCCTGATTCCGTCCCGCTCCTATATCATTATCGTCCTGCTCTGCTATCAATCATATTCCGATCCTAACCCTTTATCGTCCTCCCTAGCTAACCTCCTACCGTGTTATTGTTACCCCTCCTATACCCTCCTATACCCCTCATACACCGTTATCATCCCCTTTTTGTCCCTTTGTCATCCCACTCCGGTCCCGATATAATTACCAAATTTTTTGGCCCTAACTTCATTTGTGAGTCATGTGTTTATAGTTTCTTTGACCTAGTATCAAACGTACAAAATGCTAGCGTAGTAGTTTGAAACATATTACAGACTATAGAAACCGGGTGGAAATGAAACGTCGTCGGGGGGAACCACCACGGACCCTTTACGATTCGTAATACCAGTAATACGTACAAACGGACGGACGGTGCGGCGCGCGTGGTCCCGGTCCGGGTTTGTAATCATTTACATGAGTTTTCGGTGCAGCGGCAGCGCTGGTCCGGCTCCATGTACATACATGAAGCCTGAGTTACAGAAATCTTTGAAACCTAAATCTCCTATTTACATATACAGCAAGCTGTTGCCCGCGACTTTGTACGCTTAATAAAATAATTCATTTTGCTCCTGGCTATTTCCGGCTGCTCTCGCTTCTATACCGATTTTGTCCTGCTTCTATCCCAATCCTATCCCGAATTCATCGCGTTTCTATTCCGATCTCTTTCAGCTCTTATCTCGTTTTAAATAGACGGAATACTTACATTATAAACATATATTTTCTTTACAAATTTTACCATCCGTTTAAATCTATCAGGGGATGGTATTCAAAACAATCGTTATACCTAATACATGTGTCAATAGTTTTTTTGGCTAAGTATATGTAAGTATTTTGGCCAAAAGTCAATAGTCGTAGCTCCAGAAAAAATATTTTATGTCGCAGGGAAATTAGGATACCAGGGATTTCACGAAATCTCTAGGGATACGACGTACAGTTTTAATAAATAGGCTCTCGCAAGAACTCTCGCTTCGTCATCCCTTCGCTCCACTCGCGCACTCGACCATCACTCCACTCGGGAGGTCGCCGGCTCGCTACGCTCGCCACCTCTCCCCCTCGCTTCGTTCTGGCCTTGCGCACTCGTTCTGCTCAGGAACTCCTCGCGAGCTCCTGGCTCCGCGCTTTTTATATACACTCTAGGGGTAAATGCTAGTCGGACCGCGGAGAAGTGGTCCTTACCATACATGATTATACCATGATTTTGTCGTATCTCTAGGAATATCGCGAAATCCCAGATACCTCATTTCCCTGCGACACGTACGGTCAATGACAAAAGTTTAGTATTCCTTATTTTTCTGAATGTTGCATTTTAAAAGTCTTTTAAAATCCTGTCCAAATAAGGAAATTGCAAAAAATTGCATATCGTTAGAAATCATTTATTTTGCCTAGTCTATAATACAAAGTTTCGCTTTCACCTTACAAACAAAGGTTTTCTACACAAATATTTTCCATCCCGTTTAGACCTTTGAAGATGTTCAATAATTAATTTTTAGAAAAAAACAAAAACTGACTTCAATGTATCTTCGAAGTCCAAGGTCACATATCGATGAAATTTATATGGGACCACTTCGTAGCTATACTTAACCCGACGCAAAAAGAAATTTTCAAATCAGTTCATAAATGACGGAGTTCTGAGGTAACAAACATAAAAAATAAAAAAATTTAAAAGAATACAATCGAACAGAGAACCTCCTCCTTTTTTGAAGTCGGTTAAAAAGTAGTGAAACATGTGCGTATAGTATCTTCGATTAGTATATATGTACCGAATTTCATAGTCATAGGTTTAGAAATAAAATTATTATCTACCTTGTTTAACGTTTTTAGAGGTTAATTAATATAGCGAGTTTCGTTTTAATTTATTACTTTTGTTTGATCTGTATACGAAATTTCATTGCTACAACTTCATAAGCAAAAATCCTCCACACAAACTTTACCACTCTATTAGGGGATGATTTCAAGACATGGTGAAATAAGAGTTTATAATTTTATAAGTATTCAGGTACTTATAATAAATTTCAACATTGTAGCATTGACAAATTTTTGATACTTTCCACCCTGTTTAACCTTGTTAGAGGGTGAATTTCAAAAAATGGCGAATTACGTCTTTTGCTTACTCTGTGTACCAAATTTAATTGCCATAACTTCATGAACAAAGATTATCCATATACACTTAACCACCCCGTTTGAACCGGTTTAGGGATGATTCCAGCAAAATGGTGAAACAGGTGCTTAAAGTTTACCTGTCTGAGTATATGAACCGAATTTCATCGTCGTAGCTTCAAAAAATGTAACTTCATTTCACCCTTATTAAACCTGGTTATGGGTAGATTTAAAAAAAATGTGAATGACGTTGTAACTATCTCCTTTTTCTTAGTTTGTGTACCAAGTTTCATCATAACCACAAACTTCATAAATAAAAAAGATTTTCTATACAAACTTTACCACCCCGCTTGTTGGGGGATGATTTAAAAAAAATTGAAATATATATCTATAATTTCATTGGCTAAGCACATATACCACATTTTATCGCTGTAGCTTAAAAATAATAATCTTCACTTTCCACCCTGTTTAACCCTGTTAAGGGATGATTTTCAAAAATTATAAACCACGTTTTAATCATCTTCTTTTACCAAGTTTTATCATAGCCAAGAAACTTCATAAACAAAGATTTTCTATACAAATTTTACCACCCCACTTAGGCTTTTAGGGAATGATTTTCAAAAAATGGTGAAGTACACATCTATAATTTCATTAACTTACCACGTGCACCAAATTTCATCGTTATAGCTTAAAAATAATAATCTTGACTTTCCACCCTGTTTAACCCTTTTAAGGGTGATTTTCAAAAATGGTAAATCACATTCTAATAATGTTTTGTCAGGTATGTACCAAGTTTCATCGCTATAAACAAAGATGTTTATGTAAACTTTACCACCTCGTTTAACCCAGTAAGGGGTTGATTTTTGAAAAATGCTGAAAACTTATTTTTAAACTTGATCAAACTTAATTTATTTACCCTGTTTCTTTACTGTAGCTACAGTGTCGCATTAATAAAAAATCCTACTCCATACAAAGTTTGCGGCCCTATTTAATTACCTTAGGGGTTGATTTTTGAAAAGTTACTGAAATTGTATTTTAATATGCTTATGTTTAGTCAATTCACTAAGTTTCATAACTTTACTAAAAAAAACCTACACCATGGAAACTTTGCGGCCCCAATAAATGACCTTAGGGGATGAATTTCGCAAAATGCTGAAAACAAGTTCCTATAATTTACATGTTTAATACTCACACAAAATTTGATAACTACTGGTCAAGAAATAATCACTGTAGCATACATTATATTTTCCGCATTCCAATCTAAAAAACCATACTAAACCCCCCTTAAGAGTTGATTTACAAAAAACTGTGATAATTGTGTTCTTTTATTTCTTTTGCATAAAATACTGCCAAAGTTTCGTGACCGTGCGACAAAAGAATTTTTTTTCCCCATACATCCTTTATGACCCCATTTGACCCACTTAAAGGTCAAATTTCGAAAAATCTGTTCTTAAATGACGCCTTCACTACTTGTAGAATACGTGGTCCAAATTTCAGGTTTCTATGTTAAGCGGTTTCGGCTGTGCGATGATTGTAGAAAAAAACCCTGTTCTTTTATTATATAGATAGATTATATTATTAAATACTGCTTTAGATTGGTATATGATATGGATAGCTTGAATCTGGCTATTAAAGACAAATGGGCAAACTTAGCTAACGAAAGTAATTTTTAAACTTTCGCGATTCGAACACATAGTTTATGATATTAAAACGGGACTTAATCGCGCTAAAAACATTAATTTTATTTACCTCGACGTTTCGACCAAGTTGCATTGGCCGTGGTCACGAGAAGACTGCTCGTGACCACGGCCAATGCAACTTGGTCGAAACGTCGAGGTAAATAAAATTAATGTTTTTAGCTAACGAAGTGCTAGTCTTCTGGTCTTGCCAAAGCCACGTACAAACTATGGCAAAAATATGCTTACTTTTGAAGGGGCACAGTTGTATAGTGCCCTCAAGAATAAAAAAAATGTAAAGTCATTTAGTGCATTCAAATCTCAGATAGCCCAATATCTAATCGCAGACTGTTCCCTTATATGCAAATGAATTATTGGATGAGTACCTACCTGCGTTTTTCCTTACCGATCGGACGGAATGACGAATGTATTATTTTATATTTAAGTTTAGTATTGTTCTCAAGTACCTAAGTGACATTTGTCTTATTGAAAATAAACTTCTTCAAACCTAAACCTAATAATAATTTAATAACGTAAATATTGTATTGCCGTGTAACAAGTAGGTACAATCCTGTATGCGCGGTATCGGATATCTGTCAGGCTTTGTGAGCGCATTAAGTTGCCGATAGTCGCCACACGGTCTCAACTCACCGTTCTTCTTGGTAACGACATGAAGTGGACTTGCCCAGTTACTTTTAGAGGGCCTACATATTCCCATCTCCTGCATGCGTTGAAATTCGGCTTTAACTCTGTTATACTTGTCCGGTGGTGATGGTCTCGGGCGCGCGTAAACGGCTGAGCCCGTTGTTTCGATGTGATGGACTACAGAATGCGGTGGAGTATCCTTGAAGCACATCGGTTTCGTAACGTTGGGAAATTCGAATAAAATATCGCTGTATTCACTTGTGCAGTCGATTGTTCTGACCGTCGGCTCTTCTTGTACAGTCACGGACGCGATAGTTTGTAAACTTGTAACCGAATCTATAAGCATTCTTCTATTCAAGTCCACTAGTAGCTTATGATGGGCCAAAAAGTCAGCACCGAGGATAGGTTGCTTGACATCGGCCAACACGAATGACCAACGGTACGGTCGTCGCAGTCGAAAGTCCAAATTTTATGTCTTGTACAAAAGTCCCAAATATCCCCCGAAATCAAACTAGAGATCAGGTGTAAAAAAATGAGTCTTTAATTTTGAAACTTAGCCTAAACTCCCGCGCGCACACGAATATATCGTGTGCGTGTTTTAAGGCTTGCCAGCGCCATCCAGTTACGTTTTTTGAACTAATAAATACGATTTTACAATAAACATTCCGCCCACCATGGACAGAATGTCCATTTACATAACTAAACGGAATACCACAAAATTTCTTAAAATTTTTCTTATACAAGCTGTTGCCCGCGACTTCGTTCGCGTGGACTTCGTTTAACGCTGATGTAGAGACTTTTTTGTAGATTGTGTACAACACATGTTATTTGAAAAACACTTTGTACAGGGAGCAAACTCGTAAAGACTTTGGGATCACGTCGCCCGTGAGAAGGTTTCGTACAGCTGTCTCTGTGAGAAATATCCTGTCCTCAGATCAACGGCCGTGGCCTAGAGAGTCTAGTCTTGCGACTTATTGATCGTCATCGCAAAGCTAACGCTCACACAAAACTGCACGCGTTTGATGTGAACGGAAAGTGGTTCGAGATGAGAGAGATGAATACTAGTATATGAAAACTGACTCACCAGCGCCACGGGCTATCAGTATACCTCAGTGAGGTTCAGTGCCTCAGTGAGGTTCGTCTCTAGCGACAGTATCTTCAGCCGAGTTCTGTTACACAACTAACCTCCCCGAAGTTAACAACTTCGGCGGGGTCTAATTTCAAAAAATCATAATTTTGTATTACAAATTTTTAATCTAATAGAGTGCGCTGGAAGTCCGGATGGACTCAAAGAGTTCAAAAACTCTACGGGGTACGGTAGTGAATTGCCACCATCCTCACCGTCGTCTTATACATCAACGTCCTGTTCAATGTCCCTCAAAACATTATAGGCTGGACTTCCACTGTTGCACTGGGCCCACAAAACACCAAAATTAAAGCGAACAAATGGCGTATACGTCGTGAGCATCACTTACGACTGCTTTTGCTAGTTTCGTCCCAATTTTGGTCGTCATTCAGAAGGCGCCTTGCTTTGCAGGCTACGTGGAAAGTTGTGGAAAGTGTTTATTACCATCGTTGTTCTGAGGAACAGTTAACTGTTGTGAGAAACGCAAATGAGGTAGCGCCGCGGACATACAGTGTGTATCAGCAACCGTAAATAGAAGCATTCATTGTTACTGGCATGGACGGTGTACATACATACTGCCAAAATCATGTTCCTGATAGACACCCGATCCCCCACCAAGTCGTCGTTTGTTAACTGGACCAGTTTGTTTGTCGTTGAAGTCGTTGTTTGGCACTTCATCATACATTAAAGTTTTGGCAAAATCATCCTCTTGACAAAACCTAAAAACCGCCAGAATTGTGGTCTGATGAGGGTTTTCAAGAGGTTAGCTGAAGGATTCCAGGTCGAAAAAAAAATCGATCACTTTGCAGGTAAACGACCATGTTTGAGTAAAGGACGGTGGCGTAACTTTACTCGTGATAGGTGTCTCGTATGCGGAAGGCCGTCTGGGTAGGTACCACCGTTTTGCCAGTTATTCTGCCTCCAAGCCGTAGTGCGCAAGCATTACTATGTTTCCGTTTGAAGGGGATTGTAGCCAGCGTAATTACTGGGCATATGAGACTCAATATCAGCTGATGTCAAGACAATGACTCAGATCTGGGTAACACTGCTATTGCTATGGGCAGACGTAGCCCGTACCATCAGGCGAACGACTTGCTAGTCTTATCACTCAGTACCATAAAAAATCTGGTAACGTCAAACTAAACAAATTTAAAATAGATGTTTTATTTATATTCACCGTGTGTGGTGCACTACATAAAAAAATCGTTTGCATGTTTTAGCGACCCCTAGCGCCATCTAGTTTCAATTGCATAAATGAATTTTCAAAAGTTGAAATAATTATGGTTCTTTTCATGTAAAGTTTGCGAGTTGTTTTCTAAGAGTTACTAAAAACGCTGAAATTATATTTCTATCATGATATTTTTAATTTAAATATAACTTTACTTGTTTGCATTTAATTTATACTCATAGTGTATACAGCGTTTTAAATTCATACTAATTTTACATTTTGTCTATCATCCTCGCTTAAAGAAGTTAAATATCAAAAAATATTGTACCCGTATTCGTTAATTTTTAATTATATAAACTAATTCTGAGTTTCAAGATTTCAGGATAATCTACTAACTTTTTTCCATACTAACTTGGCCCCAATTTAACCCCCCATAAGTAGATTTTTCAAAATGTCGATAGCCTATATTAAAATCAGAATTTAGTTAAACATATTCGTGGAAACGCCATTAAAATCCCGTCATTGGTTTTTAAGTTATAGAAGTCCAAACAAAGAAACAAACAAAAATTTTAAAAACTGTTTTAATATGTTTAGTTACTCATTTTATATCGTCCTGGCTGTTTTTTTAACCGACTTCAAAAAGGAGGAATTTTTTTTTTTTGTGTGTTTGTTACGCGATTACTCCGCCAATTATGCATTGATTTCGATGATTCTTTTTTTGATTGGTAGGTAATACTTCAAAGGTGGTCCCATATAAATTTTATCGAAATTCATTCAGTAGTTTTTTAAAATATAGCAAAAACAAAAAATATAAGTTTAATCTTCAAGTCGGTTCTTTTTTTTTTCGTAACCAACTTTCTTAAGGTGGAGGTTTGTATTCGACTGCTTCACCTGCTTAACCCAGGGTTGACTTCGGGTGAGGGAACTCCTCAACGGTGAATAGTACAGATACAACGTCATCGTTCACAGCGGTCCATGCCTCTTCCACTCATATACCACATACGCACACACTTTCAATAAATAAAATATATTTTCATACTCTAGAAATAATTCATTTGGCAAAACAACGTTTGCCGGGTCAGCTAGTAAACATATATTTTCTTTACAAACTTTACCACCCGTTAAAACCTGTCAGGGGATGGTGTTCAAAACAATGATAATAATACATGTGTCAATAGTTTTTTTGGCTAAGTATATGTAAGTATTTTGGCCAAAAGTCAATCGTCGTAGCTCCAGAAAAAATATTGTAAGTCGCAGGGAAATGAGGATACCAGAGATTTCATGAAATCCCTAGGGATACCACGTACAGTTCATTGTCACAGTTCTTAATAAATAGGCTCCCGCCAGAATTCTCGCTTTGTCATCCCTTCGCACCACTCGCGCACTCGACCATCACTCCACTCGGGAGGTCGCCGGCTCGGTACGCTCGCCACCTCTCCCCCTCGCTTCATTCTGGCCTTGCGCACTCGTTTTGCTCAGGAACTCCTCGCGTGCTTCTGGCTCCGCGCTACACTCTAGGGTAAAAGCTAGTCGGACCGCGGAGAAGTGGTCCTTCCTATACATGATTATACCATCTCTAGGAATTTTGCGAAATCCCAGATATCCTCATTTCCCGATTTGCGACACGTACGGTCAACGACAAAAGTTGCTGAATATTTGAAAATTTTCGATTGACTACACCTTGAGTATTTCTTACTTTTCTGAGTGTTGCATTTTAAAAGTCTATTAAAGTCTTGTACGAATAAAGAAATTGCAAAAAATTGCATTACGTTATAATTCATTTCTTTTGCCTAGTCTATATACCAAATTTTGCTTTCACCTTACAAACAAAGGTTTTTCACTTAAATATTTGCCATCCCATTTAGACCTTTTAAGATGTTTAAATAGTGGTAAAACATGTGTGTATAGTATCTTCGATTAGTATTTGTACCAAATTTCACCGTCGTAGGTTTAGAAAAAATGTTAAATTCCACCTTGTTTAACGTTTTTAGAAGTTCATTTATATAGTAAATTTCATTTTAATTTATTACTTTTGTTTGGTCTGTATAAAATTCTCCATACAAACTTTACCAACCTGTAACCCTGTAATGGGGATGATTTCAAAACATGGTGGAATACGTGTTTAGAATTTTATTGGCTGAATACTTGTTACAAATTTCAACATTGTACCATTAAAAAATATTTGGTACTTTCCACCCTGTTTAACCTTGTAAGAGGGTGAATTTCAATAAATGGCGAATTACGTTTCAGTTTATTTCTTTTGCTTACTCTGTGTACCAAATTTAATTGCCATAACTTCATGAACAAAGATTCTCCATATAAACTTAACCACCCCACCGAACCGTTGAACTTTGAACCGGTTTCGGGATGATTCGAGCAAAATAGTGAAACAGGTGCTTAAAGTTTATCTGTCTGAGTATATGAACCGAATTTCATCGTACGACGATGAAATTTGGTTCATATACGTTGTTGTATGTTCCTTCAAAAAATGTAACTTTATTCCACCCTTATTAATCCTGGTTCGGGGTAGATTTAAAAAAAATGTGAATCACGTTTCAATTATCTCCTTTTTCTTAGTTTGTGTACAAAGTTTCATCATAACCACAAGCTTCATAAATAAAAATTAAAAAAAATTTAAAATACATATCTATAATTTCATTGGCTAAGCACATATACCACATTTCATCGCTGTAGTTTAAAAATAATAATCTTCACTTTCCACCCTGTTTAACCTTGTTAAGGGATGAATTTCAAAAATTATATAACACGTTTTAATTATCTTCTTTTACCAGGTTTTATCATAACCACGAAACTTCATAAACAAAGATTTTCTATACAAATTTTACCACCCCGCTTAGGCTTGTTAGGGGATGATTTTCAAAAAATGGTGAAATACACATCTATAATTTCATAAGCTTACCACGTACACCACATTTCATCGTTGTAGCTTAAAAATAATAATTATTACTTTCCACCCTGTTTAAACCTTTTAAGGGATGATTTTCAAAAATGGTAAATCACATTCTAATAATGTTTTGTCAGGTATGTACCAAGTTTCATTGCTATAAACAAAGATTTTTTAAGTAAACTTTCCCATTTTGTTTAACCCAGTAAGGGGTTGATTTTTGAAAAATGCTGAAATCTTATTTTAAAACTTTATCAAACTTAATTTATGTACCCTGTTTCTTTACTGTAGCTATAGTGTTGCATTAATATAAAATCCTACTCCATACAAACATGCGGCCCTATTTAATGACCTTAGGGGTTGATTTTTGAAAAGTTACTGAAAATGTATTTTTATATTCTTATGTTTAGTCATTTTACTAAGTTTCATAACTTTACTAAAAAAACCTACACCATGAAAACTTTGCGACCCCAATAAATGACCTTAGGGGTTGAATTTCACAAAATGCCGAAAATAAATTCCTAGTATTCACATGTTTAATGCTGACACAAAATTTGATAACTACTGGCCAAGAAACAATCACCGTAGCATACATTATAGTTTCCGCATTCCAATCTAAAAAACCACACTAAACCCCCTTTAAGGGTTGATTTTCAAAAAAGTGTGATACATGTGCTCTTTTATTTCTTTTGCATAGTATACTGTCAAAGTTTCGTGACCGTGCGACAAAAGAATGTTTTTTCCCCATACATCCTTTATGACCCCATTTGACCTACTTTAACGTCAAATTTCGAAAAATCCGTTCTTAAATGACGCCTTCACTACTTGTAGAATACCTGGTCCACATTTCAGGTTTCTATGTTAAGCGGTTTTGGCTGTGCGATGATTGTAGAAAAAAACCCTGTTCTTTTATTATATAGACTAGCTGATGCCCGCGACTTCGTACGCGTAGTGAAATATTCATCCTGCTTCCGACCATTTTCCATTCCACTATATTTCCGTTTCAGTTCCCGTCCTGCTCCTATCTTGTTATCGCACCGTACCGCTTCTGTTCCGTTACCTTCCCACTCCTATCCTGTTACATATCTATCCCTTTCATATTTCGTTATCGTCCCGCTCTGCTCCCGATCCTATTCCGATCCTAACCGGTTCCGGTTTTTGATCATTTACATGACTCTGCGGTGCGGCGTCAGCGCAAAGTCATCATCATCATCATCATCAGCCCATCAGGTTCCCACTGCTGGGACACGGGCCTTCTCTCATCGAGAGAGTAGCGCAAAGTCATCTAAATGATCAAAACCGCGGTCCGGCTCCGGTATGTGTCCGGCGCCATGTACAATTGTACAGTTGTACATATGTACATAAAGCCTAAGTAAAAGAAATCTTCGAAACATAAATCTCCTATTTATATAGCTGTTGCCCGCGACTTTGTAAGCTTAGTGAAATAATGCATTTTGCTCCCGGCTATTTCCGGCAGCTCTCTTTTCTATGCCGATTTTGTCCTGCTTCTATCCCAATCCTATCTCGAATTCGTCTCGTTTCTATTCCAATCTTATTCAGCTCTTATCTCGTTTTAAACAGACATAATACTTACATTATATACATGAATTTCCTATACAAATTTTACCACCCGTTTAAACCTGCCAGGGGATGGTATTCAAAACAATGGTAATAATACAAGTCTCAATATTTTTTTTGGCTCAGTATATGTAAGTATTTTGGCCAATGGTCAATCATCGTAGCTCCGGAAAAAATATTGTATGTCGTAGGGACATGAAGATACCAGAGATTTCACGAAATCCCTAGGGATATGACATCCAGTTTTGATAAATAGCCTCTCGCCAGAACTCTTGCTTCGTCATCCCTTCGCTCCACTCGCGCATTCGACCATCACTCCGCTCGCGCACTCGTTTTGCTCAGGAACTTCTCGCAAGCTTCTGGCTCCGCGCTTTTTATATACACTCGAGGGGTAAAAGCTAGTCGGACCACGGAGAAGGGGTCCTTCCCATACATGATTATACCATGATTTCGTGGTATCTCTAGGAATTTCGCGAAATTTCAGATATCCTCATTTCCCTGCGACACCTACGGTCAACTACAAAAGTTGCTGAATATTTGTAAATCTTCGATTGACTACACCTTTAGAACTTCTTTTTTTTCTGAATGTTGCATTTAAAAGTCAATTAAAGTCCTGTACAAATAAGGAAATTGTAAAAACATGCGTTACGTTAGGATTCATTTCTTTTGCCTAGTCTCTATACCAAGTTTTGCTTTTACCTTATAAGCAAAGGTTTTCCACACAATCGTTTGCCATCCCGTTTAGACCTTTTAAGATGTTTATAAAGTGCTGAAACATGTGCGTACAGTATCTTCGATTAGTATAAGTACCAAATTTCACCGTCGTAGGTTTAGAAAAAATGTTATATTCCACCTTGTTTAACATTTTGGTGTTGTTGTTCGTTCAATGTGAGTTTCGTTTTAATTTATTACTTTTGTTTGGTCTGTATACGAAATTTCATTGCTACAACTTCATAAGCAAAAATTCTCCATACAAACTTTACCAACCTGTATAACCCTGTTATGGGGATGATTTCAAAACATGGTGAAATACGTGCTTAGAATTATATTGGCTGAAAATTTATAACAAATTTCAACATCGTAGCATTAAAAAATATTTGATACTTTCCACCCTGTTTAACCTTGTTAGAGGGTTAATTTCAAAAAATGGCGAATTACGTTTCAATTTATTTCTTTTGCTTACTCTGTGTACCAAATTTAATTGCCATTACTTCATGAACAAAGATTCTTCTTCATATAAACTTAACCATCCCATTTGAACCGGTTTAGGGATGATTCCAGCAAAATGGTAAAACAGGTGCTTAAAGTTTATCTGTCTGAGTATATGAACCGAATTTCATCGTCGTAGCTTCAAAAAATGTAACTTCATTCCACCCTTATTTAACCTGGTTAGGGGTAGGTTAAAAAATGTAAATCACGTTTTAATTATCTCCATTTTCTTAGTTCGTATACCAAGTTTCATCATAACCACAAACTTCATAAATAATAAATTATTTTTCAAAAAAAACTAAACCGACTTCAAAACCACAAATGGCACTCAAAAGTAAAAAATAAATTAATATAATTATCATAAGCGCTACCCACTCATATATTTGAAGTCGGTGCCAGTCAAGTCTAAAAGGTAGTAGATAAATACTACCTACAAGTAGTACTTACTATATACATTGTGGTTTTGAAGTCGGTTTAGTTTTTTTTGAAAAATAATTTATGTATCATGCGGTTGGATGATGCGATCATGTTAATACGGTCAAATTAAGTGGTTCATCTCCGCCCTACACATTTAGTTCGCCATTTCGTACTTTCGAATTCGGTCGGATAATACGCACACGGTTAGGTGCAATTTATAGCTATAGCTTGTGATATCCTGTTCTCTCGATTATTGAATGAACGCATTCTTATAATATACATAGATATACATTGCTTGGAATCATTATTTTATTACCTCGCTAACGATACAATTCGGTTATCTGTTATTTGCAATAATAACAGCATAACAAATTATTTCATTACAATTTATTTTGTTAGTTATTTGTTGTAAACAACTACAACTTATAATTATTGCAAGTTGTGTTTCCGTAATTTCGAACGAAAGCGAGATTCACTTCTTATCATTCGTATCAAATACAGTCCATTATAATAAATTGTCATTAATAGATATTCAATTGTTATTTAATTTTGTGTTGTTGTTTATTGTTCACAATGTCTAGTAAAGCTGCAATTAAACGTAGTTTAGAACTGAAGCGCAGCATTGCTGTTAAACGAATCGATGAATGCTTATCAGCAGGTTTGGAGGCGCAAGATGATACCGCCCGACTACCTATATTTCTATCACGGCATAGTCGGCTAGAAAGTTATTGTTCTAGTTTCGAATCTCAACATTTAAAGATTTGTTCCGAAATCACAGATACGCCGTCATTAGATGAACAAGATGAAATTCGACAAGAAGTTGACAACAAATATTTCCAAATTATAGAAATTCATTCGACACTTACTTCCGCTTCCGTAGCATCTGGACCGGAACTAGAATCAAATAGAACCGACTTATCGGTGAAACTGCCTAGATTGAATCTATTGCACTTCAGCGGTGACATTACTAATTGGAGTACGTTTTACGACATGTACAACACGATGGTACATCAAAACAGAAAACTTTCTAATATAGAAAGATTTTCAATTTTAATTTCGCTTCTTTCCGGTGAACCCTTGCAACTGTTAAAGGGTTTTCCGCTTTCGGAAAACAATTATTTAGATGCTTATGCGGCACTAATTGATCGTTATCAATGCAAGCGAAAATTGGCCTTTCGCTACTGGGAAGAATTGCAGAAAGTTACGTTAAAGTCAAACTCCCCGCGTGAGTTACGTCGTCTCGTTGACACATTCAAAGAAAACATTGCAGTTTTAAAAAACTTAAGGTTGCCGGTCAATAATTGGGACTTTCCATTGTTTTATTTGCTGATAAATAAACTCGGTGTAGACACGCGCCGTCGGTTCGAACTACAGAATGACAGCAAGGACATTCCTTCGTTTGACTCCCTTCTGGAGTACCTCAACAAGGCCGGTCAAGCGCTGGAGCTAGCCGAGCCTGAGGCCGCGCGAGCGCCGCGCGCCGCTGCCGCCGGGGCACCGCCGCCGCGCATCTCGCCCACGCCGCAATACATGCGCGCTGCGCCGACTTCGCCTGCGCAACATTTTAATAATGCGCAACCCCGCACAGGTGCTTATACCCCGCGTTATCAAGCGCCCTCTAAGGCACTCGTTGTTAACTCGCAGTCACAATCGAGTGACACTTGCATAATTTGTAAATCAAATCACACTTTGTGGAATTGTCCTACATATCGTAATTATACACCTCAGGATCGATACAATATTGTCAAGGATAATCATTGTCGGTTTAAAGAACATTTATTCTCTTTAAGAAATTACAATTTCGCTTATAAAGAGAACTTATTTTAAACTTATAAATTTAAAACAGTGAGCATGCATTAACTAGGTACTTAAGTCTAAGGAAACTTAAAACATAGGATTCAAGCAGTGCATTAATCATTTGTTCTTAACTATTATTATTACATTTTCCTGTTTCTTTTTTTTTTTTTTTTTAAACAAGTATGTTTAATTACTAGAATACTAATTTTAGCGGTTCGACCGCCCACAGCACTATTTAACTTTTAAGTTATATTTTTATTTACCTTTCGTTATATTATTTGTATACAACAAGGTATTATCAATCAGTCAATCATCAACACAATTAGCGGTTATTCAAAAATTCTGCGATTGCTGTAGCAACACCGCAGCCGCGTAAATATTTGTCCAGTTGTTTGTGTCAACGCTAAGTCGTTTTGCATTGTCACGATGCGGCCTGAGACAGGGTCGAACTTAACAAAGACTATCAACTTTTTATTTATGTAATATTTTCCATGACAAATATCTTAGCTTGCTTTTTAAATACATTCATAGATTTTAGGTTCTTTATGGATTTTGGTAAAGTATTATATAATTTGGCTCCTTCGTACATTATATTTTTAGTTCCATAACGGGTTCTAGGAAAAGGTAGGTGAAGCGGCCTTTTATATTTCCGCTGCGGGATGCGGTATGTGCCCTAAGGCTTATGGCGTCAATTAAATATATATTTATTTTAGTGGACTGTATTTGAAAATCGTTAGGTACACTAGTTACCTACATGGTACTTCGGCAGATCTACTTAGGTATAGAAATTGGACACCACGCACCTTCTTTCTCTTGTGTCGCTCCTGTGGGACGTCCCGATGATTGAAGTCCTGAGCGCGGTAGGCACGTTACGCACTTGCGGCAGTGCAGACGGCGGCTCACTTGCACTTCACAGTTGTGGTAATCAGTGTAATTGCACTTGGAATATTGTCTAACTTCCCAGATTTATATGACTGGTCGCGGATAAGGTAATTTGCTACTGACCGCGGTGACAAGATGCGTGGCGGGATATAGGTGAGGGACAAGGAAAGCAAATCACCTAATTACCATGTAAGAAAGGGAAAACCTATCATATTGAAGTTGCATCAATGCAAACATGGCGGTAACATTTCCTCCCGGCCTTAAAGCGTTGCCTTTAAGAAACCAAATTATGTATAAGTCTATAAAAGGTGTAATACCTATAAAATAACTACACTATGGTAAATTATAATAATTTTATATAAGCGGTTAATTACATGCGGGAATATATAGTTATAGTGAGCGGAAATAATATATGCGGTAATTATATAAGAGTGCTTAAACTAATTGAGTTACTAAACAAATTATTGATTGGGAAGGGGGCACAATTTAACTACCGGACGGATGTAGCTCCCCTTTGCAGTTTTTACGGTGACTACTCGAGTAGTGCCATCTTTGGACGGATGAACTCCCTCAACAACACCCAAAGGCCAAGCGAAGGGCGGTGCATTGTCCGTTTTGACAATCACTACGGTTCCTTCCTGTATAGAAACAGAAGGAACATTCCACTTAGCTCGCGATTGTAGCTGGTGCAAATATTCAACACGCCAGCGCTTCCAGAAAGATTGCACTATACTGTCCAATAGGTTATGTCTTTGTAGTAAGTCAGTCGGTTCAACTTCAGGCGCAGGAAGTGATGAAAGTGGCACAGTTTGCAAAAAGTGAGCCGGTGTAAGAGCTGAAGGCTCTGCGGGGTCACTATTCATAGCAATCAGCGGGCGCGAATTAATAAGGGCTTCCACTTGCGCGAGAACAGTGAGAAACTCCTCGTATGATACGATTTGCTGTCCAATTACTTTAAACAAATGTCCTTTTATTATCTTCACCATGCTCTCCCAACAACCGCCCCAGTGAGGAGAAGCGGGAGGAATGAACTTCCAATCTACACGATTTTCGGAAAATTCTTCTTCTAGGTGAGGGCGTAACTCATCCAAAAATTTATAGAGGTCGCGGAGATAAGAACGTGCACCGACGAAACATGTCCCATGATCCGAATACATACATTTAATAGGGCCGCGTCTAGATAGAAAGCGTTTAAACACTTCCAGTTGCGCTTACTCTGTAACATCAAAACGTTTTGCACCGTCACGTCGCGTCGGTCACAATGTACGACCGGACTTTGTTTTCTTTTTTGCAAGTAATATTAAACTACCGACGTTTTAGTTTATAAAATTAGTATTTAGATATTTTTTAAGTCTTTGCTTTTTATATAATTATGTAGTAAGTACGCTTAGCCCAAAATTGTTTAACTTGTAATGTTTTCTCATGTAAGTGAATTAATTCTTTTGAGAAATAAAGTATCTTAAACCATTAAACGCATTAAGGAAACTGACAGTACTCAGATCCGTTGCTATTTCTATGTGAGTGGCGCGGGTTGTAAGGCAAGTGAAGATGCATAGCCAGGCTTTACGGCTCTTCACCCCCCGGCCACGAACGGGCGTATACTGTAGAGGGCCTGCGTAATCGCATCCGACATGCGTAAAAGCTTTATCGACCCGATTGACGCGGTGACTGGGTAGATCAGCCATGAGCGGGTATAACGGACGGGGTTTCGACTTAAAGCATACGTTACATTTATGTATACGATGACGTATAATGCGTCTTGCAGACAAAATCCAAAACCGTTGCCGTAATAAAGACATCAGTAGCTCTGGACCAGCATGCAAGTGCTTGCGGTGATAGTGGTCAACTATTAAATCAACCACCTGATCATGGCGCGGTAGAACGCAAGGATGTTTATGTGTAAATTCCTCGGCGGAATTCAACAAGCGACCTCCGACACGTATAACACTGCTATCGTCGAGAAAAGGCCTAAGTTTATTTAATGCGGGTGAACAAGTTTCATTTTTAATTAACTTAGATTTATCTTGCGAGAAATGAACATCTTGCACTGCGAGAATTAATTTATTTTCTGCAAAATCTAAGTCTGCGGCTGATATAAAATTACCACGTGGTAATATTTTCATAAAGCGATAAATGTAAACAATGACGCGTAATAATTTAGAGTACGACGAAAGTCTTTGCGCGAGCGCGTATAGCGGGGCGTTCTCCGGGCTAGTCGTGAGAACGTGCACCTGACTCCACTGTTCAGGGGCATTTGCGTATTCGTCCGTATCCATTTCATTTAAGGGCCATTCACTTGGGTCGCGTATCAACCAGGAAGGTCCAGTATACCATAAAGGGTGGTCTATTAATTTGGCTGGACTGGCGCCACGTGAAAGGCAATCCGCTGGATTTTCAGAGCCTGAAACATGAAAGAATCGGTTCGCGGAAATATTATCTGTCAATTTTACTACTCGATTGGCGACAAAGGTCTGCCAACGGTGCGGTGATGCGTTTATCCAGCAGAGTACAACCTTGGAATCACTAAATGCGAAAACATTACTAACGGGATAGCGCGGGATTATAATATCTAAGACCTTGCGCAGTAACTGTGACAACAATAGCGCAGCGCAGAGTTCCAATCGTGCAACAGAAACAACCTTCACGGGCGAAACTTTGGACTTCGCGCATACGAGTTGTACAGTATACTCGCAGCCTACGCGGACGTGTAGGTATATTACACCGCCATAGGCGCGTTCGCTCGCATCTGCGAAACCTACAACGTTGACATCACAATTCTGCACGATACCTAAATGTCGCGGAATGCAGAGCTTGTTGAGTAAGGGTAGTTCCACACAAAACTGCATCCAATTTTTTACAATGTGGCGGGGTGGTTCGGCATCCCAGTCACACTTTGACAGCCAATGCTCCTTGATAAGAAGCTTGGCGTACAAAATGGCCGGAGCCACAAAGCCCATGATGTCCCATAACCGTGCTATTGCGGACAATATCGTGCGCTTAGTGCACTTATCGTCCGGTGCGGCAACCACAAAGCGAAAACAATCACTAGATTTATCCCAATATAGACCTAGGATTTTATGTGAAGCAGACTCCTCAAACATTTTATTAATAGTCTCCTTGTGCGTATCTGGTATGTGGGCGAGTACATCGTCAGAATTGCTTGTCCACTTGACGAGATCAAATTGACCTTTTTTGAAAAGTTGTATTAACTCATCACTGAGCGTAACTGCTTGCGAGGTAGTCATAACTGAAAGAACTATATCGTCCATGTAAAGGAATGAAGAGGCAGCGGCGGCTGCAGCGGGAAACTTATCTCCTTCGTCTGCGATTAGCATTTTGACTACCCGAAGCGCGTGGCTTGGGCTGGATCGGACCCCAAAACAAACGCGGTTAAATTGGAATACAGTAACTGGATCGTCAGCATTGAACCTATATAAGATTCTTTGAAACCTGCGATCATCTTCGCGTACTACTATTTGAAGAAACATCTGACGGCAGTCAGCGGTAAGCGTTATTTCAAATAGGCGGAAGTTTATGAGGATGCTAAACAAGTCTCCTTGTAAATTAGCACCTGCGTGAAGAAGATCATTAAGCGAATAACCTGACGGCCAGGTCTTACAGCTTGCGTCCAAAACGCAACGCAGCTTGGTCGAGGTTTTATCTTCTCGTACCACCCCATGATGTGGGATTATATATGATGGTCGGGTGACGTCATCATCATTTATATTAATAGGACTAAGGTAGCCTTTATTTATATAGTCGCGAATAACGTCATTATACGCGGCGCGGGTTTTGAGCGAAGCATCTAATTTTCGCTCTAAGCACTTAAGTCGTCTAAGCGCGGTAGCGTAAGAATCGTCTAATAGATACGGGTCATTACGAAAAGGCAATGCGACAACATATCTACCATTGTCTTCCCGAACGGTGGTAGCGCGGAAAAATTCTTCGCACTCTAAGTCATGAGAACTTTGAGCGGACGCGGGCGGCGCTGCTATCTCTTCAAGCTCCCAAAATCGCTTGAAGAGCGTGTCCATCGAGTCATGAACAACAGAGCAACATAAGGTTGATAGGTTATTGTTAACTATATGTAACGTAGGCGCGGAGCCCATAATTACAAATCCTAAAACAGTTTGAATCGCGGGTGGAATATTATCGTAACTGCTGCGCACTATTCCAGGTAGAATTAAATGCGAAAAAGTTGACGCACCAATTAAACAATCGATACTTCCGGGAGTCGCATAATCCATGTCAGCGAGTGGAATTGACTCGAGGTGTGTGAACGCAGCCTTATCAACTGCCGCCGATGGCAGTGAATCGCTTATGCGGTCGATCACTAGCGAGTCAAGATCAAAATTAATATTAGTATTAAATCTCGAGTGTAATTTAAAGCTAATCGAACCCTTAACATGCTTCTGGGAACCCCCGATTCCCTTGACCACCGTGTGCGACGGCCTTATATTGTGAAGCAATCCCATGCGGTTACAAAAATCATATGTTACAAAGTTGCTTTGTGAAGCACTATCCAGTAAACAGCGAATTAAATGCGGTCTATTAATAGAATCGTACACTATCACTTGGGCTGTAGCTAACAACACAGTAGAACGGTTACATTGTGACTTGTGCGTTGTACAACAGTACAACGGTACGGTCTGCGCATTTTCAAGTCCAACACTAGAGTTTTCACTCCAAAAGTACATATTTCCGTACCATTTGCGGCATACAGTTTATAACTAGCACTATTATCACTTTTAGAGAACGGCTTACGAGCGGGGAGCACAGAAATGTTCGCACCCGTATCGACCAAAAATCTAAGCCCAGTAGTTTTATCCGTGACGCACAGACGGTTATTACTTACGGACTGGATACAAGCACCCGTCGCTGCTTGTATCTGGCTTAATTTCCCTCCTTCTTCCAGCTGCAAGGAGGATTGCACTTATGCGCCTTCTCCTTGTATCGGAAATGGTAAAAACACTGCCAGTCCGGTCTCCTCGATGCACTTGATGTATTCCTCTGCGAACTGTTGTTTCTCCCTCTACTCTGGCTGCGGTTCCTTGATCTGGATCTCTGCGAGTTTCGATTAAGGTTATCTATCCGCTGATTAATTTTCTTAATTTCAGCGATTATCAAAGCCGTGTCCGAATTCGAAGAGCTTATTCCACTGCTAGTAGAAGGTCCGGCGAGCCTCACCTCCGCTACTCCCGCGGTTGAGCTGGTCTCCATCACCTTGTCGGCAATCCTGGCGAGAACGTCCAATTCACTCGACTCGGTGACCGCGATGATACCGCGCACGGACGGAGGCAGGTGGCCTTGCCACAGGATCTTCAGGGTCTCATCGGGTACCTTGCTCCTGGCGAGATCCCTCATGCGTCTCAGGAGCTGAGACGGCCGCTGATCCCCTAGGTCCATTTCACTAATTAACTTCTGAATCTGCCGTGTTTCTGACTCTTCATAAATAGTAAGAAGTCTCTCCTTCAGCGCGTCGTACTTCCGAGTGTCAGGGGGCCTTATTAAAATATCAGTTACTTGTTGTATGGCCTCCTTTGACAATTTAGTGATAATGAGGTTAAATTTTACTTCATCAGACATTTTTTGTGGGGCCAAAATGGCTTCAGTCTGCAGAAACCAGAGCCTCGGATGATCAAGCCAAAACTCTGGAACTCTCGACGATACTGTGATGGCTGCCATGTCTATCCTCTCTTCTTTCACCTCGGTAACAGAAGATGCCGGGCCTGGCACCGAAACTGGCGACGGGGCCTGCCCAGTTCCCGAAGTGAACGCCATGACGCACAATTAAATTTTTAAGTTCATAAGTTCACTTATAATTACGTAACACTGATAAAATTTCGCACAAAGTTGTATAGGCACGATAGAACTACACGAGCAAAGTGAGCCGCCACCCGAAAATTGCGGGGTCACCACTTTACCTATCACCTACACTATCCAGGGTTCCTATGTTGGATAGATCAGGAAAACCACTGAAGTTCGATGTAAGATAGATGTAAATTTATTCACTCAAGGTCTAGTATACAAGTTAATTTAAGACCGTGTGCCTACCGTGCCTGCGGGGTGACGACTGGTGCAGCCCACTTGCGTCATGCATTACATTCTGCAGAATCGACAGAATGTAATAAGTACATATGCAATGTGTCGCTACATTATTATTATTATTATATTATATTCACGAAATCTGCAATTGTTGACGAAGTGACGATAGTCGCCGCACGCTGTACAACCCCGTGGCTCACCTATGATGTTGACCGATGCGACCTCGACCGACCTTGCCGGCGCCGCGGCCGCCGCCACGCAGCCGTTATCAACCGCCAGCGCGTCCCGTTCGGCCGCTTCTAATGACAACGCAATAGACACCGATCGTTCAAATTTTAATTTGTCCTCCATAAATAATTGCTGTCTTGTACTTTCACTTTGTAAGCCGCATACCATTTGGTCTCTCATATTCTCGTCTAAAGTCTGTCCAAATTCACAAAATCTCGACATCTTCTTTAACTCTGCAACAAATTGTGCAACTGATTGTCCAACTTGCTGCCTACATTGTCAAAAACGATAACGTTCCGCGAGTACGGACGGCTTCGGTTGAAGATATTTCTCCATGCAGGAAACCAATTCATCATATTTCATATCCGACGGCTTCTTTGGACTACACAAGTTGACCATAAGTTCATACGCAGCGTCTCCCACGACCGATATTAATGTTGGTACTTTAAGTTCCACTGTCACTTTATTTGCCACAAAAAACATTTCCATTCTATCACAATAAGAACGCCAATTCCCATTTTGCGTATCAAACTCGCCTAATTTACCGACTGACATGATTTTTAATTAATCCCATCCTCGTCGCCAATGGTTGATAAATAAAACACCGGCGCACGGTTACCAGTATATTGCAGACTGACTTATGAAACTACCCCACACCATAATAACTAGTTATATTTAAGAACCTACCTACATACAATATAATATTAACATCTAACACAACAATGAAAACCCTAACCTAGCCGGATTTTCGAAAAATCTGCATAACTGTTCCTTTCTTAGTAGGTACCGTAGAGGAGTACCTAGGACGGGTCATTAGCCATGGTCAGGTTAGACCGAGCCTCCGTAAGATTGAGGCGTTAGCAAATACACCCGTTCCGAGCGCGCAAAAAGAATTTGCTACCGCGTTTTGCGCGCTGGTGGATTTAGCTGCAAGACTTTAACTTTACCATCGAATATATAAAGGGAATGATGATGGGTCATGCAGGTTATTTAAGCAGAAATCCACCAGCGAAGCAAGTCAATCAAATGGGCGGGCATAGCGTTATGTGCGGACTGTCCTCAACCTGATTCGAGTTGAAAGTCAAAACAAAAATACAATTTGGTCTGACACTCTTTGTAAAATTCAACTCGTGCTTAATATAAGTAAACAGAAAACCACTCAATCTTCGGCTTTGTATTTGTGAATTGGTACTAATGCAACCACTTCTGTAATTCTTGCACTGATCCGAGAAATCGCCATCGAGAATGCAAATCCTAATCATGAGGCAATGAGGGAGATCAGCAGAAGCCGCGCCAAAACCTTGCTTAGAAATAATTAGAAGAGGCAAAACTCCAAACTGAATCGTCATCGACACCCTCCCAGAGTCTTTAAGATAGATGACCAGGTCTTTGTAATTAAGCTTTCAATGTACGGGGACACTTGACGCTGGTATGAGAGGCCCTTGCCGTGTAAAGACCTTGTCAAGCGACCGCTATGAACTCAAATTACTAAGTGGCGCACGGGGTAAAACTATCCAAGCAGCAGCACAATACATGGTGCCTTGGAAAGGGGAGTGGTGTCCCGAAAGTTGTACCGCATTTTTTGAAAGTGAGTAAGATTTATTTGCTTTTATGTTCTGATTACAGTGTTTACATATGTGTGTGCGTGTAAGTTTGCAAAAACAGCTTACTTCGCGAACTAAGGCAAACAGCTGAGTGAGGTGGCACAACAGCGACGACGTTACTCCGTGTATCACCTGGCCTTGCAGACGCATTTTTCCAGATGCGTATTGGGCTCCAGCCTTGCAGACGCATTCTCTAATGCGTATTGGGTTTCGGCCTTGCAGACGTATTTCGTAAATAAGTATTGGGCTTCGGCCTTGTAGACGTATTTCCTAAATATGTATGGGGCTTCGGCCTTGCAGACGCATTTTCTAATGCGTATTGGGCTTTGGCCTTGCAGACGTATTTCGTAAATACGTATTGGGCTTCGGCCTTGCAGACGTATTTCCTAAATACGTATGGGGCTTCGGCCTTGCAGACGCATTTTCTAATGCGTATTAGGCTTCGGCCTTGCAGACGTATTTCGTAAATACGTATTGGGCTTCGGCCTTGCAGACGTATTTCCTAAATACGTATGGGGCTTCGGCCTTGCAGACGCATTTTATAATGCGTATTGGGCTTCGGCCTTGCAGACGTATTTCCTAAATACGTATTGGGCTTCGGCCTTGCAGACGTATTTCTTAAATACGTATTGGGCTTCGGCCTTGCAGACGTTTTTCGTAAATACGTATTGGGCTTCGGCCGTGCAGACGTATTTCCTAAATACGTATGGGGCTTCGGCCTTGCAGACGCATTTTCTAATGCGTATTGGGCTTCGGCCTTGCATACAAGTTTTAAAGTATGTGGTAGTCTCAGTAGACTTAAATACGTTCAAGTGTGAGAATGAGTGAAACATGCTTGATTTGAAGTATGTTATAACGAACGTATGTGACCTATACTTAGCTGAGCGTGTATCATTGAAAGAGGGCCTTGGATGTGAGATGAATGAAAGTATAGGAAATTGCTCATAATGTTTTGTCTAAAACTCATATCTTCCACATATTCTGACAGTGAAGTTCACAACATCGATGCTGGATCTGCCCCTGAAATGAGCGTTCCTAATGAAGACATCCCTGAAAATGCCACCGAGGACGGTGCACGGTCAGGAGAGGCCGTATTAGCAGAATCTTTGACGATTTAATGCAACTTGTGACGTCACCCTCCAACGAGTATAAAAGCAGCCGCCACCAAGCGATCGGGCTTTTTGTCACCCAGATTTTGGATAGGAAGGTTGTTGGATTGGTGATCGGCGCAATTTGCAGTAAGTCGTATAATTCCTGTAAATAGTGAGGTGCATTATTGTAAATGGCGTGATTTGAATTGATTGCTGTTTGTTTATTTATTATTTGAGTTACATTGTTATTTTAAATTAAAATTTGAAGTAAAATACTTTTCAGTTGTTGATTTATGTTCTTTTTTTTTAAATACCTTCCACTTCTGATGCTAAAAATATTATCTTTTCTTCTTAAGATTAGATTTAACAAATGATTTTTTTTTTTTTGACGATTACGGTAGCAGGGCTTTGTCGCTGTGCGACCACATCGCCCAATCGGTACATAATATATATTAACAACTAATAAAAAAACTAACGTTGTCTAGTAGCAAAGAATAAATCTACAAGTTTATATAGGTTCAGAGCTTTGTCAGACAGCGGCGATGACAATATGCTGTTGCACTGACCAACACAAGAAATGTTTATCTGACCAAATATGTTCGTTCTATAGCTAGCGTTCCGGACACATTCCATCAACACATGTTATATCTATTGTCCCGCAAACTTCACAATTGGGCGATGCTACTTTTTTCATTAAGAACGCAAACATGTTTGTTGGAATGTGTCCGGAGCGCAGTCTGAGAGCTGTTACTAAAACATTTCGATTCAAGATTAATTGATCGATCCAAGGGTAAGAGGTAATTTGCGGTTGTATTGTCCGATACCAAATACCTTTCTCTGTTGACCTTTTATCAAAATACTCCTGCCACAGATCTTGACATTGATGTTTAACTAACCTAATATAGTCTGAATGTAATGGAGTTACTGAGAAAGGTATACCATCAACACTGGAACAAATGATTTGAATCTACACATTGGTAATTTATTAATGCCCTCACGTAATTTATTGCAAAAGTGTAAAACAGTATCCCATAAACGAACCATTAACTCATTGCAACGAATCTAGGTAGATGCAACTTATTGTTATGTCTATTGTTATAATTATGAAACTCAGTGTTTTTATTTATTAAAGTTGCTATTGTTTTTGCGAGCATGCATAAATTTTTATAAATCTATTGACAAGCGACTGTAAGAATTGATCTCTTTAAAGCGTTCCCTAAGAAAGTCACTAGCTTTCATGTTATAAATGGAACGAATTGTTCTTTTTTTGTAACACAAATATGGTTTGTAATTCCGCAGCTTTACCCATAGCAGGTTTTATGGAAGTAACTGAAATATACTAATACTAGCTGTTGCCCGCGACTTCGTTCGCGTGGACTTCGTTTAACGCTGATGTAGAGACTTTTTTGTAGATTGTGTACAACACATGTTATTTGAAAAACACACTGTACAGGGAGCAAACACGTAAAGACTGGGATCACGTCGCCCGTGAGAAGGTTTCGTACAGCTGTCTCTGTGAGAAATATCCTGTCCTCAGATCAACGGCCGTGGCCTAGAGAGTCTGGTCTTGCGACTTATTGATCGTCATTGCAAAGCTGACGCTCACACAAAACTGCACGCGTTTGAATGTGAACGGAAAGTGGTTCGAGATGAGAGAGATGAATATTAATATATGAAAACTGACTCACCAGCGCCACGGGCTATCAGTATACCTCAGTGAGGTTCAGTGCCTCAGTGAGGTTCGTCTCTAGCGACAGTATCTTCAGCCGAGTTCCGTTACACAACTAACCTCCCCGAAGTTAACAACTTCGGCGGGGTCTAATTTCAAAAAAGCATAATTTTGTATTCCAAATTTTTAATCTAATAGAGTGCGCTGGATGTCCGGATGGACTCAAAGAGTTCAAAAACTCTACGGGGTACGGTAGTGACTTGCCACCATCCTCACCGTCGTCTTATACATCAACGTCCTGTTCAATGTCCTTCAAAACATTATAGGCTGGACTTCCACAGTTGCACTGGGCCCACAAAACACCAAAATTAAAGCGAACAAGTGGCGCATACGTCGTGAGCATCACTTACGACTGCTTTTGCTAGTTTCGTCCCAATTTTGGTCGTCATTCAGAAGGCGCCTTGCTTTGCAGGCTACGTGGAAAGTTGTGGAAAGTGTTTAATACCATCGTTGTTCTGAGGAACAGTTCACTGTTGTGAGAAACGCAAATGAGGTAGCGCCGCGGACATACAGTGTGTATCAGCAACCGTAAATAGTAGCATTCATTGTTACTGGCATGGACGGTGTACATACATACTGCCAAAATCATGTTCCTGATAGACACCCGATCCCCCACCAAGTCGTCGTTTGTTAACTGGACCAGTTTGTTTGTCGTTGAAGTCGTTGTTTGGCACTTCATCATACATTAAAGTTTTGGCAAAATCATCCTCTTGACAAAACCTAAAAACCGCCAGAATTGTGGTTTGATGAGGGTTTTCAAGAGGTTAGCTGAAGGATTCCGGGTCGAAAAAAAAATTCAATCACTTTGGAGGTAAACGACCATGTTTGAGTAAAGGACGGTGGCGTAACTTTACTCGTGATAGGTGTCTCCTATGCGGAAGGCCGTCTGGGTAGGTACCCCCGTTTTGCCAGTTATTCTGCCTCCAAGCCGTAGTGCGCAAGCATTACTGTGTTTCCGTTTGAAGGGGATTGTAGCCAGCGTAATTACTGGGCATATGAGACTCAATATCAGCTGATGTCAAGACAATGACTCAGATCTGGGTAACACTGCTATTGCTATGGGCAGGCGTAGCCCGTACTATCAGACGAACGACTTGCTAGTCTCATCACTCAGTACCATAAAAAAGCAGGTAACGTCAAACTAAACAAATTTAAAATAGATGTTTTATTTATATTCATCGTGTGTGGTGCACTACATAAAAAAATCGTTTGCATGTTTTAGCGAACCCTAGCGCCATCTAGTTTCAATTGCATAAATTAATTTTCAAAAGTTGAAATAATTATGGTTCTTTTCATGTAAGGTTTGCGAGTTGTTTTCTAAGAGTTACTAAAAACGCTGAAATTATATTTCTATCATGATATTTTTAATTTAAATATAACTTTACTTGTTTGCATTTAATTTATATTCATAGTGTAAACAGCGTTTTAAATTCATACTAATTTTACATTTTGTCTATCTTCCTCGCTTAAAGAAGTTAAATATCAAAAAATATTGTACCCGTATTCGTTAATTTTTAATTATATAAACTAATTCTGAGTTTCAAGATTTCAGGATAATCTACTAACTTTTTTCCATACCTACTAACTTGGTCCCAATTTAACCCCCCCATAAGTAGATTTTTCAAAATGTCGATAGCCTATATTAAAATCAGAATTTAATTAAATATATTCGTGGAAACGCCATTAAAATCCCGTCATTGGTTTTTAAGTTATAGAAGTCCAAACAAACAAACAAACATTTTAAAAACTGTTTTAATATGTTTAGTTACTCATTTTATATCGTCCTGGATGTTTTTTTTCGAATATCTTCCAAGTACAGATCTTTTGGGTTCTACGATTTTATTATATGTACTAGCTGATGCCCGCGACTTCGTCTGCATAGTGGAGTATTCATCCTGCATTCGAACATTTTTCGTCCCATCATATTCACGTTCCAGTTCCCGTCCTGCTCCTATCTCGTTACCGTACCTCACCGCTTCTGTTCTGTTACCTTCCCACTCCCATCCTGTTATCTTCTCGCTCCTATAGCGTTACCGTAATGCTCTGGTCCTGATTCCGTCCCGCTCCTATATCATTATCGTCTTGCTCTGCTACCAATCATATTCCGATTCTAACCCTTTATCGTCCTCCCTAGCGAACCTCCTACCGTGTTATAGTTCCCCTCCTATACCGTTATCATCCCCTTTTTGTCCCTTTGTCATCCCACTCCGGTCCCAATATAATTACTAAATTTTTTGGCCCTAACTTCATTTGTGAGTCATGTGTTTATAGTTTCTTTGACCAAGTATCAAACGTACAAAATGCTAGCGTAGTAGTTTGAAACATATTACAGACTACAGAAACCGGGTGGAAATGAAACGTCGTCGGGGGGAACCACCACTGACCCTTTACGATTTGTAATACCAGTAATACGTACAAACGGACGGACGGTGCGGCGCGCGTGGTCCCGGTCCGGGTTTGTAATCATTTACATGAGTTTGCGGTGCGGCGGCAGCGCCGGTCCGGCGCCATGTACATACATGAAGCCTGAGTTACAGAAATCTTTGAAACCTAAATCTCCTATTTACATATACATAACTGTTGCCCGCGACTTTGTACGCTTAATAAAATAATTCATTTTGCTCCTGGCTATTTCCGGCTGCTCTCGCTTCAATGCCGATTTTGTCCTGCTTCTATCCCAATTCTATCCCGAATTCATCGCGTTTCTATTCCGATCTCTTTCAGCTCTTATCTCGTTTTAAATAGACAGAATACTTACATTATAAACATATATTTTCTTTACAAATTTTACCATCCGTTTAAATCTATCAGGGGATGGTATTCAAAACAATCGTAATAATACATGTGTCAATAGTTTTTTAGGCTAAGTATATGTAAGTATTTTGGCCAAAAGTCAATCGTCGTAGCTCCAGAAAAAATATTGTATGTCGCAGAGAAATGAGGATACCAGGAGATCTCAAATCAGGGAATCTCTCCAGGATCACGAAATCTCTAGGGATACGACGTACAGTTTTAATAGATAGGCTCTCGCCAGAACTCTCGCTTCGTCATCCCTTCGCTCCACTCGCGCACTCGACCATCACTCCACTCGGGAGGTCGCCGGCTCGCTACGCTCGCCACCTCTCCCCCTCGCTTCGTTCTGGCCTTGCGCACTCGTTCTGCTCAGGAACTCCTCGCGAGCTTCTGGCTCCGCGCTTTTTATATACACTCTAGGGGTAAATGCTAGTCGGACCGCGGAGAAGTGGTCCTTACCATACATGATTATACCATGATAGTAGGGTATTATTGGGCATTCTACCCCACCTTCCGATTCGCTTTGCTCACTTCGTTCGCGTTGCTCTCTCCAGGTTGGGTAGTATGCCCAATAATACGGTAGTACTCCAAAGTTGATAATTTACGATACCGATGAGCGCACTGTTACGTAAGAACATCAAAAAACATGAACGAGAGTGTTTCGTGCTTATATAAATTACTGAACTTGAATGAAAAAAATTTATTTATATTCCATCTTTTGGGATGCAAACATGTTATTCGTAAAACAACCCAATTCATTAAGTTTTGATAACGTTTGTGCATCATTGAAGAAAGGTTCGAGTAAGCATGGAAAGCTTCTGCCCAACAGTATCCGATGCGTTATTTGCGGTCCGTCTAATTGTGGTAAAACTAATCTGATACTTGGCCTTCTTTTGCATAAAGATGGTTTGCAATTCTTGAACGTTTATATTTATTCAAAAACTTTGTACCAACCAAAATATATTTTTTTAGAACACGTTTTAAAAATGGTGCCTGAAATATATTTTTGCAAATATACTGATAATGAAAATGTTTTGAGCCCACAAGAAGCTAAACCCAATTCCATCATAGTTTTTGATGACGTAGCCTGCGAGAAACAAAATAATATACGTGATTATTTTGCTATGGGAAGGCATAAAAATATAGATTGCTTTTATTTAAATCAAACGTACAGCAAGATTCCAAAGCAGCTTATTAGAGACAATGCAAACCTTTTAATTATTTTCAAACAAGACGATGTTAATCTAAGACATGTTTATGATGAACACGTGACTTCGGATATGTCTTGGAAGCAGTTCCGAGATATGTGTGCAAAAATCTGGAGTGTTCCGTATGACTTTCTGGTAATAAATAAAGATTCCGAAAAAAATAATGGTCATTATAGAAAGAACTTTGATACATTCGTTGTATTTGAATAGAACGTTTGTTAGTACTAATAAAGAAACAGGGTCTTTACATGATCATTTTTGATTCTGACATCAACGAGTACAGTCTTTAAAACAAAATGAGCACCGAAAAACAATTAAAAGAACAAATTATTAAATCTGCTGAATGCGTTAAAAGAAAAGTTAAGCAGATGCGAAATTTTGAAATGGATAACAACAATGCTATTGAAACAGTGTTGAAGCCGATTACAGAACCACTACAAAAAATGGTGTCAAGAAACGTTTCACTTCAACCCAATAATGAAATAAATCATAATCTACATGATAAGTATACAAAAGAAGTAAAAAAGGATGATGTCAACCTGCAGTCTTCAAATTATTTTGATATTAATGTTAAAACTAGCAAAAATAATGAATCTCCTAGCGTCTATGAGTCAGAAGAAAGTTCTGGAAGCTTGAAGAGCAGTAATGAAAATCCGGACGAGAGCGAAATGTCCTTTAAATCATTAGACTCTAATGATCTAAGTTCTTGGTCATTATCTTCGCAAGTTTTTAAAGATATTCCGTATGGTGCTAGATTAGATCGGGGGAAACTGAAAATTGGAAATACACGTATTGCTCTAACTTCTGATACAATTTCTATTGCTGGTTCCACGTACAATAAAACGATGGGATTAAACGAATTATTATTTAAAAAGATTCCAGATTTAAGTTTTATATCTGAAAGCGATTTAAATAATTATAAACAAATTTTATTAGATACTAATGCTCACCGCCGAGAATTCAGTTCAAAAAAAGCTATAAAAAGTAATAAAGGTACAAAATACCTCAAAATTATTAAACCGTTATTTAAACATTGTAAAGAACATACCAGTACTGAAAGCCTAGTGCATGGTTCTGGATTGTCATTACTAAAACAAGTGAAACCTAACGTAGACTTTGTATATTGGGATGATCCAAATGAACTAGTTGAAAGACTGAAACTATTAATTGCCTCGCACGATGCTGGAAACACCGGGTTGGATAATGAAATAATTTCCATTATCGAAGAATTACGTGAAGCGGATGTAATTCATTAGATATAAATCAAGTAAAAGAAATATTTTCTCAGTTCTTTATAAGTGGTCAACTGATTAACACATTATGAATATTGACAAGTTTGGACATCACGTTCACAAGCGGATGCGTTCAATGGAAACGTCTGATTTGTTTGATAAAAAAATGGTAAAACTCTTGAATGGTGAATGCGATCTAAAATTGAATAGTCTTAAAGTTTCTAAAATACCATTTTCTAGTGATGATGTTATAAATAAACAGTACGTTGATAAGATAATTACAGATTTTTATACAAAACATGAAATAGATATGCAATTGGAAAATATAAAAAGTTTAATTCAAGGATTATTGCATCAGTCACCAAACACGGTTCACAAGAAACACGAGCAAATCTATACCGTTAACCAATTATAAAAAATGAGCAAAGAAGGAATAATAAATGAAATTCACAGACAAGCCCGAAAAAACTTTAAACGTTGTCATGTGGTACTAAAAGGAATTGATGATTTGTGGCAAGCGGATTTAATTGATATGCAAAACTTAAAGAAAATCAATGAGAATTATACGTTTGTTTTAGTTGTTATCGATACATTTTCTAAGTTTGCATGGACTATTCCAGTTAAAAGTAAGTCTAAAACTGAAATTTCAATAGCATTTGCAAACATATTAAGTACTGGTCGTAGACCAAAACATTTACAAACTGATTTAGGAAAAGAATTTTATAATGACTGTTTCAATAATTTAATGAAAAAATACAAAATTAATCATTATTCTACATTTTCTGTAAAAAAGGCATCAATTGTGGAAAGATTAATCAGAACTTTGAAGAATAAATTATATAAATACTTTTATTTAATCGGAAATTATAAATGGGTAGGGAAGCCATTAAATAAAATAACAGATGAGTATAATGATACTGTGCATCGTATAACAAAATTTAAGCCTTTGAATGTTAATTCATCAAATGAAATGCAAGTTTTGAATAATATTATAAAAAGTCACAAGGTATCAAAACCTATGAAAGTTAAATTTAGCGTGGGAGATCAAGTGAGAATAAGCAAATATAAGGGAATTTTTGAAAAAGGTTTTACTCCTAACTGGTCTACCGAACTTTTTACGATTGTCAAAGTAAATAATTCAAAACCTGTTACTTATCATATTCAAGATCAACGACAACAAAACATACTAGGAACGTTTTATGATCAGGAGCTAATGAAGACACAACACCCTGGTGTCAGCCCCCGAGCATGGTAATCCTTCGGGCAACCTGCAATCGCTGAAGACACAAGCAGCCAACGCCGCTTCTGCCGGGATCACGTCGGCATCTGCAGCACTACCTGTACATCCTACAACACCACAAAAGCCGCCACCTACAGCGCCACATCTGCCAATGGAGTCGCACTCTTGCATGCCCCCAGGACCGCTACCACCAACGGAGGCCGCCGGCATACACGCGACAATTCAGATGCTTGCTGGTGCGTTGAAGGACCTGGCTTCTACGAGTGCCCCAAATACCAACCTTTTAACTCGATTGTGCACACCGAAGGATCTTCCAGACTTCTCAGGAGACCCGCTGGATTTTTTGCAGTTCAAACAAGCCTATAATCAGTCGACCGAGCTGTGTAAATTCTCCCCCGAAGAAAACCTGTGGAGGTTAAGAAAGTGTCTCCGAGGAGCTGCCAAGGACGCCGTCGCAGCTTTACTCATTACTGCGAGTCCACCGTGCAAAATCATGTCAACTTTAGAGTTACGATTCGGGAACGCCGATCTAATTATATCCAGGATAATGCAGGATATAAAGAAATTACAACCAATGTCACAAGATTATCACAAAGACATTGTCATATTTGCAGTCAAAGTTCAAAATTATATCGAAGCGGTACGAGCAGTTGGGCGCGACGAGTACCTACAAGGTATGACAATAATATCTATAATACTGTCTAAACTACCTACTATATTACTCTCTAAATGGTCCGACTATAGTTTCCCGCTAATTTCTCAAGGACAGAAATCACGTATGGTCATTTTATCAGATTTCTTGCAGAACGAGGCCGTAAAGATATTTACTACGTCTAATGTATATTTTACGAGCCAACGTACTGATCAACATAAAAATACCTATTACAAAAACAATGATAGTACTGGTTATCGCACTCAAAATGTATTATTGCAATCAGAAGAAAACAATTATGATAACTGTAAATTCTGCCGTACCTCAAAACACAAGCTAACCGAATGTAAACAATTTAAGAAAGCGTTACGTAAGACTAGATGGCAATTTGTAAAACGTAACGGGATTTGCTATAAATGCCTATTAGCGCGCCACGCACGAGATGCATGCACCGCGCCAGCCTGCGATAAAAACAGCTGTGGTCAGGCGCATCACAACCTACTTCACTACGACGTCAACAAATCGAGCAACGAGACTGGAAGTTGTCGTCCGGAACCTGAACCGACGACATCGACGCCGACACCGACGACGCCGACGCCGGTGCCGTCGACGTCCTACGCCGATAGTACGCAAACAGTGACGCATATAAACGCGAGTGAATGTAAAGTGCTGCTCAAAATCGTACCTATACGTATTCATAGTGCTAGCGGTATAATAAGTACGCATGCCCTTCTCGACGACGGATCGACCGTGTCGTTACTTAGTGTGGACTTAGCTAAGCGTGCGGGGCTTAGTGGTCGCTCAGAGACAATGCGAATACGTGGAGCGTGGTCTGATGATGAACTGGTTTGTGAAACGGTTGTCGCGAATGTGAACCTATCGGGTATGGATAATAAGGTGCATAATATACGAGTACGCTGCGTATATAAATTAAACTTACCAATCCAAAATTTATCTATAGTTAATTGTAATAATTATAAAAATCTTGTAGGCATAAAAAACAAGTTATGCAAAAGTGATGTAAAACCCGAGATACTGATAGGTCAAGATAATTATCACTTATTGTTACCAATTTGAAGTAAGATTAGGTAAATTAAATGAGCCGTCCGCTACATTAACACCCCTGGGCTGGTGCATACACGGTACGTTGCGCGGGCCGCAAGGCCGGCGCGCACTGATGACCGGCGCGGGCGCAGGCGCTGCGCACGCCACGCTGTTGCTGAGCTCGTCCGGCGCGCCGTCCGCCGCCGCCGCCACCGCTGCCATGCCGTCCGCCGCCGCCGCCGACGAGCGCATGCTGCGGGAGCTGCACGAAGAGGTGAGACGCTCGTTTGCCGTTGACGCGGTGGGAGTGGCAGGTAAGCCTCGTCAGAATATTAATGATGTACGCGCCGTCGCTCAGCTGGAAAAGTCTATTGAGCTTGTCGACGGCCGCTGGCGCGTGGGTTTACCATGGAAAGATGAGGCCTGTACTATGCCGGACACCTATCCTTATGCTTTTAAAAGGTTAAAAGGGATAGAGAGGAAGATGGCACGTGATACAGGATTCGCCGACAGATATCAAGAGCGTGTTGATCATTTATTACAAAATGATTACGCTCACAAAATGAACGAGGTTCAACCTGCACCCAGGACGTGGTATTTACCCCACTTTGGGGTAGATAACCCTAACAAAAGGTCGCTTCGACTCGTGTTCGATTCTGCGGCACCAGTTGATGGAAAGTGTCTAAATGATTACTTACTCACGGGGCCGGACTTGTTGTCATCTCTATTTGGTATAATGCTGCGCTTTAGGGAACATACAATTGCAGTAACAGGTGACATCAAGGACATGTTTTTGAGGGTAAAAATCCGCCCGGACGATCAACACGCGTTTAGGTTTCTATGGCGGAGCAGCCCGGATGATCCGGTCAATACTTACATTATGACGTCACTTATTTTCGGTTGTAACAGCTCGCCTTTCATCGCCCAATTTGTTAAAAATGTAAATGCGCGACGATACGAATGTTCTATGCCGGCCGCTGTCAATGCTATTTATAAATCGCACTACATGGATGATTATATTGACAGCTTGCCGGATGAAACAGCGGCAATAGAAATGGTCAAACAGGTTACTCATATTCATAAAAGTGGCGGGTTCGAAATTCGCAACTGGACAAGCAATAGTCTTGCTGTATTAGATAGCTTGCCAAAAGACACTTTAGGTACTGCTGCCGTAAGGTTCAAGGTCGACCAGCAGTACCAAGGCGAGCGCACCTTAGGACTCATCTGGTATCCAGGCGAAGATGAGCTAGGTTTCGACATGTCACTAAAACGTATACCTGAAAATATAATTCTAGCTAAACATAGACCTACTAAAAGAATTATGCTGCGAGTAGTTATGTCGATTTTCGATATTTTAGGTTTCTTAGCACCATTTACCATTCAGGGTAAGATTATGTTGCAGGATACTTGGCGCTTAAATATAGGCTGGGATGACGTCATTTCCGATTGCGTCTACAGTAAATGGTGCAAATGGATTGAACTATTAAAAGAAATAAATCGCATTCGTATACCTAGGTGCTATCAAAATGTTTCTTTGTTAAACGACTCGAACAGCGGCGCGAGCAGCGGGAGCGAGACGGGACGAGAACCGGTTGGTGAGCCTGTAGTAGCTCCATATCCCTCTCCCCCCGCGGCGCTCGCGGCCCCCGCGTCTTTGTTATGTGCTACGGGCAGCTGCTACGAGACGCGTAGATCACCTACGGGAGCGGCTACTAGTGCTACGCCAGCAGGTAAAAGTTATACATGCTTACAGATGCATGTACTAAGTGATGCATCTGCTCAAGCAATGTGTAGCGTAGCTTACTGGCGATGGATAGTTAACGGTAGGGTGCACGTTTCATTTATAGCGAGTAAGTGCCGCGTTGTACCTGTTAAGCCTATGACCGTGCCCCAAGCCGAGCTGCAAGCCGCCCTGTTAGCGGCGCGACTGGCGGACACTATTCTAAAGGAACACAGACTAGTTCCCGAGCGACGTTATTTTTGGTGCGACTCCACTACGGTCTTACAGTGGATTAGAAATAATACACGTAGGTATAAAACGTTCGAAGCGAACCGGTTAGGCGAAATCGACGAACTCACGCGTGTATCCGAATGGAGGTATATACCTACCAAATTAAACGTAGCTGATCTAGCTACTCGTGAGGAATTTAACCACGCATTGTTTCACAATGAGTGGTTCACAGGGCCTGCGTTTTTATACAAGGACGAGTCCTCGTGGCCTGTGGACGTGGTGAACCCCGTCAATGACGAGGTAAATGCAGAGTGTGTGGCTGTGATGCAGGAGGCTACATGTAAATTACCTGTCCCTGAGCCGCAGCGCTTCTCCAGCTGGCTTCGCTTGCTGCGCTCCATGGCAGTCGTGCTAAAATTTATCGACAGATGCAAGGGGCTTACCGGAGAGGTGGACTGCGACGCGATGGCTCGGGTTGAGGTCTTGCTGCTGAAGAAGTCCCAGATGGACACGTTCGCCGACGAAATCTCTGCAATCAAAAATAGTAAAAACATATCACGTGATAGTAAATTACGTACCTTGTCACCGTATCTCGACGAGGCTGGTCTGCTCAGACTCGGCGGCCGCATCGATGCTGCATCTGATGTAGACCTGGAAATAAAAAGACCAATAATATTAGATGGTAAACATGACATAACGCGTCTTCTCATACGATCCTTTCACATCAAAGCTGCGCACGGGAACCAGGAGACGGTAGTCAACAACCTGAAACAGAAATATTGGTTTATTAGAATGAGGCCAACTGTGAAACAAGTAGTTTCAAGCTGTATGTTATGTCGCATAAGGAAATGTAAGCCTCAGGTGCCAAGAATGGGTAACTTACCACAAGCTCGCGTAGCTCATCACCAGCGGCCATTTACATTTTGTGGCTTGGACTTGTTTGGTCCAATGGAAGTGACTGTGGGAAGAGGAAGGCAGAAGAGATATGGCGTTCTGTTTACATGTCTCACGATTCGAGCTATACATGTTGAGCTTGTTGCGTCACTTACCTCAGACTCCCTCATCATGGCTTTGAGACGCATGGCAGCCCGCCGAGGTTGGCCTTGCCATCTCTATTCGGACAATGGGACCAACCTGAGAGCTTCTGATAAGGAAATCCAACAAGCAATGCAGGCGCTCGATATCGACGCTCTCAAGGTCATCGGGGCCAACAATTCTATGAAGTGGCATTTTATTCCCCCTAGTAGTCCCCACTGGGGTGGGGCGTGGGAACGATTGATTGCCAGTGTGAAGACATCACTTCGAGTTATAATGAAAGAGCGCGCGCCACGGGAAGAAGTACTCATTACCCTGATGGCTGAGGTTGAAAATATAGTCAACAGTCGTCCGTTGGCGCACGTCTCCGTCGACCCAGACAGCTTGGAGTCATTAACTCCTAACCATTTCCTCTTGGGCAGTTTATCTAACATGCCAGCTATTGGGTCCTTCAATGATTCCGATATGTATTTACGTAAACAGTGGCGTAAATCGCAAGCATTGGCGGACATGTTTTGGCATAGATGGGTCAAGGAGGTTCTACCCGATTTGCTGCCTCGCAGGAAATGGAACGAGGAGGTGAAGCCTCTACAGGTTGGTGATCTGGTACTGGTAGTCGATCCTGACAGTCCTCGAAACGCCTGGCCGAAGGGTGTTATCCAGAACATATGTCCAGGTAAAGATGGTCGAAGTAAAAACTAAGACCGGCGTTTGGAAGCGACCAGCAGCCCGCGTCGCACGTATTTCACTCAGTAATGAGTGCTGAGCCAGCACTGGGGTGGGGAATGTTAGCGACGCGCTCCCAAATTTATTAGTACCTATTATTATTATTAAATTTCTTATGCTTTACGTAGAAAGCCTAAATGTACCTACCTAGTTTTAATTAACCTATACATATATGGGTCTGCGCACCCCCACTTAACCTCGCCGGCAGTCGGGTCCGGGCAAGGAACGCCAACGCATGTGTTTCTCCCTTGTCATATTATGTGTGTCTATTAAAATACAAGTGTTCAAAGTGCATATACTGTTTTACTTCGCCGGTGACCACCTACATCCTGTACACAATGAGTTATGTAACCTAAATCACTACACTAAAATCACTTAAGAACCGAGTCAATAGGTAAACAATTGTTACTGATAAGCAAATTCATACTATTATCCTTCATTGCTAAGGGCCATGCATCGTATCAGGTGGAAAGAAAATAAGGCCACGCAAAACTATGTATACTACAAACAGTTTATCAAACAAAAAAAAAACGACTTCAATGTATCTCTGAAGTCCAAGGAAAAAATATCGATGAAATTTATATGCGACTACTTTGTAGCTATACTCAAACCCAATTAAAAAGAATTTTCCAAATCGGTTCATGAATGACGGAGTTCTGAGGTAACAAACATTTAAAAAAATGCAATCAAATAGAGAACCATCTCTACGGGACTCCAAAAATAACAATAAGTGTATATATTGTACTATAATAAATTGATTGTCTTCTAAGCAGTCTCCAAATATTGTTATATTATTTTTGTTTAAGTGTGCTACATACATATATTTTGATTTTTCTTTGTTAGTTATATGTGTTGTGTTAGATGTGAAGATTAAGTAGGTACCTACGAGTATCTATATACTTATAATAAAACTGTAACGAAGCGGTTACTGTACATTTAAGATACATTTGAAAATCTATTTTTTTAGGAGTATATGGTAGCAACAGAACCCAAAAATACAATTTTTAAAATTTTTGTCTGTCTGTCTGTCTGTCTGTCTGTCTGTCCGGGATAAACTCAGAAACTAGGGCACTAATTTGAATACAGTTTTTTGAGTTATGTTCTGTGGAGTCCGACGCTACACATAGGCTTTGTTTCATCAAAATCGGTCCAGTAATATTGAAGTTATGACGCATTTAAGGAAAAAATTTATACATGTCCACTATAAGTTAAACCACGGTACATACCGGACCCTTTGTGCACAAGGCTCAGCTTAAACTGGTTTGTACATGGGTTGACATGATGGTATTCTAAAAAATGCTTTGTAGAGTCCTAGGCCACATAACAAACTTCCTAATCCTTTCCAAATCCTAATCTATGTCTATACATATAATAAAATCGTAGAACCCAAAAAATCTGTACTTGGAAGATATTCGAAAAAAAACAGCCAGGGCGATATAAAATGTATAACTAAATATATTAAAACAGTTTTTAAAATTTTTGTTTGTTTGTTTGTTTGGACTTCTATAACTTAAAAACCAATGACGGGATTTTAATGACGTTTCCACGAATATGTTTAATTAAATTCTGATTTTAATATCGGCTATCGACATTTTGAAAAATCTACTTATGGGGGGGTTAAATTGGGGCCAAGTTAGTATGGAAAAAAGTTAGTAGATTATCCTAAAATCTTGAAACTCAGAATCTATATATACTTATAATAAAACTGTAACGAAGCGGTTACTGTACATTGAAGATATTTTTGAAAATCAATTTTTTTGGGAGTATATGGTAGCAACAGAACCCAAAAATACAATTTTTAAAATTTTTGTCTGTCTGTCTGTCTGTCTGTCTGTCTGTCCGGGATAAACTCAGAAACTAGGGCACGAATTTGAATGCAGTTTTTTGAAATATGTTCTGTGGAGTCCGGCGCTACACATAGGCTTTGTTTCATCAAAATCGGTCCAGTAATATTGAAGTTATGACGGAATTTAGGAAAAAATATACATGTCCACTATAAGTTGAACCACGGAACATACCGGACCCTTTGTGCACATGGCTCAGCTTATACTGGTTTATTACTTACCTTCAGAGTTTGTAGAACTAAGGTATTGGTTGACATGATGGTATTCTAAAAAATATTTTGTGGAGTCCTAGGCTACATAACAAACTTTGTTTTATAAATATCGGTTTACGAAAACTGGAGTTATTACGCAATTTAACAACGTTGAGTACCTACTGATTAGCAATTTTAGTATGAATGTTTTCGTGAGTTTGATTCATTATAATTATAATTATAAATATTTAATAAAACGGCTAGGACTCACGTAGTTTGTCAAATTAGTCGACCTAGGTTTCGAGCATGTCCGATGCTCTTCATCAGGGGCGAGTTTACACTGCGAGATCGCGGCGACTATTGGCGGTGCCGGTGGCGGTGGCTGGTGGAGTGGTATAACGTTGAGTACCGTTGCAAGGCAAATTAGCTGTTTAAATCGAGCCACCCATAGATAGCACGTGTTATCAAGGGGCGTTTTTCTGACTCGCGGTGACGGGTTTTATGGACATGGCGCTGGACCTGCACCGGAGCTTTTTTTTTGATCAGTTTGTAAAACGCTTTTTTGCTGATGCGATTATGTCGCCTTGGAAAGTAGTAGAGGAATTTTTCCTAGCGGTTCCCAATTTTTTTCAGCTATGGAACACTAAATTATGTACCTAATTTTGGCGGAACCCCGACTCATATTTGTAACCGACTTTAAAAAAGGAGGAGGTTCTCAATTCGACTGTATGTTTTTTTTCTATGTTTGTTACGCGATTACTCCGCCAATTATAATTTGATTTTAATGATTCTTTTTTTGTTTGGTAGGTCATACTTCAGAGGTGGTCCCATATAAATTTTATCGAAATTGATTCAGCACTTTTGCGCGGGTCAGTATATCGATAAAAATGCTGGCCAGCGTCGGCAATTCTCGGAACCCTAGGGTTCCGTGGAACAACTATTAGTAACTGCTGGTATAGACGAACAAAAAGCATAGCAACACCGTACCGGGCCCGGAACGGCAGCGGCGGCTAGCGTGGCACCGCGGCGCACCGTCACCGTCAGTTTTGCGTACGAATCGTAAAGGGTCCATGTCAGTTCCCCCCGATGGCAATCCCACCCGTGTTATTTCCACCCGGCCTCCGTGGTCCCGTAATATGTTTTTTAAACTGAACGATGACATTTGATACGTATACTCGGTCAAAGAAACTATAACACATTTTTCACCAATTTTTAAACATCCCTAAAAGAACTTGCTAAAATGTATATATATCTAAATATAAAAATAATCCACTCCCTCAGACACAGACACACACACACACATCACACCTCGAAAACCAAAAACCTATGAAGCTGTTTGGTATGTAAGTTCTATAAGGGGATCATTACGAGAGCGGACAAAAGGAATGAGAGTTTATGTTTTTAAAGATAGGGCTATCAACTTTGGTAATTAGGATTGGGAGCAGAACGGGATGATAACGGGATAAGATGGGCATGGAAATGGGATAAGCGCGAGAGTTACAGGATAGGAGCGTAATGGTAACGATATAGGAGTGGGACTGGAGCAGGAGCGGAGCGGTACGGTAACGGGATAGTAGGGAGCGGTAACGGTATAGGAGAAGGACAGGATCAGTCCAGAACGCGGCGGTTACGGAATACAACCAGGACGATAACAGGATGCGAGTGGGAAGGTAACAGAATAGAAGTGGTACGGTAATGAGAAAGGAGCAGGATGGGAGCTGTAACGGGAGTATTTTGGGACAGAAAATGGTCGGAAGCATGATGAATTACTACTACACTACGCGTACGAAGTCGCGGGCAACAGCTAGTTAGTTTATATAATTAAAAATTAACGAATACGGGTACAATATTTTTTGATATTTAACTTCTTTAAGCGAGGAAGATAGACAAAATGTAAAATTAGTATGAATTTAAAACGCTGTTTACACTATGAATATAAATTAAATGCAAACAAGTAAAGTTATATTTAAATTAAAAATATCATGATAGAAATATAATTTCAGCGTTTTTAGTAACTCTTAGAAAACAACTCGCAAACTTTACATGAAAAGAACTATAATTATTTCAACTTTTGAAAATTCATTTATGCAATTCAAACTAGATGGCGCTAGGGGTCGCTAAAACATGCAAACGATTTTTTTATGTAGTGCACCACACACGGTGAATATAAATAAAACATCTATTTTAAATTTGTTTAGTTTGACGTTACCTGTTTTTTTATGGTACTGAGTGATGAGACTAGCAAGTCGTTCGCCTGATGGTACGGGCTACGTCTGCCCATAGCAATAGCAGTGCCACCCAGATCTGAGTCATTGTCTTGACATCAGCTGATATTGAGTCTCATATGCCCAGTAATTACGCTGGCTACAATCCCCTTTAAACGGAAACACAGTAATGCTTGCGCACTACGGCTTGGAGGCCGAATAACTGGCAAAACGGTGGTATCTACCCAGACGGCCTTCCGCATACGAGACACCTATCACGAGTAAAGTTACGCCACCGTCCTTTACTCAAACATGGTCGTTTACCTCCAAAGTGATTGAATTTTTTTTTCGACCCGGAATCCTTCAGCTAACCTCTTGAAAACCCTCATCAGACCACAATTCTGGCGGTTTTTAGGTTTTGTCAAGAGGATGATTTTGCCAAAACTTTAATGTATGATGAAGTGCCAAACAACGACTTCAACGACAAACAAACTGATCCAGTTAACAAACGACGACTTAGTGGGGGATCGGGTGTCTATCAGGAACCTGATTTTGGGAGTATGTATGTACACCGTCCATGCCAGTAACAATGAATGCTACTATTTACGGTTGCTGATACACACTGTCTGTCCGCGGCGCTACCTCATTTGCGTTTCTCACAACAGTGAACTGTTCCTCAGAACAACGATGGTATTAAACACTTTCCACAACTTTCCACGTAGCCTGCAAAGCAAGGCGCCTTCTGAATGACGACCAAAATTGGGACGAAACTAGCAAAAGCAGTCGTAAGTGATGCTCACGACGTATGCGCCATTTGTTCGCTTTAATTTTGGTGTTTTGTGGGCTCTCGAGCCCAGTGCATCTGTGGAAGTCCAGCCTATAATGTTTTGAGGGACATTGAACAGGACGTTGATATATAGGACGACGGTGAGGATGGTGGCAATTCACTACAGTACCCCGTAGAGTTTTTGAACTCTTTGAGTCCATCCGGACATCCAGCGCACTCTATTAGATTAAAAATTTGGAATACAAAAATATGCTTTTTTGAAATTAGACCCCGCCGAAGTTGTTAACTTCGGGAAGGTTAGTTGTGTAACAGAACTCGGCTGAAGATACTGTCGCTAGAGACGAACCTCACTGAGGCACTGAACCTCACTGAGGTATACTGATAGCTCGTGGCGCTGGTGAGTCAGTTTTCATATATTAGTATTCATCTCTCTCATCTCGAACCACTTTCCGTTCACATTCAAACGCGTGCAGTTTTGTGTGAGCGTCAGCTTTGCAATGACGATCAATAAGTCGCAAGACCAGACTCTCTAGGCCACGGCCGTTGATCTGAGGACAGGATATTTCTCACAGAGACAGCTGTACGAAACCTTCTCACGGGCGACGTGATCCTAAAATTTTTACGTGTTTGCTCCCTGTACAATGTGTTTTTCAAATAAAATGTGTTGTACACAATCTACAAAAAAGTCTCAACATCAGCGTTAAACGAAGTCCACGCGAACGAAGTCGCGGGCAACAGCTAGTGTGTTAATAATATAGTTTGTAAAGTTATAAAATTGATTAAAAAAGTGTAATTTGTTGTAAGTTGAACTAACTAAATTACGTAATTATTTTTTACTTTTTAGTGCATTTTTTCTGAGTGTTTTGTTGAAGTCGGTTTTATTTTTTTTGAAATTTTTTTTTATTTCTTGCTTTTTAGTGAATTGTCCCGTAACTGTGTAACCGTATTTGCCGAAAGCAAATATGGGTAGACCTACTAAACGCGCGGCTCGTATGAGACAGCGCCGTTTAAATGAGACAAGTGAAGAAAAGAAGAAACGTCTATCTCAAAGTAGGAAATCTGCATCCAAAACTATTTCAAATGAGAGTAGTGGTCAGCGCAAAAAGAGACTTTTACAAATACGGGCTTACATGAAAATTTTTTTTAATAATGAAAACATTAAAAAGCGGGCCCACCGTCTCGGCTTGATCCACGATCGCCTAGCCAATGAGACGGAAGAGCAACGAGCCCACCGCCTCGGCTTGATGCATGATCGCCTAGCTAATGAGACGGAGGAGCAACGAGCCCACCGCCTTGGCTTGATCCACGATCGCCTAGACAATGAGACGGAGGAGCAACGAGCCCACCGCCTCGGCTTGATCCACGATCGCCTAGCTAATGAGACGGAGGAGCAACGAGCCCACCGCCTTGGCTTGATCCACGATCGCCTAGCCAATGAGACGGAGGAGCAACGAGCCCAACGCCTTGGCTTGATCCACGATCGCCTAGCCAATGAGACGGAGGAGCAACGAGCCCACCGCCTCGGTTTGATCCACGACCGCTTATCAAACGAAACACCTGAAGCTCGTTTGGTTCGACTTAATACAATGCGACAAACCAGTCATGTTCGTAGGGACATCACAAGTGAACAATCAAATCAAAAGTTTCATAGGGATATTAATGTTTTCGCCGATGTTTCATGCGCTGTTTGTAAAAAAAATATTTACCCACAACAGCGTTTCAATTTACAAGCTGATATTTATAGTTCATTGTTACCCGAAGAATTGATTGTTTTAGGTAAAATAACTACGTGCTCCCGCTGTAATAATAATATTAGGAAAAGAAAAATTCCACCAACTGCATATTGGAATCAAATGATGCCCGCAGAAATACCGCCTGAATTAGCCAATTTAACGAGCGTTGAAGAACGGTTTTTAAGTCGGATTGTACCGTTTTTAAAGGTTGTTAAACTTAATAACCGTTTTAGTCAGTATTGGTGCAAGGGGCAGGTTATTTTATTTGCGAAAGATGTTGTGGAATTAGCTGAGCAGTTACCACTGACACCACACCAAGCTGGTTTAGTTTTGGTTGTAGAAAGTCTTGAGAATCTTTCATGCTCCAAAGAATTCGTTGTGGATATGCAAAGATTAAACCGTGCTTTAACTTGGCTAATTTCCAACAACCATCTTTACAGAGATGTTCAACCGCATTTTGGAACTACGTCCAACATTACTCCATTAGTGCAAATAGCTGACAACAATATTCGTGAAGAGGGTGGTGTGGCCTCAGAAACTTCTTTGAACCATTATGTGACTTTAAATGACAACAAGGCTATATTACGTGGATCATTTCACCAAGGTCACTTACGATTTAATTCATCTCGAGGTAAACAATGCACTGGGGTAGCGGCTGTTGCTTGTGCTGCATTTAATGTATTAGATCCCAACAATTGGGTTAAGAGTGATATCGATTACATTGTAATCACTGGCGATAAGTACTACAATGACTGCATTGCTGCTAGAGATAATCCTGCGCTCGGCGAAGTAAACCCTGACTACCTTGCTGTAACAGATCTTATGCCAAGACTTGTCTATAATAGACAAAATATAGCAATTACAGTACTCGAGGAAACCAATTATAATGGTCACTTAGACAATGATAACAGTTCCGATGGATTTCCAAACCTAAAGAATGCTTTAATAAGTTTTTTCAGAGAACATTCAAGTGGGATAACTACAGCAAACGCCATCTCGGTAGCAGTACATTGCAGAACTTTAGCTGAAAATCAAACATACTGGTTATTTGATTCCCATGCGCGTGGTCCCAAGGGTGCTTCAGCTCACATTAATGGTACCGCTTGTTGTATGCGCTTTAGTGACTTGGACGATTTACATACCGTCTTGCGACGCAATTTATTTGTATCGCCAAAAAAAGTGTCAGAAGGGAACCTTCGGGACAATCTTAATGTGTTCTCGTTAACATCATTAACAATAGCTATAGACAACCAAATACAACCGTTAAGGCCCATATTGGAACAATCGGCAATAGTAAGAATAGAGAGTCCAACATATACAACAAACAGCAATTCCCTGCATCCAATAGTACAAATCAGTCTTATTATGGACGTCGTCCAGAACCGTTGTTAAGTTACGACGACTTTAAAAATAAAGCTCCTTTATTTGTTGTCGACTGTTCACGTCAAAACGAAAATCTGAAGTCAGGACCTATAGACGTACGTGTTGAACTTGAGTCCGATTCCAATTTTCCAGAAAATACTACTGCATATTGTTTGATACTTAACGATTGCATTGTAGAATATAAACCTCTGAGCAATATCATTAAGAAAATATCATGAATTCAAAATTGGTTATAGTTGATGTTCAAGGTTTTAAAGATTTATCTAATAACTTTATTGTAAAGGAGTTTGCACTAGCCACGGATGAATATACACAAACGTTTTTAGTGAAACCACCATTTCCATTTTCTGATCTAACACCTGTCGAAAAGAGGCATGTAATGTGGATACCAAAAAAACCGTGGTACTCGCTGGCGTGAAGGATATATTGAATGTCATGAGCTCAAACGCATAATCGCACCCTTTTTGGAAAATAAAATTATACTCGTGAAAGGCATGGAAAAAATTAAATGGGTAAAAACAATATGTAACAATTGTTCTATTATAGATATTAGTGAAAAACGTTGTCCTAATTTATTTATGTTGTATAAAAAATATAATTTTAAGGACGAGGCATTATTAAATTGTATGTTCCATACAAAAGTGTGTGCATTAAAAAATGTAGTTATAATTAAAAAATGGTATAATGAGAATATGAATATGTTTTTGCTTGACGAAATCGAAAATAAAATAATAAAATTAAAAATTTAAAATAATGTGTAAAATAAATATATGTGATTTAAGAAATACGTTTTAAGAAATGTGTTGTACCTATTTAGTTTTAAATGTGTATTCTTTGATAATAAAATTGATGTTTTCAGTACTGTTTGTTTTATTTATTGTTAGATACTTGAATTCGTCACATACCTATTATGAAATAAGTGCTCTCAATTCAATGAAGTTAGTGTAAATGAGTAACACAACAGCCAGTTGACTATAGTAAACAGGACGTGTTGTGAGCGTGATTTCTAATACTGATAAAATTAATAACTTTTGATGGAGCTCAAGCAGCCTGCTCACCCTCTTTATACTCTTCAAGCAAAACGTTTGCAAAGTTTTGACTCCTGGCCCCAAGGTTTAACTCAGACACCTCTAGATATGGCCGATGCAGGATTTTTTTATACAGGACTAAGTGATAAAGTTGTTTGTTACTTTTGTGGTGGGGGTCTTAAGGATTGGACCTCTGGAGACATGCCTTGGGAAGAGCATGCAAGTATCTTTCAATATTGTCCATATGTTTTATGTGTGAAAGGACAACAATACATAAACAATATAAACAAAGACAGAAAAAATGTGATCGATATGAAAACTCTGAAATATTTCAATTGAATCAAACGTTTGAGAGTGCTGTAAACATGAACTACAAGAACATGACATGTAAAATTTGTTTAAATGAAGAAATTTGTATGTGCTTTATACCTTGTGGTCATGGGGTAAGCTGTGCAAAGTGTACACTATCTTTAAATAATAAATGCCCGATCTGTCGACATAAGTTTATTAAAGTAGTAAAATTATATTTTTAATTATCCTTCTAAATTGTTTCATTGACATACCTTCTCCTGTAATAATGATAAGTGAGGGTGAAATCAAAATATCACTGTTGTATTTAGCATTATTTGAATAAGAATCCTATTATTTTAATATATTTTTTCTTAGAATTAGAGTTATTAGAATTCACTAAGTAGGTACCCTAAAATAAAACTCAATATACAACAAACACTATTTTATTTAATTAACTTATTTACAAACATTGAATACCTAGATAACTATATAGATAGATAGATAATAACTTTATTGTTAAAAACCTTAAAAATAGGTACATGAAAAACATGTACATTTATACACTTAGTCATTTAAAGCTTCCGACAATTTTTTAGATATTTTAGTTACAATAGTTTCAGTTAAATTCATTATATCGTCTATAGGATCCACTACAGTATACTGAACACGAACACTTTCACAATTAGCATTCAATCTTTCGTTAAAATCGTATATTTGAATTTTCACTACTCGATATCCTCTATTTGGCGCTTTACTGATCACGTATGATACAGCATCTTTAACTTTGCGCTTTCTCTTATTTTTTGTTTTGCTTGTGGGTTCTTCAGCCGCTACAGAACGTTGTTCGTTTCTCATAATCCTCTCATATTCGTCCCATCCAGCCAACGGATCTTGAGCATGAGGTAACCACATTGGATCCGGCTCTGCTGCCATTATTGTTTTGTAAACAAAGGAAAAAATATTAATTATAATAATAAAAAACTTTAATAAGCATTAAATATGTTGAATACAGTAGTAATGTACAGTAATAGGTGAATACTTACGCGTAGATTGTTGGGTAGGCGGGCTGTAACAATTATTTATTACTAGCTGTTGCCCGCGACTTCGTACGCGTAGTGTAGTAGTAATTCATCATGCTTCCGACCATTTTCTGTCCCAAAATACTCCCGTTACAGCTCCCATCCTGCTCCTTTCTCATTACCGTACCACTTCTATTCTGTTACCTTCCCACTCGCATCCTGTTATCGTCCTGGTTGTATTCCGTAACCGCCGCGTTCTGGACTGATCCTGTCCTTCTCCTATACCGTTACCGCTCCCTACTATCCCGTTACCGTACCGCTCCGCTCCTGCTCCAGTCCCGCTCCTATATCGTTACCATTACGCTCCTATCCTGTAACTCTCGCGCTTATCCCATTTCCATGCCCACCTTATCCCGTTATCATCCCGTTCTGCTCCCAATCCTAATTACCAAAGTTGATAGCCCTATCTTTAAAAACATAAACTCTCATTCCTTTTGTCCGCTCTCGTAATGATCCCCTTATAGAACTTACATACCAAACAGCTTCATAGGTTTTTGGTTTTCGAGGTGTGATGTGTGTGTGTGTGTCTGTGTCTGAGGGAGTGGATTATTTTTATATTTAGATATATATACATTTTAGCAAGTTCTTTTAGGGATGTTTAAAAATTGGTGAAAAATGTGTTATAGTTTCTTTGACCGAGTATACGTATCAAATGTCATCGTTCAGTTTAAAAAACATATTACGGGACCACGGAGGCCGGGTGGAAATAACACGGGTGGGATTGCCATCGGGGGGAACTGACATGGACCCTTTACGATTCGTACGCAAAACTGACGGTGACGGTGCGCCGCGGTGCCACGCTAGCCGCCGCTGCCGTTCCGGGCCCGGTACGGTGTTGCTATGCTTTTTGTTCGTCTATACCAGCAGTTACTAATAGTTGTTCCACGGAACCCTAGGGTTCCGAGAATTGCCGACGCTGGCCAGCATTTTTATCGATATACTGACCCGCGCAAAAGTGCTGAATCAATTTCGATAAAATTTATATGGGACCACCTCTGAAGTATGACCTACCAAACAAAAAAAGAATCATTAAAATCAAATTATAATTGGCGGAGTAATCGCGTAACAAACATAGAAAAAAAACATACAGTCGAATTGAGAACCTCCTCCTTTTTTAAAGTCGGTTACAAATATGAGTCGGGGTTCCGCCAAAATTAGGTACATAATTTAGTGTTCCATAGCTGAAAAAAATTGGGAACCGCTAGGAAAAATTCCTCTACTACTTTCCAAGGCGACATAATCGCATCAGCAAAAAAGCGTTTTACAAACTGATCAAAAAAAAAGCTCCGGTGCAGGTCCAGCGCCATGTCCATAAAACCCGTCACCGCGAGTCAGAAAAACGCCCCTTGATAACACGTGCTATCTATGGGTGGCTCGATTTAAACAGCTAATTTGCCTTGCAACGGTACTCAACGTTATACCACTCCACCAGCCACCGCCACCGGCACCGCCAATAGTCGCCGCGATCTCGCAGTGTAAACTCGCCCCTGATGAAGAGCATCGGACATGCTCGAAACCTAGGTCGACTAATTTGACAAACTACGTGAGTCCTAGCCGTTTTATTAAATATTTATAATTATAATTATAATGAATCAAACTCACGAAAACATTCATACTAAAATTGCTAATCAGTAGGTACTCAACGTTGTTAAATTGCGTAATAACTCCAGTTTTCGTAAACCGATATTTATAAAACAAAGTTTGTTATGTAGCCTAGGACTCCACAAAATATTTTTTAGAATACCATCATGTCAACCAATACCTTAGTTCTACAAACTCTGAAGGTAAGTAATAAACCAGTATAAGCTGAGCCATGTGCACAAAGGGTCCGGTATGTTCCGTGGTTCAACTTATAGTGGACATGTATATTTTTTCCTAAATTCCGTCATAACTTCAATATTACTGGACCGATTTTGATGAAACAAAGCCTATGTGTAGCGCCGGACTCCACAGAACATATTTCAAAAAACTGCATTCAAATTCGTGCCCTAGTTTCTGAGTTTATCCCGGACAGACAGACAGACAGACAGACAGACAGACAAAAATTTTAAAAATTGTATTTTTGGGTTCTGTTGCTACCATATACTCCCAAAAAAATTGATTTTCAAAAATATCTTCAATGTACAGTAACCGCTTCGTTACAGTTTTATTATAAGTATAGATTCGTTTAAAAGTGACTTTACCTTTTGACCAATTGTATCAAAAAAAATCTCTAGTGACCTTTGTTCGCAACTGTCATGAGCTGTTATTCTGTATGTTGCAATACGAGAGCGAAATGCTGTCGTCACAATGTCTACACCGTCGCTGTGTATTACATTGTTATCATTTTGTTTGTGCGCATTACTACGTAAATGTCCTACCCAAGATGTATTTTTAACAGAAACCTTACATAATGTGCAATACGGCATTATGAAGAATTAAAAGTAGTATTTTTAGACTACTTTTATAAATCTGTGTAAAATTATATTATCAGAATGTAAATATGTGTATACTATAATATAAACAATACTAAATTATCATCAAAACATCTATCTACCTGAGCTCACAATTATTAATAACTAAGTGAAACAATTCAAAATACAAGAACTCAGACAAGAAAATAAAAGTTAATAGTACATTTCATATACCACCTATCTAGGTATCTGAAAATAATCTATAAAGATTTCAATAAAAGTGCTATTTATGCATTTATTTCTTGGTTTTATTTAAATCTTTATAAAATACAGATTCGCTTTTTTCAAAACTCATATGAGCCAGCCCGAGAAAACGTTGAATGGCATCCCATTCTGCGCAATCAGAGTCTAATTGCAATTTCACGTATGACAAAGCTTTTTTGTAGCGCTCTTCGGGCTTGTATAACACCCAGTCATCCGTATTGTAAAGCTTTAGATCCACGAAAAACTTACCGCTCCGTACAGTTGTCCGCCTGACTTGTCCTGTCGATACTCGAGCGGTGAAACATGAAATAGTGGAAGGCTTCGCCTGTTGTAACTGTGCATTTGCAAGTTTCTCCTCTTCCGATTTGAGGATTGCGAAAACATCCGCTTCTTTAACCTTCCGCTTTTTTCTGTAATAAAAACATACATGTATTAATATATAGTAAATCGTGATATCTGTTAACCGAGAATAACTACTGATCAAGTCACTAATAGTAAATAGCAAGTTAATAGGTACATAAAGACGTTTGGTTTATCTAATATGGATCCATGTCGAGGAAACATTTAATTAAGACAGTAAGTAGGTATCTGATTGGAATGTGTACTGTATACAATATAAATCACTTTGTTGTTTAACAAGATTACAAAAAAAAAAAAACTTATGAGAGCTCAAAAAGTCCTTAACTATGGTAGTACAATGGAGGGTCCTATCACTTAAAGCGTATAGATATGTAAGGGTACTTACTGGATCAAGTCAGGCGATGGTGTATCGGTAGTTGATGTCGAGGTGCTAGCGGATGCCTTGCGTTTAGTCGGCTGCTTTTTTTTCAGCTTCGGTGTTTCTACGCGTACTTCAGTGGTAGAGGAGTAGTCTTCGTCATACTCTGCATCAGACCTGTAAAAATAATAATTCAAAATTCAAATTCAAAAATTCTTTATTAACTTATACAACATCAACACAATTAAAGTAATATTAACACATTCAGATGTTGGTATATGAAATTAATTTTAAGTTGAGACTCGTCACAATAAATAACAGAGCGAAAACTATAGTCAAATAAAATGTAACATTAAAAATTGTCAGAGGTAGGTTCATCTTGTCATTCAGTTACATAAAAAATAGAGAGAAAATCACTTACGTACATTATTGAAGCGTAATCTGGAGCAACTTGTCACTGAAGAGAATTAAATAAAAAGTAATTAATCTAGAAAGGAACCTGCCTTTTTATACAAATATGAAATATATTGTCAGCAATTTAGAAATAAAAATTAAAATAAACGTTAATTCAATAACATTTATGACCAATTCCGAGTGTAAGACATATGCTGCTTGTTACGTTTTTGTAATAATACAGGCGGCACCGTGAAACTTAGCGGCAAGTTAGTTTCCCAGCTCTGTAATGCTATATTTTTCAAAAACCATGGAATAAGCATAATGCACTAAATCAGCAATGCATTAAAATTTTAATCCAACAGACACATAATAGAAATCAGTACATCAGCTCTATTACTAAGTATACCTACTGCTATTACGATGTTGTATTGTTTAAAAAGGAATAGATTACAGTTTTGAATGTCACTCGGTATTGTATCTAATATATCAAAACTAAATTTAGCTATCTACGTATATCATGATTAATGGTAGTACAATATTATATGAATAATATTAATTATCAAATACTCCCAGATCAATTAACATAATGTACGATTAATATGTCCGTAGATAGACAAATACTTTACTAATTTTGTCTAGTAAATTGCAGTAGTAACCATACAAAAAGTTGAAACAATAGGAGGCCTTATCGCTAAAAAATGATCTTGAAAAGATTAGGGTACTGTTTAGTAAATATACTGTAACATACATGGATACACACATAGACACTCCGTACAGTCAGATGCATATACGTTCTATAAGCTAGTTTGAAGTAATGATTTGTTAAACCATTTATAAATATTTGAATATAACTTTATAGATGGATTATGTTTGTTAGATTAATAATATTGTATAATTCAAGCAAGGATATCTGAAAGAACTTGCTTCTATCAATTATAACTTAAAAGAAACATCTGTACGTTGAACACATTATGTAACTTAATTGATATAATTACATTCGTGTTATGGTTACTTGCTATTGCAATTGACTGTACAATCGTGAAAGTGATAGCTTAGCATTTTGATAAAAACCATAGTGTGCGTCCGTGTAAATGTGGGCAGTCGAGTGCACAGCTCTGTAATGCTATATTTTTCAAAAACCATGGAATAAGCATAATGCACTAAATCAGCAATGCATTAAAATTTTAATCCAACAGACACATAATAGAAATCAGTACATCAGCTCTATTACTAAGTATACCTACTGCTATTACGATGTTGTATTGTTTAAAAAGGAATAGATTACAGTTTTGAATGTCACTCGGTATTGTATCTAATATATCAAAACTAAATTTAGCTATCTACGTATATCATGATTAATGGTAGTACAATATTATATGAATAATATTAATTATCAAATACTCCCAGATCAATTAACATAATGTACGATTAATATGTCCGTAGATAGACAAATACTTTACTAATTTTGTCTAGTAAATTGCAGTAGTAACCATACAAAAAGTTGAAACAATAGGAGGCCTTATCGCTAAAAAATGATCTTGAAAAGATTAGGGTACTGTTTAGTAAATATACTGTAACATACATGGATACACACATAGACACTCCGTACAGTCAGATGCATATACGTTCTATAAGCTAGTTTGAAGTAATGATTTGTTAAACCATTTATAAATATTTGAATATAACTTTATAGATGGATTATGTTTGTTAGATTAATAATATTGTATAATTCAAGCAAGGATATCTGAAAGAACTTGCTTCTATCAATTATAACTTAAAAGAAACATCTGTACGTTGAACACATATTATGTAACTTAATTGATATAATTACATTCGTGTTATGGTTACTTGCTATTGCAATTGACTGTACAATCGTGAAAGTGATAGCTTAGCATTTTGATAAAAACCATAGTGTGCGTCCGTGTAAATGTGGGCAGTCGAGTGCAAAATACATTTGACAGCTTTAATGTTGATGTTATAAAAACATATCAACTTATAGCGCAAATGTTTTTGATTATAGAGTCGATAAACATATATTATGTTATCAAATGACAAAGGTATATAATTATAATGATGATGATTTCTTTGATAGTTTAATCCTTTAAAAATCATACTTAAACATAAACTAAAAGTATTGTCACTTATTTAAATGTAAGTAAATTATATCAAATATACAGAATAAACAATAGTTTTAGATTGCATATCAGAACAAATAATCTCTATGCCATGGAAGCAATGGAATTAACATTTTTGTTTTTGACTGTACATTATGACAATTGTGCAGATGCATACTTATATGACGTCAAACCTGTAGGTAAATCAGATTCAAGTTACTTGTTACATTATTGCACCGTGAGAAAGACACCGTTAAATTAAAATTAAATGTATATAGTATTTGATAAATTATAATAATAATAAGTAATAGTAATAATGTGTGATGAAATGTGTGATTAAACTGTTAAGTGATATTTAGGATTTGTGAATATATCAAACCGGTAAGTGTATTTTTAATATTTTTATCACCATTAAAGAATATGAACCAAACAGGTATAAATTGAAAAAGCTATTTAAATTGGTGTTTTCTCAAAGGTGATATGGTCAGAATAGAATAATTTAATTTCAATATCATCGAGAAGGATATGAGTCAATCTGGACTGAATTAAACGTTCTAATTTAAGTGTCTTCGAGTAGGACATTAACCAATCTAGTCTAAATAGAACATAATAAGTTTTAGATATCCTCGAGAAGGGTATGAGCCAATCAAGTCTAAATTAAGCATACTAATTTAGATGTCTTCGAAGAGGACATGTACCAAACAGGTCTAAATTAAAAAAGCTATTTTAATTGGTGTTTTCTCAAAGATGATATGGTCAGAATAGAATAATTTAATTTCAATATCCTCGAGAAGGATATGAGTCAATCTGGACTGAATTAAACGTTCTAATTTAAGTGTCTTCGAGTAGGACATTAACCAATCTAGTCTAAATAGAACACAATAAGTTTTAGATATCCTCGAGAAGGGTATGAGCCAATCAGGTCTAAATTAAGCATACTAATTTAGATGTCTTCGAAGAGGACATGTACCAAACAGGTCTAAATTAAAAAAGCTATTTTAATTGGTGTTTTCTCAAAGATGATATGGTCAGAATAGAATAATTTAATTTCAATATCCTCGAGAAGGATATGAGTCAATCTGGACTGAATTAAACGTTCTAATTTAAGTGTCTTCGAGTAGGACATTAACCAATCTAGTCTAAATAGAACATAATAAGTTTTAGATATCCTCGAGAAGGGTATGAGCCAATCAGGTCTAAAATTAAGCATACTAATTTAGATGTCTTCGAGAAGACATGAACCAAAATGACCTAAATTTAAAAAAAAAAAACCTGTTCCAATTGTGATTTTCTTGACAACCAATGTGCTTTGAAGTACCTATGTAAAAATATTAATTTAATTTAGATATCTTGAAAACCTCAACCTCATCTTAGTTAAGCTCATTTTCATTTAGATATTCTTGTTAGTAGCATTGAAAAAATCTGTAGGTCTTTGTGACAATCTGGTTACAAGCAATTTTTCTTAATGACTCTTTTTTAACCTGAACAAAATTGTATAGAATGGAATGTATCTATAATTCAGCATGACCAGTCTAAATAACCGTTCTAATCTACCATTATTGTTTGTGGATTACAATTCTATGAAGATCCGTTCTACACCAGACTGAAAGGATAGGGTATGTATCTATACATTAAGTTCTACCTCCATCTGTATCAAAACATTTCAAACGGAGAGATCGCTAGGATCATTAATGTGCATCGTTACAGCGCACTCATCGGTATCGTAAATTATCAACTTTGGAGTACTACCGTATTATTGGGCATACTACCCAACCTGGAGAGAGCGACGCGAACGAAGTGAGCAAAGCGAATCGGAAGGTGGGGTAGAATGCCCAATAATACCCTACTCATGATTTTGTCGTATCCCTAGGAACATCGCGAAATCCCAGATATCCTCATTTCCCTGCGACACGTACGGTCAATGACAAAAGTTTAGTATTCTTTATTTTTCTGAATGTTGCATTTTAAAAGTCTTTTAAAATCTTTTACGAATAAGAAAATTGCAAAAAATTGCATTACGTTAGAAATCATTTATTTTGCCTAGTCTATAATACAAAGTTTCGCTTTCACCTTACAAACAAAGGTTTTCCACACAAATATTTGCCATCCCGTTTAGACCTTTTAAGATGTTTAAAAAGTAGTGAAACATGTGCGTATAGTATCTTCGATTAGTATATATGTACCGAATTTCATAGTGATACGTTTAGAAATAAAATTATTATCTACCTTGTTTAATGTTTTAGAGGTTAATTAATATAGCGAGTTTCGTTTTAATTTATTACCTTTGTTTGGTCTGTATACGAAATTTCATTGCTACAACTTCATAAACAAAAATCCTCCACACAAACTTTACCACTCTGTTAGGAGATGATTTAAAAACATGGTGGAATACGTGTTTAGAATTTTATTGGCTGAATATTTGTAACAAATTTCAACATCGTAGCATTGAAATATATTTGATATTTTCCACCCTGTTTAAGCTTGTTAGAGGGTGAATTTCAAAAAATGCCGAATTACGTTTCATGATTTGGGATGATTTTCAAAAAATGAGAAGAAGAGATCAGAAAATGAGAGGGATGATTTTCAAAAAATGGTGAAATACACATCTAAAATTTCATTAGCTTACCACGTACACCACATTTCATCGTTGTAGCTTAAAAATAATAATCTTCACTTTCCACCCTGCTTAACCATTTTAAGAGATGATTTTCAAAAATGGTAAATCACATTCTAATAATGTTTCGATAGGTATGTACCAAGTTTTATCGCTATAAACAAAGATTGTTTTATGTAAACTTTACCACCTCGTTTAACCCAGTAAAGGGTTGATGTTTGAAAAATGCTAAAAACTCATTTTTTAACTTGATCAAAATTAATTTATTTACCCTGTTTCTTTACTGTAGCTACAGTGTCGCATTAATAAAAAATCCTACTCCATACAAACTTTGCGCCCTAATTAATTACCTTAGGGGTTGATTTTTGAAAAGTTACTGAAATCATATTTTTATATGCTTATGTTTAGTCAATTATCTAAGTTTCATAACTTTACTAAAAAAAACCTACACCATGAAAACTTTGCGACCCCTATAAATGACCTTGGCGGATGAATTTCGCAAAATGCCAAAAACAAGTTCAAGTATTTACATGCTTAATGCTCACACAAAATTTGATAACTACTGGTCAAGAAATAATCACTGTAGCATACATTATAGTTTCCGCATTCCAATCTAAAAAACCACACTAAACCCCCCTTAAGGGTTGATTTTCAAAACACTGTGATACACGTGCTCTTTTTTATTTCTTTTGCATAGTATACTGACAAAGTTTCGTAACCGTGCGACAAAAGAATTTTTTTTCCCCATACATCCTTTATGACCCCATTTGACCCACTTGAAGGTTAAATTTCGAAAAATCCGTTCTTAAATGACGCCTTCACTACTTGTAGAATACGTGGTCCAAATTTCAGGTTTCTATGTCAAGCGGTTTCGGCTGTGCGATGATTGTAAAAAAACCCTGTTCTTTAATTATATACATGTTTAATATGGATTTTTATCTGAAATAAATGATTTAATAATAATTATATAGATATTTCTATGTGTCGCGTCGCACCGCGAGTGCAGCTGGTGGAAGTGTTGCATTAGGGTGACTTTGTGGCCCACGCCTGGACCTCGTTCTCGCTTGGTGTTCCGCCTCTCCTGGAGTCGGAGTTCGCCCTGGACGTGCTCTGTCGAGGTAAGTGCTGCATGTCCTGTCTCTCCTATTTCCTCCTTTCGTCTGTTGTTACGTACCGTACATTACAGTCTACTTTTATATCGAAGATTTCTGTAAGTTACTTTTGGCGCGACCATAGGTGGTCCTTCGAACCGGATTACTCAGTACTATACTCAGTAATTCGGGTCTCCGCCCTTATTGGGATACTTTCATAAGCCCTAATAAGTGATTTCACAGGTATTCATTGCGAATATCCTTGTAAAACCCCGCGTAGGAAGACATTGCGTCACCTACTTTTCTTTGCTGAAATATCAGCAATCTTCGCCCGTAACATTAAGTTGCGTGTTTCCCCGCCTAGATATATTAATTATCTAAGTATTTCTTCCTATTTATGTGTTCTATTAAACATATAAATCAGTAAAATCATATAATATTTATATCATATAAATCTACCCTCTAACATATTTAATCGCGTTCTTACGTTTGGGTTGGGTCGATCTTGCTCGACGTTCGATATAATCCGACCGCGTAGCGAGTGACGCGCATCGCTTACCGTGCGCGTATTCAAGTAACCTACTTAATTTTACCGCGTCATAACTTGACCTAATTATTTGCTTGTATATTTTTGCATTTTCGTAATAATGCCACCTAAAAAGCAAGCAGGTAGCAAAAGCGATAGTTCCGACTATGAGGACACGTATGAATTACAATCAGCATTAGATATGCTCCTAGCTAAACGCGATGCTATATTTGAAATAGTACAGGGGATTTATGATCTATCTTCAGATGCTCATACGAACGCCGTGAAGAGGGAAAGTTTCCTTGACGAATCTTCTCAGATTGATTCATTACGCAATGAATTTAAACAAATTCTAGACGATTATAATTCTTGTTTGTTAGCGTCAAACCCTACCGCGAAGCCTGATTATAAGAGCCTCGTTGCTTTCGAGTCTTTATATAGCAGGATTAAACGTCGTATGTCTCAACATTCGCCTCCCGACTCACGGGAAGTTATCGCACCACATAAGGCGAGGCCTACACTGCCGTGCCTGGAGTTAATTACGTTTTCCGGTGATGTCCGATCCTGGCCACTCTTTTGTGCCAGTTTTAAGTCTACTGTTCATGATAATCCATCGCTCACGGACGCCAAAAAATTATATTACCTATTAGGTAAGCTGTCGGGCAAGGCTCAGTCAGTGTGTGCAGGAATTTCTCCCTGTCCTGAAAATTACCAACAGTTCATACAAGCGCTAATAGACAGGTACGAAGATAAAATAACGATCGCGCGCGCATATATAAATCAGATGTTTGAGTTCAAACCTTTACAATGCGCTTCCGTGACGGAGTTTGACTCATTCACAGATAACTTTACAAGTGCAGTGCGCGCTTTAAAGAATCTTAAATTAGATAATCTGACTGACTTTATTATACTTCATATCGCGCTAAAAAAGATAGACTCTGATACTGTTCGCGCTTTCGAGCTAAGTTTTAGTTCTCAAATGCCTACTTTCGACGACTTAGTCGACTTTATTAAAACCCGCACTAAGGTTTCAGAACGTACCCAGCCAAGCTCAAGCGCATCTAAGATACCTCGTCAAAATAATAATTCGCGACGTAATAACGTTCCGCCGCCGAAGTACCAAACCTACTTGAGTACGACGGTTGATACTGCAAGTAAATGTCTATGCACTAATAATACTCATGAGCATTTATTTAAATGCGCAGATTTTAATAATATGACTCCTCAAGAGTGTTTTAAATGCGTGAAGGATAACAATGCGTGTGTGAATTGCTTAGGTTTAAAACACCGAGTGTCTAATTGCTCATCTAATTCTTGTTGCCGTGTATGTAAACAAAAACACCACACATTGTTACACTTCAAGCGCGTGGAGACATCGCCTCCGTGCCGCGCGGCTCCCGCAGCCGCGTCGCAGCCGCCGCCGCCTGCTTCCTTGCCGCAGCCGCTTGAACAGCGTCCTGTCGAAGTAGTGCGTGCGCCCCCCGCGCCGCCACAGCCTTACCTCACCCCGAGCGCCCGCTCGGACATTGCGTTGTGTGCTACATCTACATGTATTGATGACGCGTCGCGCTTATCTTCGTTGCATAATGCGCCGGCGCATAGTAAACAAACTACTATTTTATTATCGACCGCTCAAGTCGTCGCTTATGATAATAATGGCGATCGACATATAATTCGTGTATTGTTGGATAGCGCTTCGCAATCACACTTCATGACTCGAGATTGTTGTGATCGGTTAGGAATTCAGCTTCAAGATACTGAACGTACTATTGTCAAGGGGTTCGGTGGAGCTGAGAAAATTATAAAAACTAACTCAATTAATTTTGCTACCTGCTTGCTTTTTAGGTGGCATTATTACGAAAATGCAAAAATATACAAGCAAATAATTAGGTCAAGTTATGACGCGGTAAAATTAAGTAGGTTACTTGAATACGCGCACGGTAAGCGATGCGCGTCACTCGCTACGCGGTCGGATTATATCGAACGTCGAGCAAGATCGACCCAACCCAAACGTAAGAACGCGATTAAATATGTTAGAGGGTAGATTTATATGATATAAATATTATATGATTTTACTGATTTATATGTTTAATAGAACACATAAATAGGAAGAAATACTTAGATAATTAATATATCTAGGCGGGGAAACACGCAACTTAATGTTACGGGCGAAGATTGCTGATATTTCAGCAAAGAAAAGTAGGTGACGCAATGTCTTCCTACGCGGGGTTTTACAAGGATATTCGCAATGAATACCTGTGAAATCACTTATTAGGGCTTATGAAAGTATCCCAATAAGGGCGGAGACCCGAATTACTGAGTATAGTACTGAGTAATCCGGTTCGAAGGACCACCTATGGTCGCGCCAAAAGTAACTTACAGAAATCTTCGATATAAAAGTAGACTGTAATGTACGGTACGGGGAGACGGGTCTGAGCAGCCGCTCAACTGCCGTCTCTCTCTAGATCTATGTGCTCCATCTTAGGCCACATCATCGCTTCACATCAGGCGAGATAGTGGCCAAACATAGATCTATAAAGCGTAAAAAAAAAAAAAAAAAAAAACGTAACAACAGACGAAAGGAGGAAATAGGAGAGACAGGACATGCAGCACTTACCTCGACAGAGCACGTCCAGGGCGAACTCCGACTCCAGGAGAGACGGAACACCAAGCGAGAACGAGGTCCAGGCGTGGGCCACAAAGTCACTTTGCTAATTTTGTTATCTTATTCCCAACATTTCGTTACATGTATATCTATCTGTGGTCAACGATGTTGGTTTCACTTATATTAAGATTTTATTTTTAAGTCTGTTAATTAAAGTACTAGTGAAACAGTTTGCTGATCCTTAAATAAATTAAAAAAAAAAAAAAAAAAAAAAAAATAAACAATAATAAATTCAATAAATTGTCTGACAAAATGTACATTGCGTGGTGTTGAAAACTGCTCTGCTGACATAATCTTTGCTTATCCAGATTTCCTTCCGCACCTATTTCGTAACCAAGATATTCCAATTCTTCTTGATAGATATTACATTTTTGCAAATTTAAAGTAAGCTTAGCATTTCCTAATAATTTAAAAGAACTTTCTAGTCTCTAAAATCTTTCAGTAAAATCTTGTCTAACCAGTAATAGTTCAGTAAGTTACGAGGTCTCAATAACGTATGCGTCTATTTCTTCCGTAATTTCAACGATGTTCAAATTTTACGTTAGTCCGGCCTAAGGGAATGGAAAAACCGTTCCTGAAACCGCGAATGTTTAGAATATCGTTATCTATATTAGGCAGTGAATATTTCCCTACAATGTTTTGTCGAATGAGCGTGCAATCGCTTCCAAAACCAACAAAGCTTTCAACGTTAATCGTATCATTTACAACAGCTTGTTTGTAATATTTATAATCTGATTTTGATTGTGAGTTAGCATGGTTTTCCTTTCGTTAATTTTACTGTTAGAACTTTTGATTGTTGTCTGTAGTTCTATAGCAGTCAGTATTGTTATGTCAAAACCGTTGGCAATAGGGGATCGGACAGTAATCGAGAAAAATCTAAAATGTAGTTAGAAGGAATGTTCGTCGAACCAGAAGGATCAGTCAATCAATATTTTTGTAAAATAATAATCATTTATATTTTTAAATCAATAAATAATTCTGACATTTTTAATCTGTTCTCCATCTCAAACTAAACAACAATCACAGCGCATGACGTCATTTGTAGGCAAATGCCGTGAGTCAAGCTTGTGTCTATTTTACGTTTTTGCTTTTCATAAAATTTATTTTTGCTAATTTTTTCGTTCCATTACTACAATATAGTCCCCAAACGTCACAAAACGTATTAGAATCTCTTTGCAAGTTTTATTTCGAAGAGTTTGTCGTTTTCTACCTACATATGACATCAAAAGCTTTGAGGTGACCTTTTGCGCGGCAATATTTGAAACATAATATTTAAACATAGTTTTAGGTACTTTAAGAGCTATATATATATTTTTCATGGCTATATATATTCATTGTAGTTAATTTAAAACACTTTCTGAAAAGTTGTTCGATACCCTATTATCACATTTAATTGTTTTTGATTGATTGATTGATAACGCTTTATTGTACACCAAAAACATAACAAGAACAAATAGAAATAGAACTTAAAAATTAGATTAGTACAATAGGCGGGCTTATCGCTTATAAGCGATCTCTTCCAGACAGCCTTTGGATGGAGAGGATTTGTAAAACGACAAAAGGAGACTTGTTGAAGAATTGTCGGTTTTGAACATTTATTGAATGTGTGACTTTTCTCTTAACAGTTGTAACAAGTTACGTCAAACTTATTCACACGACATGGAGCACTACGATGTCAAGTTTCGTGACATTTAAAGCTAGTAATTACGTTGGAAGAGTTTGCACTGGCTGCTACATAAGTCTTTCAGAAATTTAAGTAAATTCCCTGGGTTTTGAAACCTTGCCGAAGATGCACTAGCTCTAACCATCCTATGACCTATCCCATATATGAGGCCTTTTTGCCTACAATGTCACACGAGTTTAGCGACATAATTTAAGCGTAAAAATATTTATCTATAGAGTCACCTAACTTCATTCGCCGTTCTGACATTTCCGTCAATAAAGCACCATAGTTGCTCTTTGACGGAAATGCTCTAACTAAGCGATCCTGCCATTCCGTCCATATCAGAAGTATAGTTTGTAAACCTTCATACCCCTTTTTTCATGTCCGCCTAATTTAGGCAAAGCATAATGAGCAGTTTGTTCGTCAGTCCTGTTATAAGATTTCGCGCATTTATTAACCTTGGCTGTCCACCCTTTGATACGTTGATTTTTCTGTGCCGGATCAAATGTTGGTATAATGTTTTTATCGTAAGTCACTTGAGAATGTGATCGTATGAAACTATTAATTAATTGCAAAATATCATCAATACTAAGTATAAAATAAATTATTTTTCAAAAAAAACTAAACCGACTTCAAAACCACAAATGGCACTCAAAAGTAAAAAATAAATTAATATAATTATCATAAGCGCTACCCACTCATATATTTGAAGTCGGTGCCAGCCAAGTCTAATAGGTAGTAGATAAATACTATGTATATAGTAAGTACTACTTGTAGGTAGTATTTATCTACTACCTTTTAGACTTGGCTGGCACCGACTTCAAATATATGAGTGGGTAGCGCTTATGATAATTATATTAATTTATTTTTTACTTTTGAGTGCCATTTGTGGTTTTGAAGTCGGTTTAGTTTTTTTTGAAAAATAATTTATTTTAACCTTTTTTGTGAAAAACAAGTTTTAATTAAATTATTTCAAAAAGTTTTTAAAGACAAGCTTTTATGATCTAGAAGCCACATCATGACGAAGTTTAAAACGGGCTATCACAATAAAATGCATGTACAAAAAAATTTCATGTCTGTCCTATTCAGTTGTCAGTGTGTTGTCAGTGTGTTGAGGAGTTCCCTCGCCGGAAGTCAATCCTGGGTGTATCTGCCATGTCATGATGGAATTTAGAACAGGCTATTATGGTTAAATCCATTTACGAAATGTTGTGTCTGTACTATTCACCGTTGAGGAGTTTCCTCACCGGAAGTCAACCCTTGGTGAAGCAGGTGAAGCAGTCGAATACAAACCTCCACCTTTAGAAAGTTGGTTACGAAAAAAACAAGAACCGACTTGAAGATTAAACTTATATTTTTTTGTTTTTGCTATTTTTTTCAAAAAGTACTGAATGAATTTCAATAAAATTTATATGGGACCACCTTTTGAAGTATTACCTACCAATCAAAAAAAAAATCATCAAAATCAATGCATAATTGGCGGAGTAATCGAGTAACAAACACAAAAAAAAAAAAAAAAAAAAAAAAAAACATACCGTCGAATTGTAAACCTCCTCCTTTTTCCCTTAAAAATAGTGACGGTTGCATACCCATACCTCCATCAAGCACTACATTTCAGGCGGCGAGGGGTTACGGAGATGTAGAGCGACGTATGCTTCCTCTAATATTAAGCTGGGCGGTCACAGTCCATAAACTACAGGGGACCACCCTCGAAAGAGCTGTGATCGATCTCGGTAAAAAAAAATTTGCAAAAGGGCAAACATATGTGGCACTAAGTCGTGTCAGAAGTTTAGAAGGCATCGTTTTGTCAGATTTGGACGCCAACAAATTATTAATTCGACCACACGACGACAGAGCGAAAAACGAGATAACGAGGCTACGAAATCTGCCCTCTGACAATTAAGGCCACACATAGAAACACACCTGCTCCTTTTTTAAACTTTAAAAATAATATTCTAAATTGGTTTATAAATGACGAAGTTCTGTGATAACAAACATAATAAGAAAAAAACTCCTTTTATTAATTAGTCGGACCACAATGCGACGATTCTGAAAGTACATTCATTCAAATAAAAATAGAATTTTCCAAATCGGTTCATAAATGACAAAGTTCTGAGGTACCAAAATAAAATATTTATACTCCTCCTATTTTAATTCAAAGTCAGTTAATAATGGGACCAATCTAGAAGTATATCCTTACAAATAAAATAAGAATTTTCCAAATCAGCTTGACGAAGTTCTAAGTTAACAAACATAAAAAATATACTCCTCCTTTTTGTAGTCGGTTAATGATGGGACCAATTTGGAAGTATGTCCTTTCAAATAAACAAAGAATTTTTCCAAATCGGGTAATACATGACGAAGTTCCGAGGTAACAAACAAAAACAAGGAAAAAATATACTCTCCCTTTTTTAATTTGAAGTCGGTTAAAAATGGGACCAATCTGGAAGTATATCCTTTCATATAAAAAAAGAATTTTCCAAATCGGTCCATAAATGACTAAGTTCTGAGGTAACAAACATAAAAAATAAAAAAAAAATAAAAAAATACAACCGAATAGAGAACCTCCTCCTTTTTTGAAGTCAGTTAATTAGGTTCACTTGCACTTGTGTCCATTTGAGTAGCAGGTGCCGGAGGAAACTGCAGTGGTTGCGATGACTCAGCATGAACCGCTGGAGCTGACGTCGATGATTCTTGCTGCGGCTGTGTGTCCAGTACAGGCACTTCAAACAGCGGTGAAACTGCCACTGTACATGGAAACTTTCGGCTGGATTTGCAGTTGATTTTACACATGTCTGAAAAAAATAATAGTGCGATATGTACCTATTCAAATATATCAGGTTGTGGAAGAAAGTAAAAGAGAAGGTAGCAAGAAAAAGTAAGAAAGAATCAAATGAAAGAACATTTATATAATACTAGCTGACCCGGCAAACGTTTTTTTGCCATATAAATTAAAAATAATGTTAAGGGTGAACAACCCTTATCACTTAGGGGTATGAAAAATAGATAGTAGCCGATTCTCAGACCTACTGAATATGCATATAAAATTTGGTAAAAATCAGTAAAGCCGTTTCGGAGGAGTAAGGTAACTAACATTGTGACACGAGAATTTTACACAAAAACAAAAAAAAACTGTAGCTAAATGAGTAACTTCAGTACCTATTACAGTCAGTTGTTATGTTTATGAAATTTAATTAGTAACATGTTCATTAAAGCTTAAAATAAAATTGTACTTCCCTGTTGTTGTGTTTCATTTCTCTCAGATGCACTTATAACCTCTTGGCTAGACTCTCCTGGAGTAGCCTTAGAGTGGCGCGAATAACGTTTACTGCGGTCGCGTGTCCTTCTCGTACGATTACTTCTTGCTTCACGACTTCGTTCCGGGGTCGAGCTGGTGAACCCTCGGAGCTGGTGCTGTAGCGACGACGGCGTTTACGTCGGTGAAAATGCCTTGAACGGCTGCGAGTGCGACTTTTTGCAGCTTGTCATCGTTTTCGTTAACCATTTTGGTTTTATTATCCCACTTCTGATATAAGAATCAGGTGGCAATAAAACAAAATAGCTCGAAATGAGATCGGTATTATAATTTTATAAATATTTTAACAAAAGTTAGGTCCGTTCACTTCAACGGTCGACGACAGAATGAATTCTCTCACAAATTGTATTGCTTTTTATACTCTCAACATGGGCTGACCGTTATTTTAAATTTTACTTGAAATTAAACAAATTCAATGATCTTAAATATAATAATCATAATTTTAAACGATTTAGAATTAACAATATCAAATTTTATTAATAGTTATTTTAAAATCTCACTTAATACTTTTACTTGAATAACAATAGCTTGCTAATAATAATATCGACGGGTGAAAGCGGAAGTGGCGTAACTTGAAAAACCCAACTTTACACCAGAGCCAAAAAACTATTTCAAAAATTCATAACTCATATATTTATAGAGTTGGAAAGTTGAAAATTGGTATGTATTTATATTAATCTAAAGCCTATCTGATGCTTTTGTCTAAATTGTCGTAAAGTTTGTGTATCATTGATTTTTCACAAGTTACGCCAATTCATGTTTCAATTTCAGGCAGCAGAAATGTTGTATCTGTGAGATGAAATATATAGATAACTTAGACAGACATGTTTTTTGAGGTACGGGTTTGCTGTATCTTAAATATGAAACCTTCGACACATGTTTCATTTAGCTGTATGTCGTTTATTTTATTAAATTGCATCAAAGATTTGTTTTAAGTACAAATATGGCGACAGATGTTTTATAAATGAAATGCTGTATCTTAAACTAAATATTTTTATTAAATTTTGGAAAATGTTATTATAATCAACTGACCATAAAAAAGAACATACAGGCTTCTAAATGAGAAATATATTTTTGCAATATGTGGCTGCACTAATTAGTGTTGTAAAACTATCGATAGGCCTATCCTATCGATAGTTTTACAGTTTTCTAAAGTCAAACTATCGATAGTGAAACCGATAGTCCTATAACGCTACTGTAACACAGCCAAATAATGCAGAAAAATATTGCCCTTTTTGAAATCTCTTAACAATGAAAGTTACGTGAAACTATTAAAATTATTTATTAATCACAACTCTCTTCCTCTTCATCAGTTTCAAGCAAAGTATCTTTAACTTTCTTGTCGTGTTTTAATTTAAAATATTCGTCAGCAAAGCGTTTGGGGATAATCTGTTTGTCCACCAGCTTTTTAAGATCTGTATACTTTTGGATTGAAACAGGGAGCTTATTTGAATACAAAGACAGTTTTGGTTGCGCATTGTCTAAACTACATAGAGAAACTGAAGTTGTTTCGGCATCTGGGAGCATAGATTTTTTTATAAACATAATGTCCGGGTTTGTCTTCTTAAATGTTGCAATACATAATTTAGATATTTGTAATTTTTGATTCTTCTTAAATGTTTTGCTCTGAATTTCTTCGAACCCAATAAAGTCCCTGCCTTCTAAAACGGACACGCGATATGGGGATGGCTTTCTGCGTGCCATTTCCATAACAGTTGCCCATTGGGAAGGAGCCCATACGGTCGTCTTCTTGACAGCTTGCTCTATTACAGAATGCATACTGTCGACCGGCATATAAGTATGTCCTGGAATAAGGTAATTTATTTGTATTACCTCTACATTAATAGCTATGGACATAAAATATCTCAGCATACTCAACATAGTTTTGTTTTTATTTTGTCCATAACATGAGTCACAGTACAAAAGCACAGTCTTCACATTTCCTCGTCTGTCTACTTCTTGAAGGTAATTTAATAAACAGGTGGAAATCTCATTAGACCCACGACGGGCATCGACTTCAGTCCATACATTACAGAATCCTCTCTGAGTATTACTTTCATAAATTGTAAGATTGTACACAGCTATTTTTCTACAGTAGTACAATGCCATGCTGTCACCATGTGGTGTATTCAGAACTTTTTGCATGTCAAAACTTGCGCATAGTATAGTGGGATCAATACCATTAAGGTTTTGGTGGCATTTAAACCTTTTATAGGAGTCTTCTTTTTCTTGTATGTGGCTATTATATTTAGTCATCTCGTCATAATTTTTGACATCAAATGTCTGTGTCATACAAAGCATACATTTATCTTTCTTAGGGACATGAATTCCAATATTGTAATTATCTTTTAACCAATTTGAGAAAACTTTCAAGGACATATTTTGTTTGACGTTTTCTTCAATACAGTTTGTTTCATAAATCCGATATAAATTAGACATATTTTTGAAATCATCTGGCAAATACAGTTTGTTAGAATCCTTCCTGCAGTAATGAGATGGTACTAAAGGTAAAGATGATATAAATTGTTTTGCATGGTCTATAGTATCTTCTGATGTTTTGTTTGTACCACCATTTTTTCCTCTTTCATCTAATTTTGCAAACCCTTCATTTGCATTGTCTAAAGTATACCCTAAAAATCTTTGAGTTATATCCAGCGTGTTCAATAGAAATTTTTGACATACTTGTCTCCTTTCCTCCCCTTCATTTATATAATATTCAAATGTAAATTTTCTTCTTGATGATTCGCCTTTATCCGTAGTTTTATTCGCAGTATTTTTTTTAATTGCACATTTAGCTATCCAATCTCTTTGTCGTTGACAACTACCAAGTTTCCAATAAAAATTAAATAATTCTTGACGTCTAGTTTCTGAAATATCTCCACAGTTTCGTTTACATTTCACATCTTTACAGGGATTAGGTTTCATAGACTTTGGTTGAACTTCCGCCCCTTTTTCATTTATATAAGTTTGACCAAGAGATTTTTTTATTTTATTGTCTTTTTTAATATATTTTTTTGGCTTAGCCTTTGTTAACAGCACGATTTCTTCGACATTTTTCTTTTCGCTTATTTTCTTCTTCAGTTTCTTGCCTCGTTTTCTTTTAATTCTTGTTTTTCCCGCCTTGCTTGATAGAGAATCATCAGATGTTTCATTACTATCGAACGCGCAGCTTGATTCTTCTGACGGAAATGCCTCACTAAGCAGCAATGTGTCAGCATCTTCTTCTTCAAAAAAATCAAGGTAAGATTTATCAAAACTTAATTTTCTTCTGCAATTTCTTTTTGTATCTATTCTTTTACTTGATTCTTGAGAATTTGTGTTGTTGTTGGCTACAAAATTTGTATCAATTGGAATTGAACTTGAGACTTGGACTTCACAATCAGCAGTAATATATTTTTTATCGGTAATAGTTACGTTAGCCATTTTTTCAGGAGCAATTTTGTTAGTGTCCGAAGAACTTATATGTACGTTACGTGACGTTTGTACACGACAAACGTTTTGTAAGCAATCTGTAATATCTTTATTTTCAAGAGAATCTTCAGCAGTGCAAGGGGACTTCATAAGTGTGTTAGGTAAGCAGTCCTTATTTTCAGGGGAATCTTCAGCAGTACAAGGGAACTTCATAAGGGTGTTAGTTAAGCAGTCTTTATTTTCATAAGAATCTTCAGCAGAGCAAGGGGACTTCATAAGTGTGTTAGGTAAGCAGTCCTTATTTTCAGGGGAATCTTCAGCAGTGCAAGGGAACTTCATAAGTGTGTTAGGTAAGCAATCTTTATTTTTATAAGAATCTTGAGCAGTGCTAGGGGCATTCACACGTGTGTAAGGTAAGCAGTCTTTATTTTTATGAGAATCTTCAGCATAATATACTTCTAGACTCACTAGACTTTCGTCAGAATCAACAGTAACAAGACAATTGTAAGATGCATGACTAGTATTTTGAATAAGATCAGATATACTGATATTTGAAAGCGTTTCCAAGCCTGTTGACGTCTGAACAAAATCGTCACTTTTTTTGTCTTGCTGCTGTATACTATGCACTGTCGATATATTATTATTTTCAATAATTCGCTTCGTTTCAGACATGTATGATTCCGGCTTGCGAAAGGTGGGAGTAAGATCTTTGACACTTACTTGGGCTGGTTTAGAACTGTGGGGAGTAGTTGGAAGAGACGAGTGTTCTGGCGAAGATTTAAATTTTGTCGTACGGTACGATGTTGATCGTAGTTTTATTCCATCTTTATACACAACATCTTCCAAAATCTCAACTTTACGTTTCTTTTTTGGTCGGTCTTCATCAGTTAATAATGTTGACTTCAACTCTTCCTTCCATCGCTGACGTTCTGCCATCTAAAATCAAGTAACAAAAAATATAAAATAATATTACTTGTTTCATAAATAGCTAACCATTTAAATCCAGTCTAGCAATCAAGTCCACTAAACCAATAATCTAGTCCACTGAAATATTGAAATAAATTCAATTTAAAAAAAAGACCCGTGTCGGGAATCGAATCCATGATCCCTACAGGCGTTCCAACATGCGAAAGCCGCAGCGCTACGGAGAGAGCGCTATTGATATTATCTATAATATTATTATAATATTGATTTGTGCTTTTTTCAACAACAAAAACATACAATACCCTGCATACAACTACATACTGTTCATGTTAAGCATAAAACAAGTTAGTTTTAACACTTAGGTACAATTTTAGGACCTAAGTAGTTAAAAAACCAAATACAAAAATGTTTACCCGTATATACCTACATACACAGTGAAGCTCAATAACGGTTTAAAAACAATAATAATCATGAAAACAAATTACAAATAAATAGAAATAGCTTAATTATTATGATTATAACTCACCCGAGCTCGTAGAATTGTTTTATAACACTTTATTTATCACAGCGACAAACACGCTTTCGCAACTCGACGCTCGCGCATCGACTGAGGTGCGACCGGAACGGCGTATCAAGAATGCACGCATTGGTTGGTATGGTTCTAGATTGGTGTAACTGATCTCTGCATACAAAACTAATCTCTATTGTTTTAGGCTAAGTATGATATTAGCAAAAAAAAAAATGTTTGAAATGTAGTAACTATTTCATCATGTATGTACTAGTATGGAACAAATTGTTGTATCTCTTTAATGACCAAAATGTCATAGAGCAGAATTGTCGTATCTCTAGACAACGTAAAATTTAGGGCGACAGAAATGTCGTATCTTATTCCAAGCAGTCACTGTGACACATAAACAAAGTAGTATCTATTTTATTTAAAAAAAATGCATATTTTACCCTAGTTACAACAATTTTTTTTATGTGCAGTGCTAAAAGTAAGTAAAAATCCAAGGTCGTATCGATGAAAAATTTTATCGTAGGGAAACGAGTCCCAGACCATTCGAAGCGGTATTTTTTTTTATACAAGAATATGGTAAAAAGTGATTTAGCTCAAAATGCAAGTTACGACATTTCCGCTTTCTCCCGTCGATATGCTTTAATATTCATGCTTTTAACGTCTTCATTTTGAATTCAGATATAATTTAGTGATCTATTAATACTAAAATACCTTCAAATAACAAACATATCTAACACTATTCACCGTTGAGGAGTTCCCTCACCGGAAGTCAACCCTGGGTGAAGCAGGTGAAGCAGTCGAATACAAACCTCCACCTTTAGAAAGTTGGTTACGAAAAAAACAAGAATCGACTTGAAGATTAAACTTATATATTTTGTTTTTGCTATTTTTTTCAAAAACTACTGAATGAATTTCGATAAAATTTATATGGGACCATCTTTGAAGTATTACCTACCAATCAAAAAAAGAATCATCGAAATCTCAATGCATAATTGGCGGAGTAATCGCGTAACAAACACACAAAAAAAAAAAAAAAAAAAAACCATACCGTCGAATTGTAAGCCTCCTCCTTTTTGAAGTCGGTTAAAAAAGAGGATGTTTTTTTTAATAGTAGTATATCATATTTACGTATAATTGGAGTTTTTTTATAATGTACACCACACTGACCGCAATATTACTTTTAAAATTCCTGTCCATCCAAAGGTTGCCTGTAAGAAATTGCGCATAGCGATAAGGCCGCTCATTGTACCCACTGTTTATTAACTTTGTTAACTATTGTTTTTCCCGTGTTTGTTATTCAATAAAGCATTATTGTATTATTGTATTGTATTGTATTGTATTGATGTTGTGGAGTACCTGAAGCAGCAGACCAAGCTCACCTTAAGGGTTGTACAATTGGAATCTCGACATAATGTCAGTTTCAAGTCATTTGTGGTGAGATTTCCAACTGAGCGATTTGCAACCTTTGTTAGTGATGAGTTTTGGCCGAGGAGTGTCAAGTTCCGACGATTCTACGGAAGGCTGGCATGTGACACCATGCAATGTGTTAATTAAATGCTTATACTTATATTTTATATTATATGTATGTTAGTCTGTAAGGTATTTATTTGTCGCGTCAGTGGTGGCCGGGCGCAACATCGTTTCAACATCTTCGTTATTTTTCATTCCTACAGTGGGTAGTTGGTGGTAAGGTAATAAAACACTCAGTAATTGACTATTCGGGCGGTCACAGACAAGTCCTTGGTGCACGTGCGCTCTCAACCAAGCCACGAAAACATCTGTCTGGAATATTCGAAATTAAAACGTCACTAAGGCCTTGTCCAGGCGCATAGACAATCGCTACTCTATGCTACCTGCGTTTCCACCCACTTTATTGACATTTCAAAAATCAAATAACATCTCACAAAGAAAATAGAAACACTACGCTCAATCAAACATGAATCGAAAACTAGTTAAATTAGAACCTAAAAAAAAGAAACCGTTTGACATAATCAAAATAATTAAATCAAAGAAAACCAAAAATCATTATTGCGACACGGCCATCTTGATGGTTCACCCGTCCTCGGGTGCAGGATCTGGGAACAAAAATCATGGAAACAGTAATCCGTTCGGTCATCCTGCATAGTAAATTCAAGGACGAACAAAATAAACAAAATCAAAAATCAAGTCTCGACCGTCAAGTTCCCAAATCACTCACAATCAATCTTAACCATTTACGCGAAATCACAGTATAGTCGACTCAATACAATACCAAAGTCACAGTTACAGTTGAAAATTATCAGTGTTCAGTCCATCGAACACACAGTATCAGTATCTAGTCCATCAGATACTTCCATGGCACAGTCCATCGGCCATGTACTGCCAGTCCATCGGCAATGTAGGCCAGTCCATCGGCCACGCACAGCCAGTCCATCGGCTGTTAGTGCAACTCAGTCCATCGGATGCACCTCAACCAACTGCTTGTCGACGTTGGTATCACTCTCGCAAACTTCAGAATTTAGATCGGATAAATCTAACTCGATGGGAACTTGATGATCAGGAATTTTTCTAACACGATCATGGGGGTACTTGTAAGTGCGGTTCAAATTCAGTGCTTTCAAGCGATATCTATCGCCCTCCAAAACTTCAATTACTTGAAAAGGATTCCTGAACTTAGCATGTCCAGGCTCGTAAACCACAAAGCACCACCTAAACGACTTAATGGTCAGAGATCAAAGGAACGGATACCTGTGAGCAAGGGTGTTGTCGTTAAGTTGTCTGTAGTCCACATACATACGGTGTGAGCCATCCTTCTTTTTTACGAAAAGCACGAAGGGCTCGAGAATGGAGAACAGCTCGGGCGGATAACACCTGCACTTCAAGTTCTCTTACCTTTTCTCAAACAACCTCTTTCTCCTCCAAACTTAGCTTCTAAGGTCAGCGTTGAACGGTGCGGGTAGGGTCCACCAGACGTATCCCCCGCTGGCTAGTTGTCACCCTCGACTTTGTTATAGTTTTAGGGAAAGAACTAGAAAACCCGCTAAGAATATCATGCAGCTCGGAAAGATGTTCACTTGGTATGTCCGTGTAATATTATCGAAATCGGGAAGTTTCGTGTCCGTATGGCTCAACTGACACGCACCAACATCATACTTACGTGAGAAAATCAGTTCGGTCGCGGTATGTTGACAGTCAATGCCTGGTCTAGAATTTTCCTACTGAGCATAATGTTACTTTTTAGAAAGTTATCTTAAACAACACGGAATAAAACTTCCAAACTCAGGTCGCCAATCGTTACTCCAGATAAAATTTGCACAGTGCTACAGAACGATGCTGATCCAATACCAGTTAGAGTAACTTACGTTGTAAAATCGCTTTCCCGAAAACTTAGACGCAACACTTTCTTTCATGAAAGAGCATTCGGCCCCGGAATCATAATTGCAAAGAAACGGCTCACCAATATGTAACAATTGTTCTTGAGGGCTGCTCACGCAGCAACCATCGACTCGTCTCTGGCTCGCTGTGCTGGCTCCCGCTCCACCTCCGCTGCCGGTAGCGTCCTGGTTGCCAGTGGTACCCACACCACGTGGACACCTCGCAGCGTAGTGGCCTTTGACCCCGCACTTGAAGCAGGTCACGTCCAAAAGCTTGTCTCGTCCAGTTGTAGTTGAGGTAGTCACTTGCGGACCGTGTGCTGTCCGCTTCACTTCACGTCGCTGGCGACGGCGATTTGCTCCGTAGACATTCCTTGCCATCGCGAAGAAAGCATAGTCATCAGACGTGATGCGTACGCCGTTAAACATTATCCTTCTTTAGGTCGGCCATTATGAAAACTAATTAACGTGGCGGCCGGTGTCTCAACACAGTCATATCTGGTTTTGAATAAATCCTTTAACTCTGGCCACGTGATTCCTCCATACGGTATCTGCGATAACCAGCGCGATGCACTCCCTTTCAGAGCCGTAGTGTTAGCGAATTACATCCATCCATAGCCTACGTCACACTCCGACCATAGACAATAACATGATTAATTATTGAATTAAATAGATAACACTGAATTAGTTGATTAGAATAATTGTTTAAATGTTGTTTAATTATTGAAACGTGGTTTTATCAATTATATTAATTTTAACGGTTGTTTCATGATTACAAACTAGTGATTGTACATTTTGGCGCCAGCAGCAGTGGCGCCACTAGTAGTTTATTAACTTAATTATCTAATCATCAATTAAATAATGTAACTAACTCATCATAATTCTTAACTAAATATTTAAGCTACTAACGTTTCTTTAGTCGGTTCATTTATTGTAAAATAACATTCTTGATATAACTTAATGAACATGATTTGAAAACTCGTAGTTCGTATAAAAGTGACAGCTATGCTTGACAGCATTCATTGTGAATTAATAAGTGCTTTAAGGCGGAAGCTCTGCCCAAAATATAAATGTTGGAACCTAAACGACGTTTTGTTTAAAACCAAATCCCACGAAACTTCACATTTCAGAAGTGGGATCAGTGAGAAAAATTGGGCCTCCTACGCAGCTAGTCATGGCAAAAGGAAATAGAGCCGAGAGTACACGACTGACGACAAAGAGATCGAGAGGGCCCAAATTTTTTTTTCCCGTCACCACGCCTGCATAAGGAAATGACGCCAAAACAAATAGGAGTCGAATGGTGCTGTTTGCCGACGCGACAGATTGGAAATTAGGTGGTTTTGCCGAGCTCAACAACGCTGTGACATATGTTGGACCATTGCATTGGATACATAACCAGCACCTGCGGGTACGCTTCCACTCCTGGATCAACGCGGCAGCAAAGCCAAAATATTTCGGGTGAGTCGCATCATGTGTATGTACCTACCTACTTTATCGATATTTTCTAGATACATATATATAGAACATACAAACATCGCATTCACTGACCCAGAAAAACTTGTTGCTTGCATAAATTTAACATTACTTTTTCAATAAACGTTATAAATACAAAGTGAAAAAGGATGATAAGATATTGACTAGCACTCGTTGGGTAAATCGGGTGTAGATTAACTTGATGGCCTGTTAAACTAGGAAATTCAGACTATAATACTAAAAAAATAGACGCTGTCTCGAATGTGACGTCTCTCACGGCAAAGCTTATTATTTTGAAGATTTTTAAGTCTAACAACTACCACAACTTCGTTTTCAAGTTGGTGACATATTTTTTTCAAAACGGGTCAGTAATTTCCGAGATTACCTTCTACAAACATATATAAGAATCAGGTGGCAATAAAACAAAATAGCTCGAAATGAGATCGGTATTATAATTTTATAAATATTTTAACAAAAGTTAGGTCCGTTCACTTCAACGGTCGACGACAGAATGAATTCTCTCACAAATTGTATTGCTTTTTATACCCTCAACATGGGCTGACCGTTATTTTAAATTTTACTTAAAATTAAACAAATTCAATGATCTTAAATATAATAATCATAATTTTAAACGATGTAGAATTAACAATATCAAATTTTAATAATAGTTATTTTAAAATCTCACTTAATACTTTTACTTGAATAACAATAGCTTGCTAATAATAATATGCTTTAATATTCATGCTTTTAACGTCTTCATTTTGAATTCAGATATAATTTAGTGATCTATTAATACTAATATACCTTCATATAACAAACATATCTAACATTCGGCCTTTCCTGACACTAAGTTTGACCACAAACTTCCAAGATAGTTACTTATATTTTGATAATATTGGTGGATCTATCAACATCAAATATTATCAAAATTTTATTAAAATAAAATATCGATGGATCTATCAACACCAAATATTTTATTTCTATTAAACACAATTAAAATCTATTGAAAATATCGATGGATCTATCAACACCAAATATTATCAATATTTTATAAAAATAAAATATCGATGGATCTATCAACACCAAATATTTTATATCTATTAAACACAATCAAAATCTATTGAAAATATCGATGGATCTATCAACACCAAATATTATCAATATTTTATAAAAATAAAATATCGATGGATCTATCAACACCAAATATTTTATTTCAATTAAACACAATTAAAACCTATTGAAAATATCGATGGATCTTTCAACACCAAATATTATCAATATTTTATAAAAATAAAATATCGATGGATCTATCAACACCAAATATTTTATTTCCATTAAACACAATTAAAACCTATTGAAAATATCGATGGATCTATCAACACCAAATATTATCAATATTTTATAAAAATAAAATATCGATGGATCTATCAACACCAAATATTTTATTTCCATTAAACACAATTAAAACCTATTGAAAATATCGATGGATCTATCAACACCAAATATTATCAATATTTTATAAAAATAAAATATCGATGGATCTATCAACACCAAATATTTTATTTCCATTAAACACAATTAAAACCTATTGAAAATATCGATGGATCTATCAACACCAAATATTATCAATATTTTATAAAAATAAAATATCGATGGATCTATCAACACCAAATATTTTATTTCCATTAAACACAATTAAAACCTATTGAAAATATCGATGGATCTATCAACACCAAATATTATCAATATTTTATAAAAATAAAATATCGATGGATCTATCAACACCAAATATTATCAATATTTTATTAAAATAAAATATCGATGGATCTATCAACACCAAATATTTTATTTCATACATCATTCCATATAATAATCAATACAAATCAATGTGGTCAACACTTAATTACATTTTAAGCTGTAATTAATACTTCTAGTCATTTTATCTTTATTCTTATTATTATATCCAACAATCAATTATTCATTATAATTTATGCATTTTATACATATTTTTTTTTACGCAATCAACATTTTACATTTATTTATACCATATACAATTTTACATTATAATTTCTACATTTTATATATATAATTTTTATTTTTTTTACACAACCAAAATTATGAAGGATTTTATTTGATCCGTACATACGATTCGAAAGTTATTTATTTTCCGCATCAGTATCAGTATCACTACTACTTTATATCCAGATTCATTACTATTACAGGTAGCTACCCAAGGTTAAATTCTATCGGTAGCCCACACGTTGCAATAATCGTTTACTGTTACCTTAGAGTCAAGTAAAAACTCGTTGGAATTAAATGATGCCTCTTGATCTGATATTAATCTGTTAGGAAATCCAAATACGAAGAAAATATCTTCTAGAGCATTGATTGTAGAAGTTGATTTTACATTTCTCAATGTTTTAAAAAAACAAAATTTGGTGAAGCCGCAGACCAATACAAGCAGGTGAGAGTTACCTTTGGCACTTATGATAAAATGTCCCAAATGCTCAATATGTGTCAAAACTCTTATCGACTTTATGGATCGGATGAGAGTCCAGCGGGTTCCTTGCTGTACGCACATTCCAATCAAGAGCATAAAATATTTCTTAATAAAGAGTTAAATTTTTGGGAACCAAAAATATTTACTAAATTCATAGTGTTTTTTTTTTTTGTAAACTAAAGTGGCCAATATCGTCATGGTTCAATTTACGTATTATCTGAAAACGGGCTTACTTTGGCACGACCTATTTTAGCTAGTCACCTACTGTCCAAAACAACTAATTAATCTTAGCTACATTTTTTTTAGACATCTTCAAATTCGTTCGTCAAATTTTCTAATTCGCTGTGAATCTGAATCTTTTAACTGTAAAATAAAAGATCGGTCTTTAAGTAATTCTAAGAATAGAAGGAATAATGTCTAGTTCAAAATCCGATTCATAAGGTTGGAGATTCCTACATAGAGCGTCCACGTGTGACATTGCGTGACCAGACTTATATTGTATATCGAAATCGAATTCTTGGTTTGCTATCCGCCCACGTGCATTCCGTGCTATCAGGTCTCTTTTAGTGAAGGTAGCCCTAAGAGCAGCGCATTCCGTTACTAAGGTAAAGTTAATTTCCAACACGGGTCGTTCAATTAAAGCTTATTTTTGAAAATGAATTTTGTTGTTCAGTATCCCAACACCACGCCAGGCATGCCTTTTCTAGTCAAATTTATGAGAGGCGTAGCAATAACTGCAAAAATGTTTATAAATTTTCTGAAATAACTGGATAAATTAAAATAAATAATAATAATAATAAATTGTCTGACAAAATGTACATTGCGTCGTGTTGAAAACTGCTCTGCTGACATAATCTTTGCTTATCCAGGTCGATTTCCTTCCGCACCTATTTCGTAACCAAGATATTCCAATTCTTCTTGATAGATATTACATTTTTGCAAATTTAAAGTAAGCTTAGCATTTCCTAATAATTTAAAAGAACTTTCTAGTCTCTAAAATCTTTCAGTAAAATCTTGTCTAACCAGTAATAGTTCAGTAAGTAACGAGGTCTCATTATCGTATGCGTCTATTTCTTCCGTAATTTCAACGATGTTCAAATTTTACGTTTGTCCGGCCTAAGGGAATGGAAAAACCGTTCCCGAAACCGCGAATGTTTAGAATATCGTTATCTATATTAGGAAGTGAATATTTCTCTACAATGTTTTGCCGAATGAGCTTGCAATCGCTTCCAAAACCAACAAAGCTTTCAACGTTAATCGTATCATTTACAACAGCTTGTTTGTAATATTTAGAATCTGATCTTGATTGTGAGTTAGCATGGTTTTCCTTTCGTTAATTTTACTGTTATAACTTTGATTGTTGTCTGTAGTTCTATAGCAGTCAGTATTGTTATGTCAAAACCGTTGGCAATAGGGGATCGGACAGTAATCGAGAAAAAAACTAAAATGTAGTTAGAAGGAATGTTCGTCGAACCAGAAGGATCAGTCAATCAATATTTTTGTAAAATAATAATCAGTTATATTTTTAAATCAATAAATAATTCTGACATTTTTAATCTGTTCTCCATCTCAAACGAAACAACAATCACAGTGCATGACGTTATTTGTAGGCAAATGCCGTGAGTCAAGCTTGTGTCTATTTTACGTTTTTGCTTTTCATAAAATGTATTTTTGCTAATTTTTTCGTTCCATTACTACAATATAGTACCCAAACGTCACAAAACGTATTAGAATCTCTTTGCAAGTTTTATTTCGAAGAGTTTGTCGTTTTCTACCTACATATGACATCAAAAGCTTTGAGGTGACCTTTTGCGTGGCAATATTTGAAAAATAATATTTATTTTTCATGGCTATATATATTCATTGTAGTTAATTTAAAACACTTTCTGAAAAGTTGTTCGATACCCTATTATCACATTAAATTGTTTTTGATTTATTGATAACGCTTTATTGTACACCAAAAACATAACAAGAACAAATAGAAATAGAACTTAAAAATTAGATTAGTACAATAGGCGGGCTTATCGCTTATAAGCGATCTCTTCCAGACAGCCTTTGGATGGAGAGGATTTGTAAAACGACAAAAGGAGACTTGTTGAAGAATTGTTGGTTTTGAACATTTATTGAATGTGTGACCTTTCTCTTAACAGTTGTAACAAGTTACGTCAAACTTATTCACACGACATGGAGCACTACGATTCACACGAGTTTAGCGACATAATTTAAGCGTAAAAATATTTATCCATAGTCACCTAACTTCATTCGCCGTTCTGACATTTCCGTCAATAAAGCACCATAGTTGCTCTTTGACGGAAATGCTCTAACTAAGCGATCCTGCCATTCCGTCCATATCAGAAGTATAGTTTGTAAACCTTCATACCCCTTTTTTATGTCCGCCTAATTTAGGCAAAGCATAATGAGCAGTTTCTTCGTCAGTCCAGTTATAAGATTTCGCGCATTTATTAACCTTGGCTGTCCACCCTTTGATACGTTGATTTTTCTGTGCCGGATCAAATGTTGGTATAATGTTTTTATCGTAAGTCATTTGAGAATGTGATCGTATGAAACTATTAATCAATTGCAAAATATCATAAATACTAAGTATTAAATTAGGTTCACTTGCACTTGTGTCCATTTGAGTAGCAGGTGCCGGAGGAAACTGCAGTGGTTGCGATGACTCAGCATGAACCGCTGGAGCTGACGTCGATGATTCTTGCTGCGGCTGTGTGTCCAGTACAGGCACTTTAAACAGCGGTGAAACTGCCACTGTACATGGAAACTTTCGGCTGGATTTGCAGTTGATTTTACAGATGTCTGAAAAAAATAATAGTGCGATATGTACCTATTCAAATATATCAGGTTGTGGAAGAAAGTAAAAGAGAAGGTAGCAAGAAAAAGTAAGAAAGAATCAAATGAAAGAACATTTATATAATACTAGCTGACCCGGCAAACGTTGTTTTGCCATATAAATTAAAAATAATGTTAAGGGTGAACAACCCTTATCACTTAGGGGTATGAAAAATAGATAGTAGCCGATTCTCAGACCTACTGAATATGCATATAAAATTTGGTAAAATTCAGTAAAGCCGTTTCGGAGGAGTAAGGTAACTAACATTGTGACACGAGAATTTTACACAAAAACAAAAAAACTTCAGTACCTATTACAGTCAGTTGTTATGTTAAGAAATTTAATTAGTAACATGTTCATTAAAGCTTAAAATAAAATTGTACTTCCCTGTTGTTGTGTTTGATTTCTCTCAGATGCACTTATAACCTCTTGGCTAGACTCTCCTGGAGTAGCCTTAGAGAGGCGCGAATAACGTTTACTGCGGTCACGTGTCCTTCTCGTACGATTACTTCTTGCTTCACGACTTCGTTCCGGGGTCGAGCTGGTGAACCCTCCGAGCTGGTGCTGTAGCGACGACGGCGTTTACGTCGGTGAAAATGCCTTGAACGGCTGCGAGTGCGACTTTTTGCAGCTTATCATCGTTTTCGCTAACCATTTTGGTTTTATTATCCCACTTCTGATATAAGAATCAGGTGGCAATAAAACAAAATAGCTCGAAATGAGATCGGTATTATAATTTTATAAATATTTTAACAAAAGTTAGGTCCGTTCACTTCAACGGTCGACGACAGAATGAATTCTCTCACAAATTGTATTGCTTTTTATACCCTCAACATGGGCTGACCGTTATTTTAAATTTTACTTAAAATTAAACAAATTCAATGATCTTAAATATAATAATCATAATTTTAAACGATGTAGAATTAACAATATCAAATTTTAATAATAGTTATTTTAAAATCTCACTTAATACTTTTACTTGAATAACAATAGCTTGCTAATAATAATATGCTTTAATATTCATGCTTTTAACGTCTTCATTTTGAATTCAGATATAATTTAGTGATCTATTAATACTAATATACCTTCATATAACAAACATATCTAACACATACATAAAAATATACTTACAATTTTATCCCTATATAATACGTATATAGAAGTGTAGATTATATTTGCTGTCTTTTCTTAAGTTATACGTCTTGTTATGCAATCTTACGATGTCAGGAATGATGTCGTAACATAAATATCTTGATGACATTCACGGACTGAGACCCTAGCGGTAGTAGTCACTGAAACGTTTTCGCTTTTATTTAACGGGAATACCTGTGAATGTAATTGCCGTCGTTGTGTAGGTTTAGAAAGTATTGTTTAAGAAAGATTTGATCATACATGTGACAAGCCGATTGTGGCTGACGTCAGGAGTATAACTTACATATAAAATTTTGCACAGCAGAGCGGAATGAAGTAAACGCGCTAAGTAGGAATACCCTTTTAGAACCTAATTGTTTTAAATTGACGAATCGGTCCGGCTAGTTTCTCTTTAATTGCAAGATTCTAATGTTAACATAATAATCACGCCACAGTTTTACAACAAAAGCTGTGCTCACACAGTAACGAGAATATACATAACACTAAACACGCACATGTAAACAAAATAAAATAATGGTAAATAAAGTTAAAGTTCAATGCAGTTAAAGTTCAATACAGTTAAAGTTCAATACAGTTAAAGTTCAATACAGATAACAGTTCAATACAGTTAACAGTTCAATACAGTTAACAGTTCAATACAGTTAACAGTTCAATACAGTTAACAGTTCAATACAGTTAACAGTTCAATACAGTTAACAGTTCAATACAGTTAACAGTTCAATACAGTTAACAGTTCAATACAGTTAACAGTTCAATACAGTTAACAGTTCAATACAGTTAACAGTTCAATACAGTTAACAGTTCAATACAGTTAACAGTTCAATACAGTTAACAGTTCAATACAGTTAACAGTTCAATACAGTTAACAATTCAATACAGTTAACAGTTCAATACAGTTAACAGTTCAATACAGTTAACAGTTCAATACAGTTAACAGTTCAATACAGTTAACAGTTAAAAGTTCAATACAGTTAACAGTTAAAAGTTCAATACAGTTAACAGTTAAAAGTTCAATGCAGTTAACAGTTAAAAGTTCAATGCAGTTAACAGTTAAAAGTTCAATGCAGTTAACAGTTAAAAGTTCAATGCAGTTAACAGTTAAAAGTTCAATGCAGTTAACAGTTAAAAGTTCAATGCAGTTAACAGTTAAAAGTTCAATGCAGTTAACAGTTAAAAGTTCAATGCAGTTAACAGTTAAAAGTTCAATGCAGTTAAGAGTTAAAAGTTCAATGCAGTTAACGGTTAAAAGTTCAATGCAGTTAACGGTTAAAAGTTCAATGCAGTTAAACGGTTAAAAGTTCAATGCAGTTAACGGTTAAAAGATCAATGCAGTTAACGGTTAAAAGATCAATGCAGTTAACGGTTAAAAGATCAATGCAGTTAACGGTTAAAAGATCAATGCAGTTAACGGTTAAAAGATCAATGCAGTTAACGGTTAAAAGATCAATGCAGTTAACGGTTAAAAGATCAATGCAGTTAACGGTTAAAAGATCAATGCAGTTAACGGTTAAAAGATCAATGCAGTTAACGGTTAAAAGATCAATGCAGTTAACGGTTAAAAGATCAATGCAGTTAACAGTTAAAAGTTCAATGCAGTTAACAGTTAAAAGTTCAATACAATTAACAGTTAAAAGTTCAATACAATTAACAGTTCAACACTTTCAAATAATTTCACTGTTGGGATACTCTACAAAGATTAACGGGGAACAGCTATCACCTGCCGTTATTTCAACACCTTGCGGGAGAAACTCAATTCAGACGTGTTAGAGTGAGTGTACATGGAACGTCGATGTCGTACGAGACATAAATGACACCCAGTTCTACTATAACCTTCTCCGGATTTAAACTTTTGTATGGGCGTAGAAATTTACTTTTGCCAACTTACCCTACCGGGAAACGTCACGACACTAGAACAAGTGCCACAAAATAAATAGAATCTGCGGAGGTAAATATTGACAGGAATATGACTCGCATGAAAAAGCGATTAGACCAAAAACTTAAGAAATAAATAAAGTACTCGGTAGGACAATTCAAATCAATTGAAATTAAAATGCAAGTATAAAGTGAAAAATTAAGACCTTATACATTAATAGTTTTGATACAGCTCTTCTAATGACCGGGAAATAGTTATTGGGCGATTTCATCGATCTGCACGAGGTAGTACATAATACTATGAAGCTATTCCTAGTACCTAGGAATTTATCTGATCTGTAGTTCCTGATTCGGTAATTCAGTTATTTAATTTGAATATTCGGTATTTCAGCCTGCCTCTTGCTGTCTATACGCTTGTTGTGTACCTATTATCATGAATAGTTAGCGTTGGTATTTACGAAGTAAAACTCCAGATATATAATCAGTTTATTAAAATTTCAACAGTAATTTATCACCATATAAAACATTTACCGTTGCTACAGTCGGGTGCAGTGAATGTGTAGGAGTCTCCCTAAATTCATGTGGTAAACTCAAACAAAAATATTAATGAGTAATGTACCAATGCTGATTACGAAATATTTTATTAAATAACAACTTCAGGTGTTTATATTAAATAACGTTCAACGTATTATAAGACCATATCTAAAAGGTATAGGGGATTGTTATTCTTAAATTAAAATATAAAAATGGCTACTTGACAACTTGCAGAAATAATTCAAGGACTATGTGACACTTTTTGTACAGTCTGTGTGACCTGAACATTAATATCAATACTTACCTTCTTTGTCTACAATCTATTCATGTCTGTACCTACTTCATTGTCTGTGTGACCCTTTATAACTTACTGTGACTTAGAAGCTTCTGTCTGTGTGACTTACTTTATCTTAATGTCTGTGACCTACTAACTTCAGCTATTGTCTATGAGACCTACTTCAGCTACTGTCTGTCGACTATCTAAACTACAGTTTGTGTGACGTGCTTAAAAAAAAAACTACTGTGTGACCTATTCGCTTAATGACATCCAAGTAAGACTCCGCATCTCAATCAAAAGTGCGTGCACGTAAGTATTAAAATGTGAACCTATACTTGGGTTAAGGATAACATATTCGTACAGGCGAGTCTTAATGTGTACCATTCAGTATGTAAGTATGATGCAATGTGCAACTTTATGAAAATAAATATATCCTATTCTAATTTGGCTCACTGTCTGTGTGACCTACTTAAATTACAGTCTGTGTGGCCTGTTTAAACTACGGTTTGTGACCTGTTTAAACTAGTGTCTGTGTGACCTATAAATGTAGTGTCTGTGTGACCTACAAAAGCTCTGTGTGACCTGTTTAAACTACGGTCTGTGACCTGTTGAAACTAGTGTCTGTGTGACCTTAAAATAACTGTCTGTGTGACCTATTAAGTATACTGTCTGTGTGACCTATAAAATGTACTGTCTGTGTGACCTATAAAATATACTGTCTGTGTGACCTACAAAAGCTACAGTCTGTGTGACATACGGTAGATGTGAGTATATAATACCATTAATACAGTTTTAATGTCTAAATAGGTCAGCCTGTCGGTATTTTACAGGATTCATCACGGAGAGTGTGCGATGGATTTACACGAGTTAATTCGTCCATCTTCTTTTTATCATCCGACAACAAGACGTACGGAAACTCTGCATCCGTGTATGGTTGACATTCTTCCTGCCAGAAAAAAACGTTTCGTTTCAATTTTTATAATGCTTACAGCTAAGGAATGGAACACCTTACCAGCGTCTCTGTTTCCCGATACTTATAATTTAGGTGTCTTCAAGTCCAGAGTAAATCGGTATCTTCTAGGCAAGTATAATACATTGACGACCGCGTCATTACTTTCCATCAGGTCAGATAGCAGTCAAATGTTTGCTTATCAATTAATAAAAAATAAATAAAATAAAGGTGACTTATGTGAAATATAAAGCAAAGAGTATTGTTACTTGCCATAATATTATAAATTATTAAAAATATAAATTATTATATATTAATATATACCAATAAGCTAAACAGTCGCTACCATTAATTAGACAATCACTCATATCACTTTACTTGTACAAGTTACTGCTTTTTCTTTTCTAATTTCTAGGTGACTGACGGTGCGGAAACCAGGATGCTACCAGAGCGCCGTGGGACACGGCCGTTGCAGGATGGCCGAGTGTTAGCGAATTACATCCATCCATAGCCTACGTCACACTCCGACCATAGACAATAACATGATTAATTATTGAATTAAATAGATAACACTGAATTAGTTGATTAGAATAATTGTTTAAATGTTGTTTAATTATTGAAACGTGGTTTTATCAATTATATTAATTTTAACGGTTGTTTCATGATTACAAACTAGTGATTGTATATTTTGGCGCCAGCAGCAGTGGCGCCACTAGTAGTTTATTAACTTAATTATCTAATCATCAATTAAATAATGTAACTAACTCATCATAATTCTTAACTAAATATTTAAGCTACTAACGTTTCTTTAGTCGGTTCATTTATTGTAAAATAACATTCTTGATATAACTTAATGAACATGATTTGAAAACTCGTAGTTCGTATAAAAGTGACAGCTATGCTTGACAGCATTCATTGTGAATTAATAAGTGCTTTAAGGCGGAAGCTCTGCCCAAAATATAAATGTTGGAACCTAAACGACGTTTTGTTTAAAACCAAATCCCACGAAACTTCACAGTAGTAATCACCATAATCAATCCACTTCCTCTTAGGTTACGTTCCGACAAACAGAGGTCAACAGTATCGCACCATGCACTTGGGTCGCTATCGGACTTGTCTGGGTCAAATTCAGGTAAAGAAATCTTGTCGGTAGTCGTTGGTGACTTTCAGGCATCGATTAAGCATGCTAAGTTACGATTCTGCGAGTCCAAAAGAGCACGTAGAACATTTTCGTCAAACCTTGATTCTCCCGGAGCACTCGTAGAATTTCCTTGGAGTTGGGGCGCAGCCTGCGGTAATCCCACTTCTGATGTCGCGTCAGTGGTGGCCGGGCGCAACATCGTTTCAACATCTTCGTTATTTTTCATTCCTACAGTGGGTAGTTGGTGGTAAGGTAATAAAACACTCAGTAATTGACTATTCGGGCGGTCACAGACAAGTCCTTGGTGCACGTGCGCTCTCAACCAAGCCACGAAAACATCTGTCTGGAATATTCGAAATTAAAACGTCACTAAGGCCTTGTCCAGGCGCATAGACAATCGCTACTCTATGCTACCTGCGTTTCCACCCACTTTATTGACATTTCAAAAATCAAATAACATCTCACAAAGAAAATAGAAACACTACGCTCAATCAAACATGAATCGAAAACTAGTTAAATTAGAACCTAAAAAAAAGAAACCGTTTGACATAATCAAAATAATTAAATCAAAGAAAATCAAAAATCATTATTGCGACATATTTATATACGCCTTTGTACTTTTGTTACTTGTTGCCTGAAATAAATGATTTAATAATAATTTTTAACATTCGACGGAGGTGGAGTCAATACTTTATTGCAAACAAATTAATTATTAATGAACAATTTATTTAATGAGTCTATCAGACGTCATTTAAAATAGTTAAAATACCACAGATTTTTAAGTTTACTTGTAAATATGTCTGTACGGTGCAACCGTTCATCTTTTGTAAAATCATCAATTTACGCGACACGCGCGACCTAATTATGCAAATCAAAGACAGTTCGCAATTGGCTATCAAGAACGCCGCGCGTGCTCGCGATCATTATCATTTCATCAAATTATCAAGTTTAATTAATACAGTTTTATACTAAATCAAGACTCTTTTTATTTCTAATGTACTGAGCTATCACGAGCTCGTACATTAAATGGTCCTTCGAGCCGGATCATCAAATTATCAAGTTTAATTAATACAGTTTTATACTAAATCAAGACTCTTTTTATTTCTAATGTACTGAGCTATCACGAGCTCGTACATTAAATGGTCCTTCGTAAAAAAGGACTCGCGTCGTAATTTGTGCCTCGTGTCGTGGAAAATTTGCTTCGTGAGTCAAAAAGTTACCAGTGAGCTACAATAGCTATCGAATAACTATCAAGTGAACTTATCAAGTGTTTAACGAAATATTAGTTACAATCTGATTACCAAGTATCAGTACAAATATCTCTGGATTGCAGTGTGGATAAGGTGACGAAGGAAAAGACAAGTAAGATCGTTCCTTATTTTTTCACTCATTCTTAAGTTTCATCATGGAAGCTATTCATCAAAACCAACAAGAGATTTTTGAGGCTATATCTAAGTTAGTCACAAACATTAGGAAAGATTCTGCGGATCGCAAGTGTTAGAGTCTTACTGGGCAGATTATCAATATAATCATGACAGACTTGTTACGGAAGAAAGTAGAACACATCCATACTTTATGAAGGGTGACTACGAGCAGGCTTTTGATACATACAAGTCGACTAAAACGTTCATCATCGAACAACATCAAGCCTTCATAAAGAAGAGCCTTGAACCAGCTCCGCCAGTGATTCCGGAAAAATCGCAACGTGTTTCTTATCAAGGTGAAACAGGTAAAGGTGGACAAACAGAACAGATGTCGAAAATTGAGGACAATCAGCGGACGTCACCTGTGAGAGTAGCTACAGGTTCATCAAGCAAGCTTGATGAAATGATGAAAAGACAAGCCAGTAACTTCAGAGCATTTCTTCGAACGGTCTCAGGTATCAATGTAAATGTTATCTGTCAGAAATGGGAATTAGAAGACGCTTTACGTACTTTGCAGTCTCGGTGGTCGATAGTAGATTCTCTGCATTTAGAATTAAACAGCGAGCTAGAAGGTACGGACGAGACATATGAAAGGTCTTATACAAAGCACGAGATAACATACAACGAGTTGAAGAGAGAGATTAACTCCAAGTTATGGTCAGTGTCTCACAGGGAGAATTCTACCCCAAAAATGGACATTCCTGTATTCAACGGTAACTACCAAAACTGGGTATCATTTAAAGATCTATTTACAGAGGCTATTCATAGTAATAATTCTCTCTCGAGCGCCCAAAAAATGCAATTCCTCAAAAGCAAGCTAAGAGGAGAAGCTGAGCGCTTGATACAACATCTACAAATAAGCTCTGAAAATTACCACGTCGCATGGGAAATACTGAATCATCGATACAATAACATAAGATTAATTTTTACGTCACACGCAAATACTTTACTCAGCCTTCCAACTGCTCAACAACCTTCAGTAAATCATATCAAGAAAATTCATGACACTACACAAGAGTGTCTAAATGCAATCAAAAATCTAGGCGTAGACACAAGTGGTTGGGATCCTTTAATTGTACATATTTTATTGCAGAAACTTGATACTGAGTCTCACAACCAATATCTAGAATCTCTAAAAAATCCTAGAGATATTCCGAATTTGCAAGAATTTTTGACATTTCTAGAGAATAAATTCACAACTTTAGAGTCATCAAGAAAGAAACACGAAAACTTCAAAACATCTAACAATGTTACTCCAAATCCTAATAATTTAAAAACATCGAAACCGTTTAACTCTTATCCAAAACAGTCTTTGCCCGCGCATAAAGGAAGTCAAGCATTGCGCAATAATTCAGTGAAAACTTGCCCACTATGCGAAGATCAGCATGGATTATATTTCTGTAATAAGTTTTTAAGTATGTCACCTCAAGTCAAATGCAAAACAATTACGAAACTTAATTTATGCGAAAACTGTCTTAAAGGTCATAAGGGAAAAGATTGTATATCGGAAACACGATGCCGGGAATGCCAAGGCAAGCATAATACGCTCATTCATGAAGCATTTAAAAATACATTGTGTAACATGACGATTGATGACACCAAACCTATGAATGAAAACTCAATATTGCAACAGGATAACATTACCGAAATTTTATTGGCTACTGCAATGATCAAGGTCCAAGCAAGGGATGGATCTTACCATAAAATGCGGGTTCTCATTGACCAGGGATCTCAAGTTTCCCTGATCTCTGAAAATGCTGCACAGATTTTGGCACTACCAAGAAAACGCTGTCAAGGAGTAATTTCAGGAATTGGAGCCAAGGAGAGCAGCTGTAAAGGTGTCAGCGAAATATCATGTTTATCATTAATTGGTGACTTCTCTTTCAAAACAGAAGTTTTTATCATGAACACATTGATCAAGAATTTGCCTAGTTGTACCTTTAGCAAGCCATCTTGGTCACACCTGGATGGCATTCAGCTCTCAGATCCAGACTTTAACGTCAGCCGTCCCATAGACATATTATTGGGAGCAGATGTGTACTCACATATCATAATGGATGGTATCAGCAGATCAGATCAAGCAGTGCCCATTGCGCAACAGACGCGTCTGGGATGGATTTTATGTGGAAATGTGCGCACACTGCATTGTAATGTAGTATTGAATCAGGTTGATGACCTACAAAGATTCTGGGTATTGAAGACAAATCAGATTCATCCACATTATCAGAGGAAGACACCCAGTGTGTTGAGTATTATAAGTCAACCACAACAAGGCGCCATGATGGTTCATATGAGGTCAGGATTCCGCTCAAGGAGAATTTTGAAGACCAGCTAGGTGCATCAAAACATACTGCTATTGCGCAATTTCGTCAAATGGAGCGCAAAAATCAACAAAATAAAACCATTGAACAACAATACAAATCATTTATCAATGAATACATAGCATTAGGACACATGAAACTGTCTACAACTGAACATGAAACCGAATACTACCTACCGCATCATTGTGTATTACGTAATGACTCGACTACAACTTCATGTCGTGTAGTTTTTGATGGATCGAGACGAACAACAAGTGGACGCAGTTTAAATGACCTTATGCAAAAAGGCCCAAATCTTCAACAAGATCTCCAATCATTATTACTCAGATGGAGACAATATCGATATGCATTTACAGCAGACATAGAAAAGATGTTCCGCTGTATCTGGGTACATGAAGACGATCAATGTCTTCAAAAGATAATATGGCGAGATTCTGCTGACTCAGCTCTCAAGGAGTATCAACTGTGTACGGTAACTCAAGGGACAAAAGCAGCGCCATTTCAAGCCATGATGACCTTAAAGACGCTGGCTGAGGATGAGAGAATGAATTACAAAGAGGCTGCACAAGTTTTGGAACAATCATTTTATATGGATGACGTGCTACATGGCTCAAATTCCGTAGATTCAGCAATACAATTACAACAAGACTTAATAAATCTATTACGTTCCGGCGGATTTAATCTTAGAAAATGGAGATCAAATTTACCAGAGCTTTTACAAACAGAATCAGGAGACAACAAAGAAGATGATTTTGATTTCAAGCAACCCGAGTCAACCAAAACATTGGGGCTCCGATGGAATCCGAAACAAGATTTATTTACGTTCCAATCACAAATGGAAATTATTACTAAGACGGTGACGAAACGATCTATGCTCTCGGATATATCAAAGCACTTCGATCCCCTCGGGTGGTGGACCCCAGTATCGACAAGATTGAAACTGTTATTCCAGAAGGTGTGGATGTCAAATATCGGTTGGGATGATCAGCTACCAGAAGATCTTGCCAAGGAATGGGTGAACATCAGAGAAGACATGTCAAAACTAAAACAATTAGAGTTACCTCGTTGGCTGGGTACCTCAGACGAATATGATCAAGTGGAGCTGCATGGATTTAGTGACAGCAGCTTAAAAGCTTACGCATGTGTAATCTTTTGTAAGATCAAATCGAAAAATGGTGACGTCAAAATTTCGCTAGTAGCAGGAAAATCAAGACTAGTTCCAGCCAGCAAAGTTATATCCTTGCCGAAGTTAGAGCTCAGCGGTGCTTTGCTCCTGGCAAAGCTGATGTCCAAGGTTCAGGAATGCCTCAATAACTATTCATTCCAAACATATGGCTGGGTAGACTCGATGGTAGTTCTAGCATGGCTTAAAGGCGACCCGTCAAGGTGGAAACCCTTCGTTGCAAATAGGGTGAGAAAAATATGTGAAATAATGCCTCCAAATAACTGGAACCACTTAAAATCTTCAGACAATTCAGCTGACTGTGCCAGCCGCGGAATGAGCGTTGAACAATTAAAAAATCATTCACTATGGTGGAATGGACCATCGTGGCTGGAAAACTATGACTCAAAACAAGCCAATCATTTAGAAACATTCACTACTGACGAGGAAGCAAAAAAGGCAAAACAAGTACTAAAGCATGTTAATTACACACAAATGCAAAACAGCAAGGACAGCGTAATTGAAGAACTATTAACAAGACATAGTTCTTTTCAGAAACTAACAAGAGTTTTAGCATGGATTTTGAGATTTATCAGGCAAAGCAAGCAAAAGCAAAGAGGGCATGGTACATACATAATGAGTCAGCTTACAGCAAGAAGCAAGTGGAGAAATCAGCAACCTAACATAAAGATTAACGATGTAGTAACAATCAATGATGCGAACCTTCCTCCAGGCAAGTGGGCAGTAGGCCGCGTCGTCGAGCTGCATAGTGGGTCTGATGGCTGCGTCAGGGTGCAGCATGCAACAATTATCTAAATTATCTGGATAAACTTTGTAGCAAAATAAAAGACAATTCCCACTGTAACATAATAACATTACAACTGCGGCACGAGTACTCAGAACTGGAATACAATAACCACCTGTTGCTAAGTCAGCATTCCACCACGCGACGGGACAAGCGCCGGCGCAGAGGCCTTATCAACGGTGTCGGGTATCTCGCTAATAGTCTGTTCGGTGTACTTGATGACAAATTCGCAGAACAATATAAACAAGACATTCAACTACTACGAGACAATGATAATCATTTGGCTTCGCTTATAAAAAATCAAACATCATTAATAGAAGTAGAGTACAATATTTTAAAAAGAACAGAAGACTCGATTAACAAGCAACACAAGATGTTAAACCAACTGTCTAACAGGATTGATAATTTTGAAAACGCTTGGAAAAAGGAAGCTGAGGATAGTGTTATGAGAAACGAATTCAGTTTAGGAGCCATAGCAACGACTAACATGTTGAGACAGTTAGGAACAATACAAACAACTTTACTAGACACCATAATGGATATATATCATGGCAAATTTAATTTTCATTTATTATCACCAGATCAACTGAAGGAAACTTTAACTACTATTTCAAGTCATCTCACAAAAGACCTTTCATTACCCATCAATAATCTGCATACAGAGATAACAAACATTTATCGTTTATTGAAAGTCAAAGCAAGAATGTGCAAGGAGTTTTTGATATTTGAATTGCGATTACCACTTTTAACTCGAGACTCGTATGAAATTATGAAAATCTTATCGGTCCCTCAAGCTATTGGTAACTCCAGCATGGCCCGAGTTATACCGATTGCAAAGTACGTAGCGATAAACCTGAGAAAGGAATCATATATAATAATGTCCACACGTGACATTGATTCATGCGAAGACGACGGAACTAATCTACATATGTGTTATATACCTAGACCGATTTATCATCTAAAACAGGATGAAAACTTGTGTCAGATCGAACAAAATACAGGGAAATGCGCAATCAGCATAACTTCATGTTTGAGTGAATGGACTGAGACAAGCAGAATAAACGAATATTTTTATTTCTGCTGCGGGACGTGTCACATTCGTGTGTTATGTGAACATCAAGCGATTGCAGGTCGTATAGAAAAAGCAGGAATAATAAATATTGAAGGCGGATGTCTAATAAAAACTGATAATTTTACTGTCCATTCTCACAATGAAGGTTTGAGCAATCTACGTATCAGGACAAATTTCTACACGCAAGATATAGAACCTATCAACCATGTGATAAATATTAGCATTCCAGGATCTGTGACACAAAATTATTCAGTTTCCTCCCATGACACAGAACTAGAAAAACTAAAAATACAAATAGAAAAGTTAAAAGCTAGCGAGAATCTAGCTCAGCAAGTCTCATATCACGATATACATCATTATACAGCAATATATGTGGTATTGGGAATCACATTGCTTATTGGAGCAGGCATCGTGGTGCGACGAGTACGCAGCAAGCGCGCAGCACGTCAGGCGGCGGCGAGGGTTGCACAGGCGCGCCCTCTGCCTGCCGCCGACGAGCGCCGAGCGCCCCACACCTCGCCCCCTAGCCCAGTGTCGGTCACTCGTATTTACAGTGTTTGTGCGCGTGTTCGTGATCAGTGTGAACCAAGCACAAGTGTTAGCGAATCACATCCATCCATAGCCTACGTCACACTCCGACCATAGACAATAACATGATTAATTATTGAATTAAATAGATAACACTGAATTAGTTGATTAGAATAATCGTTTAAATGTTGTTTAATTATTGAAACGTGGTTTTATCAATTATATAAATTTTAACGGTTGTTTTACAAACTAGTGATTGTACATTTTGGCGCCAGCAGCAGTGGCGCCACTAGTAGTTTATTAACTTAACTAGCTGTTGCCCGCGACTTCGTACGCGTAGTGTAGTAGTAATTCATCATGCTTCCGACCATTTTCTGTCCCAAAATACTCCCGTTACAGCTCCCATCCTGCTCCTTTCTCATTACCGTACCACTTCTATTCTGTTACCTTCCCACTCGCATCCTGTTATCGTCCTGGTTGTATTCCGTAACCGCCGCGTTCTGGACTGATCCTGTCCTTCTCCTATACCGTTACCGCTCCCTACTATCCCGTTACCGTACCGCTCCGCTCCTGCTCCAATCCCGCTCCTATATCGTTACCATTACGCTCCTATCCTGTAACTCTCGCGCTTATCCCATTTCCATGCCCACCTTATCCCGTTATCATCCCGTTCTGCTCCCAATCCTAATTACCAAAGTTGATAGCCCTATCTTTAAAAATATAAACTCTCATTCCTTTTGTCCGCTCTCGTAATGATCCCCTTATAGAACTTACATACCAAACAGCTTCATAGGTTTTTGGTTTTCGAGGTGTGATGTGTGTGTGTGTGTCTGTGTCTGAGGGAGTGGATTATTTTTATATTTAGATATATATACATTTTAGCAAGTTCTTTTAGGGATGTTTAAAAATTGGTGAAAAATGTGTTATAGTTTCTTTGACCGAGTATACGTATCAAATGTCATCGTTCAGTTTAAAAAACATATTACGGGACCACGGAGGCCGGGTGGAAATAACACGGGTGGGATTGCCATCGGGGGGAACTGACATGGACCCTTTACGATTCGTACGCAAAACTGACGGTGACGGTGCGCCGCGGTGCCACGCTAGCCGCCGCTGCCGTTCCGGGCCCGGTACGGTGTTGCTATGCTTTTTGTTCGTCTATACCAGCAGTTACTAATAGTTGTTCCACGGAACCCTAGGGTTCCGAGAATTGCCGACGCTGGCCAGCATTTTTATCGATATACTGACCCGCGCAAAAGTGCTGAATCAATTTCGATAAAATTTATATGGGACCACCTCTGAAGTATGACCTACCAAACAAAAAAAGAATCATTAAAATCAAATTATAATTGGCGGAGTAATCGCGTAACAAACATAGAAAAAAAACATACAGTCGAATTGAGAACCTCCTCCTTTTTTAAAGTCGGTTACAAATATGAGTCGGGGTTCCGCCAAAATTAGGTACATAATTTAGTGTTCCATAGCTAAAAAAAATTGGGAACCGCTAGGAAAAATTCCTCTACTACTTTCCAAGGCGACATAATCGCATCAGCAAAAAAGCGTTTTACAAACTGATCAAAAAAATAGCTCCGGTGCAGGTCCAGCGCCATGTCTATAAAACCCGTCACCGCGAGTCAGAAAAACGCCCCTTGATAACACGTGCTATCTATGGGTGGCTCGATTTAAACAGCTAATTTGCCTTGCAACGGTACTCAACGTTATACCACTCCACCAGCCACCGCCACCGGCACCGCCAATAGTCGCCGCGATCTCGCAGTGTAAACTCGCCCCTGATGAAGAGCATCGGACATGCTCGAAACCTAGGTCGACTAATTTGACAAACTACGTGAGTCCTAGCCGTTTTATTAAATATTTATAATTATAATTATAATGAATCAAACTCACGAAAACATTCATACTAAAATTGCTAATCAGTAGGTACTCAACGTTGTTAAATTGCGTAATAACTCCAGTTTTCGTAAACCGATATTTATAAAACAAAGTTTGTTATGTAGCCTAGGACTCCACAAAATATTTTTTAGAATACCATCATGTCAACCAATACCTTAGTTCTACAAACTCTGAAGGTAAGTAATAAACCAGTATAAGCTGAGCCATGTGCACAAAGGGTCCGGTATGTTCCGTGGTTCAACTTATAGTGGACATGTATATTTTTTCCTAAATTCCGTCATAACTTCAATATTACTGGACCGATTTTGATGAAACAAAGCCTATGTGTAGCGCCGGACTCCACAGAACATATTTCAAAAAACTGCATTCAAATTCGTGCCCTAGTTTCTGAGTTTATCCCGGACAGACAGACAGACAGACAGACAGACAGACAGACAGACAGACAGACAGACAGACAGACAAAAATTTTAAAAATTGTATTTTTGGGTTCTGTTGCTACCATATACTCCCAAAAAAATTGATTTTCAAAAATATCTTCAATGTACAGTAACCGCTTCGTTACAGTTTTATTATAAGTATAGATTATCTAATCATCAATTAAATAATGTAACTAACTCATCATAATTCTTAACTAAATATTTAAGCTACTAACGTTTCTTTAGTCTGTTCATTTATTGTAAAATAACATTCTTGATATAACTTAATGAACATGATTTGAAAACTCGTAGTTCGTATAAGAGTGACAGCTATGCTTGACAGCATTCATTGTGAATTAATAAGTGCTTTAAGGCGGAAGTTCTGCCCAAAATATAAATGTTGGAACATAAACGACGTTTTGTTTAAAACCAAATCCCGGGAAACTTCACATTTCAGAAGTGGGATCAGTGAGAAAAATTGGGCCTCCTACGCAGCTAGTCATGGCAAAAGGAAATAGAGCCAAGAGTACACGACTGACGACAAAGAGATCGAGAGGGCCCAAATTTTATTTTTCCCGTCACCACGCCTGCATAAGGAAATGACGCCAAAACAAATAGGAGTCGAATGGTGCTGTTTGCCGACGCGACAGATTGGAAATTAGGTGGTTTTGCCGAGCTCAACAACGCTGTGACATGTGTTGGACCATTGCATTTTCATATATATCCAGCACCTGCGGGTACGCTTCCACTCCTGGATCAACGCGGCAGCAAAGCCAAAATATTTCGGGTGAGTCGCATCATGTATATGTCGGCGCCATCTCGGGAAACTCCATTAAAAACCACGATTTAACTTGTTCCAAAGCTTTATTTTTATTTTTAAATAGTTTTTACAGCAAGTTCGATCGATAGCTCAGTAAAAAGGTAATGACGCCATGTTTTTCAAGATTATGTCACTTCACAAAATCAAAACAAAACCTATTACAGAAATTTAATAATTTAACACCACATAAAATATAGTATTAACTTTAACTTATGCAAACCGTTTTTAAATCATGTTATCTAATACAAACCAATTATTTTAAAGCCTTTTTACATTTATAATCAATGTGAACAAATTAATTTTCGATGAGACAAGTGGCGCCACGCGGCGCGAATTCGAAACAATTTACCAGTCAATTCAAATTAATTAATGTAAGAAAACTTTGACTTCTACACATTTAAATATGGATTTGAATTAAATCCCATTAAAATAATAACATATAAATTTAGAAGGTAATTCGACGCTAATTTGAGACACAATAACATCAAAAATAATAGCTATGCTGCCAAGACTAAAATCATTGACATTAAACATTAAAATAACCAATGCTATCCTTTTGAAACTAATAATTAACATTTTGAAGTCGGAAAACAACAATTATCATAATTAGAATTACTTAGTAACTATTCTCAGTACATTTTAAATCAATTTAAATTATAACTACTGCTAAGTCAACTAGGTGGCGCTACGTCTGCGCCCATACGGCCATACTGACTCAAGCGCGCTCTCGGCGCTTACATTTGTTATGTATGCAGAAAGAACTTCTTAATACTAAATTAACTAAATTGTGAAATATTTATTACAACACTTATCAACATTTGATAACATAAAAATATTTAATCAATCACAAACCACAAAACATCATCACCACGACCCATTTATGAGTATTTTAATCTAGTCATAACTCAAAAACATTTCCATAATCACAACAATAATTTCCATAACCCATATAATTTTTCATAAATCACAAAAATATTATTACCAGAACGCATCAATGTAAGTCGGCAATAATCCATGTCATTTTCATTAATCACAATGTTTTCATAAAACGCATCAATATAAGTCAGCAATAATTCAAACACCGTAAAGCTTCACATGTAATAATGACACATGTAAAGAACAAGATCAAAATAAGCATCACACGGCATCAACCATTTTGGTATCTAGCCACACACAGGCAATCACCCTTCTTGGGATCTAGCCACACACAGGCAATCACCCTTCCTGGGATCTAGCCACAAACAGGCAATCACCCTTCCTGGGATCTAGCCACACACACAGGCAATCACCCTTCCTGGGATCTAGCCTTCAAGACCGGGAAATAAGGATGCACAAGATGGCCAGTCCGTGCTTAAGGAGGGACAGTTTGGATAGGTATTAAATAAAACAAACAAGATCAACAATTCAACGAAGCAATACACATTATTACACACTAAACATTAGTCGAAGTAGAAGCTCCGAAATTAACAGGCATATCTGCACATACATTGCTTTGAGATTCAGAGTTGGTAACGCCTGAATCGCCAAATATCAAGGTCATGTCATCCCTTGCCCATACGGCCGATTCCTCTGCATCACTTTCAAAGGGATCTGTCTGAGCTAAAGGAGCGGGTCGTAATGAGTCATGACTGGCAATCTTTTCCGAACAGCCTCGAAGATTGACGTGTTTGAGCTTATAGCGATCATTCGGCAATAATTCTAAAACTTCCATAGGACCTTCGAACTTTGGACCGAGTTTAGTTGTATGTCGTTCGTGCCGGCGCAACAAAACAAAGTCACCAACTTTCAAAGACTGGATCCTAGTTTTGCCTTTGTCAAATTGTTCCTTATCATGAACAGACCGCTCGTCCATCCTATCTTTACAAGAAGACCGTAACGAGTCCAGGTCACTAACTACTTCATCATCGTCGATTAATACATGTTTAATAGTTGGTGGAAAACACCTTTTACCAAATAGAATTTCCATTGGGCTTTTGCCTGTACTTTTAGAGACAGTAGAATTTATAGCTAACTGTAGCTCTTCTATCGCTGAATGCCATGGTTTGGTAAGTTCTATTACTAACATATTGTCTTTTATGACCTTCATGAGACGCTCTACTTGTCCAATCGCCCAACTGGCACCCTTTGCAACTTACGTGATGCTGAATACCGTTATGTTCGTAATATCTTTTAAACTCATTAGATGTCATGTAATAAAACAGGTGGGGGTGCCGAAAATGGAAATTAAGTTTTGAAAACATTTTATGGCGGTTTCAGATGTGCGATCGTTTGTGTAAATCATGTAAACATATTTTGTAAATCCATCTATAAAAACAAAAGCATATGTTTCGTTGCGCTTACCGTTGATTCTACCACTGATGTCACCATGAACGGTGTGGAAGGAGATAACGACTTTGTCTATTAGATGCAACGTAACTTGACGAGCTCCATAAACACTTTTACGCACTCTGCAATTAACGAAGTTTTCGACAAATTTACTCACTTCCCGGGAAATCCGGGTCAAATATGGTCAAGAGGGGTGAAGACGTAGGTTGGTCGAAAATATCTTGTCCAGCGATCTCATGACGTTCAGCCCATTGCCATTCAGCATTTGATTTGGTCAGCGATGAGAGGTAAAGGAAAATGATCCCTAACAGTATTGGCATTTAGCTCGCGAAAATCATTACAGAGCCTAACATTTCAATCCCTTTTTTTTCACGAACAGAATGGGACTACTGAATAGAAATGAACTTTCTCGTATTATGCCATTTCTCTTTAAATAGTGAACGATTTCTTTAACTTAATCGCTTCCGTACCAATATGATCGCCGCTGTACGGTTTTAGATTTTTTTTTTTAATTTAATTTTCAATTCTCCTGTTGTCACCATCGAACGCGATTACCTGTCGTAAAACTATCTTTAAACGTGTTAAGAATTTCTTCTAAGAGTATTAATCAGTTATGTCAATTTCAAGATTTGAAGTGTAGCGCTTGTAGCGTAGCTGGCCTAGTCATTCGTAACAGATCTTCTAAGTTAAGCAACGTTCGCAGCGGTCATAACTTGGATGGGTGACCGTTTGTGTAGTATTTACATCTGAGCGCTACCGTGCTTCGGAGGGCACGTTCAGCCGTCGGTCCCAGTTGTTGTTAGGACAATAGTCGTTAGGCCATGTCGGAGGCCTTCAGGCGGTCTAAAAACTCCGACACTAGGGTTGACCACACACCCACACGAGAGAAGAAGAAGATTTGAAGTAAAATCTTTATTTACTGTGCGCTAATTTATTAGAAAATAACGCTTTATAGAAATGCTATCTTTCCTAAGAGTAACACTAAGTCCTGGCACTTTCAATAGGTCAAACCCTATAATTATGTTAAACTGCGTTTGTGTGTCAGCCACTACGTAAAATTGTAGTTCAACATAGATGCCATCTATTTTTACCAAAGTTGTTATGCTCTGGTCCGAGGCAACTGGAGAACCACCTATTCCGGAAAATGACACCTCGACACATTTACGCTTTCCTGGCATTAAAATTGTGAGACTTTTTTTTTTATTAAAGAGCAGTCGGCACCTGTGTCAAAAATGCACGGGTATGTTTTGTCACCTATTTCAATAGTTGTAATGCTGCGATCAGAAGAACTACAATAGTTGACAGACTTATTATTTTGATTTAAGTTCATCATTTTGACGACGAAAACAGTTTTTGTCAACATGGCCTTTACGGTGGCAATAACTACATTCTATAATCTTAGTAGTTCCAGTAGCAGTGGACTGAGTAGAAGCGCTATTATTCGGTGCTATAACTGAGGCATGTTTAGAGACAACCCTATCCCTGCAATCACGAGAACGATGCCCAGGCTTATTACAATTAAAGCAAATGATGTCTCTGTCTCTCTTAAACGCGGTAGACTCGGCAACGCGTGGTTTTTTAAAATCAGGCCTATCACTGTTTGTCCTAGAAGGCTCCAGTTTTCATTTGCGATACGTTTTCAAAACAGATATTAACTTAGGCAAGGAATCGGGCGTATTTCGCAATAACTCAGATCGTACAAACTCGGGATAAATACCTGTGATCAGGGCGTCTACCACCTCTGTATCCGAAGCCTCAGGTCTCACTCTCTTAAAGAGGGTCAACGCCGTGGTAGCATATTCAGCATAACTCGTGGCTTGATCCGATGTAAATGCCCTCCACTTCAGGACGTCGTCAGCATAACGAAATTCCCTGCCAAAAGTTTGAATTAGTTCTGTTTTCACTTGTTCCCAAGAGGTTGTATTAAGTGACCACAAATCAGCCCATGTCTTTGCTCTTCCTTTCAAATGCATAATAGCTTTCATGTGGGCTTCGTGTGATGGAATATTAAGCTTCGTTATTGATTCATCGACATGAGCACACCAGTCCCTGATATCATGTGATCGTTCATCAGGGTTATTTATTTATTTATTTATACTTTAGCACAAAACAGTTTGTACATGGAGGACTTAATGCTAGATAGCATTTTCTACCAGTCATCCAGGACGTGCAAGAAAAAATGGTAGCGGTGCAGTAAAGTGTGTTATAGGAAATATTAAACCACATAAACTTAATAAATTAAAAAAAAAAGGTTAAAGGGCGGGGGGTAAAAATCACTACGCTGCTGGCGTGATGGCACCATAACTTCAGTCATAAGGGCCGCTGTTACAGCGCTAGCAGCCGCTTGTTTCGTAATAGAACTAACGAGGCTCATCACCTGATCAATCGTGAAGGTCGGGTCCGGCAGTTGAGGTTCTGGCTCACTGGCTTGTGATCCCACCGCTGCTGTCGGCGCCATCTCGGGAAACTCCATTAAAAACCACGATTTAACTTGTTCCAAAGCTTTATTTTTATTTTTAAATAGTTTTTACAGCAAGTTCGATCGATAGCTCAGTAAAAAGGTAATGACGCCATGTTTTTCAAGATTATGTCACTTCACAAAATCAAAACAAAACCTATTACAGAAATTTAATAATTTAACACCACATAAAATATAGTATTTACTTTAACTTATGCAAACCGTTTTTAAATCATGTTATCTAATACAAACCAATTATTTTAAAGCCTTTTTACATTTATAATCAATGTGAACAAATTAATTTTCGATGAGACAAGTGGCGCCACGCGGCGCGAATTCGAAACAATTTACCAGTCAATTCAAATTAATTAATGTAAGAAAACTTTGACTTCTACACATTTAAATATGGATTTGAATTAAATCCCATTAAAATAATAACATATAAATTTAGAAGGTAATTCGACGCTAATTTGAGACACAATAACATCAAAAATAATAGCTATGCTGCCAAGACTAAAATCATTGACATTAAACATTAAAATAACCAATGCTATCCTTTTGAAACTAATAATTAACATTTTGAAGTCGGAAAACAACAATTATCATAAAATTAGAATTACTTAGTAACTATTCTCAGTACATTTTAAATCAATTTAAATTATAACTACTGCTAAGTCAACTAGGTGGCGCTACGTCTGCGCCCATATATACCTACCTACTTTATCGATATTTTCTGGATATATATAGAACATACAAACATCGCATTCACTGACCCAGAAAAACTTGTTGCTTACATAAATTTAACATTACTTTTTCAATAAACGTTATAAATACAAAGTGAAAAAGGATGATAAGATATTGACTAGCATTCGCTGGGTAAATCAGGTGTAGATTAACTTGATGGCCTGTTAAACTAGGAAATTCAGACTATAATACTAAAAAAAAATAGACGCTGTCTCGAATGTGACGTCTCTCACGGCAAAGCTTATTATTTTGAAGATTTTTAAGTCTAACAACTACCACAACTTCGTTTTCAAGTTGGTGACATATTTTTTTCAAAACGGATCAGTAATTCCCGAGATTACCTTCTACAAACATACATAAAAATATACTGCTGCGCGCTAAACGCGGTACGCACCTTTTCTGCCGGCTAGCCTAGGGACGAGCGGTGTGTTCGTTAGCTAGGGGGATGTTACATACCGGTGTAACCAATAATCGAGGCAGGGTCCCTTCTAAAGGGGCGCCACCAGTCCTTACAACTGGGAGGTGAATAATAACAATGAGATTCACCTCAAATTTCTATTTATTTAACTATATTCTTATTTTAAGTTCTTAAATTTAGGGTTAGTTTTTACAATTAAATTATTCTTAAAGTTCTATTCTTTTCTATTTAGTTCTATTTATTCTATGGCTGCAATAAGCTTTCTTAATATTCTATGTTACATAGTGTTCCGGACATGAAGATGGGCCCTTCCCATGCCGGTTCGTAGGTTGTTTAACCTTTCTAATACATTAATTGCTAAGGAGGCATCCGCTAGTTATTGGAACACAGCTGGCCCGGAGCAATCGTCGACTCGCGACATGTGGCGTCAGCGTAGTCTCGTCAAAGTGGATTCTCAAGGTGAAAAAAAATAAAAATTGGGGGAACGTCACCCATCGGCGGTCCCAGCGTAAGATTGCGCACCCGTTGGCGAGGCGATTATCTTAGCTTTGGACTTTGGAGTTTGTAGCTTTGGAGCTTTGGAAGCTTTGGACTTTGGAGCGGCAATCTGTGAACGAAAGATATTTCGCTACAGATCACCACGAAATAAATTAGATTCTAATAGGATTCTACTAAGAAAGGATGGAGTTTTTACCTGCCGCTCCATAAAATATGGCGTAGTTGGGGCACGCCATGTTTCTTCTTGGGCGCGTGTCGGCCGCGACGCCACCCGTCCGAACTCCGCGATATTCTATAGAATTACGTAAATTTAGTGAAGGAAACAACGATGGAGGGACTGGGATTCTTTTCCCTGAAGAAATTAAACTGTTCACTTACTTCTTTTCTATTCTTTCTCGAAATTCTCGGGAGCCGGTATTTGCGACGCCGGGACGCTAGTTGAAAAGACCCTTGACAGATTTGATTGTCAGAGCGTAGACAAACGTCAAAACGTGGTGCTCCAGACACGAACACATCAACCTGTCAAACTTGACTGACATACCATGGCTGGTAAAACCCTGAAATTTCTAATTCTAAGGCAATAAAGCCTGTGAAAAACAACGAATAACTGTTAATTAGGAGATTCTACTACTATGCTAGAAAAGCTGAAAGACTAAACAAATTTTAAAGGTTTTAACAATTTAACAAAGATTTCTTATCGGTTTTTTATGTTTGAGCGTACAACAGGATTTCTCGCATTGCTTGACGCTTCTTTCTGGCAATGATCTAGCGAATCGATCAATATTATTATTTATGGCAACTCGATGACAGCTGTCGTTACTGTCAAAAGTCATAATGACTAGGCTAGTAATAACAACAAATGTTAATTAAATTTGAGTTTACTAAATATGTGATATTTACGAAGAAAATCCCCAAGCAATGGATATGTTGTCTAAGTTCAATGCTTAAGGAATGTACCCGTAACAACACTCGTGGCAAAAACAATTCTTTCTATTGAAAAATAACGTAAGTAATGGTGCCTAACTTACTCCGTGAAGAATGCATTCTGCTGACCTTTCTTGGCGTCGCCGGCGTTGAATGTACACCAGCACAGCCCCTGCGGGCTGTCCTACGACCGATCAACAAGATGCACCCCTCCCGGAGGCGCTTTACATCGAAAAAACTTAATGTTCAAATGTCATGCAACAATACTTACAATATTATCCCTATATAATACGTATATAGAAGTGTAGATTATAATATTTGCTGTCTTTCCTTAAGTTATACGTCTTGTTATGCAATCTTACGATGTCAGGAATGATGTCTTAACATATATATCTTGATGACATTCACGGACTGAGACCCTAGCGGTAGTAGTCACTGAAACGTTTTCGCTTTTATTTAACGGGAATACCTGTGAATGTAATTGCCGTCGTTGTGTAGCTTTAGAAAGTATTGTTTAAGAAAGATTTGATCACACATGTGACAAGCCGATTGTGGCTGACGAAAGGAGTATAACTTAGTAAACGCGCTAAGTAGGAATACCCTTGTAGAACCTAATTGTTTTAAATTGACGAATCAGTCCGGCTAGTTTCTCTTTAATTGCAAGATTCTAATGTTAACATTATAATCACGCCACAGTTTTACAACAAAAGCTATGCTCACACAGTAACGAGAATATACATAACACTAAACACGCACATGTAAACAAAATAAAATAATAGTAAATAAAGTTACATAAAGTCAAAGTTCAATACAGTTAACAGTTCAATACAGTTAACAGTTCAATACAGTTAACAGTTCAATACAGTTAACAGTTCAATACAGTTAACAGCTCAATACAGTTAACAGCTCAATACAGTTAACAGCTCAATACAGTTAACAGCTCAATACAGTTAACAGCTCAATACAGTTAACAGCTCAATACAGTTAACAGCTCAATACAGTTAACAGCTCAATACAGTTAACAGCTCAATACAGTTAACAGCTCAATACAGTTAACAGCTCAATACAGTTAATAGCTCAATACAGTTAACAGCTCAATACAGTTAACAGCTCAATACAGTTAACAGCTCAATACAGTTAACAGCTCAATACAGTTAACAGCTCAATACAGTTAACAGCTCAATACAGTTAACAGCTCAATACAGTTAACAGCTCAATACAGTTAACAGCTCAATACAGTTAACAGCTCAATACAGTTAACAGCTCAATACAGTTAACAGCTCAATACAGTTAACAGCTCAATACAGTTAACAGCTCAATACAGTTAACAGCTCAATACAGTTAACAGCTCAATACAGTTAACAGCTCAATACAGTTAACAGCTCAATACAGTTAGCAGCTCAATACAGTTAGCAGCTCAATACAGTTAACAGCTCAATACAGTTAACAGCTCAATACAGTTAACAGCTCAATACAGTTAACAGTTAAAAGTTCAATATAGTTAACAGTTAAAAGTTCAATATAGTTAACAGTTAAAAGTTCAATACAGTTAACAGTTAAAAGTTCAATGCAGTTAACAGTTAAAAGTTCAATGCAGTTAACAGTTAAAATCAATGCAGTTAATAGTTAAAAGTTCAATGCAGTTAACAGTCAAAAGTTCAATGCAGTTAACAGTTAAAAGTTCAATGCAGTTAACGGTTAAAAGATCAATGCAGTTAACAGTTATAAATACAGTTTACAGTTAAAAGTCCAATTCAGTTAAAAGTTAAAAGTTCAATACAATTAACAGTTCAACACTTTCAAATAATTTCACTGTTGGGATACTCTACAAAGATTAACGGGGTACAGCTATCACCGGCCGTTATTTCAACACCTTGCGGGAGAAACTCAATTCAGACGTGTTAGAGTGAGTGTACATGGAACGTCGATGTCGTACGAGACATAAATGACACCCAGTTCTACAATAACCTTCTCCCGATTTCAACTTTTGTATGGGCGTAGAAATTTACTTTTGCCAACTTACCCTACCGGGAAACGTCACGACACTAGAACAAGTGCCACAAAATAAATAGAATCTGCGGAGGTAAATATTGACGGGAATATGACTCGCATGAAAAAGCGATTAGACCAAAAACTTAAGAAATTAATAAAGTACTCGGTAGGACAATTCAAATCAATTGAAATTAAAATGCAAGTATAAAGTGAAATATTAAGACCTTATACATTAATAGTTTTGATGCAGCTCTTCTAATGACCGGGAAATAGTTATTGGGCGATTTCATCGATCTGCACGAGGTAGTACATAATACTATGAAGCTATTCCTAGTTGTACCTAGGAATTTATCTGATCTGTAGTTCCTGATTCGGTAATTCAGTTATTTATTTGAATATTCGGTATTTCAGCCTGCCTCTTGCTGTCTATACGCTTGTTGTGTACCTATTATCATGAATAGTTAGCGTTGGTATTTACGAAGTAAAACTCCAGAAATATAAGCAGTTTATTAAAATTTCAACAGTAATTTATCACCATATAAAACATTTACCGTTGCTACAGTCAGGTGCAGTGAATGTGTAGGAGTCTCCTTAAATTCATGTGGTAAACTGAAACAAAAATATTAATGAGTAATGTACCAATGCTGATTACGAAATATTTTATTAAATAACAATTTCAGGTGTTTATTTATATTAAAGAACGTTCAACGTATTATAAGACCATATCTAAAAGGTATAGGGGATTGTTATTCTCAAATTAAAATATAAAAATGGCTACTTGACAACTTGCAGAAATAATTCAAGGACTATGTGACACTTTTTGTACAGTCTGTGTGACCTGAACATTAATATCAATACTTACCTTCTTTGTCTACAATCTATTCAAGTCTGTACCTACTTCATTGTCTGTGTGACCTATATAACTTACTGTGACTTAGAAGCTTCTGTCTGTGTGACTTACTTTATCTTGATGTCTGTGACCTACTAACTTCAGCTATTGTCTATGAGACCTACTTCAGCTACTTCTGTCACCTATCTAAACTACAGTTTGTGTGACGTGCTTAAAAAAAACTACTGTGTGACCTATTCGCTTAATGACATTCAAGTAAGACTCCGCATCTCAATCAAAAGTGCGTGCACGTAAGTATTAAAATGTGAACCTATACTTGGGTTAAGGATTACATATTCGTACAGGCGAGTCTTAATGTGTACCATTCATTATGTAAGTATGATGCAATGTGCAACTTTATGAAAATAAATATATCCTATTCTAATTTGGCTCACTGTCTGTGTGACCTACTTAAATTACAGTCTGTGTGACCTGTTTAAACTACGGTTTGTGACCTGTTTAAACTAGTGTCTGTGTGACCTATAAATGTAGTGTCTGTGTGACCTACAAATCTACAGTCTGTGTGACCTGTTTAAACTAGTGTCTGTGTGACCTATAAAATAACTGTCTGTGTGACCTATAAAGTATACTGTCTGTGTGACCTATAAAATGTACTGTCTGTGTGACCTTTAAAATATACTGTCTGTGTGACCTACAAAAGCTATAGTCTGTGTGACCTACGTTAGATGTGAGTATATAATACCATTAATACAGTTTTAATGTGTAAATAGGTCAGCCTGTCGGTATTTTACAGGATTCATCACGGTGAGTGTGCGATGGATTTACACGAGTTAATCGTCCATCTTCTTTTTATCATCCGACAACAAGACGTACGGAAACTCGGCATCCGTGTATGGTTGACATTCTTCCTGCCAGAAAAAAAACGTTTCGTTTCAACTTTTATAATGCTTACAGCTAAGGAATGGAACACCTTACCAGCTTCTCTGTTTCCCGATACTTATATACTTATAGATGTCTTCAAGTCCAGAGTAAATCGGTATCTTCTAGGCAAGTATGATACATTGACGACCGCGTCACTACTTTCCATCAAGTCAGATAGCAGTCAAATGTTTGCTTATCAATTAATAAAAAATAAATAAAATAAAGGTGACTTATGTGAAATATAAAGCAAAGAGGATTGTAACCTGCCATGTGTATATAAATTATTAAAAATATAAATTATTATATATTACTATATACCAATAAGCTACATAGTCGCTACCATTAATTAGACAGTCACTCATATCACTTTACTTGTACAAGTTACTGCTTCTTCTTTTCTAATTTCTAGGTGACTGACGGTGCGGAAACCAGGATGCTACCAGAGCGCCGTGGGACACGGCCGTTGCAGGATGGCCGAGTGTTAGCGAATCACATCCATCCATAGCCTACGTCACACTCCGACCATAGACAATAACATGATTAATTATTGAATTAAATAGATAACACTGAATTAGTTGATTAGAATAATTGTTTAAATGTTGTTTAATTATTGAAACGTGGTTTTATCAATTATATAAATTTTAACGGTTGTTTTACAAACTAGTGATTGTACATTTTGGCGCCAGCAGCAGTGGCGCCACTAGTAGTTTATTAACTTAATTATCTAATCATCAATTAAATAATGTAACTAACTCATCATAATTCTTAACTAAATATTTAAGCTACTAACGTTTCTTTAGTCTGTTCATTTATTGTAAAATAACATTCTTGATATAACTTAATGAACATGATTTGAAAACTCGTAGTTCGTATAAGAGTGACAGCTATGCTTGACAGCATTCATTGTGAATTAATAAGTGCTTTAAGGCGGAAGCTCTGCCCAAAATATAAATGTTGGAACATAAACGACGTTTTGTTTAAAACCAAATCCCGAGAAACTTCACACAAGTAAAGATAGTGATGTGCCTAAAGTGGATAAGTGCTTAACACCCATGCCAAGAAAAACTATATTTCCTTAGGGACTTTAAATGAAATAGATTAAAGTACCAGTGGATCACCTTGTTCTCATTTTCATCCTCACACTGCATTTTCATCTTTCTCCCCTGGGAGCATGTACGGTGCAACCGTTCATCTTTTGTAAAATCATCAATTTACGCGACACGCGCGACCTAATTATGCAAATCAAAGACAGTTCGCAATTGGCTATCAAGAACGCCGCGCGTGCTCGCGATCATTATCATTTCATCAAATTATCAAGTTTAATTAATACAGTTTTATACTAAATCAAGACTCTTTTTATTTCTAATGTACTGAGCTATCACGAGCTCGTACAATGTCTTTCCTTTTCTTGAAGTGGTTGATATACTACCAAAATAAATATTTAGGATTAATAATAAAATAATACAATGTTTGTTAGTTTTTTTATTGAGATCATAATACTATCAATCTTATACATTAGGTAACTAGAATAATAATTTACTTATTTATTCACTTAAATTACAGAAAAACTTAATTTTAGAGCACTCGGTAAGTACTTAGTGTTTACTGTTAGATATATGTGGGTAATCCGCTGATGTTTATATACCCTCGTGCTACAATAAACAGTCTTGTTAACCGCCCGATCGTGTTTCATTACGCCAAACCTTACTAGCGACGATTTAAATTGGTTTTAGCGTAATAATTACAATGCCGTACGGTAAAATCGATAGTTTTGATCTGTCTTCGCGAAAGTGGTCGACGTACGTAAACCGTGTTAAGCAACTCATGCTATTAAATGAAATTAAAGAATCGTTGCATGTGGCGACGCTCATTACGGTAGTCGGCGAACCTACCTACGACTTAATGTGCGATTTGTGTGCTCCCGACGAACCCGAGAAGAAATCTTTTAAGGAATTGGTCACCATCGTCCAGCAGCATCTAGAACCCAGGCGATCGGATATCGCGGAATGGCATATTTTCCGCTTGCGTCGTCAAGGGCCAGGAGAAGAGCTCAGTTTATATTTGCAACATCTCAAGCATCTAGCGAGTACATGCAACTTCGGCGAAAAACTCGAAGAGAATCTAAGAGATCAGTTCGTCTCTGGCCTCGCGAGTGACGAGATGCGCAGTAGGCTGTTCGCGGAGAAGGATTTGGATTACAGACGGGCGGTAGACCTGGCGCTGGCGCTGGAGGCTGCGGACCGGCACGCGGAGGCGAGCGGCTCGGGCGGCACCGCGCGGGGCGCGGGTGCGGCTGCGGACGCGGCCGCGGGGCCGTCGGCCGTGCACAGGATCGGCGCCACGCCGGCGTCGACGGCGGCGGCGGGCCCGGCGGCGCGGTACAACCGGCAGCAACGTAATTGTTGGAGATGCGGGCGTCAGCACACTCCCGATAAGTGTCGCTATAAGCGGTATAATTGTGATGAGTGCGGTGCAAAGGGCCATCTCCGGGCTATGTGCAAAAGTGCGCGTTCTAACAATGATAATAATTGCGGTTCGTTAGGTAAAGTGCAACGGAAAAATCAGTTTTATATCGAAATGGATTCGGAGAGCGAGGATAGCGATTTCTTCAACATCGTCATGGATGGAGAGGACGATAAACCGTATGTAGTGAACATTCTAATTAATGACATTCCCGTAGACTTTGAAATAGATACAGGCAGTAAGATATCAGCCATAAATGAACGTGATTACGAGAAATACTTTAAAAATTGTGAGTTGTCAAAGTGTAACTTAAAATTTAAGGCATATACGGGAGGCAAAATATTGCCCATCGGCTTTATCAGCGTGTCCGTGTGCTATCAAAGCGCGCATGAGAAGCGCGAGGCGGCAGATCTTCCATTGTACGTCATTCCAGGCGGCGGGCCGCCGCTGCTCGGCCGCATGTGGTTACGTCACTTAAAATTAAAAAATATTGAAATTCAAGTTAATAATATCGACGCCTACGTTTCGAATACGAGTGATGAAGCCGATCGCGCAATCTCGTTATTAAAGCAGGATTTCCCCGATGTTTTTGCAGACGGTTTAGGAACATGCACTAAGATGTTTTCATTAAAGTTAAAAGACGACGAACCTATATTTCATAAAGCGCGCAATCTACCGTTAGCATTAAAAGCGCCCGTAGAAAAGGAGTTAGAGCGCCTTGTTAATGAGGGCACCATTGTAAAAGTTGAATCCTCTGAATTTGGTACGCCTATCGTCCCGGTAGTAAAGAAGTGCGGAAGTATTCGAATTTGTGGCGATTACAAAGTAACAATTAATCCAAAATTAAAGCGTGAACCGTATCCGTTGCCGCGTATCGAGGAGCTTTATTCTGCATTAAGAGGAGCCCAAATATTTACAAAAATTGATTTGGCACACGCATACGAACAGGTTTTACTATCACCTGAGTCTCGACCTTGTACCACGATAAGCACGCATGTTGGCACTTTCGAATACATTCGAACTCCTTACGGTTTATGTAGTATTCCAGAGAAGTTTCAAAAGTTGATGTAGGAGGTCCTGAGAGGCGTCCCAATGACGGCCGTGTACTTCGATGATGCCTGCATTGGGGGGACCTCGAAGGAAAATAACATGAAAAATGTCCGTGAGGTTTTAAGGCGTTTACAAGCGGTAGGACTTAGAATTAAGTTAGAAAAGTGTGAATTTTTCAAACCCGCTGTGTGTTACCTGGGGCATATCATAGATAAGGATGGCTTGCACCCAGATAAAAAGAAAATAATTGCTGTTTCGAATGCCCCGCGTCCCACCGACGTCCATCAGTTAAAATCATTTTTGGGCCTCGTAAACTATTATGGGAAATTTATTTCACATTTGGGTAAAATTTTATATCCTCTGTATAATTTGTTAAAAAGAAAAGTACACTGGCAATGGAGCTCCGAATGCGAAGAAGCATTTATTAAAATTAAAAAAATATTAAGTGGAGAACAGTGCCTGGCCCACTACGACCCAACTTTGCCGCTCGTGCTCAGCGCCGACAGCTCAGCTTACGGCCTAGGTGCAGTTCTGGCCCACAAGTACCCGGACGGTTCCGAGAAACCGGTTTGTTACGTGTCGCGCACTCTCAATGAAGCGGAGAAGTCGTATAGTCAGCTGGATAAGGAGGCACTAGCGATTTTTTTTGGAGTTATTAAAAATCATCAATATTTATTCGGGAGATCGTTCATTATTCGTACCGATCACAAACCTTTGTCATATATATTCGGAGATAAGGTTGGCATTCCACAGACGGCGGCTAGCCGACTGCAGCGATATGCAGCCCGCCTGGCGGCTTACGACTTTACCGTGGAGTGGGTGAGCTCGGCACAAAACGGCCCAGCCGATTGTTTGTCTCGTTTGCCCTTATCTCGCGAAGTACCGAAGGCGCGCGCATCCGCGCACAATGATGACGTTACCGTATCATATTTAATGTTTTTAGAAAACGAGTTTCCTATCAGTCACAAGGAAGTGGCTGCTGCGACAAAGGTCGATCCTATATTGCGTGTGATCTATAAATATATTTTATTCGGGTGGCCTAATCATACTGACGTGGAACAAGAAAAGGGCTATTTTAATCAGAAAGATAATTTGTTCGTCGAGCAGGGTTGTATCGTATATAATTATCGCGTAGTCGTTCCACCGAAATTTAGACAATACATATTACGCGAACTGCACGAAGGTCATTTGGGAGTCGTGAAAATGAAAAGCATTGCGCGTAGTTACGTGTACTGGCCGGGGCTGCTGGCCGATTCAGAACCCTACGACAACATACCGAATCGATTCGATTGGATAACGATCTCGTGTCGTAGGTTTCTTTTCGAGCTATTCAGAACATCCGCCCCGAGGATTCGACACGGTTTCGGTTACGATATCGAAATCGATACGACAACATGTTGCATTTACGGAGTTCGTTTTGTGTGCAATACTCGTAGAAAATTGTATTATTTTCTAGATGATATAAAAATGTTTTCAATTTATCAAAATTTATTATAACAACGTTTATCACGAATTAAAATATAATCAACAATTATAAGTGCCAGATATTGGTAGAAATATAAAAAAACAAGAGCTTCGTAAACACCCACCTGCTGATATCCACTTGACATTAATGTTTAATCTATGCTTTAGACATTGACAAACCGCCAAATTTAAATGTCTATCGCAAATTGTTTAAAAATTACAATTACATAGTATCACAGAGTACTTTATAATAATTATATAGGTACCTACAGTGATTTTATTTCGGTAGATTTATGCATCTTATTAAGTAATCTTATAGTAGTAGGTAAATAGTTCTAAAATAATCAAAGCGAACTTAACCTGTAAATAAATACTAGACTTGGTAGGTACTTTATTACATAGAATTAGTTTATGTTGAATCTTACTGTGAGTTTTATTTTATTCGTAGTAGAAAATGTAATTTATTTAACAAGAGACGGAATATACTCGGTATTGACGGTCAAATCTAATGCTTTCGAGTGATATGTTGCACTCGATAAGTTGTCGTGGAAATTAATCGGACGTTCGAAAACTTTGCTTCGATATCTGCATTGTGAATAAAGTTCTCGGTCGATAAATACGCGTTTATCGTACGGTTACGATTGGTTATCGACTACGACAATTTGAACGTCGATTCGACTATTGTGAATTTAAAATATTTTGAATCGTACGATATCAAACCGAATCGATCGACAAATGAGTTGTCGTGAGGTTCTGAATCGGCCAGCTGGACGCGGACATCGAACAGCTGTGCCGGTCCTGCGAGGCCTGCCGCCAGCAGCGCGCCGCGCCGCCGCACGCGCCCCTCGCCCCGTGGCAATTCCCCTCGCGCCCGTGGCAGAGACTGCACGCAGATTTTGCCGAGTGCAAAGGTAAACATTATCTTATCGTGATCGATGCGCACAGTAAGTGGATCGAAGTTTTTCAAATGAATAGCACGACCGCTAAATTAGTGATAAATATATTTAGAGAGCTGTTCGCGCGTTTCGGCCTGCCATTGCAATTAGTGACCGATAACGGTCCACCGTTCACGTCACAGGAGTTAAAGAATTATTTTGCTAAAAATGCAATCGTTCATTCGTTAACTAGTCCTTATAGGCCCAAAGGTAACGGAGCCGCAGAAAATGCTGTACGAACCGTCAAAAATTGCATTAAAAAAGCGTATACTGAAGGAACGGACGTAACGCAGGCCATTAGCAAAATGCTTTTTCAATACAGAAATTGCGAACACGCCACCACTGGGGTGGCGCCGGCAGTAGCCTTGATGGGGCGGCGGCTGCGCGGGCGCCTAGACGTCCTGCGGCCGAGTACTGAGGAGCGCGTGCGCGACAAGCAAAGGCAGCAGGTAGTACGCGCGGGCGGCACGCCGCGTCAGGCGCACCCCCGGGCGAAACTGTCTATATTCGCGATTATACCAAAAATAGGGATAAATGGGTGGAAGGACAGATAGAGAATTGTGAAGGCCCTGCCTCGTATTCTGTAAGTTTGCCGAATAATGCTAATAATGTAAGACGGCATATAGATCAAATTTTAGTACCTAAGCCGACAAAAAAACGATTTTCATTGTCATGTACTATGTCAAACGATAAGGAGATCACCAAGGTCAATAGTGAAACTAAGGATGTTTCTGTTGCGACGAGCGGTGTCACCAAAAGCCCCGAGCCAACCGTGACTCGAAACGCTGAGTCAGGCGCCGCGGCCGCGTATGCTACTGATGATACCGAACACGTAGAATTAGCTTGCTCGTCCCCTGCACCAAAAGTTGCGTATAATATGCGCCTGCGTCCTCGCCGCAACAGACCGCTTTAACATGAATGGTACCTTCCTAAGTGATCTTATGTTACCGTATTTACTTTTAAGTATTAGAATTAGAGATAAAGTTTATTTTGTTATTTAGATAAGGAGGTGTTAGATATATGTGGGTAATCCGCTGATGTTTATATACCCTCGTGCTACAATAAACAGTCTTGTTAACCGCCCGATCGTGTTTCATTACGCCAAACCTTACTTTTACAAATAGAAAGAAAGTAAGAAAATACATTTATTCAAGACAGATACACGCAACATTACATTAAACTATAATACTACACTACACATAACAAATAATACTATACTATACATATAACAGAAAAAGATAACACATGTAATAACATATATAATAAATACATAATATAATTATAGTATAATGGAATGTTTATTTATTTATTTATACTTTAGCACAAAACAGTTTGTACATGGAGGACTTAATGCTAGATAGCATTTTCTACCAGTCATCCAGGACGTGCAAGAAAAAATGGTAGCGGTGCAGTAAAGTGTGTTATAGGAAATATTAAACCACATAAACTTAATATATACATAATAGGTATAAGCATATTATGCAAGCCTAATTATAAAATATATACTTAAATATATACATAATAAATATATACTTAAGTCATTACAGAAATAAAAAGACATATACCAGCAATAATAAATGACTAATGTTGCGCAATATCAGGAAAAGGCTCCGACTCAGCATAAAAACTAAGGTAATAAGGTAAGGTAATACATACCTTAGTACTGATTTTCAGCCGGAACCTATGACCGTGACATCATGAACAGCAAGATAAGGGACGAATACAACATATATATTTATAACAAAAGTGAACAAAATATACACAAATGGCCTATTCTATTCTAACCTAAAAGTAAACACATTTTCCCAGCAGACAAAATATTTCATTCCGGAAAGGAAGAACACAATAGGTACAAATACGACACAAATAATACAATAAGTTTTTAGAAATATGTAAGACAAAAAAGCAAGCAGGCAATAATTAACGACCTTAAGCTGGAGGGTAAATAGGGTAGGTGTAATAATTAAGCTATTTTAGATGCACTAGTGCCTACACTATGATTCCCTGTGTCGTGGGGCACTAGTCTCTTCCGTTTGTTAGTATATTTGTTGTTATCTATATTAATAGCTAGAAATGAACTAAAACAATAGGTAGGTACAGATTTACTAAATTAGGTAACTAATCTTTCTACTTCGGAGTATATACAGTAGGTATTGCCCGTAGCAAAAGGTCGGCATTATTTCATCATAAACTAGGTGCGCATAATGCGAGTATCAATCTTTATTGAGCGAGTGTGGCTCAGTGGGAGCTCGTGCGACTTTCGATCCGACGCACCCGAGTTCGAATCCCGCTGGCCCCGCACCACTGACTTTCTTAAGTTATGTGCGGATTTAACACTCGCTCCGAAAACGGTGAAGGAAAACATCGTGAGGAAACCGGTATGTCCAAGAATTTGTCACAAAAAATTCAAGGACATGTGACATCCACCAACCCGCACTGGGCCAGCGTGGTGGATTATGGCCCATTCTCTCTCTATGAGGGAAGACCCCTGTCCCAGCAGTGGGAACGTGATGGGCTGATGATGATGAATCTTTATAGTAAGGTATCATGTTCTATGCATTCAATTTTGAACTCAAGGACAGGAGAGGTATATGCTTTGTAAATAGATGAGAAAGCGTGGATCGCTATTTATGCATCCATTTTTTAACCCTTCTTACTTGTAGGTACACAGAATGATCTACTGCTGTTGCACAATTGACTTACATCTAATAAATAAATATTCTGACATCAACAAACTCATTAGGGTGTTAGCATATGTATTGCGATTTTACAATAATATTAAACCTACGGGTAATAAAGTCAAGTCAAATTATTTGACGAGCAAGGAGCTTCATCAAGCTTTATTATTGTTGATCAAAACTGAACAGCAAAGTTACTTCAGTGACGAAATAAAATGCTTGCAAAATAATAAACACATTACAGGCCCTCTGAAACCTTTGCATCCATTCATAGATTCACAAAATATGTTGAGAGTAGGGGGACGGCTAGAAAATGCGAATATTCCATTTCAACAAAAGCATCCCATTATCTTACCAAAATATTCAAAGATAACAGCGCTCATCATTCATCATGAGCATCTAAGATTGCTTCATGCAGGGCCCAAATTATTGTTATCACATCTCAATCAAAGATATTGGCTAATAAATGGAATGAGACAAGTAAAAAAAGTTACTCATAAATGTTTAATTTGTTTTAGGATGAAAGCTGCCTGTGCAAAACAACTGATGGGAACTCTGCCGCAACAGAGAGTCACTGCATCCAGAGCCTTCCAAGCAGTCGGAATAGACTTCGCTGGGCCGGTGCTACTAAAAAATTCAAGGATAAGGCGAGCATTGCAAACTAAAGGTTACATATGTGTTTTCGTCTGCTTTCAAACAAAAGCTATTCATCTTGAGTTGGCATCAGACCTCACCACAGATACCTTCCTTGCCTGATTTAAAAGATTTATATCGAGAAGAGCCCTGCCTAGCGAGGTCTTCTGCGACAACGGAAGTGCCTTTCGAGGGGCAGCCAACCATCTTGTTGAATTGTACAGGCTCAACACCTCTGCAGACCATCAAACCCGGGTGCAAAATTACGCATCTGAACAAGGTGTCAAGTTTCACTTTACACCCAGTTACTCACCTGTGTTCGCTGGTCTTGCAGAGAGTGCAGTTAAAAGCATGAAATATTTCTTAAAAAGGGCTATTGAAAAATATGTACTTACGTATGAGCAGCTCAGCACTGTGCTTTGTCAAATAGAAGCTGTATTGAATTCTAGGCCGCTGATGCCAGTATCTTCTTCAAACATTGCAGATTTCAGTTATTTGACCCCAGCACACTTTCTGGTAGGTGTGCCACTCGCCTCTTATCCAGAGCCAGATGTCTCAGAGGTACCAATCAATAGACTAAAATTTTGGCAAGTAGTAGAGAATATAAAGCAACGTTTCTGGAAGGTCTGGCACAAGCATTATTTAAATGTACTTCAAACTCGTCCGAAATGGCGCGATGATTTGCCAAATGTTAATGTAGGTATGTTAGTATTGTTAAGAGAGCCTAACTCTCCCCCCCTGCATTGGCCTATGGCTCGTGTAACCAAGGTTTATCCAGGGCTGGACCAAAAAGTGAGAGCATTGGAAGTTACTGCTCCCAATGGAAAAACTTATAAACGATCTCTCTCAGGAATATGTATATTGCCATTAAGTTAGTATAGTATACCTATATTGCTATTAAGTTAGGATTAATTTAAGTTTAACATGAGAATAGTTCTAAAATGTAAAAACTAACATGTAAAAGGAGAATAATGTTAAGTAAGCATATATGTGTAATAGCACAATACCTAGTTTGTAGGGAAGATTAAATACATATGGCATACAGTTAATATAAGTCAAGTCCATGTAGAATTTTGTAACGCCTAAAAGTTTAAACAAATAATAGAGATTGTAAAAATTTTGCAAAGTATAGTAAATTCAAGTCGAAGGTTGTAAATGTATAAAATGTTGTTAAGCCTTTTGAGGCCGCAACATGTTGGCAACACCAACAAAGTTTTTTGTTTACTGGTAACTGAGTGATTTTGACGTTTTTTGGGGTGAACCGAACTGTCATGGTTTGACTAAGCAATTTTGTATTACGTTGTCTTCAATATACCATAATAAATTAATATTTTGGCCAACCTGTGTTTGGATTTATACACTGTGCCAATCTAATAAAGCTCTCCGTAAAATCAACAAAGCTCCTATGCAGATTACGACTACATCCACTTGTCCATTTGAAAGAATCAGTCTCGATATTGTTGGGCCATTGCCTGAAGCTGGACTCCTAAAGTTAAAGTACATACTCACCCTTCAAGATGATCTCATGAAGTTTTCTCTCGCTTATCCAATTTCAAATGCTACAGCAGAAGAATCCTGTGAATGCCTAGTTCACTTCATAACTCTCTTCGGCATCCCAAAATCAATACTTACAGACCAAGGAACCAATTTTACCGCCGACCTATTTAAACGAACTTGCGAATTTTTAAAGATAAAACAGATCTGGTCTTCACCTTACCATCCTCAGACACAAGGAGCACTCGAAAGAAGCCACTCGACCTTAAAAGAATATTTAAAATCTTATGTGAATGAGAACCATTCTAATTGGCATAAATTCGTGTATACTGCCATGCTAACTTATAATAGCACTGTCCACACCACAACGCGTTTCACTCCCTACGAACTTGTTTTCGGACATAAGCCCTATATTCCTGACTCTGTTTTCGAGCTACGCAACGATATTACATATCCTGATTATATCAAAATGCTTCATCACCGTCTCAAAATATCTCGAGAAAAAGCATTACAAAATATTCAAACCTCTAAGGAAAAGTCAAAAACCTACTATGATAAACATAGTCGTTCAGTACAGTATAAAGTTGGCGACTTTGCATACTTAAAAAACCATCTCAGACTGCGAAAAGCTCTTTCCCCACTGTGGAAAGGTCCCTACAAAATTGTAAAAATAAATAGTAACAATACCTTGACTCTCCTCATAAATCGACGCCATGTGACCCATCACTTTGATGAAGTAAAACCTGCAAATCAAAATGACTAGAGTATATTAGACATAAGTATATATATATAATCTAATTTCTATTTACAAATTTACTATTAAACTTAGACACTAATTCCTATTTACATAATTATACAAATCAGACTAGCATAGTTATTATGATTTACAGAATCATCGCCGCTCACTGTAGCACCGCCCTGGCAACTGATGACAATCAATTTGTGGAATTCATCAATAAAAGCCCTGGTATATACTTCGATCCTGTTGGCACACTTAAAATAATTAACGATTTTGTTCATATAATTATCCTTATAGATATAACATTTACTCCGACCCACATTGAAAATATAAAAAGTGTTTTCGGCACAATACGTTACATTTGCCAGCAAAGCGAAACCGTTAACAATATCGAATGTCACAATATGATCCAACCTCTTGATTCTTTACTGAACGATATTAAACGAAATTACGAATATATCTCACACCTCATACCTGTCAATTCAAAAAGATCCGCTTGGTTCTCTGCTGTCGGAACTGTTTTCAAGCACATATTCGGAACTTTGGATGAAGATGATGCTCATAAATATAATCAAGCTATTAGAAGATTGCATAACACTGACAAAGATTTGAAAACAAGTCTAACTCAAAGTATTTTTATTTCGAGATCAGCAATTTCAAACTTCAATTCATCAATTCTTGAATTAAACAAAAATCAGTTTTTACTAAATGACGCTATGGAAAAAGTAAACTTGGCTGTTAAAAATATCTCAGAGATCACCAACTCTATTTATTTCAAAAGTAATTTAGACGAAATTCTTAACGTATTGCAAGCAAATTTGTTAACACTATCTTTTAAGATGGAAGATATTGTGAATAGTATTTTATTTGCAAGATCTAATACAATACACCCTTCAATTGTGACCCCAAAACAATTGTATAATGACATAGTTAGTAGTTTTAAGACTATACTAAGTTTAAGGAATTCCCTGTAGAATTAAGTTTAGATAACATTCATTTATTGATGAATTTAGCGGATTTAGTTTCTTACTACCTTAATGATAAGTTGGTGTTTGTAATTAAAATACCTTTGGTTAATGTTATTACTTATAGTTTGTATAAGAGTGTGCCTATACCAGTTCCGCATGATCTTAACTCACCAAATTCTTTTGCACTAACAATAACATCTAAATCTTATGTTGGTCTTAGCGAAGATAGGAATACTTACTTAAATATTGATAATATAAATTCATGTAGAGTTATTATTGGTAAACAATTTGTATGTAAGTCTATAGATGTATTTAGTGTCACTAATAATCCCAATTGCGAAATAGAAATAATGACAAAAGCTGTTGAAACTTTACCAGGTATATGCGAAACGAAATTTTTATACGGTACTATTGATATTTGGCATAAGTTAAATGGAAACAAATGGATTTTCATTCAGTCAGAACATTCTAAATTGACTATTGAATGCAATTCAAATGTAACTGATACCATCATATCAAGAACTGGAATTCTAAAATTAAAACCCGAATGTACTGCTTTTTGTAAGGAAATTAAATTAAAAGCAAAAGAAAACTATAAAACCATTGTTAACCCTATTACTTCAAATTTTAATATTATAAATGATACTTGTTGTAATTATAAAAGATTTTTGGCGTTAAACATTGATATTTCTACATCTAAAATTAATAATGTGAACTTAGACAATCTGAAATTTATAAATAACTTACCTGATAAAATTGTTAATGATTACAGTGAAGACTTATTAGATGACGATTTTACCTCTAATTATATAAGTGTGTCGCTAAGCGCCATAGCATTTGTCGTAGTTTTAGGTTTTATAATATATAATGTTAAAGTTGGTAGATGTTCAATATTGCATAAAACTAATCGTAATAATGAACCAGATCCTGAAAATATTTCCTTGAGTTTCGCATCTCCAAATCCTCCACCTCGTTTCCGTATGGAATAACTAATTTTCAGATTACATTCTCCGTAAACTTACTTAAAGAAATAAGTTTACTCTTGTTGGGGGAGTTGTTATACCCGGTTTGCCCCTCTGAATTCCCTGACCTTTCATCCCTTAATTGCAACTCAGCTTTCTCCTTGTTTTGATAGATCCCACCTACCTTTTTTTTTTTTTTTTTTTTTTACCTGGGGAAATCCTCATGGATACCTCCGGGCACGGGCCCTTCGGTTATGTCAGACTCCGCCTTTCGGCGACCTACTGACTAAAACCCCACGGTTCTCCGTCTTCTGCCATGGTGGGGTGAGATGGGGTCGCGCTAGCATTCACCATCTCACCCCGGCAGATGGCCCGGTATCCGGGCCTCCGGCTGCAGCATTGCTGCACCCAGTCTTGCCCGACGGGGTGGCCGAGTTGACCCTCCCCGCCGCGCCGCCAGCCTTGCAGGCCGGCCATCCACCGACCCGAGGGTCCGCTGAGCCTCTCGCGAGGCTCCCCCGACTCCGCGGAAGATCCGCCGGCCTCATCTGCTGTGCTCTATGCTACCTTCATAGAGACACGCAGAGAGGCCCACCGTTCCCAGCTATTTGCCACGACCAACAAAATCCCACAAGGAGAAGTTATTGATCGTGTTGACAGGGTGCACCGGCCCAGTCACTGCCGTTCCCCCCGGACGTATCCATAAGGGACAAGCAGTGACCGAGCACACGTGGAGGTTGCCGGGACTAGCACCCCAAATCTAGCTCAGTCCGTCTCAATCCTTCATCCGCGCTGGTTCATTTTTACTAAATGTTTTATTTTACTATTTCTGATAATTAACCGACTTCAAAAAAGGAGGAGGTTCTCTATTCGGTTGTTTTTTTTTTTTTTTTTTATGTTTGTTACCTCAGAACTTAGTCATTTATGGACCGATTTGGAAAATTCTTTTTTTATATGAAAGGATATACTTCCAGATTGGTCCTATTTTTAACCGACTTCAAATTAAAAAAGGAGGAGTATATTTTTTCCTTGTTTTTGTTTGTTACCTCAGAACTTCGTCATGTATTACCCGATTTGGAAAAATTCTTTGTTTATTTGAAAGGACATACTTCCAAATTGGTCCCATCATTAACCGACTACAAAAAGGAGGAGTATATTTTTTATGTTTGTTTACTTAGAACTTCGTCAAGCTGATTTGGAAAATTCTTATTTTATTTGTAAGGATATACTTCTAGATTGGTCCCATTATTAACTGACTTCGAATTAAAATAGGAGGAGTATAAATATTTTATTTTGGTACCTCAGAACTTTGTCATTTATGAACCGATATGGAAAATTCTATTTTTATTTGAATGAATGTACTTTCAGAATCGTCGCATTGTGGTCCGACTAATTAATAAAAGGAGTTTTTTTTCTTATTATGTTTGTTATCACAGAACTTCGTCATTTATAAACCAATTTAGAATATTATTTTTAAAGTTTAAAAAAGGAGCAGGTGTGTTTCTATGTGTGGCCTTAATTGTCAGAGGGCAGATTTCGTAGCCTCGTTATCTCGTTTTTCGCTCTGTCGTCGTGTGGTCGAATTAATAATTTGTTGGCGTCCAAATCTGACAAAACGATGCCTTCTAAACTTCTGACACGACTAAGTGCCACATATGTTTGCCCTTTTGCAAATTTTTTTTTACCGAGATCGATCACAGCTCTTTCGAGGGTGGTCCCCTGTAGTTTATGGACTGTGACCGCCCAGCTTAATATTAGAGGAAGCATACGTCGCTCTACATCTCCGTAACCCCTCGCCGCCTGAAATGTAGTGCTTGATGGAGGTATGGGTATGCAACCGTCACTATTTTTAAGGGAAAAAGGAGGAGGTTTACAATTCGACGGTATGTTTTTTTTTTTTTTTTGTGTTTGTTACGCGATTACTCCGCCAATTATGCATTGATTTCAATGATTCTTTTTTTGATTGGTAGGTAATACTTCAAAGGTGGTCCCATATAAATTTTATCGAAATTCATTCAGTAGTTTTTGAAAAAAATAGCAAAAACAAAAAAATATAAGTTTAATCTTCAAGTCGGTTCTTGTTTTTTTCGTAACCAACTTTCTAAAGGTGGAGGTTTGTATTCGACTGCTTCACCTGCTTCACCTAGGGTTGACTTCCGGTGAGGGAACTCCTCAACGGTGAATAGTACAGACACAACATTTCGTAAATGGATTTAACCATAATAGCCTGTTCTAAATTCCATCATGACATGGCAGATACACCCAAGATTGACTTCCGGCGAGGGAACTCTTCAACAGAGATATAGGACAGACATGAAATTTTTTTGTACATGCATTTAATTGTGATAGCCCGTTTTAAACTTCGTCATGATGTGGCTTCTAGATCATAAAAGCTTGTCTTTAAAAACTTTTTGAATTAATTTAATTAAAACTTGTTTTTCACTAAAAAGGGTAAAATAAATTATTTTTCAAAAAAAACTAAACCGACTTCAAAACCACAAATGGCACTCAAAAGTAAAAAATAAATTAATATAATTATCATAAGCGCTACCCACTCATATATTTGAAGTCGGTGCCAGCCAAGTCTAAAAGGTAGTAGATAAATACTACCTACAAGTAGTACTTACTATATACATAGTATTTATCTACTACCTATTAGACTTGGCTGGCACCGACTTCAAATATATGAGTGGGTAGCGCTTATGATAATTATATTAATTTATTTTTTACTTTTGAGTGCCATTTGTGGTTTTGAAGTCGGTTTAGTTTTTTTTGAAAAATAATTTATTTTGAGTTATCTAATTAAATAATAATTAAATTCAATATAATTCTTTTTTTTTTAAACTCAATCTCCGGACCCCGTATAACAGTACGAATGGATAAGTACCTAATTAAAATATTTTAGATCATAATAAAATAATAAAAGTAAACAAACGCAATACACATATTTTGTGTCGCGTCCAAACCCAATTGAATTGTTATTAGTGTTGTCGTATTCTGTCCTTTGACTAAAATTCTGCTCATTTTTAAAGTTCATGCTATTTAGAATACGACTAACGGTGAAATTATATTTAAGGACGGACGATTTAAGTATGTTTGGAAATAAAACTTAGTACTCACTCGATCCATTTCGGGACGTATATTTCACTTTGATCACACTTACAATACTGAATACAGTTTAAAGAACCTTTCTCAATGATAATACTGTCGCTGTGGCTTGGCTCGACTACCCGTCGTTACTTTACAAAAGTAGTCCCCACCTTCGACGCCTCTGATTGGTAGTTCGGGCCAAATTATTACCATAACATAAACAACATCGCTGAGCATATTTCATTATTTTTATAACAACCATGATTTTTAGAGTATACTTTAATGGACTTTAGGAAATAATTTTGTCACACCAAGAACTTATACCAACGCTAGATACACTTTCAGAGGGTAAGGGTTACATAAATCGCATATGAATACCAACGCCAGACAAGTCTAGGGGGTAAGAATAATTAACTAATATAATGTGAATTAAATGTAACTGTTGTAGTGACGTTATAAATTCAATGAACAATTTAATTTAATTTAATAAATTCCATTATACCAACGCCAGACAAGTCTAGAGGGCAGATAGGTATACCGACGCCGAACTACATGTTCAGAGGGTACATATATAAATATTATGGCAATATTTCATGGCCACCGTTTTACCAACGCCAGACACAAGTCTAGAGGGCAAGAATAAACTCCATCATACCAACGCCAGACACAAGTCTAGAGGGCAGATAGGTATACCAACGCCGAACTACATGTTCAGAGGGTACATATATAAATATTGTGGCATTATTTCATGGCCACCGTTTTACCAACGCCAGACACAAGTCTAGAGGGCAGATAGGTATACCAACGCCGAACTACATGTTCAGAGGGTATGTATATAAATATTATGGCATTATTTCATGGCCACCTGTAAAATGATATGATTAAACAGTTAATTGCTGAAATATAAGTAATTCATTAATGAGCAAAAATAGAGTAAGAATAAATTCCACTATTCCAACGCCAGACAAGTCTAGAGGGCAGATAGGTATACCAACGCTGAACTACATGTTCAGAGGGTATGTATATAAATATTATGGCATTATTTCATGGCCACCTGTAAAATGATATGATTAAACAGTTAATTGCTGAAATATAAGTAATTCATTAATGAGCAAAAATAGAGTAGGAATAAATTCCATTATACCAACACCAGACATAAGTCTAGAGAGTAAGAATAAATTCCATAATACCAATGCCAGACAAGTCCAGAGGGTAGATTTACCAATGCCGAACTATATGTCCTTATGTTTCTTTTTTAATATATATTTGCGCATTTTTGCAAACCAAAATGTTGCCTTCATCCTTTCCAAAGTCTTGTCAAGGGCAAAGTGACCTATGTCATCGTGATTTGTTTAACAACTTGCCAACGGACTCTTTTCGGTAAAACCCATCAGTCCCCATTTGTAGTAATTCTAAAGAGTTAATTATTTTTGAAATTGGTTCTAATGTCTATCACATCATCCATGTTGTGGACGGGTCTTCAGGGATTCCTATAATTCTTTGCATCTCATCATCAATACTCTGAACCGTTTATAGCCAATCGGAGTCAGTTATAGCACAGAATACAAAGGTACAGAAGCATGACTTCTCAAAGAAACTTAAACAAATAGCGACTTGTTACGACGCAATAAAGTTCAGTTCAGCTCGCGTAGTGCTGCATATCTACCAGTCATCTCTTCTGACGCGTCACGTGTAATGTTAGGGTTGACACTTGTGTTGTGATAAATTATCAATCTGAATAGGTATTAAGTTCAAGTTATGTATCTCTCTACTGTCTATTACTATGATTCGCATTCTGTGAACAATAACTTTTCAAACAGTATACCTATCCAGTATTAGCTCAGAAGACTTAATAATACAAGTAGTATTAGGTATTAGCTGCAGCTATTCTACAAGTGTGCATATTTAAATTTTCAAACTAAGTAGATGACTAGCCATACACTATGTACACTTGTATAGGTACTGTCTTAAAACCTAAATAGATCTGTTAACGCGCGACAAGAAACGGCCACAGCTACCTAGTCCGGAGCAGGCACCCAAAAATCATGTTAGTTCATAATTAGTGGGAGCTAAATCAAATCTAACGCGTTTTAGTACAAGTAGCATAAGTAGCAGTGGAAAGCGTGCGTCACGGGCTGGGCGGCGCGCGGCAACCCACTACACTTTTGCATGACTCTGCCGGCAGGGCCCGGCTATGTACTTGTAGCTTTGTACCTAAAGTACAATCTGTGACCACAATCCGATTGTGTTAATTCTGGGGTGAGAAGTGTGGGATTGTACTGGAGTTACAACTCATAATAGCCGAAATCCGTTCTTCTTGCGCTACATGACTACGGGCAATGAGAAGATATTTTGGAAGAGTTAAAGACATGGACAAAGTATTGTTGGCGACAATGTATCCCTCTCCGTCCTTGCCTAGCTGGAAAAAATCCCGATGGAACATAATACCGAACTCCTTTGTACCTGACACCACCTTCAACGTAAACTTCTCCATTGTACGACGGATCTGTGTAAACGCATACTACTGTTAAACCAGCAACGTCGACATTTTCACCACTATAGATATTTATTGTATTGTTGGCAGAGGTATCTAAATGACCAACTGTGAATCTGCAGGCGGCAACTGTTTTTCTGTACGAAAACATGTGGTTGTTCGGTGAACGACTGTCCTATCCAAGATTAAATTGCCAAAACCTCGTAAAGCGGGGAGATCATTGATCTTGTAGATAGTTCTAAAATTTAACCATCGAGCAGTCACTACTAAGTAAATATAAGATAATATTGAATGACCATTAACAATAGCAGTTTTATAGTATTTCTGATTGGACTCTGAACAGATAGAAAAAGTTTTTGACGGAACTAACGGCGAGCCAAGAGAGAGCGAGCCTTTTGCTACCAACACGCATTATTGTCCTCTCATTGGTTTGGATTTTAGCTTAACATTGTTCAGTTTCGTGACCAATTTTACCACACCACGAACACTTTTTTATAGGTTGTGTGCACTGCGATGTAAAATGACCATCTTTATACACTTAGAACAATGAGAAGACAAATAAAAGATTATGTAGGAATTCTAATCTAACATCATAAAAACAATTGCTATCAAGACCTGTAATTAGCAAGTAAGTTTCGACACTTAATATGGCAGTCACAAAACAATGGTCATCCATTTGAACTGGTTCCTTACAACCTTATTAGATCTACCTTCACTAAATAAAGATAATGTTTATCCTGTTTGTTATTGATAATGTCACCTAAGTATTATTGCCGTTTGGGTCGGTACCACCGCTTTGACAGTTTTTATACCGCCAAGTAGTAGTGCGCAAGCATCATTGTGTTCCGTGGTTATAGTGATGAGCGCTATGCAGTGCTACGCATTGCTTTTTATGGTACTAAAAGTTCTGGGTAGCACTACAATTGTTATGAGCAAGCGTTGCGCTTACCATAATGCGAAAGACTTGCTCGTCTTTATTTGATAACGAGATGTGTTATTGTAATACTTGCCTTACTTCTCTACTTTCTACCTACTGTCAATCTATGTGTTAGCCTAATTGTAATTTACTTGGTCTCGGATGCTGCCGTTCCGCCACTCGTATAATAATTTTATATTAAGTTAATCAGTGTTTCTCAATATAAGTGAATTGTATTCTGTTTTTGAGAAAATAAATGTCTTAAACCACAGAAGACCTAACTGTCGGGATTGTGTGTCGTGGTGTTATCTGTCCTCTAGGTCTGCAGTCTAGGTTGACATTGCGAGCATTACGTATCGTAAATACGACAGTAGTTCGTTGGGGTCGTCAAATTGTGATGCTTCAATTGCACGCCTACCAGTGTTAATAAATCTATTGATAATGGCTAGTTTATCATATTCCTATAATGAATCGGTAAACCGAGCCCTTTTGGCTAACCTGTCGCTTAACATCTGGCAATAATTTTCCTCTGATGAAAAGCAGCCAAAAGCTTAATCTGCCACTCGAACCATGAAAACAATACAGACGGTAGACCTTCATACTATCGCTGGGCCACGCCCTTTAGTTTCGGTAACGCGAAGTGGATAGTTTGCTTCTGTCCAACTATAAATGGTTGCACAGTCATTTGTGGATCCACTCAGTCATCAACTGTTCTCGTTTGCATGGGTATCTATTGAAACCGTTATTCGACGAAGATATAAAATAGCTACAAGAACGGTAAGATATAGATTACTATCAGAGGGCTGATTGGAAGACTTGCTACCAGAAAGATCATTGTTACAGCTGCGTAAAAGAGGACTACATAATTTTTGTCGACTCACATACTGGTTCCTGCGACTGCTGGTACGGCAATTGTCTTGGCTGCCATCGCGGTGGTCGGCTTTCCTGTTAGCTCGGCAATCGGCTTCCAGTGTGTCGGCCGTTCGGGCTGTCAGCGCGGTGGTCGCTCCGGCCGTCGGCGTGGCGGTCGTCCTGGCCATCGATGCGGCGGTCGTCCTGGCCGTCGACCCGGTGGTCATCCTGGCCGCCGACGCGGCGTTTGTCCTGCCCGTCGATGCGGTGGTGTCCTGACCGTCGGCACGGCGGTCGTCCTGGCCACCGATGCGGCGGTCGTCCTGGCCGTCGACACGGTGGTCATCCTGACCGCCAACGTGGCGTTTGTCCTGGCCGCCGATGCGGCGGTCGTCCTGGTGAAACAGGTGCTTAAAATTTATCTGTCTGAGTATATGAACCGAATTTCATCGTCGTAGCTTCAAAAAATGTAACTTTATTTCACCCTTAATAAACCTGGTTATGGGTAGATTAGAAAAAAATGTGAATCACGTTTTAACTATCTCCTTTTTCTTAAATTGTGTACCAAGTTTTATCATAATCACAAACTTCATATATAAAAAAGATTTTCTATACAAACTTTACCACCCCGCTTGTTGGGGATGATTAAAAAAAATGTGAAATAAGTATATATCTATAATTTCATTGGCTAAGCACATGTACCACATTTCATCACTGTAGCTTAAAAATAATAATCTTCACTTTCCACCCTGTTTAACCCTGTTAAGGGATGATTTTCAAAATGTATTAATCACGTTTTAATTATCTTCTTTTACCAAGTTTTATCAGAGCCACGAAACTTCATAAACAAAGATTTTCTATACAAATTTTACCACCCCGCTTAGGCTTGTTAGGGGATGATTTTCAAAAAATGGTGAAATAAACGTCTATAATTTCATTAGCTTACCACGTACACCAAATTTCATCGTTGTAGCTTAAACATAATAATCTTCACTTTCCACCCTGCTTAACCCTTTTAAGGGATGATTTTCAAAAATGGTAAATCACATTCTAATAATGTTTTGATAGGTATGTACCAAGTTTCATCGCTATAAACAAAGATTTTTTTATGTAAACTTTACCACCTCGTTTAACCCAGTAAGGGGTTGATTTTTGAAAAATGCTGAAAACTTATTTTTTAACTTGATCAAAATTAATTTATTTACCCTGTTTCTTTACTGTAGCTACAGTGTCGCATTAATAAAAAATCCTACTCCATACAAACTTTGCAGCCCTAATTAATTACCTTAGGGGTTGATTTTTGAAAAGTTACTGAAATCATATTTTTATATGCTTATGTTTAGTCAATTAACTAAGTTTCATAACTTTACTAAAAAAACCTACACCATGAAAACTTTGTGACCCCTATAAATAACCTTGGGGGATGAATTTCGCAAAATGCCGAAAACAAGTTCCTATTATTTACATGTTTAATGCTCACACAAAATTTTATAACTACTGGTCAAGAAATAATCACTGTAGCATACATTATAGTTTCCGCATTCCAATCTAAAAAACCACATTAAACCCCCCTTAAGGGTTGATTTTCAAAAAACTGTGATACACGTGTTCTTTTATTCCTTTTGCATAGTATACTGCCAAAGTTTCGTGACCGTGCGACAAAAGATTTTTTTTTCCCCATACATCCTTTATGACCCCATTTGACCCACTTAAAGGTTAAATTTCGCAAAATCCGTTCTTAAATGACGCCTTCACTACTTGTAGAATACGTGGTCCAAATTTCAGGTTTCTATGTTAAGCGGTTTCGGCTGTGCGATGATTGTAGAAAAAAACCCTGTTCTTTTATTATATAGATTTTCGCTCAATTATAACGAAGTATGTAGTACCTACTAAAATACATTTTATTTGTTGTATTTTTAACTTTTACATCAATACTTTCAATTGATGCCAAATCGAGAGCGTAGCGTACACACCAAGCCTAAATAGAAGTGGTATATAATATTTGTGTAGTGAATATATTAGAAAATTATAATATCAGTTGATGTAAAAGATTGTTTTATCATCTCAGAAAAATAAATGTAATTACAACTATAATACATAATAACCCGAAATTCTTAATAGAAAACAAAAAAATCTTACTGTATTTCACTAACATCTAGGGGTGCCCAAAAACTTTGTAATGAAATTATATATTATGCTAATATGAACTGGTTTTCTGATTAATTTAATAAGTATTTTGTATATGTATATACTTTTTATTATCATTGAAAAGTATAACTATCTTAAAAATAGTAAGTTTTTTTTTTGACATACCTGTACTTGAATAAAATAGTGATCATGAATGAGCTCGATCGTTAGCGTCCATCTATGTAGGTAAAATAAAAAGCTTTGCTTAGTTCAATTAATTTAACATACAAAAACTGCTTGTAAAACGTCATGTGACATCCCTAACAAGACTTGATTATGAAACATATTTGATCCATATAAAATCATTTTACGCGCTCAGTTGCATCATAAGTATTCGGTTTTTCTACTGCTCTTCACCTATCCTCCGCGCTCCATAGTGTGTTGGTGTGATCAAGATTCTTCGAAAGTTAAAGTGTTTTAATTAAACTTCTGATATTATGTACGTAAGTAAGTTTTTTTATACTTCGATATTCTAACTGGTTCCTGAAAATTGTTATGAATATAATGTAATTAACTTCTTGATGTTTCTTAATGTGTTATGCACAAGCGTAAAGCCATTGTTGTTATAGTTATCGCGCGGAACAGAATTCGAATTGCATGTAAGACTTTTTCAAATTTATGTTTATACTCACTATTACTATATTTTGACATTAAATACTATATAATTTCCATTTAATAACACAGGTATGTCAAAAAAAAAACTTACTATTTTTAAGATAGTTATACTTTTCAATGATAATAAAAAGTATATACATATACAAAATACTTATTAAATTAATCAGAAAACCAGTTCATATTAGCATAATATATAATTTCATTACAAAGTTTTTGGGCACCCCTAGATGTTAGTGAAATACAGTAAGATTTTTTTGTTTTCTATTAAGAATTTCGGGTTATTATGTATTATAGTTGTAATTACATTTATTTTTCTGAGATGATAAAACAATCTTTTACATCAACTGATATTATAATTTTCTAATATATTCACTACACAAATATTATATACCACTTCTATTTAGGCTTGGTGTGTACGCTACGCTCTCGATTTGGCATCAATTGAAAGTATTGATGTAAAAGTTAAAAATACAACAAATAAAATGTATTTTAGTAGGTACTACATACTTCGTTATAATTGAGCGAAAATCTATATAATAAAAGAACAGGGTTTTTTTCTACAATCATCGCACAGCCGAAACCGCTTAACATAGAAACCTGAAATTTGGACCACGTATTCTACAAGTAGTGAAGGCGTCATTTAAGAACGGATTTTGCGAAATTTAACCTTTAAGTGGGTCAAATGGGGTCATAAAGGATGTATGGGGAAAAAAAAATCTTTTGTCGCACGGTCACGAAACTTTGGCAGTATACTATGCAAAAGGAATAAAAGAACACGTGTATCACAGTTTTTTGAAAATCAACCCTTAAGGGGGGTTTAATGTGGTTTTTTAGATTGGAATGCGGAAACTATAATGTATGCTACAGTGATTATTTCTTGACCAGTAGTTATAAAATTTTGTGTGAGCATTAAACATGTAAATAATAGGAACTTGTTTTCGGCATTTTGCGAAATTCATCCCCCAAGGTTATTTATAGGGGTCACAAAGTTTTCATGGTGTAGGTTTTTTTAGTAAAGTTATGAAACTTAGTTAATTGACTAAACATAAGCATATAAAAATATGATTTCAGTAACTTTTCAAAAATCAACCCCTAAGGTAATTAATTAGGGCTGCAAAGTTTGTATGGAGTAGGATTTTTTATTAATGCGACACTGTAGCTACAGTAAAGAAACAGGGTAAATAAATTAATTTTGATCAAGTTAAAAAATAAGTTTTCAGCATTTTTCAAAAATCAACCCCTTACTGGGTTAAACGAGGTGGTAAAGTTTACATAAAAAAATCTTTGTTTATAGCGATGAAACTTGGTACATACCTATCAAAACATTATTAGAATGTGATTTACCATTTTTGAAAATCATCCCTTAAAAGGGTTAAGCAGGGTGGAAAGTGAAGATTATTATGTTTAAGCTACAACGATGAAATTTGGTGTACGTGGTAAGCTAATGAAATTATAGACGTTTATTTCACCATTTTTTGAAAATCATCCCCTAACAAGCCTAAGCGGGGTGGTAAAATTTGTATAGAAAATCTTTGTTTATGAAGTTTCGTGGCTCTGATAAAACTTGGTAAAAGAAGATAATTAAAACGTGATTAATACATTTTGAAAATCATCCCTTAACAGGGTTAAACAGGGTGGAAAGTGAAGATTATTATTTTTAAGCTACAGTGATGAAATGTGGTACATGTGCTTAGCCAATGAAATTATAGATATATACTTATTTCACATTTTTTTTAATCATCCCCAACAAGCGGGGTGGTAAAGTTTGTATAGAAAATCTTTTTTATATATGAAGTTTGTGATTATGATAAAACTTGGTACACAATTTAAGAAAAAGGAGATAGTTAAAACGTGATTCACATTTTTTTCTAATCTACCCATAACCAGGTTTATTAAGGGTGAAATAAAGTTACATTTTTTGAAGCTACGACGATGAAATTCGGTTCATATACTCAGACAGATAAATTTTAAGCACCTGTTTCACCATTTTGCTGGAATCATCCCTAAACCAGTTCAAACGGGGTGGTTAAGTGTATGAAGAATCTTTGTTCATGAAGTTATGGCAATTAAATTTGGTACACATAGTAAACAAAAGAAATAAATTGAAACGTAATTCGGCATTTTTTGAAATTCACCCTCTAACAAGGTTAAACAGGGTGGAAAATATCAAATATATTTCAATGCTACGATGTTGAAATTTGTTACAAATATTCAGCCAATAAAATTCTAAACACGTATTCCACCATGTTTTTAAATCATCTCCTAACAGAGTGGTAAAGTTTGTGTGGAGGATTTTTGTTTATGAAGTTGTAGCAATGAAATTTCGTATACAGACCAAACAAAAGTAATACATTAAAACGAAACTCGCTATATTAATTAACCTCTAAAACGTTAAACAAGGTAGATAATAATTTTATTTCTAAACCTAGGACTATGAAATTCGGTACATATATACTAATCGAAGATACTATACGCACATGTTTCACTATTTTTTAAACATCTTAAAAGGTCTAAACGGGATGGCAAATATTTGTGTGGAAAACCTTTGTTTGTAAGGTGAAAGCGAAACTTTGTATTATGGACTAGGCAAAATAAATGATTTCTAACGTTATGTAATTTTTTGCAATTTCCTTATTCGTAAAGGATTTTAAAAGACTTTTAAAATGCAACATTCAGAAAAATAAGGAATACTAAGCTTTTGTCATTGATCGTACGTGTCGCAGGGAAATGAGGATATCTGGGATTTCGCGATATTCCTAGGGATACGACAAAATCATGGGATAATCATGTATGGTAAGGACCACTTCTCCGCGGTCCGACTAGCATTTACCCCTTGAGTGTATATAAAAAGCGCGGAGCCAGGAGCTCGCGAGGAGTTCCTGATTAGAACGAGTGCGCAAGGCCAGAACGAAGCGAGGGGGAGAGGTGGCGAGCGTAGCGAGCCGGCGACCTCCCGAGTGGAGTGAATGACGAAGCGAGAGTTCTGGCGAGAGCCTATTTATTAAAACTGTACGTCGTATCTCTACAGATTTCGTGATCCTGGAAAGATTCCCTGATTAGAGATCTCCTGGTATCCTCATTTCCCTGCGACATACAATATTTCTTCTGGAGCTACGACGATTGACTTTTGGCCAAAATACTTACATATACTTTAGCCAAAAAAAACTATTGACACATGTATTATTACGATTTTTTGAATACCATCCCCTGATAGATTAAAACGGATGGTAAAATTTGTAAAGAAAATATATGTTTATAATGTAAGTATTCTGTCTATTTAAAACGAGATAAGAGCTGAAAGAGATCGGAATAGAAACGCGATGAATTCGGGATAGGATTGGGATAGAAGCAGGACAAAATCGGCATAGAAGCGAGAGCAGCCGGAAATAGCCAGGAGCAAAATGAATTATTTTATTAAGCGTACAAAGTCGCGGGCAACAGCTATGTATATGTAAATAGGAGATTTAGGTTTCAAAGATTTCTGTAACTCAGGCTTCATGTATGTACATGGCGCCGGACCGGCACTGCCGCCGCACCGCAAACTCATGTAAATGATTACAAACCCGGACCGGGACCACGCGCGCCGCACCGTCCGTCCGTTTGTACGTGTGTGGTGGTTCCCCCCGACGACGTTTCATTTCCACCCGGTTTCTGTAGTCTGTAATATATTTCAAACTACTACGCTAGCATTTTGTACGTTTGATACTTGGTCAAAGAAACTATAAACACATGACTCACAAATGAAGTTAGGGCCAAAAAATTTGGTATTTATATCGGGACTGGAGTGGGATGACAAAGGGACAAAAAGGGGATGATAACGGTATAGGAGGGGAACTATAATACGGTAGGAGGTTCGCTAGGGAGGACGATAAAGGGTTAGGATCGGAATATGATTGGTAGCAGAGCAGGACGATAATGATATAGAAGCGGGTCGGAATCAGGACCAGAGCATTACGGTAACGCTATAGGAGCGGGAAGATAACAGGATGGGAGTGGGAAGGTAACAGAACAGAAGCGGTAAGGTACGGTAACGAGATAGGAGCGGGACGGGAACTGGAACGTGAATATGATGGGACGAAAAATGTTCGGATGCAGGATGAATACTCCACTACGCGGACGAAGTCGCGGGCATCAGCTAGTACTTTTATATATTTCTAACAGGTTAAGGTTTTGACTAAAACTACTAGAATTTAGATATTATACATTAATTTAAACATTCTGTATAATATATTTCATTTTGACGACTTTGTCTATGCACAAATTATATATATCGCAAAGACATAAAAAATGTATGTTGGTATGTAAATATGTTTTGTAAGGTATATAAGTATGTATGTAGATTGCAAAACTGTTGGTCAAACCGAAAGCCTTTTGCATTTTATTACAATATGAAATAGTCCTTTATACTTTATTATTATATCTTGGGGCATTTAATTAAGAAAACAAACTTAAACTTAATTAATAAGTAATTACTCGCTTAGTTAAAAGGAAATTTAATACTAATTTGATAAATATAATAATAAAAAGTACAATAACAAGTAAAACTGAGGCGTAATACTAGCGAGCTAATATATCATATTCCAGTTCTCACGCCGGAATACCTGGAAGCATTGCGCTTATTCGTCATTTCTTAGCGACACTGTGTTCAACTCAACTGATTTGACACAGCTAAAAAGTATAACAGTAGTTTTGCTTCATACAAAACCTCGCTTACGTAAATATACCAGTATGTTAATATGATAATTCTTCATAATTACCTACTTATTAATGAAATTACATCAAATTTTATGTTTTGGTATCTTTTGTAATATTTGACATTGCATGTTCAATTTTGTTATAGTTACAAAATACGAACTTAGGATTAAACTAACCGTCTGAGTAGTATCGAATATTACGAAACAAACCTCATTTAAAAAAAATTAGCTTACGAGTTATCGAAAATGTGGGACCTATTTCAAATGTGTGTACATACTCTTCTTTCCTTTGGTAATTGTACTGTGGTCTTGCCACTATACGAACACTCCGCAAACTAAACTGGTCCCCATAGTCAGTATCTACAAGCTAGGAGTTAGGTCGCTGTAAAACATGTCATTCATAACCTCGTGGTTAATTTACAATATTTTATAATATGGTATCTACATATAATGAGACCTTGAATTTTAGATTAGTAGTCTTTAAGTCTATGAACGTTTTATCACAGTCAAACTTTCATACTCGATTAAATATAATATTATCTTGTAAAGATGGTTTTGTGATGTCGACATGACACAATCTATAATCATCCTCATTGAGATATCAAATAAATAATTGAAAAATAAACCATCAAGTTATGTTTGATAAGATTTGATGTTTTTGCAATTATGAAATGGAGATTTGTAGTCTATAAATATCTATGAGCGTTTATCACATACATGCACTCGTTGTAATAACTTATGTAATTGTTGTGAGCCGATCGACACAATCTCGTTCATAATCAAGAAATCGTCTTAATTAATCGATCGTCTATATTTGATGTTTTCGCAACTATGAAATGGAGATTTGTAGTCTATAAATATCTATGAGCGTTTATCACATACATGCACTCGTTGTAATAACTTAAGTAATTGTTGTGAGCCGATCGACACAATCTCATTCATAATCAAGAAATCGTCTTAATTATTCGATCGTCTATCTAAACTTATATCAAATTAATTTAACGCGTGTGATAGTGATCAACAGAATATGAAATCAACGCACTGCGTTGAAAATATAGAGCCAAATCTACGCGTTGCGTTGAAAATATACGATCAAATCAACGCATTGCGTTGAAAATATAGAATCAGCGCAGACAACATCACATTGCATTTTCCTATTATTCAGGTTAGTTTGAAATATTTTTTCTCAATTAGACTTATGAAACTGAACTCAGAACAGCTTTGTGAAACCAACCCCGGTATTGGGCATTCTGCCTCAATTTAGTTTCCGTCAGGACAAAATATGAAATCAACGCAATGCCTTGAAAATATAGAGCCAAATCAACGCTTTGCGTTGAAAATATACAATCAAATCAACGCATTGCGTTGAAAATATAGAATTCAGGTTAGTTTGAAATATTTTTTCTCAATTAGACTTATGAAACTGAACGCGTTGCGTTGATAAATTATTTTTCAAAAAAAACTAAACCGACTTCAAAACCCAAATGACACTCAAAAGTAAAAAATAAATTAATATAATTATCATAAGCGCTACCCACTCATATATTTGAAGTCGGTGCCAGCCAAGTCTAATAGGTAGCAGATAAATACTATGTACATATATAGTAAGTACTACTTGTAGGTAGTATCTATCTACTACCTTTTACCTTTTACCTTTTGGCTGGCACCGACTTCAAATATATGAGTGGGTAGCGCTTATGATAATTATATTAATTTATTTTTTACTTTTGAGTGTCATTTGGGTTTTGAAGTCGGTTTAGTTTTTTTTGAAAAATAATTTATTTTACCCTTTTTAGTGAAAAATAAGTTTTAATTAAATTAAATCAAAAAGTTTTTAAAGACAAGCTTTTATGATCTAGAAGCCACATCATGACGAAGTTAAAACCGGGCTATCACAATTAAATGCATATACAAAAAAATTTCATGTCTGTCCTATTCTCTGTTGAGGAGTTCCCTCGCCAGAAGTCAATCCTGGGTGTATCTGCCATGTCATGATGGAATTTAGAACAGGCTATTATGGTTAAATCCATTTACGAAATGTTGTGTCTGTACTATTCACCGTTGAGGAGTTCCCTCACCGGAAGTCAACCCTGGGTGAAGCAGGTGAAGCAGTCGATTACAAACCTCCACCTTTAGAAAGTTGGTTACGAAAAAAACAAGAACCGACTTGAAGATTAAACTTATATTTTTTGTTTTTGCTATTTTTTTCAAAAACTACTGAATGAATTTCGATAAAATTTATATGGGACCACCTGTGAAGTATTACCTACCAATCAAAAAAAGAATCATCGAAATCAATGCATAATTGGCGGAGAAATCGCGTAACAAACACACAAAAAAAAAATAATAAAAAAAAAAAAAAAACATACCGTCGAATTGTAAACCTCCTCCTTTTTGAAGTCGGTTAAAAATAGAGAACAATTTTATTTCCGTCAGGACCGCTTATGTTTATTGGGCGTTCTGCATCAATTGTAGCGACGGAAGGTGAACGCAGTGAACCTGGAGGAGCGGAAATTGAGGCAGAATGCCCAATAACATACTACTAATTATATCTCGCGATGATTTAGCGTTTTTTTTAATAAAACAGGTTTACCTATTTAATAAAAGTACTTATTATTTATTCTGTTTTTATGAAACTAAGTGATGAGAGGAGCAAATCGTTCTCCTGATGGTAAGCGCCACGCTTGCTCATAACAATTAAATAGCACTCATCGCCCCGAGACATCAGATATATGAACAAATACCAAAACTGGTTCCGTGAAATTACAAAAATACCACGAAATCACCTGATGGCAAGCGCCACGCCTGCCCAAAACAATCGCAGTGCCTACCTAAATACCTAAATGATAGATAGGTAACTCGCGTGTGTCGGGGGTTAAAACCCCCTAAGGGTTTTAACCACCGACGCAAAAAGGAGGGGTGTTATAAGTTTGCCACCATGTGACTGTCCTAAACTGGTTAACCAATTTGGATGCGGTTCACGTTTGACGGTTCACGGCTTTGTTCGGTGGGTGGTATTACAACCACGGCCAGAGTCTACCACTCCAAAGCGCGTAAGCGGGTTTCATCACGATGTTTTCCTTCACCGTTTTAGAGCGAGCGTGCAAAATCTGCACTTAACTATAAGTCATTGGTGGCAGGGTCACGAGTCGGGATTCGAACCCAGGTTTATATTATGCCCAGTGGTAGGTATGCAGCAGTCGCTATTTGTTTAAATTTCTTTGCGGAGACGCTATAAAATTCAATTTAGCTTGCGTGGCGCTGCATACCTACCAGTCATATTAACCTACGGAGCGCCTCTCTTTCAATCGCATAGCTCTTATCTCTTCTGACGCGGCACGTGTAACGACGCGCGACCCGCCGTCGGTGTCCGGCTATGTACTTGTAGCTTCGTACCTACAGTGCGGAGTGCGCTAGGCCTGTAGGTTTTGAACTAAAAGTACATGTACTTAGGTACATAGGCTATGTTAGGACAAAATTAAAAAGACAAAATTAACAATATAAGTGTCGCAAAGGGTGGCTCAGTGGGAGCACGTGCGACATTCGATCCGACGCACCCGAGTTTTACTGACTACCTACATTAAGTTATGTGTGGATTTTAACGCTCGCTCTAAAAACGGTGAAGGAAAACATCGTGAAGAAACCGGCATGTCCAAGAATTTATCACAAAAATTCAAGGACATGTGACATCGACCAAGCCGCACTGGGCCAGCGTGGTCGATTATTATAATATACTCTCTGTATGAGAGAAGGCCCGTGTCCCAGCAGTGGAAACGTGATGGGCTGATGATGAAAGGGCGGTCTTATCGCTTAAAGCGATCTCTTCCAGACATCGTGGAATCGTGAATCGTGGTTCCGTGAAATTACAAAAATATTACGAAATCAGTTGGTAGGACCATTTTTTCGTGGTCCGACGTGGATACTTTACCTGAGCTTTAGACGTATGCAATTTATAACACTAAGCAATCTTGGCAACACGCCTGGACGACAGAGGGGCGTAACGACAAGAAGGGGGAAGTAGGTATATAAATGGCGGCGTTTGAGACTCGATCAAAGAAGATTCCGTTCTACTGTGTTATTATTTATTATTATGCTACCACAATAAATGTGTCACATCAACAGGGGTCATATGAACATGGCATATAGGTACACCTACTTAAAACTTACTTACTTACTTGGGTATCTTAATATAATTAGATTAATACCTACCGATATGTGTAGATAGATAAACACTTTATTGTATCGCAAATATCAAATTACGAAACATCACAGAAAATTAATATTTTTTACAAGTATACACTTTACTAAAAAAAAACTTCAATATATCTTCAAAGTCCTAGGTCAAATATTAATGAAACTTATATTGGACCACTTCGTAGCTATACTGAACTCAACGCAAAAATAATTTTTCAAATCGGTTTATAAATGACGAAGTTCTGAGGTAAAAACCTAAATAAAAAACGAATATAACTAAAATTGAATTGAGAACCTACTTCTTTTGTTAAAGTCGGTTAAAAAGAAAGTGTTCGATATGTGTCATGTGTGTGTAGCGATCTCTTCCAGGCAATTTAGGTACCTAATAGTCCTCCAGACCAGGTACCTATACCTACTTGTGTTTTAGGTATAACCATAGTATTATTAAATATTGTGTAGTAAGTATGTTGGTTCGGTACCTAGGTTTAACTACACTTTTGCATGTTATATTGCAGCAATCTGTAGGTATCTAGGTACTTCTAGATTTGGTCGTTATATAATTTTAACTAGAATAGATACAGGGATAATTGTTTTTTTTAATTATTGATCATACTATAAGTTAACATTTATACAAGCATCATATCAATATATTGTTAACCACTGATACGTCACCAACTCAGCGCGGCACTTGTACAATTGATATGCCGCGCGGCGGGTGTCGAGTGTCGAAGTATTTGGGTTGTAAACAAAAAAGTTTCTATGAAACGATAGGCAACTTATGATTGTTATTTCAAGTAGACAAAAGAGGCAACATATTAAAATGTGTTTTGTAATATTTTATGACCTAGTTATTTTGTAATAGGCCATTATTTAACAAAATAGGTTTTATTTCGCTAACTAAAGCAATGACCCCTTATTTTTTCGGACTTAAAATGAGGCCCAATTCAGTAAGAAACAAACGACACCATAATATTTACTATTGTTCTTGAAAAGTTTTGAAATACGAACAATAATACCACAGCGCGATTTAAAAATTCGAACGCGGTAAAATATGACCGTTATCGCGTGCAATTTAAGGCCGCCAATTCACGGATGTTATTGTTTATATTTCAATGTTTGTGTTAGAAATACTTGATGTGTGTAGAATAGTCTTTCATTGTATTGACTATATTGTGTTGAATATATATTATGTATATGAGAGTTTAATTGAGGATAAAAATAAAATAATTATTTAATTACAACTTTTTATTAGTTATCAAATTTAGTTAAGTATCACATATTTACAAAATTAGATATTTACAACATTAGTGCGACAGACGTACCGATTACAAAAAATGAGGTAAGTACCTATCGCTGGTCGTCTCATTTGTCCGGGTGTAATTGGCTACATTATATTTAGCCATTAAAAAAAACAATATGGCGGCCGAATAACATACCACAACAAAATACAAGTAAATTAAGTTAGACCAGGCCTATCGCACTCCGCACTGTAGGTACGAAGCTACAAGTACATACACCAGCAACGGGTCGTGCGGAGTTCAGTGGGTTTTTCAGTGAATTATATACATACGCTAACCCACTGTCCAAAGATTGTCCCGACGCACTGAAAAAAAAGGACAATATAAATTGAGATTCTACATTGTTATATGTACTGTCGATATTATGCAGTAGATTGGATTTGATCAGATATGCCGTATAAAAAAAAATACAGAAAAGCTAACCGATATGATGTAATCAGTATTTAGTACAGGTTATTTTGCAGTATACACGACAAACTTTTAATTAATTGATCGACCAAACAAAAGCTTCAAAAAACGATAAAAACAGCACCTCGGCTCTCTACCATAATAAAAGAGCAATAAAACGAGTTTACGTTTGGGAAACGGGTGGCGGGCGGCGCGCTCGTTAAGAAACAAAGGTCGTCTGCCACTTGCTAGCCAGGCGCGCGGCGATTCGATTAGACTATTCAAGTGTTTGTTTACGTATATCAAAATAGAAAATACATTTTTTGTGAATGAAAAGTACCTATGCATAACATATTTAAAGAATAACAGAACAAGCAAAGCATATACCACACCTTTCTTCCTGAAATAAGGAACGAGGCGCGTGTCCCCGTCCTCGCCCGCGGCCAACACCTCGCCCTCGGCCTTTTCCTCGCCCTCGGCCAACATCTTGCCCTCGCCCTCCTTCCTTTTCTTTATTCATTGTATTTGCTAAAATGCAAACATGACACAAAAACATTAATAAACATAAATAAAATGAATAAATAGGTTTTCTTCTTATTACCTATTTGTATAGAAATAGTACTAGAAACTACCCATCCGATGTTTACCTAATATAGGGAGTCCAACGCAAAAAAAAACCAAATCGGTTTATAAATGACGGAGATCTGAGGTAACAAACATAAAAGAAATCAATCCAATTGAGAACCATCTTCTTTTTTTGAAGTTGGTTAAAAATTAAATCGTCAAGCAAGGGGAAAACACAAAAAAAAACAAGGAAACAAAATAAAAATCCTGACAAAAATTTGCAAATTCACTTTGTTTACATGACAATATTTGTCGTGCATGGCGAGCCTTATATCCAGTTAGAACCGGCGAACGCCCGCCATGACGTCGTGCCACTTGACTCATTTGTAAACAAATGCTTTGCTTACTTCGATCTCTTAACTAAACAATGATATATTGGTACCAAATTGTTCGTAAATAATCATGCTATATAGTTAATTCATAGTACATTATGTACAAACTAACAATACATTAGATTTGACACGTTTTTATTAATTTTATGGTAGTTCACACAGGAAAATAATAAGTTTTTGACATGTAACATACCATTTATGATTTGTAATTGATATGCATTATACATCAATCGAAAGGCCATAAAATGACAAACAAAACGGCGTATAATTCTAATTGAAAAACAATAGAAAAACCTACTTACCAAGCGCTTTTGTCACAACTAAATCTCCACACACAACACTCGTTTCACTTGTGATTTCAACCGCAGATAATAAAATTTTCAAATTATTTTATAACAACGCCACCTTACGTAAATGTCAGAAATTTCAATAGCTTCTAGACAGACTATAAACCATGGGCATAGAGGCAATCAAAAAGTTTCAATAAAACGAAAAGAGAGCGCGCTCTCTCCGAACCACTTTCGCGACTTGTTTAATCGAGATGTTTCGATCCGTGCCACTTTCGCGACTTGCATAGATGAGTGGTTAAAATAATAGAAACCTCACAATGTAATGCACGCCACGCAACGCCTTATATGTCGGGCGACACCGCCGGCGCCGCCTGTGTAGGTATGACCACAGAATACTTAATAGTACCAGGCCTAGCGCACTCCGCACTGTAAGTAGGTACGAAGCTTAAGTACATAGCCGGACGCCGGTGGCGGGTCGCGCGTCGTTACACTTGCTGCGTCAGAAGAGATAAGAGCTATGCGATAGAAAGAGATGCGCTTTGTAAGTTAATATGACTGGTAGGTACAATACGGCCGACGTATCTTGGCGAGTCTGAATATAGGCTCTGCGAACGTTAGCGCATGTACACTGATAAAGAAAACTGTTACAGCTGTTACTAAAAATAAAATATATAAAAATTTATACTTTTATTGCGAAAGTTTGTGAGGATGTATGAATGCTTTTTACTATTTCACGCGAAAACTACTGGACGGATTTTTTTTCACAAACACACATTATTAGCACTCAGCACACACATAATATATAGCACAAACATACACATTTTACCGCTACCGATCTCTGTCCAAGAATTTATCACAAAAATTCAAGGACATGTGACATCCACCAACCCGCACTGGGCCAGCGTGGTCGATTATGGCCCATACTCTCTGTATGAGAAAAGGCCCGTGTCCCAGCAGTGGAAACGTGATGGGCTGATGATGAAATGGCGGTCTTATCGCTTAAATGGTAAGCGCCACGCTTGCTCATAACAATTAAATAGCAGTGCTACATGTTTATATTATGCCCAGTGGTAGGTATGCAGCGCTACGCGAGCGACGCGGCGGGCGCCCGCGCCGGCTGCGCGCGGCGTTACGTACCTACGTAAAGACACGTTTGCCTAAAGTGATCCAATAAAAATTAACCTAATGTGACACCAGGGTCATGACAGGAACATGATATAGGTGCCTACTGCCTAGGTATAATTACTTAAAACCTACATTAAATAAATGTGTGTAGGTAGTACCTTCTTCTAGGTATCTTAATAACGATAGACTAGCAGCCCACCCCGGCTTCGCACGGGTATTTAAAAAATTGTTTTTACACCTTGGGCTACATTTTTTCAGTTTTAGTGTGGTTTTAGAAAGGATCCCTTTTTTTTTGAAAATATAATATAGCCAATGTCACCCGGGGTTAGGTAGTGTAGCTTCCCAACAGTGAAAGAATTTTTCAAATCAGTTCAGTAGTTTCGGAGCCTATTCAATGCAAAGAAACATACAATCAAATCCTTCCTCTTTATAATATTAGTTTAGATAAATAAATGCTTACTTACCTACTACATGTAGATAGACTCGCATCACGGGAAAATCTATTTAATGTAGTTAGGTACCTAGGAACCTACTTATCTACTGCAAGACAATACATCAGACATTGATATACCTATAAGGTATAATATAGAGATGGAGTTTCATAATATCCCAGTACTGGTAGGTATGCAGCGGTACGCGAGCTGAATTGAACTTTATTGCGTCGCAACAAGAGCCGCTATTTGTTTTTATTTCTTTGCGGATAAATCGGATCAGTCGTTTTATACGTTTTATATAAAAAAAAGTAAAGTTTTAAAAGGATTAAGCGGTGTTATAAAGCGATCTCTTCCAGAAAACCAGTTCGAATTCAGCCGAGCGAATTCCTTTTTGGACTTTTTATAAGTGGAATTGTTTTGATTACATTGTGTAGTTACACAGAAGAAGTAATAGTAATTAATTAATACATTGGTTTACGGAAGCGTACGTATGATGTGACATATACAAATGTACATTTGTATATATATGGTGTATTTACTTAAAATTTATTGTAGGTACTGCAGCGACATATATTATGCGCTAAAATATTAATCCTTGACGGATCAACGAAGGATATCGGTAGCCGGTAGTGTAACCGCTCGCCGTGCCGCGAGTCGTGCCGGTGACGCACGCGCAGCGGCCGGTGGAGGGACAATTAACCTGCCGCGCGAGCTCGCCGTGTGCCAACGCTGGCCGCCCGCGGCCGGCCGCCGGCCGCCCGCCAATCCGTATTACCAAAGAAAACTAAATATTAACGCATCGACGGGAGACGCTTTTCGCCTTGCTCCGCAATAATAATTATGTGTAAATAATTACGTGCTTTAATTAATTTTCATTTCTAAATACTTTTCTTACTTTCTGTGCTTTCTATTTTTTTCTATTATATGCAGATAAATACTATGTATATAGTAAGTACTACTTGTAGGTAGTATCTATCTACTACCTTTCAAACTTGGCTGGCACCGACTTCAAATATATGAGTGGGTAGCGCTTATGATAATTATATTAATTTATTTTTCACTTTTGAGCGCCTAATTGTAGTTTTGAAGTCGGTTAGTTTTTCATCATGTCTGTCCTATTCTCTGTTGAGGAGTTCCCTCGCCGGAAGTCAATCCTAGGTGTATCAGCCATGTCATGATGGAATTTAGAACAGGCTTATATGGTTAAATCCATTTACAAAATGTTGTGTCTGTACTATTCACCGTTGAGGAGTTCCCTCGCCGGAAGTCAACCCTGGGTGAAGCAAGTGAAGCAGTCGAATACAAACCTCCACCTTTAGAAAGTCGGTTAAAAAAAAAACAAAAACCAACTTGAAGATTAAACTTATATTTTTTGCTTTTGCTATTGTTTTTCAAAAAGTGCTGAATGAATTTCGATAAAATTTATATGGGACCACCGCTGAAATCGTGGGTTGCACAGTCTTAGACATCTGAAGGGTTAGTCACAAAACAGATTACTTATCTGTTTTGTGCCTTAGTGTTGCACATGTAGGTACAAAATACACGGTTTTTAAAATTGGTAGGTATTTTATTTAGTGCAGTTGCGGCGCGCGGGCGGCGACATCAAAAGAAAGGGGTGCACGTGGTGGCGCGGGGGTGGGTGCGTTTTGATAGGATTGACTGGCACGTGTTTTGACGCGTAGGTACCTTTTCCTCTTGTGCGCTTAGTGTCCATGTCAAATGTATTTTATTAGATTATTACGTTAAAAAGCAAGAGTTCTGGCGAGAGCCCATTTATTAAAACTGTACGTCGGCGTCGTATCCTTAGGGATTTTGTAAAATTCCTGATATCCCCATTTTCTGGCGACAGGTATTTGTTAAATCACTAGATGTTGTTTAGGGAAATGATAAAACCATGTTGTTATTTTAATATCGTCCGTGATATGCTCTGTCTGTCTGTCTGTGGCACACACTTTAACAAATATAATTATAACGCCTATCCAAAGTGCGAAAGCAAGAAACTTCAAGTTTTCCTATTTAGACCTATTAAGATTTAGGTACCTAATTGTATTGTATTTTAAGTAGGCACCTAGGTATAAATGTTTTGTTACACAAACTTGATAAAAGGATTAAACGATAAGACCTCAAATTGTACAGTAGTACCTATATTTAAGTAGGTACTGTGTTTTTTTAATTGGTCATAAATAAATGTTTATAAAGGTAAATGTTAATAATACCGCTTTTAATTTATTTGGCGGTGTTATCACATAAAGCGATCTCTTCCAGAAAACCTTTAGATGCAGTACATAGGTACATAAACATATAGTATAGGTACAACCGGTCTGTGTTTCTGGCGCCAAGCAGTAGTGCGCAAGCATACTACAATCCTTCTTGGTACTGCATAATTATATCTCGCGATGATTGGCATTTTTTCTAATAAAACAGGTTTACCTAAAGATATATAACCGACATGTCCAAGAATTTATCACAAAAATTCAAGGACATGTGACATCCACCAACCCGCACTGGGCCAGCGTGGTGGATTATGGCCCATACTCTCTGTATGAGAGAAGGCCCGTGTCCCAGTAGTGGAAACGTGATGGGCTGATGATGAAAGGGCGGTCTTATCGCTTAAAGCTATATCTTCCGGGTAGGTAAATGTTTAGTGTTGTATATGTTTACACTTCTTACCTAAATACCTACTATCCTAAGTAGGATATAATAGATAGGATATCTTCTTGCAACTACTATTAATTATTCTGTGACGCAATTGACAACTGCACCTTTGTCACCATCATCAGCCTATTGCAATCCAATGCTGGACATATGCTATTCATAAAGGGGCGAGTTTACACTGCCAGTGCGAGATCGCGGCGACCACTGGACGCACATAGAGTAAATTTGTATAAAATCACACCACCCCCAGTCCCACAACACCCAGACACGAAACTAATGCTAGCGCTTTTTTTTTCTGTGCACAAACATTTTTCCTGTCGTGGGAATCAACCCGCAACCTGCCCAATACTGGTAGGTATGCAGCGTTACGCGAGCTGAATTGAACTTTATTGCGTCGTAGCAAAAGTCGCTAATTGATTAAATTTCTTTACGGAGTCATATCGCACCTTCATATTCTGTCATTATAATACATAAAATAGATAAATGATTTATTGTAGGTACGTAAAACATTAAACTAAAAGCTCATGTCCTCAGGTACATATATATATATATATATATATATACATCGTTGATTGTTTAGAGTAAAATTAGGCTATGCTCATGTTTTAGTTCAAAACGCGTAACTAGATGGCGCTGGCAAGCCTTAAAACACGCACACGATATATTCGAGGCTGCGCGGGAGGTTAGCCTAGGTTTGGAATGTAAAGACCCATTTGTATACCTGATATCTTGTTTGATTTCGGAGGGTTTTTGAGACATTTGGACATTCATTGTAAACATCAGATTACAAATTACAAGACATTACTAGGGATATGGTATCGAAACAAAAATATCGATACTGTACTCAATAAAAAGGGCGGGAAATGTGTATTCTTTGTTTGTAATTCTGTGTGTGTCCGTGCGTAAAATTAGTTTAGGGACAGTTGGCAGTCTAAGTGGGCTGATTTTTATTTTAGATGATGAAGAGCAGTGTTGCCAATATAACTAATTTCCCCATTTTTAGGATAATTTTGTTATAATGGCTTGCAGCTCGCTTACGCCATAAAAATCCAAGATTGCTATAAAAGTCCAAAAACAAAATATATAAGTTTAATCTTCAAGTCGGTTCTTGTTTTGTTTGTAACCGACTTTCTAATGGTGGAGGTTTGTATTCGACTGCTTCACTTGCTTCACCCAGGGTTGACTTCCGGCGAGGGAACTCCTCAACGGTGAATAGTACAGACACAACATTTTGTAAATAAATTTAACCATAATAGCCTGTTCTAAATGGCTGATACACCCAGGATTGACTTCCAGCGAGGGAACTCCTCAACAGAGAATAGGACAGACATGACATTCGTACATACATTGAATTGTGATAGCCCGTTGTAAACTTCGTCATGATGTGGCTGCTAGATCATAAAAGCTTGTCATGAAAACTTTTTAAATTAATTTAATTAAAACTTGTTTGTCAAGATGGCCGCCATACTAAAATATGGCAAACAAAACTTTAAAATCGTAGTCTAGGGGAAAAAAGCAGCCGCCTTCCCCCCCCCCACACTGCTCACACCACAAAATCACTTGGATTCCACCATTTTTCAAGATGGCCGCCATACAAAAGTTTGTTTTCAGAACAAAAAGGCTTAGATAACTTTAGAACCGTAGTCGATAGGTAGCTTTTTTTTTAAATTTGGCCCTAAAAATAACTGACGCGAGCTGCTTTAGCAGCTCGCGCACGCGGCGAAATACTAGTCCGATCCCTTATATATAAAGCTCAAACACACTGATCACGCATTGACATAAATTCTAAGCATGAAGGAGAAGAGGTGCGATATAGTGTTATATATATTCGTATAGAATATTCAAAGTCAAAGTCAAAGTCAAAGTCAAAGTCAAATATCATTTATTAAATAGGCACAAAAGTGCACTTTTAAAGGTCATAAACACATGATACAAATAAAAAATGTCAAAAATTGTAACTTATGTTAACATGACTTTGAAAAAAAGGTAAGTATGTTTACCCATTTCTTTCCTATACTCAAATTGAAGTCTGAGTGCTGAAAAGAAATGCGAAAACTGACTCTACCAGTGCTTCGGAAATACGCCCGCTAGAGAAGATAGCACCAAGAAACTCTGCGGGGATGTCTTTTTTCAGCACAATTACGTATAAATTAGAATTAACAGAATGTAAAACAAGAAATGCGAGTGAGATGTCCCATAGTCATAGTATCAGTAACAGAAAAGTGTAAATAAAATATAAGTAGGTATGACAGTAGCAGTAGGAGTGACTATTAAAAAGACTATTAAAATCGACCCGACAGAAAAATCGAAAATTTCCAAAAAATCAAAATGGCGGCCGACACCATGGTAGTATCTCAAAAAAAATGTATCAAAAGTGGCAATTTTGGGATCGTTTTCAAGTAAACCGTCTACGCTCATTTCGATTTTTTAACTTTTTATTCAAAAAAACCAAGATGGCTGCCGAATATTTCAACTCGAAAAACGGGCACCACGAGACCCTACTTTGAAAAATTAGTTTGTTCAAGCGATTTCGCGATTCTGATACGTTTTTGATACAGAAATGTCAGTCATGTCCTGACGTTTGTAAAAAAAATATATCAAAAAATAAAAACAACATGGCGGACGCCGCGGGGGCCATTTTGGAAAACGACTGAAATTTGCACATTTTGAAACCTATTTTCGAGGCAGAAGCTCACATCGGAGCTGCTCGACTTGTATGAGACGGTCGTGGAAGACGGCAAGAGGTATTGCCCTTTTCAAAAAATTTTCCCATTTTTAGGCTAATTTTGGAGATTTACCCCGAAAACTATACTAAACTATATAATAGTATTTTGAATAGAAATTTCACACTACCGGGTAGTTGACGTTAGTGAAAATGACATTTGATCATTTTTATCTCTGTCGGCCGGCTACTTTGCGAGATATCGATTTTTGAAAACAGGCGCCTAACGTTAAGTATTTCTATGAAGGAGTACCGGTGGGATAACGTTTTATACGTATTCGTATAGAAAATGTCCTTTTTCTCAGCAATAAAATCGAAAATGTTAAAAAACAAAATGCCGGCTATCATGGCGGTCGTATCTTCGAAAATGTCCATGTCACGTGACAATATGGGGTTCATTTTCGAGTAAAACGGGGGCGCCGATTACGATTGTTGAAAAAAAATGGCATAAAATTCAAGATGGCCACCGCAAATTACAACACAAAATTTTGAAATTGTCAGACCCTAATTTGGACGATCGGTTTGTTCGAGCGATTTTACCGTACCCGTCTTTTTGCAGTACAAAAAATTTTTCAGTATCCTGCAGTGTATAAAAAAAAATAAAAAAATAAAAAAAACAAAAATTTGAACGCCCCGGGCGTTTCGGTAAAATATTGTGTTTTTTGCCACACTTTCAAATCGAGTTTTCGGCCATTCGTCGACGCTCTAGCGGGTCGGCGTGTATCAGTCGATCACGGGTAATTACAAGTGCTACTCGATACTACATATAGAGTTAATACTTTTCGTTGAAAAAACATGAAAATTTCATATATTTATCCTTCGAACCCCCGTTTCACCACCTCGATCCGGCCCTGTGAATTTGTCCTTTCTCGGCGCATACGGACACCCTACCGGGAACCTCCTCTGAAAATTTCAGCTTCATAAGTTGTGTAGTTTACGAGATTTGGTTAAAATACATAGAAAACCGGCAAATGGTCACAGCTTCATACAAACTATTAAATAAACTGTGCCGTTACTATAGATAGGCATTCATTCATTTCACGTTATCTCCTAAACTATAGTTTCGATTTATATGGTTCAAAGGACAAATTTCATCTATACAAAATTTCCTTCACGATTAACGTATTTAATTTAATAAGGATTAATATGTTGTATCTAATAATTACATCGAAACAGACGGCTTTGAATTTCTTCTTTTCTTTAAACATAAATACCTTTATTGTTGCTTAAATATGAAAGATAGATATGTTGTTTCGCGGACTTTTTTATAGAGCACTTTAAAACAAATAATTTGGCTACACTTTATAAACACTAATTTTAAGCCGTTTTGGCAGCGCACGCCGATATATATAAAATATGCTTATTTGAAATTCATAGATACGGTCATTTCGTGTTTAATTATAATTATATTTATAACTATAAATAGCATTTATTTCTCAAGGATAAACAAGCTTTTTATTACTTCAAGAATTTTGCAAATCGAACCAGTAATTTCCGAGATTTACTTAATAAATGAACGGTTTTCGAGACTATAATTATATATAGACAATTTTCGACAGTTTCATTAACAGTCGGTTGGCCTAGCGGTTTGTAACACGGTTACGAAGGACGATATAGCCGGGTTCGAATTCACCTGAGCGAGAATCTCTTTTTGGACTTTTTATAAGTGGAATTATTTTGATTGCATTTTAGTTACACAGAAGAAGTAATAGTAATTAATTAATACATAGGTTTACGGAAGCGAACGTATGATGTGACATATACAAATGTATATTTGTATATATATGGTGTATCTTCTTAGGTAATTTATATCATTAGATAAATGATGCAGTACCTACATAAGTAGGTACTTTATCATTATTCGGTTAATTAGTCGGTTAAAAATTAGGTTTCGATGTTTAATAGACTAGAATAGGTAGGTATCTACTAATCTACTGTAAGTTCGCTGGCTGCAATGTCCTTCAAAATGGAATGTAACTATTTATTAATCTGTACCGGAACCTCAGAATAAATCCGGAACCATAATGTATACTACTAGATTATTGAATTATAGATTACTTACTGTGTTAGACTGAACTGTACTGCAATCCGTACACCCTACTTGTGTGGCTTCGAAATTCACAGTGTTTACGCGTACGGAGTGTCGCGCCATCTACGGGATCGAGCAAGCGTTAATATCGACCGTAGCTTGGCGCCTTGAATCGACGTGGAAGACTGGCGGACCAGGAAGTTCGTCGAGAAACAGCGAGAGGGCGCTTTTTTACGCTATAAAAGCCGATGCAGAGTTTTCCTCCAACATATCTATTTAATACGTATTGTTCGTGTTTATTTTATATTTTATGTTTTTCATGCCATGACGACTTTCAAGTCTTTAAACTTCACAATATATATCACTTTGCAAGTTTGCTCTCGTAGAGCTTGTCGTTTCGTTCGCCTGCGTGTGACGTCATACGACTGAGGTGACATTTTGCGCGGCAATATTTGAAACAAAATATTTGAACTTAGGTACCTACTTTTAAGACTTTATTTAATTAAATTATTATTAAAACTGAAACGCAATGAAAATATATAGTGTAATCCCGCTGAATATTATGTTGGTTGTTGTTAGTTCCTAACAACAACACTCTTTGTACGACACGTGTTTCGCCGTCTGCACGAGGCATCATCAGGTGTCGACTCGCCGAACGCTAGAACGAGAGACTTTATGTAGAGTTTCGCCTGTTCAGCTATACCTGCTGACCTAAGGAATGCAATGGAATCAGGCGTGACGTTGCGGAAATTCATCTCAAAACTGAAACGCAATGAAAATATATAGTGTAATCCCGCTGAATATTATGTTGGTTGTTGTTAGTTCCTAACAACAACACTCTTTGTACGACACGTGTTTCGCCGTCTGCACGAGGCATCATCAGGTGTCGACTCGCCGAACGCTAGAACGAGAGAAAATAATATTATTTGAGTAAATTATTATTTTTATACATTATGGCTAATTTTAAACACTTACTGTCCGATCCCCTATTGCACATTATTGCGTCGCTATTTATTTAACTGTTTTAGAGACACTCACATATGAGCCTTCTGTACTTGTATAATTAATTATTCTATGCTATTACTCCGGCTGTGCTGACGACGGATAACGGAAAATGAGTAGTCAATATATACAACTTTATAACCACATTTATAGAAATATTGTTATTAAAGATTAAAGTTAATGTGTCTATAATTTTTGTTATATTTTTAAAATATTTCGTGAGGTCACATACAATTTTCAGCATTTGCTTTCAATTTTAAGTAGGTAAACGTTAGATGCTTATGTATTAGAGCAAGCAAAAAAGCAAAGGTGTCGTCCGGCTCGCGTGTACAAAATTCATTTTGTTACAATATAGGAGTGGTAGTTTAGTAAACTTATAGAGTGTTTTTGGAGTCGAGGCGATAAGATTTAGAAAAGTGATCTTTATCCAAAACTTATTCCCGGTAAGCTAATTTTACATAAGTTGCATAAGCGACCATATTTGACGTTTAAGGAAAAATTATGTACCTAGGTATTTATGATATTAAATATAGTATCGTGGTATTAAATATTACATGTCGTTAATTATAGTCCCCAAAATTCATACGTGATTCAGGTAGGTAAGTTATAGACAATTTTAATGTAAGAATCATATTCAAATATTAAGTAGGTACCTAGATAGGTAAATATTCTCCTAGGTAACGACATAAGAAACTTCTTGTCATCTAATAACATAGATATTATATTCTAGGCGCATCGATTACATTCATTGCCTTTGATTATTATTTAAGTAGATACTTATGTATGTATGTCATAAATAGCATTCGGTTCTTGGGTAGGCGTCGATCGAGTTGACTTAGGTTGGTGAATTAGGTTTATAGTAAGTAGGTATATTAAAGAACTGAAACAAAAACCTATTTAGGTACCTATGTATACATTCATATATACTTCAGTAATTATATGAGTGTAATGATTTGTCTTGTAAGTCATCATAAATCATAATTTTATAATGTAGAGTTTTAACTTAACTAAAGCTATGTGTCAGTTTCATGTTGTTATCTACTTAAACATGCTAAATTAGTGTCATGGTATGTGATAATTCCATGTCATGAGGTATTGACATGGAACTAAATCAAAAGTCAAGAGTCCCTGTGAGCATCTGAAAACAGTTTAGCTAATAAATTAGAGAGATTCTGCAAGAGGAGACCTGTTGTAATGTTACTATTGATTAATGATATCAAAATTATATAGGTACATGTGCTGCCATCTATGCTCAAATAGGTAAACTAGTATATTTGTTTCTAGGCTTCGATGTGCTCTATGTTAAAAATAATAGACAATAAATTATTCTATTCGCTCGATACTCTGATCCAACAACGTTGTTTTCATATTAGGTTATGTGCACCAGTCACATATTTTCCACAAATAAAGTTAGTAAAAAGTGATTAAAATGACATCGATCTATTTAATTAACGTGCCTAAACTAAAAGGGCGTGAAAATTATAGTGAGTGGACTTTCGCCGCGGAGAATTTTCTAATCCTGGAAGGCATGTTGCACTGTATCAAGCCAGTTTCTGGGAAGCCTGTAGAAGACGCAGATGATGCGAAAACCAAAGCCAAACTGATTTTAACTATTGATTCGACGTTGTACGTTCACATAAAAGATGTGAAAACTACTAAAAAACTGTGGGACAAGCTGAAAACTTTATTTGACGATTCCGGATTCATGAGAAGAATAAGTTTACTGCGTAATTTGATTTCGATTCGCCTTGAAAGCAGCAGTTCCATGACAAATTACGTGACGCAAATAGTGGAAACCGGACAGAAATTAAGTGGTACTGGATTTGATATCAGTGATGAGTGGATCGGATGTTTGTTGTTATCAGGATTACCAGACAAGTTTTCGCCCATGATCATGGCCATAGAACATTCAGGAATTCCCATTACGACAGACGCCATTAAAACAAAATTGTTAGACATGGAGGCGCCGGAAGCGAATAATCATGTTGAAGTTAGTAGTGCATTTGCGAGTTCACAAAAATGGCAACACAAAAAACAGTTCAACAAGTTCTCTATGGCTAGTGGCGGTCAGAGTGGCAGTAAGTCAAATGTCAGTGACAAATCTCATGTCAAATGCTATAAGTGCAAACAAACTGGTCATTATCGAAATCAATGCCCAAATAAGGATTTCAGTTCTGATAATGAAAAGAAAAATATGCGGAAACAAACAAATGCATTTAGCGCCGTGTTTCTAAGTGGAAACTTTGGTAAAAACGAGTGGTACATAGACTCGGGCGCGAGTGAACATTTGACAGCTAACGAACATTGGGTTGTGAATGGTTCTTATCAAGAAAACAGAGAAATTGTGGTTGCGAACAACAACAAAGTACAAGTTTTGTGTACCGGCGATGTCAATATTGTGACAAAAACGAATGACAATGAGTTTGAGGTGCCAGTTAAAGGAGTATTATGTGTTCCAGATTTAACTACAAACCTATTGTCTGTGAGCCAATTGATTAGTAATGGTAATAAAGTATCTTTTGTCGAGAATGGCTGCAATATTTACAACAAAAATGGAGAATTAGTGGCCATGGCGTCATTGATCAATGGTGTTTATAAGCTAGATATGCCTGAAAACATATTAGTTGCATCAGCAGTGTCAGGAACTACATGGCATCGCAGAATGGGTCACATTAATAGCAATTATTTGAATAAAATGAAAAATGCAGTTGAAGGATTAAATCTCAATGAAAAAGTGGACATAAGCAAAAGTTCATGTACAGTGTGCTGTGAAGGCAAGCAGAGTCGGCTACCTTTCACTCATGTTGGTCAAAGAAGCAATGAATGTCTAAAGATAGTCCATACGGACATTTGCGGGCCTATGGAGGATGAGTCTATTGGTGGTTCGAGATATTTCCTACTGTTTGTAGATGATTATAGTCGCATGATTTTTGTGTATTTCCTAAAACACAAAAGCGAAGCCCTGAATTGTTTTAAAGAATTTAAAACAAAAGTGGAAAACCAAACAAGCAAAACAATCAAAATATTAAGAAGTGATAATGGAGGAGAATTTTGCAGCAATGAATTTGAGTTATACCTAAAGAAATCAGGAATTAATCATCAGAAAACAAACGCTTACACTCCGGAGCAGAATGGGTTGGCAGAACGCTGTAACCGCACAATAGTAGAAAAAGCCAGATGCTTGTTATTCGATGCAAAATTAAATAAGGAGTTTTGGGCTGAAGCTACGAACACAGCTGTTTATCTACAAAATAGAATTGTATTACCAAGTTTGAATAATAAGACTCCATATGAAATATGGACAGGAGCTAAACCAGATTTGAGTCACATCAGAGTATTTGGCAGTCCAGTTATGGTCCATGTTGCAAAAGAGAAAAGACAGAAATGGGATAAGAAGTCAGATCAGCAGATATTGGTAGGATATTCTGAAAATGTGAAGGGATACAGAGTGTATAACCCCAGAACTAAGTCTGTGACAAATAGCAGAGATGTGATAGTTATGGAGGATACGAGGATAATAGAAACAACTTTACCAGTAAATGAAAAAATGAGTAATGTTGATGAGAGCTTAGATTCAGTGGGGGATATTTCTGAAGATGATACACTCGTAGGAAAAGAATTGACAGATGAGTCATATATACCTAGTGAATATGAAGATGCTGATGAGTTTGACAAGGATGAAAAACCGACAGAAGGGCAGAGCAAGCCCATCAGAAATAAAAGAAAACCAGAAAGGTATGGTTTTTTAAATATATGTACCAGTGAGGTTCTTGATGATGCTTGTAACTTAAGCCTGGAAGATGCATTAACTGGTCCAGAGAAAGAACAGTGGATGCAGGCAGTCAATGAAGAACTTCAGTCTTTTGAAAATAACAATGCGTGGGAGTTAGTAGATTCTCCAAAAACTGGTACTATAGTGAAGTGCAAATGGGTTCTTAGGAAGAAATATGACAATGACAATAATGTGCGCTTTCGTGCAAGACTGGTAGCCAAGGGATACATGCAAAAACAAGGTTTGGACTATTCAGAAACATTTTCACCTGTAGTTAGACATACCACATTGCGATTGTTGTTTGCATTATCTGTGCAGCTTGGCTTAGATATAACACATCTTGATGTAACTACGGCTTTCTTGAACGGGGAACTTGAGGAAGTAATTTATATGCAAAAACCAGATGGTTTTCCGAGTGTTGAACCAAATAAAGTTTTAAAATTAAATAAAGCAATTTATGGGCTTAAACAATCCTCAAGAGCTTGGAACAAGAAGGTTGATGATTGTCTGACCAGTTTAGGTTATAAAAGATCTAAAATAGAATCATGTTTGTATACTAAAAATAAAGATAAGTATAAAACAATTGTTACATTGTACGTTGATGATTTTTTTATATTTTCCAATGATAGCACAGAAACAGAAAATCTAAAAAATATGCTGTCATCACAATTTAAAATAAAAGATTTAGGAGAGATTAAGCAATGTCTTGGAATGAGTGTTGCAGTAGATAAATATAATGGTGTAATAACATTAAGCCAGGAAAATTATATTGATCAATTGTTAAATAAATTTCAGATGACTGAATGTAAAACAGCTGATACTCCTTTGGAAACCAAATTAAACTTAAATAAAGAGTTAAATTGTAAAACTAAAATGCCATATCAGCAACTTATTGGTAGCTTGATGTATTTAGCAGTTTTAACCAGACCAGATATAGCATTTTCAGTTAGCTATTTGAGCCAATTCAATAATTGTCATAATCATGAAACTTGGTTGTATGCAAAGAGGATTTTGAGATACCTTAAAAAGACCAAAAATGTGGGTTTAAAGTATATCAAAGATGGCAATTCTCAATTACAAGGATTTGTTGATGCAGATTTTGGAAATAATACATTGGATAGAAGGTCATATACAGGGCTGTGCTTTGTATTGTCTGGATGTGCAATTTCATGGGAAACAAGGAAACAGAATACTGTTGCACTTTCAAGCACCGAGGCCGAGTACATGGGAATTGCTGAAGCGTGTAAGGAAGCAATATATTTGCGTAATTTATTGTGTGAAATAGATAATACATCATACACCATTGACTTATTCAATGACAATCAAGGCGCACTCAAGCTCTCAGTAAATAGTGCTTATCACAAGCGAACCAAACACATAGATGTGCGCTATCATTTTTGTCGTGAATGTGTTAATAATAAGATTGTTAAACTTAAATATTTGGAGACTGGTAGTATGCCTGCTGATATGTTAACAAAAAGTTTGAATACAGTTAAACATTATTACTTTATGAAATTGTTGGGAATTGTTAACATTAAGTAAATACTTGTAATTTTGATATAGTGGGGGTGTTGTAATGTTACTATTGATTAATGATATCAAAATTATATAGGTACATGTGCTGCCATCTATGCTCAAATAGGTAAACTAGTATATTTGTTTCTAGGCTTCGATGTGCTCTATGTTAAAAATAATAGACAATAAATTATTCTATTCGCTCGATACTCTGATCCAACAACGTTGTTTCATTTTAAGACCGGCATATCCAAGAATTTATTACAAAAAACAAGGACATGTGACATCGACCAACCTGCACTGGGCTAGAGTGGTGGACTATGGCCCTTACTCTCTCTATGAGAGAAGGCCCATGTCCCAGCAGTGGGAATGTGATGGGCTGATGATGATGATGAAACACATCTCTGAAACTGCCCGTGATAATATATTTGTAATAAAATATATTCTTATTTTCAAAGGTTATGCCTCGAGTGGAGGATTCAAATGGCAATCAATTCGGCATGGGCTCATACGATGACAGCTGGCCGGAGAAACGAAACATGCAGGTAATTCATATTTTTACCTACTCATACAGACTTAGCGTTTGATTGTGCATTTGTAAAAATTAGAAAGTTATGATTATGTTTACCTACGATTTTGTGTTCTGCATGTAGGCACTTATATATGGGTGTGTGTTTATTTATACTCACTGGAAATGTACCTACCTACCTACCTATGTGTGCAAGTTTAAAAAAGAGTTGGACATTTTGTGAGTGGAGTCTTCCTGACAGTTACAATTATATAATACTTATGTATTTTATTACAGAGCGAACAGATTCCAGCCAAGAAAATAAGAATTTGTTACGAGGTTGAAGATTTTCCTTCTCAAGAAGTTGAATTATTTCTCCCTGAAAACCCTAACAGTACTGCATTTAATAATAATATTCCAATTGTGAAGGTAATCAATTTTTTTATATGCAACATAAGTAATTAAATACCTATAGGAAGAATTGGAAGAGGGTGGTAGATTTATGTAGCACCTTTCCTGCCTTTAAAAATAAAAATAAAAACAGCAGTCTTTGTAATAACTACTTATTAAGTTGTCTGAAAGAGAGCGCTTTAAGCGATAAGACCGCCCATTGTACTACCACTGTAAGGAATTTTGTGTTACTATTTATGTTGTGTTGTAACTGGTATGCAATAAAGAGTTTTGTAATTTTATTAGGGGTAATATCAGTTGTTAAGTCTCAAATTCGTAACATCATCAACATAATATATAAACACTTCAAATTCAAATAATTTTATTGTGAAAAGATGATGTTACATAATTATTAAGTTCAACCATATTCTACCAGGAGGCATTTAAATATTATAAACTACGTCAAACAATTCTAATAATTCTTTTTTTACGCTTAATGTATGATGGTGATTATGTGGCCTTAGATGGAGCCCATAGATAGACGGCAGGTGAGAGAGTCGGCAGTTGAGCGGCTGTTCAGACCCGTCTCCCTGATGGTTCACCGAACATCATCCCGAAACACGACTAGGTCGCTTGCCGGCATGGCTTTGTTCGGTGGGTGGTATTACAACCACGGCCAGAGCCTACCACTCCAAAGCGCGAAAGCGGGTTTGATCACGATATTTTCGTTCACCGTTTTTAGAGCGAACATGCAAAATCTGCACTTAACTATAAGTCATTGGTGCAGGGCCGAGTCGGGATTCGAATCCGGGTGCGTCGAATCGAGAGGCGCACAAGTTCCCGCTGAGCCACACTCGCTCTAATCTAAATCAAATCTATAATTATAATACACATCAAATTCAAATAAAAATGTCACTAGATATTATTCATTGGGAAACTATTCAATTATATAATTTCAACAATTTGTCATTAAGATTTTCATTAACATTATATAGTATGCCTTACCCAACAAAAGCAGCTTCAGTTGAACCTTTTAACTGCTCAAACATAGTTTTATGTAGTCTCATAACTACACAGATCTCATAGATGTAAATACAGGGCAATGTCAAGAGTTTCAGACTAATGAAAGACAGTTTACAGCTTTCAATAGGTTTAAGTTTACATATTGCCCTCATGCACTTCTTTTGAGCCTTAAAAAATATTTGTATTTTGACTGTTTTTCCCCAGAAGATAAATCTATAACTTATAATGCCCTTCAAATTAAAAAAATGTAATGCATGTATAGGTACTACATAATATACTTAATAACAGCATAAATAACTTTTTTTTACTAGCCTATACTGTCCCACTGCTGGGCAAAGGTCTCCCCCAAAAATCCTCCAAATAACTTTAATGAATTCATTAAAAGCGGATAATTCAATTTTATCACAATAAAAAAATAGCAGTAGGATGGATATATTTACATTGGTAGGTCGATAGATGTTTACAAGAATGTTAAGATTTTCATATGAAATCTGAAAGTCTGGGTAAAAATAATAAGTAAAAATAACATCAATTAATTGGAATTACTGCATATTGAATTAATGAATATTTTTAATCAAAATAATAATACCTACTTAAATATTTTTCAGTGTGTGGAGCTGCGTTCGTTGCCTGAGAATGCAGAACAATTGGGAAAGGATCCAGTAGAGGTATTTGAGACCCTCGGTTATCATCATAACCCTATTCGAAATCGAGGTGAGTCAAATAAAATACTTTGTGTGGCAACAGGTTCTATCCACCAAGGGCAAATAAAAGGTGGCAGCGGTCTGCAGTGTGTTGTATTATCCGCATGTGGCTTTGCATATTCACATATCAAAAAGCCTTCCATTTTAGAAACTGAAGACATCAATGAGGTTCTAAGATGTGGCAACGATATATATATAAATGACGTCATCAAAGGTGGCCATCCAAGGCTCTTGGAACCTGAAATGTTGCCTTCTCGTTTGACAATCTCTAATTACAACATAACTGTTACAGTTCCTGAATGGGCAGCTCAGGGGCTATACCCACAGAGTAGCGCTGACTTGGATAAGTCTATTGTTGAATTAGAGATAAAACTAAAAAATCTTTTCGGAATGCATGATGCACCGAATATAGGATTTCTATTTACGGGTCAAAACGCAACAGTGTCGTTTTGGAAAGACAATGCACATGGGCGTTTTTATTTATTCAACTCTCATGCGGTTGGTCCACACGGTAAATACGATAACGACGTGACCAAGAATAAAGCTCGAATTTTTCAGTTGCATACTGAAAAAGAACTTTCCAGGTTGCTGTTGATCAGCGCTGCATGTGTTAATGACCGTAATGAATATTCCATTCATTATTTGAAAGTAATAACCTTTCAAATGAATGAAATTATTGACATTAGATTGTCGTCTATGCAACCTGTTGTTTGCATAAGTAGAACAGATATAGAAGCATGTAATAAATTCGCACCACAACAGTCACGTAAGAGAGGACGCCCAATAAAGAAAAAAGTAGGGAGACCAAAGATTAAAGAAAACGCCCACTTAGATGCGAGTACTAAATATAACAAATCGCACCCAGAAGTGATTAAAAAAGCTGTTAGGAAATATGCTGATAAAAATCCTGGGGTTAATCGGAAATCAGTGAATCTCTTTAATGAAAATAACCCTGATGCACACAAAGCGGCTGTAAAACGTTATGAAGAATCTCACACTGCAAAAGTTCAGCGGAAAAATCAGGAACAGTACAACTTCAGAGGCATTCCACCACAATTAAGAAGAAACGGATTAATAGGAGAGAAATCTGGTGATGACTTAAAGAAAGTGCCTTTGTATTGCTTGAAAAATTCCTCTCTTAATTCGCCAAACACTTATATATGTCCACATTGTTCGGCAAAGTTGTTTGATGAGGAGAAATCGCGTACACAGTGGTGTTGCGGACAAGGGAAATACAATATTTTAAAATTATCTCAGTTAAATGAAAGTTTTTATCATGATAGTTATTTCATAAAATACGTCCGTGCCTATAACAATTTATTCGCTTTTACCGCTTTGAGTGCGACACAAGGCTTTCAACATGCTAGAACCGGTTTTAGCTTTATTAAAATACAAGGCAAAACGTACCATCAGATATACGATCTGTCGTACATTGGATTTAGAAATCCAATTGGCATGTACATAGACGACGGCGAAGAACGTAGAAGGCAAGCACAGAATTTAAGTCTACGTCAAGATGTTCTCGTGGACATCGCAAATTTTATCACAAGAGTGAATCCATTCATAGATTGTTTCAAACGGTTGAATGATGAACCATCACATCAAGCTCATCTGGTATTCGAAACAACATCAAGACGAACTCATGGCAATATTTTAGGCGATATGCCTCGTGGAAACGAAGTCGCAGCGATTATTAATACCGAACAAGAAACATACCAACCTCGAAGTATCGTCGTTTGGAAAGTCGGAGAAGGAAGACCTCACACCGTTGATGTTTTGCACCCTCTGTATGAAAGTCTACAATATCCCTTACTCTATCCGAAAGGCGGTACGGGATGGGGTTTGAACGCATTAGACAATAACGGAGGTAAATTATCGCAATTGAAATATTATAGATGTCTGTTACTGTCCGATGATAGATTTTCTTAATTGGGACGATTGTCCGAAGAATGGGAGGTCGACATGTACTCTAGAATCGAAGAGGAGCGTTTGCGATACATATCAAATATGCAGAAGCAAAATACAAACACTGCATTACGGTCTGCTCCTCTTGAGGAAGTGACACGCCAAGTTGCAGAAGATGAAACAGTACAAGGCGAAGGTGGTGTAGTAGCTGGTCGAATTTATTTGCCGAACACTTTTACAGGCGGAGCGCGATATATGCAAACCAAGTATATGGACGGTATATGTACGGTAAATAGGCTCGGCCACCCTTCGTACTTTTTAACGATTACATGTAATCCGAAATGGACAGAAATTCAACAGTCTATGACTTCACCAAATGCGAAGGCATCTCCACTTGTATGCGCCAGAGTATTCAATCTTAAATTGACTGAGCTATTACGTGACTTGCGCAGCGGAGCTTTCTTTGGCGAACTTGTTTATATAATGCATGTAATAGAGTTTCAGAAAAGAGGTCTGCCTCATGCTCATATATGTTTTAAAGTTAAAGGCAATGTACCCGTTCAGAATGTCGATATAGATAAAGTAGTCAGAGCTGATATTCCTTCGGTTGAAGAAGCTGGCGGTAAACTGCGAGAGGCAGTTATCAAACATATGATTCATGGACCCTGCGGTGAAGGTCATAAGACTGATCTACCCTGCTGGAATTCAGAAAAAAAGAAATGCATGAAATATTTCCCCAAGGAAAGCATAGAAGTGACATATGTCGATGAGAAAGGGTTTGTGCATCATAAACGAAATGAAAACAACACAGCTGTTACAACTTACAGAAACAGACAGATAACTATAAGTGACGTATGGGTCGTTCCATACAACGCTGCCCTGTTGTTAAAATATGATTGTCATTTAAATTTAGAGATTGCATCAACGCGCAAAATAATAAAATATTTATTTAAATATATGACAAAAGGGCCCGACGAAGCGCGTGTAGCCGTCCGTGTACCGGAACAAATTCCAAATGACGAAATTGAGCAGTATGTCACGAAACGATATGTAGGATCGTGCGATGCGATTTGGCGCATGTTAGAATTCGATATTGTAGCACGAGAGCCGACTGTGAAACAAATAACAGTGCATCTGGAAGGACAGCATAATGTTTATTTTAAAGCCGGACGGGAATCTGAAGCAGTCGAAAACTCGACATCGAACCTCTTGATTTATTTCAACCGACCGACAGAATTAGAGTTTGAGAACTTGACGTACCAAGATTTTTATGAACAATATTTGGTTCATAAATCACGACCAAAAACGAAAAATGTGCCCGTGTACACTACATCTGACGGCAAACACTTTGTAGTGAAGAGACAACGAAAAGAAATGATAGCACGATTATTCTGGGTGTCTCCGAGTAGAGGTGAACAGTTCTATCTCCGCTTGCTACTAGCGCAGTTCCCGTGTCGTGGTTATGCGGATCTTTTGGCTCTGGGCGGGTCGGAATGTAAAACTTTTCAAGAGGCCGCTCGGAATCTCGGAATCGCAAATGACGAAAATGAATATTGCAGTACATTTGAAGAAGCCTCGACCTTCCTCACTGGAAACAGATTACGTAGGTTCTTTGTTCTGTTGATCACCAACGGAGGTCCAGGTTTGATTCTCTGGGAGAAATTTAGAGACGTAATATGTGAGGATTTATTGGAACGAAATCCCAATCAACAGCAACAAATGTACAAAGAGGCGTTGCTTCAAATAGATAGATTGTTACGCAACCATGGAAGTCGTCTCGCAGAACATGGTCTGCCGTCTGTTCAAGATAACACCACAGAGCTGACTAGAGAAAGGGAAGTATACATAAACAGGGTGGAACATTTGAATGAATACGTTGAACATTGGTTGGAGCTATTGTCTCCTGGACAGAGAGCTGTATTTGACTATATTCAACGTCTGCAATGTTACCAAAACTCTGCGGACATTCAAAATGCAATCTTTCTCGATGGGCCCTCCGGTACAGGAAAAACCTTGTTATTGAATGTCATCGTGGCTTACGTTCGCGGTGTATTGCAGAAGGTAGCTATTTGCACCGCCAGTTCCGGCATCGCTGCGCAAAATTACCCCGGAGGTTGTACTGCGCACAGTATGTTCCGGCTGCCTATAAACATCTTAGACGACACAAGTTACTGGAACATAACCAACGGCTCGCAACGTGCAGAACTAATTCGCAACGCTGCGCTCATCGTATACGATGAAGCTCCCATGTCTCACAAGTATCTATTAGGTATTCTAGACAGGTCACTACGTGATCTGATGCAATCTTCGAGACCGTTTGGCGGGAAGGTGATAATATTTTCTGGTGATTTTAGGCAGATTCCACCAGTAGTACCGAGAGCCAGATGCCCTAATGATATTGTGCAAGCATCATTGAAAACATCTCCTTTGTGGCATAGCTTGAAAAAATTTTCATTGACAGTGGCACAACGAACAAGAAGTGACGCTGAATACTCCGTTCCGGTTCCGGTCCTAGTTCCGGTGAGTGTGAATATTACACATCAGACGTTGCCGGGAAGACCAGACAAATTCTCACGCCATTGGTGGGTCTCAGTTATGTCACAGAACTTCAAGAATTGATCGACTTTGTTTTCCCTGAAGACATTTTGCAAGATTCAAATGTTTGTGCCACGAGAGCTATACTGTCGACGCATAACGCCAACGTAACAGAAATAAATAAAAGCATCTTGGAACGTGCGAGTGGCGAATATATAACATGCTACTCAGTCGATGAAGTTGATAAAGAGCTGGAAGACAATTTTTATCTCGGCGTCGACACTTTGAACAGGGTGCAGGCGGCAGGAGTGCCCGACCATGAACTTAAATTGAAGAAAGGTTGTGTCTGTATGATAATGAGAAATCTCAGTTTTGTCGACAGCCTTGTGAACGGCACAAAAGTAATAGTCGTAGACGCGTCGACGAGAATAATAACCGTACGCAAACCGCGTGAATCGACAAAATACTTGATCCCGCGGATCTCATTCAAAACTCCAATAGAACCGAATAGCCCTATAGAAATGCACAGACGGCAATTCCCACTGCAAGTGTGCTATGCAATGACCGTGCACAAGAGCCAGGGACAGACTATCGAGCGAGTCGGAGTAGATTTGCGTTCCGACTGCTTTAGTCACGGACAACTGTACGTAGCCCTCGGCCGCGTGCGCGACAGTAATAATATCAGAATATTAGTGCAGAGTCAGCGCATCCGATATGATGGGGTACCTTTAGTAAATAATGTTGTTATTCGAGAATTGATAAACGACAGTAACTTAATGTGAAATATTTAAATAACTATACCTACTCATAAATGGACGTAGTTATGCGAAAATGTCCCAACCCACAAGTGGGTCAAATTGAGATATATGCAATTTTGTGTTTTAGAGGTACACTTTTTTGTTTTAACTAGTATAATTATAAACTGTAGGTTTTATTGTAGAAATAATAAAGTATTATCTAGTAATGTATTTATTTTTCGAATACAATCATTTTAATTAGAAAAATAGGTATTGAAACACTTTTGCAAAATTATTAATTTGTATGCAATTAATTTTGCAAAAATATTCCAAGCCGTATATGATATTTTTAAATCAAGTTAAAAATAAATTTGTGTGAAATAATGACTTGTATTAATTTCAATAAAATCTAAAATACAGAATTCTAAAAATTTATAAGAATAAAGTAGGAATAAGGAATCAAACACACGTTTTAACTAATAATATTAATTATAGAAGCACTCATGCATGAGGTAACCTACTCATTACTCTCATCATCTTGCACGTCGAAGTCTGGCTCCCCGCCAAACCCATCGACATCATCAATGATGTCATCGGAACTTTTTAAATTCTGGTAAAATTTTAGACAATTTGATGGTATATAATCATACATGGATTGTATGTCAGCTAATTTTGCTGGTGCAATTGGTTTGCCATTAGGCCACAATGGAGCCAAATCAGATTTTTTTATTTGTTGGTTTTGTCCTTTAATTTTCTTCTCAATTTGCAACTCCTTAAAATCTTCTTCAAAAGTCGATCTCATAAAAATAGAAAACATTTTATTTTTCTCAATTTTAATTTCTTTGGTATTCAACCAATTGACTTTAGTTTTATCTTGAATTTTTTTCTATTAGTTATATTTTTTTCGATCTTGTTTGTTCCATAAAAATCAGTTCTTTCCATCCTGTAAACTTGTAAAGGTTTCTGTTTCTTGCAGTTTTTAAAAATATTTATGTATTCTTCAGCAGTATATACGCTTTGATGGTGCTTAAGGGCGGTTTCTATTTTAGAAAAGTCAGTGTCATTTGGGAGAAAAGTATGCCCAGATTCAAGAAAGCTAAACGTTATGGTTTTTAAACTTTGATGGCAGCTTAATGCTGCTTTTAACATGAGTACTATTTTAATATTTCGATTCTGCCCACCGCAGCAATCACTCCATAAAATAAGGTGTTCAACAGAGGGACTTAGTTTCATTTCTATGTATTTCAAAAGGCACGACCCAACCTCTTGCGCACCTCTTCCAGCATCTCCTTCCACCCATACAAAACAATGTCCAATGTCGTCTGATGCAGAGTGGACAGTACTATTATAGAGCCATAATTGCCTTTTATAAAACGCTACATTCGTAGCTATACGGGGTAATGGCAGTGTTTTCTCTAAATCGAAACTTAAGCACTCAACATTAGGTAAGATTTGCGCTTCCATAAAATCTTGTTTCATTTGACTTCTTAATTTTTCCGCCCTTTCTAAATGTTGACTCTTCTCAGCTTCGAATTCTCTTTTTTCTTCTTTGGTTTTCGCACTCTGAATTTTCATAAATAACATGTCACATTTATTACATGTATCTTTCTGTAGTTTTTTACACTTCAGGTTAAAATTAGAGTAAAAGATGTTTTTCATAGCGTTGAAGGAGGCGCACTTGCGTTCCTCGCCATAATGTTGCGTGTATTCCTGTTGATATATATTATAAATTTTATTTAATGTCATCCCCGTTGGTAAATATAATGTGCCGTTGTTATTTTCCCTTCTGTAATGGGACTCATATTTTGGAAGTTTATTAATAATGTCAATAATGAATTTATGATCCTCGTCTGATAATTTATTATGGCCTCCTCTGCTGACTCCCCTACCATCTGTTATCGGCTCACCACTTCTATTTTTTCTAAGTGACGTAGTGACTCTTTGAGTGGTAATTTGAAAAGTTTTTAAAAACATATCACGACACACTTGTACGCCATTTATTGAATAGGCACGAGATAATGTTTTCGGTTTTTTTCTTTCACCAGGGACATTAGTCATATCATATCATAGTGTAACTTCGTTTTTTATTGTATTCCTTGACACAAGATACAATGTATAATAACTGAGCGTTGGAGGAGCCTAGCTTGACAAATCTTTCAAATTCTTCTTTTCTTTTATCTACTGAAATCAAACTGGCGCAATTTTTTGAACATGTACATTGATAGTCAATGAAAACTTTGGGCTTAACTTTTTTATTTTTAGTGGTTGTATATTCTAAATTATTGTATTTATTATATTTTCTCTCAGATCTGAGCTGAGGATTTATTCGCTTACGTCCTTTTTTTGCTCTGCCGGTTCCTACATCAGATCCCAAATCATTTATGTTCGTCTCTTTGTCTGCAGTTATTAGCGGTACTAGTCTGGGTGATACTTCAGTAGGTGATGTTGCATTTAAAATTGGCCCTAATATTACACTGATATTATTGTGTTGTTCGTCATTAGTTGGTAAATTATTTATACTCGCTTCATTGCATTCATTGATATCTAAAGATGAATAAGAGGTTGACTCGTCTATGTATACTTTGTCATGTATGTCGAAATTCGGATCCCTAACACTATCGTCGCTATCGTAATCATTAACTATATTTTCATGATTTGAAATATCTCCATTTTCATGAATGGATTCACCTTCATTTAACATATTAAAGAGTTGTTGAGTTTCTGGTGACATTGATCGAAGAGGTGATGAAGAAGGTGGCGTTTTGTTGTTCATCGGAATTGAATGAGTTAAAACGGAATGATGTATTTCTGACCGTGAAGTTCCAGGATCAGATTCACCTGAAACAACAATAATAAATAATTGGTTATTCAGGTATGTTTATTTACATATACCTACCCACAAAAACTTTACTCTCATTGTTACTGTACGCGATTGGGGAAATGCAGCCTATGACATTTTAAGACTGAAGATTAATGTGACTAAAGATATCTTGTACATCAAAATTCGTTCAGTCTAAGTCTACAGATAGTAAAAAAAGAAAAATATGTAGGTACTCGCTCTTACATTACATACATACATTCACACATAGGTTCACACGTCATCTACCTATCTATTACAAAATAATACCGTTGCACTTAGAAAATAATAGATAACTAAGTGATTATCTATATAATAAAAGAACAGGGTTTTTTTCTACAATCATCGCACAGCCGAAACCGCTTAACATAGAAACCTGAAATTTGGACCACGTATTCTACAAGTAGTGAAGGCGTCATTTAAGAACGGATTTTTCGAAATTTGACCTTTAAGTGGGTCAAATGGGGTCATAAAGGATGTATGGGGAAAAAAAAATCTTTTGTCGCACGATCACGAAACTTTAGCAATATACTATGCAAAAGAAATAAAAGAACACGTGTATCACAGTTTTTCGAAAATCAACCCTTAAGGGGGGTTTAATGCGGTTTTTTAGATTGGAATGCGGAAACTATAATGTATGCTACAGTAATTATTTCTTGACCAGAAGTTATCAAATTTTGTGTGAGCATTAAGCATGTAAATAATAGGAACTTGTTTTCGGCATTTTCCGAAATTCATCCCCTAAGGTCATTTATAGGGGTCGCAAAGTTTCCATGGTGTAGGTTTTTTTAGTAAAGTTATGAAACTTAGTAAATTGACTAAACATAGGAAAATAAAAATATAATTTCAGTAACTTTTCAAAAATCAACCCCTAAGGTAATTAATTAGGGCCGCAAAGTTTGTATGGAGTAGGATTTTTTATTAATGCGACACTGTAGCTACAGTAAAGAAACAGGGTAAATAAATTAATTTTGATCAAGTTTAAAAATAAGTTTTCAGCATTTTTCAAAAATCAACCCCTTACTGGGTTAAACGAGGTGGTAAAGTTTACATAAAAAAATCTTTGTTTATAGCGATGAAACTTGGTACATACCTATCAAAACATTATTAGAATGTGATTTACCATTTTTGAAAATCATCCCTTAAAAGGGTTAAACAGGGTGGAAAGTGGAGATTATTATTTTTAAGTTACAACGATAAAATGTGGTACACGTACTAAGCCAATGAAATTATAGAGGATGATTTTTTTAAAATACATTATCAAAAATATCATCCCCTAACAAGCCTAAGCGGGGAGGTAAAATTTGTATAGAAAATCCTTGTTTATGAAGTTTTGTGGCTATGATAAAACTTGGTAAAAGAAGATGATTAAAACGCGATTTATAATTTTTGAAAATCATCCCTTAACAGGGTTAAACAGGGTGGAAAGTGAAGATTATTATTTTTAAGCTACAGCGATGAAATGTGGTATATGTGCTTAGCCAATGAAATTATAGATATGTGTTTTACATTTTTTTAAATCATCCCCCAACAAGCGGGGTGGTAAATTTTGTTTGTTTTTATTTAAAAATGTTTTTTTTTATTTATGAAGTTTGTGGTTATGATGAAACTTGGTACACAAACTAAGAAAAAGGAGATAAATAAAACGTGATTCACATTTTTTTTAAATGTACCCCTAACCAGGTTTGATAAGGGTGGAATGAAGTTGCATGTTTTGAAGCTACGACGATGAAATTCGGTTCATATACTCAGACAGATAAACTTTAAGCACCTATTTCAACATTTTGCTGGACTCATCCCTAAACCGGTTCAAACGGGGTGGTTAAGTTTATATGGAGAATCTTTGTTCATGAAGTTATTGCAATTAAATTTGGTACACAGAGTAAGCAAAAGAAATAAATTGAAACGTAATTCGCCATTTGTTGAAATTCACCCTCTAACAAGGTTAAACAGGGTGGAAAGTATCAAATATTTTTTAATGTTACAATTTGTTATAAATATTCAGCCAATAAAATTCTAAACACGTATTCTACCTATTCCATGTTTTGAAATCATCCCCATAACAGGGTTATACAGGTTGGTAAAGTTTGTATGGAGAATTTTTGTTTATGAAGTTGTAGCAATGAAATTTCGTATACAGACCAAACAAAAGTAATAAATTAAAACGATATTCAATTATTATTTAACCTCTAAAAACGTTAAACATGATGGAATATAACATTTTTTCTAAACCTATGACGGTGAAATTTGGTACATAATATACTAATCGAAGATACTGTCGCACATGTTTCACCACTTTTTAAACATCTTAAAAGGTCTAAACGGGATGGCAAACATTTGTGTGGAAAACCTTTGTTTATAAGGTGAAAGCGAAACTTGGTATAGAGACTAGGCAAAAGAAATGAATCCTAACGTAATGCATTTTTTTACAATTTCCTTATTCGTACAGGACTTTTAAATGCAACATTCAGAAAAATAAGAAATTCTAAAGGTGTAGTTAATCGAAGATTTACAAATATTCAGCAAATTTTGTAGTTGACCGTACGTGTCGCAGGGAAATGAGGATATCCAATATTTCGCGAAATTCCTAGAGATACCACGAAATCATGGAAGACCGAAGAGTATGGGAAGAAGTATGGGATGAAGGAGTATGGGAAGGACCACTTCTCCGCGGTCCGACTAGCTTTTACCCTAGCCCTAGAGTGTATATAAAAAGCGCGGAGCCAGAAGCTTGCGAGGAGTTCCTGAGCAAAACGAGTGTGCGAGGCCAGAATGAAGCGCCGGGGAGAGGTGGCGAGCGTAGCGAGCCGGCGACCTCCCGAGTGGAGTGATTGTCGAATGCGCGAGTGGAGCGAAGGGATGACGAAGCGAGAATTCTGGCTAGAGCCTATTTATCAAAACTGGATATCGTATCCCTAGGGGTTTCGTGAAATCCCTGGTATCCTCATGTCCCTACGACATACAATATTTTTTCTGGAGCTACGATGATTGACCGTTGGCCAAAATACTTACATATACTTAGCCAAAAAAAACTATTGACACTTGTATTATTACCATTGTTTTGAATACCATCCCCTGACAGGTTTAAACTGGTGGTAAAATTTGTATAGAAAATTTATGTTTTTAATGTAAGTATTATTTAAAACGAGATAAGAGCTGAAACAGATTGGAATAGAAACGAGACGAATTCGAGATAGGATTGGGATAGAAGCAGGACAAAATCGGCATAGAAGCGAGAACTACCGGAAATAGCCGGGAGCAAAATGCATTATTTCACTAAGTTTACAAAGTCGCGGGCAACAGCTATGTAAATAGGAGATTTAGGTTTCGAAGATTTCTTTTACTTAGGCTTCATGTATGTACAATTGTACATGGCGCCGGACACATACCGGAGCCGGACCGCGGTTTCGATCATTGACATCACTTTGCGCTGCCGCCGCACCACAGAGTCATGTAAATGATCAAAAACCGGAACCGGTTGAGATCGGAATAGTATCGGGAGCAGAGCGGGACGATAACGGAATAAGAAAGGGACTGTAACAGGATAGGAGTGGGAAGATAACGGAACAGAAGTGGTACAGTACGGTAACAAGATAGGAGCGGGATGGGAACTGGAACGGAAATATGGTGGGACGGAAAATAGTCGGAAGCAGGATGAATACTTCACTACGCGTACGAAGTCGCGGGCATCAGCTGGTCTATATAATATAAGAACAGGGTTTTTTTCTACAATCATCGCACAGCCGAAACCGCTTAACATAGAAACCTGAAATTTGGACCACGTATTCTACAAGTAATGAAGGCGTCATTTAAGAACGGGTTTTTCGAAATTTGACCTTTAAGTGGGTCAAATGGGGTCATAAAGGATGTATGGGGAAAAAAAAATCTTTTGTCGCACGGTCACGAAACTTTGGCAGTATACTATGCAAAAGGAATAAAAGAGCACGTGTATCACAGTTTTTTGAAAATCAACCCTTAAGGGGGGTTTAGTGTGGTTTTTAGATTGGAATGCGGAAACTATAATGTATGCTACGGTGATTGTTTCTTGACCAATAGTTATCAAATTTTGCGGGAGCATTAAGCATCAAAATACTAGGAACTTATTTTCGGCATTTTTCGAAATTCGACCCCTAAGGTCATTTATTGGGGTCGCAAATTTTCCATGGTGTATGTTTTTTTAGTAAAGTTATGAAACTTAGTAAATTGACTAAACATAAAAATATCTATATAATAAAAGAACAGGGTTTTTTTCTACAATCATCGCACAGCCGAAACCGCTTAACACAGAAACCTGAAATTTGGACCACGTATTCTACAAGTAGTGAAGGCGTCATTTAAGAACGGATTTTTCGAAATTTGACCTTTAAGTGGGTCAAATGGGGTAATAAAGGATGTATGGGGAAAAAAAAATATTTTGTCGCACGGTCACCAAACTTTGGCAGTATACTATGCAAAAGGAATAAAAGAACACGTGTATCACACTTTTTTGAAAATCAACCCTTAAGGGGGGTTTAGTGTGGTTTTTTAGATTGGAATGCGGAAATTATAATGTACGCTACAGTGATTATTTCTTGACCAGCCGTTATCAAATGTTGTGTGAGCATTAAACATGTAAATAATAGGAACTTGTTTTCGGCATTTTGCGAAATTCATCCCCTAAGGTCATTTATTGGGGTCGCAAAGTTTCCATGGTGTAGGTTTTTTTAGTAAAGTTATGAAACTTAGTAAATTGACTAAACATAAGCATATAAAAATATGATTTCAGTAACTTTTCAAAAATCAACCCCTAAGGTAATTAAATAGGGCGCAAAGTTTGTATGGAGTAGGATTTTTTATTAATGCGACACTGTAGCTACAGTAAAGAAACAGGGTAAATAAATTAAGTTTGATCAAGTTTAAAAATAATATTTCAGCATTTTTCAAAAATCAACCCCTTACTGGGTTAAACGAGGTGGTAAAGTTTATATAAAAAATCTTTGTTTAGAGCGATGAAACTTGGTACATACCTGACAAAACATTATTAGAATGTGATTTACCATTTTTGAAAATCATCCCTTAAAAGGGTTAAACAGGGTGGAAAGTGAAGATTATTATTTTTAAGCTATAACGATAAAATTTGGTGTACGTGGTAAGCTAATGAAATTATAGATGTGTACTTCACCATTTTTTGAAAATCATCCCCTAAAAAGCCTAAGCGGGGTGGTAAAATTTGTATAGAAAATCTTTGTTTATGAAGTTTCGTGGCTATGATAAAACTTGGTAAAAGAAGAAAATTAAAACGTGGTTTATAATTTTTGAAAATCATCCCTTAACAGGGTTAAACAGGGTGGAAAGTGAAGATTATTATTTTTAAGCTATAGCGATGAAATGTGGTATATGTGCTTAACCAATGAAATTATAGATATATATTTCACATTTTTTTAAATCATCCCCCAACAAGCGGGATGGTAAAGTTTGTATAGAAAATCGTTTTTATTTATGAAGTTTGTGGTTATGATGAAACTTGGTACACAAACTAAGAAAAAGGAGATAGTTAAAACGTGATTCACATTTTTTTTAAATCTACCTATAACCAGGTTTAATAAGGGTGAAATGAAGTTACATTTTTTGAAGCTGTGACGATGAAATTCGGTTCATATACTCAAACAGATAAACTTTAAGCACCTGTTTCACCATTTTGCTGGAATCATCCCGAAACCGGTTCAAACGGGGTGGTTAAGTGTATATGGAGAATCTTTGTTCATGAAGTTATGGTTAATTGCCATTTAGTATTGGAATTTGGTACTCAGAGTAAGCAAAAGAAATAAACTTAAACGTAATTCGGCATTTTTTGAAATTCACCCTCTAACAAGGTTAAACAGGGTGGAAAGTATCAAAAATTTGTTAACGCTACAATGTTGAATTTTATTATAAGTACTCAGCCAATAAAATTATAAACACTTATTTCACCATGTCTTGAAATCACCCCTAACAGAGTGGTAAAGTTTGTGTGGAGAATTTTTGTTTATGAAGTTGTAGCAATGAAATTTCGTATACAGACCAAACAAAAGTAATAAATTAAAACGAAACTTGCTATATTAATTAACCTCTAAAAACGTTAAACAAGGAAGATAATAATTTTATTTCTAAACCTATGACTATGTAATTCAGTTCATATATACTAATCGAAGATACTATACGCACATGTTTCACTACTTTTTAAACATCTTAAAAGGTCTAAACGGGATGGCAAATATTTGTGTGGAAAACCTTTGTTTGTAAGGTGAAAGCGAAACTTTGTATTATAGACTAGGCAAAATAAATGATTTCTAACGTTATGCAATTTTTTGCAATTTCCTTATTCGTACAGGATTTTAAAAGACTTTTAAAATGCAACATTCAGAAAAATAAGGAATACTAAACTTTTGTCATTGACCGTACGTATCGCAGGGAAATGAGGATATCTGGGATTTCGCGATATTCCTAGGGATACGACAAAATCATGGTATAATCATGTATGGTAAGGACCACTTCTCCGCGGTCCGACTAGCATTTACCCCTAGAGTGTATATAAAAAGCGCGGAGCCAGGAGCTCGCGAGGAGTTCCTGAGCAGAACGAGTGCGCAAGGCCAGAACAAAGCGAGGGGGAGAGGTGGCGAGCGTAGCGAGCCGGCGACCTCCCGAGTGGAGTGATGGTCGAGTGCGCGAGTGGAGCGAAGGGATGACGAAGTGAGAGTTATGGCGAGAGCCTATTTATTAAAACTGTACGTCGTATCCCTAGAGATTTCGTGAAATCCCTGGTTTCCTCATTTCTCTGCGACATACAATATTTTTTCTGGAGCTATGACGATTGACTTTTGGCCAAAATACTTACATATACTTAGCCAAAAAAAACTATTGACACATGTATTATTACGATTGTTTTGAATACCATCCCCTGATAGATTTAATCGGATGGTAAAATTTGTAAAGAAAATATATGTTTATAATGTAAGTATTCTGTCTATTTAAAACGAGATAAGAGCTGAAAGAGATCGGAATAGAAACGCGATGAATTCGGGATAGGATTGGGATAGAAGCAGGACAAAATCGGCATAGAAGCAAGAGCAGCCGGAAATAGCCAGGAGCAAAATGAATTATTTTATTAAGCGTACAAATTCGTGGGCAACAGCTATGTATATGTAAATAGGAGATTTAGGTTGTAACTCAGGCTTCATGTATGTACATGGCACCGGACCGGCGCTGCCGCCGCACCGCAAACTCATGTAAATGACTACAAACCCGGACCGGGACCACGCGCGCCGCACCGTCCGTCCGTTTGTACGTGTTACTGGTATTACGAATCGTAAAGGGTACGTGGATATGATGTGACGAAAAATGTTCGGATGCAGGATGAATGCTCCACTACGCGGACGAAGTCGCGGGCATCAGCTAGTAAAAATATATTTTCAGTAACTTTTAAAAAATCAACCCTTAAGGTCCTTAAATAGGGCCGCAAAGTTTGTATGGAGTAGGAGTTTTTATTAGTGGGACACTGTAGCTACAGTAAAGAAATAGGGTAAATCAACTAAGTTTGAGCAAGCTTAAAAATTAGTTTTCAGCGTTTTTCAAAAATCAACCCCTAACAGGGTTAAACGTGGTGGTAAAGTTTACATAAAAAATCTTTGTTTATAGCGATGAAACTTGGTACACACACCTAACAAATATTATTAAAAGGTGATTTACAATTTTGGAAAATCATCCCTTAAAAGATTTAAACAGGGTGGAAAGTGAAGATTATTATTTTTAAGCTACAGCGATGAAATGTGGTACACGTACTAAGCCAATGAAATTATATATACGTATTTAACCATTTTTTTTAAAATCATCCCCTAACAAGCCTAAGCGGGGTGGTAAAGTTTGTATAGAAAATCTTTGTTTATGAAGTTTCGTGGCTATGATAAAACTTGGTAAAAGAAGATAATTAAAACGTGATTAACTATTTTTGAAAATCATCCCTTAACAGGGTTCAACAGGGTGGAAAGTGAAGATTATTATTTTTAAGCTACAACGATGAAATGTGGTATACGTGCTTAGCCATTGAAATTATAGATATGTATTTCACATTTTTTTTAATCATCCCCCGACATGCCTAAGCGGGGTGGTAAAGTTTGTATAGAAAATCTTTTTTATTTATGAAGTTTGTGGTTTTGATGAAACTTGGGACATAAACTAAGAAAAAAAAAGATAATTAAAACGTGAAGCACAATTTTTTAAAAATCTACCCCTAATTAGGTAAAATAAGGGTGAAATGTAATTATATTTTTTTAAAGCTACGACGATGAAGTTCGGTTCATTTACTCAGACATAAATTTTAAGCACGTCTTTCACCATTTTGCTGAAATCATCCCCAAACCAGTTCAAACGAGGTGGTTAAGTTTAAATGAAGAATCTTTGTTCATAAAGTTATGGCAATTAAATTTAGTACGCAGAGTAAGCACAAGAAATAAATTTAAACGTAATTCGCCATTTTTTGAAATTCACCCTCTAACAAGGTTAAACAGTGAAAGTATCAAATTTTTTTTAATGCTACAATGTTGAAATTTACTATAAGTACTCAGCCAATAAAATTATAAACACTTATTTCACCATGTCTTGAAATCATCCCCTAATAGGGTTATACAGAGTGGTAAAGTTTGTGTGGAGAATTTTTGTTTATGAAGTTGTAGCAATGAAATTTCGTAAACAGACCAAACAAAAGCAATAAATTAAAACGAAACTCGCTATATTAATTAACCTCTAAAAACGTTAAACAAGGTGGATAATATTTTTTTTTCTAAACCAATGATTTTGAAATTCGGTACGTATATACTAATCGAAGATACTATACGCACATGTTTCACTACTTTTTAAACATCTTAAAAGGTTTAAACGGGATGGCAAATATTTGTGTGGAAAACCTTTGTTTGTAAGGTGAAAGCGAAACTTTGTATTATAGACTAGGCAAAATAAATTATTTCTAACGTTATGCAATTTTTTGCAATTTCCTTATTCGTACAGGATTTTAATAGACTTTTAAAATGCAACATTCAGAAAAATAAGAAATACTAAAGGTGTAGTCAATCGAAGATTTACAAATATTCAGCAACTTTTGTCATTGACCGTACGTGTCGCAGGGAAATGAGGATATCTGGGATTTCGCGATATTCCTAGGGATACGACAAAATCATGGTATAATCATGTATGGTAAGGACCACTTCTCCGCGGTCCGACTAGCATTTACCCCTAGAGTGTATATAAAAAGCGCGGAGCCAGGAGCTCTGGCGTGAGAGTGAGAGAGTTCTGGCGAGAGCCTATTTATTAAAACTGTACGTCGTATCCCTAGAGATTTCGAGAAATCCCTGGTATCCTCATTTCCCTGCGACATACAATATTTTTTCTGGAGCTACGACGATTGACTTTTGGGCCAAAATACTTACATATACTTAATCGTGAAAAAAACTATTGACACATGTATTATTACGATTGTTTTGAATACCATCCCCTGATAGATATAAACGGATGGTAAAATTTGTAAAGAAAATATATGTTTATAATGTAAGTATTCTGTCTATTTAAAACGAGATAAGAGCTGAAAGAGATCGGAATAGAAACGAGATGAATTCGGGTTAGGATTGGGATAGAAGCAGGACAAAATCGGCATAGAAGCGAGAGCAGCCGGAAATAGCCAGGAGGAAAATGAATGATTTTATTAAGCGTACAAAGTCGCGGGCAACAGCTATGTATATGTAAAGAGGAGATTTAGGTGCAGAAATGGATAGTCATATAGTATTGTGTGTTTATCGACCACCGGCGTCAAACTTCAGTAATTTCATGTCAACAATGGAATGCATACTAAAGAAAATTTCTAAATCTGGTAAGAGTATTATTGTTTGTGGCGACTTCAATATAGATATTTTAGTAGATTCAACTGACAAAGTTAATCTTATTTGTTTATTTAAATCATTTAATTTGAACTATCTTTTCTGTGAGCCAACTAGAGTAACTGCCGCTTCATGTACTTGTATAGACAATATATTTTTAACTTATAAGCCTAAACAAATGTTAATTATGAGCGGAGTCAGGTCAGATCACAAAGGCCTGGCAATTAAACTCGAAATCGAGAAGCGTCAAACAAAGCCTATAATCAAATATAGACCATTGACAAAATGCAGATTAGAAAAACTTAACAAAAGTATAAATTCGAAACTTAGTCATACCGAATTTACTAGTAATAACCCAAATATCATTTATAAAGAATTCTTCTCACTACTTAGCAAAGAATTTAATCAAATTTGTCCCAAAAAAAAGGTAAAAATAAAGGCGAAATTACAATTCAGTGACTGGGCAACTAGAGGTATACGCAAGAGTAGAGATAACATGTTTGAGTTGTATTACAAGAAATCTTTGACATCAAATAAAGATTTTCATGAGTATGTTAGAAACTATTCCAAAATATTTAAAAAGGTCTGTATTCGTGCAAAATCTTTGTATATTAGTACTAAAATTAAAAAATCAGATAATAAAATAAAAGCCGTCTGGAAAACCATTAACACGGAGACTGGCCAAACTAAGTCGAGGGATTCGGAATATAAGTTAATAGTTGAGAATAAACAAATCTCCAATGCAAAATGTGTTGCTAATGCTTTTGAAAATTTCTTCTCTAATATACCCCTGGACGTCACAAAAACACTTAACTCTAGTCCAGATGTAGCAGAAGCTCTTCTAAAAGATCACTTTCCACTAGATTTACCGGATTTTCAGTTCAGATATACTTCCACTATTGAAATTATTAAAACATTCAAAAGTCTCAATGCCAAAACCACTGAAGATTTGTGGGGCATATCAGTAAAGATGCTAGAATCATTAATAGAAGTTATTGCACCATATCTCGTGGCTATATTTAATATGTGTATTGACACAGGCTCATTTCCCGATTTAATGAAAAATAGTAAAATTACACCGATCTTCAAATCAGGTAGTAAAACTGATCCCTCGAATTACAGACCAGTCTCTGTGCTTCCGGCTCTGAGTAAGATATTTGAAAGACTTATTCTTAAACAACTTTTATCCCACTTCAACGAACACAAAATACTGAACGAGAGTCAGTTCGGTTTCACGAAATGCAGGTCAACATCAGATGCCGGGGTCGAACTAGTAACACATGTGCTTGAAGCTTGGGAGAGTTCACAGGATGCCATTGGTGTATTTTGTGATCTCTCCAAAGCTTTCGATTGTGTAGAGCACCGTACACTAATTCGTAAACTCTACCACTATGGGGTTCGTGGAACTGCTCTGAATCTTGTTGAGTCCTACTTAACCGATAGACAGCAAAAAGTTGGGGTAAATGGCGTAACATCTTCCGGATCCTTAGTCAGAATGGGGGTACCGCAGGGATCAATATTGGGGCCGTTTTTATTCTTGGCATATATAAATGATTTACCCTTTGTAGTTAAAGACCTTGCAGATATTGTTCTATTCGCTGATGATACATCGATAATTTTTAAAGTAGATAGAAAGGACAGTGAATTGGCGCATGTGAACTACGTATTGGATGTTGTTTCGAAATGGTTCTCTGCGAATAATTTGTTACTAAACGCGAAAAAAACGAAATGTTTAAAGTTCTCTTTGCCTAATGTTAGACATGTAGAGCCAAACGTAATGCTCAATAGTAATAAACTCGATACAGACAAAGCGACGGTATTCCTAGGTATAGGCAGACTCTAAGTTGCAGTGGGGTCCTCATATTGATGCTCTATCTGGAAAACTTAGTTCTGCTGCATATGCGGTTCGTAAAATTAGGCAATTAACGGATATAGCTACGGCTCGGTTAGTTTACTTTGCATACTTCCACAGCATAATGTCATATGGCATTTTGCTGTGGGGTTCTGCTGCGGATATAGATACTATTTTTATATTACAAAAGCGTGCGGTTCGCGCGATTTACGAGTTGGGTCCACGTGACTCGTTAAGGGATTTTTTTAAGCAAGTTAATATATTAACTTTACCTTCTTTATATATTTATGAAAATATAATGCATGTTCGCAAAAACTTCCAAAAATTCAAAGTAAATAGTGACCATCATAACATTAACACTAGAAATAAGGATAGGATTGTTGTACCTAGGTATAGACTAACTAAAACGAATAAGTCCTTTATGGGCAACTGCGTACGTTTTTATAATAAAATTCCAAAGTGTATAACGGAGCTCACAGAAAGTAAATTCAAATTACGCGTTAAGAATGTTCTAATGAGAAAAGCATACTACACTGTTCGTAATTACATAGAAGACAAAGATGCTTGGAACATTTCACTTCTGCAAAGTAACCAACTGGTACATAAGAAACATAACATTGTAAAATCCCAAAAAATTGTAACAAAATCTCTAAAAAAAAATGCCCCTCAGTTTCTTGCCGTATCTTCTGAGTAGTGGTTCTTTTTCCGATACGGTGGTAGAGTCATTGTGATAATTTGACGTTCATAAGTGCGTCTGTGATGCCAAAATGATTAAAGAGATTTTGATTTTGATTTTGATTGAGGTTTCAAAGATTTCTGTAACTCAGGCTTCATGTATGTACATGGCGCCTGACCGGCGCTGCCGCCGCACCGCAAACTCATGTAAATGATTACAAACCCGGACCGAGACCACGCGCGCCGCACCGTCCGTCCGTTTGTACGTATTACTGGTATTACGAATCCTAAAGGGTCCGTGGCGGTTCCCCTCCGACGTTTCATTTCCACCCGGTTTCTATAGTCTGTAATATGTTTCAAACTACTACGCTAGCGTTTTGTACGTTTGATACTTGGGCAAAAAACTATAAACACATGACTCACAAATGAAGTTAGGGCCGAAAAATTTGGTAATTATATCGGGACCGGAGTGTGATTACAAAGGGACAAAAAGGGGATGATAACGGTATAGGAGGGGAACTATAACACGGTAGGAGGTTCGCTAGGGAGGACGATAAAGGGTTAGGATTGGAATATGATTGGTAGCAGAGTAGGACGATAATGATATAGGAGCGGGACGGAATCAGGACCAGAGCATTACGGTAACGCTATAGGAGTGGAAAGATAACGAGGTGGGAGTGGGAAGGTAACAGAACAGAAGCGGTAAGGTACGGGAACGAGATAGGAGCGAGACGGGAACTGGAATGTGAATATGATGGGACGAAAAATGTTCGGATGCAGGATGAATACTCCACTACGCGGACGAAGTCGCGGGCATCAGCTAGTCATACATTAAAGTTTTGGCAAAATCATCCTCTTGACAAAACCTAAAAACCGCCAGAATTGTGGTCTGATGAGGGTTTTCAAGAGGTTAGCTGAAGGATTCCGGGTCGAAAAAAAAATTCAATCACTTTGGAGGTAAACGACCATGTTTGAGTAAAGGACGGTGGCGTAACTTTACTCGTGATAGGTGTCTCGTATGCGGAAGGCCGTCTGGGTAGGTACCACCGTTTTGCCAGTTATTCGGCCTCCAAGCCGTAGTGCGCAAGCATTACTGTGTTTCCGTTTAAAGGGGATTGTAGCCAGCGTAATTACTGGGCATATGAGACTCAATATCAGCTGATGTCAAGACAATGACTCAGATCTGGGTGGCACTGCTATTGCTATGGGCAGACGTAGCCCGTACCATCAGGCGAACGACTTGCTAGTCTCATCACTCAGTACCATAAAAAAGCAGGTAACGTCAAACTAAACAAACTTAAAATAGATGTTTTATTTATATTCACCGTGTGTGGTGCACTACATAAAAAAATCGTTTGCATGTTTTAGCGACCCCTAGCGCCATCTAGTTTGAATTGCATAAATGAATTTTCAAAAGTTGAAATAATTATAGTTCTTTTCATGTAAAGTTTGCGAGTTGTTTTCTAAGAGTTACTAAAAACGCTGAAATTATATTTCTATCATGATATTTTTAATTTAAATATAACTTTACTTGTTTGCATTTAATTTATATTCATAGTGTAAACAACGTTTTAAATTCATACTAATTTTACATTTTGTCTATCTTCCTCGCTTAAAGAAGTTAAATATAAAAAAATATTGTACCCGTATTCGTTAATTTTTAATTATATAAACTAATTCTGAGTTTCAAGATTTTAGGATAATCTACTAACTTTTTTCCATACTAACTTGGCCCCAATTTAACCCCCCCATAAGTAGATTTTTAAAATGTCGATAGCCTATATTAAAATCAGAATTTAATTAAACATATTCGTGGAAACGTCATTAAAATCCCGTCATTGGTTTTTAAGTTATAGAAGTCCAAACAAACAAACAAACAAAAATTTTAAAAACTGTTTTAATATATTTAGTTATACATTTTATATCGCCCTGGCTGTTTTTTTTCGAATATCTTCCAAGTACAGATTTTTTGAGTTCTACGATTTTATTATATGTATAGACATAGATTAGGATTAGGAAAGGATTAGGAAGTTTGTTATGTGGCCTAGGACTCTACAAAGCATTTTTTAGAATACCATCATGTCAACCCATGTACTAACCAGTTTAAGCTGAGCCTTGTGCACAAAGGGTCCGGTATGTTCCGTGGTTCAACTTATAGTGGACATGTATATTTTTTCCTAAAATGCGTCATAACTTCAATATTACTGGACCGATTTTGATGAAACAAAGCCTATGCGTAGCGTCGGACTCCACAGAACATAATTCAAAAAACTGTATTCAAATTAGTGCCCTAGTTTCTGAGTTTATCCCGGACAGACAGACAGACAGACAGACAGACAGACAAAAATTTTAAAAATTGTATTTTTGGGTTCTGTTGCTACCATATACTCCTAAAAAAATAGATTTTCAAATATATCTTAAATGTACAGTAACCGCTTCGTTACAGTTTTATTATAAGTATAGATATAGATTTAACGCGTGTAATAGTGATTAACAGAATATGAAATCAACGCACTGCGTTGAAAATATAGAGCCAAATCTACGCGTTGCGTTGAAAATATACGATCAAATCAACGCATTGCGTTGAAAATATAGAATCAGCGCAGACAACATCACATTGCATTTTCCTATTATTCAGGTTAGTTTTGAAATATTTTTTCTCAATTAGACTTATGAAACTGAACGCGTTGCGTTGAAAATAGAGAACATTTTATTTCCGTCAGGACCGCTTATGTTTATTGGGCGTTCTGCATCAATTGTAGCGACGGAAGGTGAACGCAGTGAACCTGGAGGAGCGGAAATTGAGGCAGAATGCCCAATAACATACTACTGACAATCATAATTGTGACAAATTAAATAAGACAAATGTCAATTTAAATAAGATTCAAGGAGAATTAACTATCTTGCACCAGAATATAGCTGGTCTATGCAATAAAATCGATATGTTGGAAATAGCATTAACAGAATGGGCAAAACAAGGTAGCGATGTTGATGTATTATGCTTTAGCGAAACTTTTGTTAAACAAGGTGCAGAGGATAATATAAAATTTTGTAATTTCAATATAGCTTCAACATTTTGTAGAAATAAATGTAGAGGAGGGTCGTGCATTTTAGTTAAAAATACATTAAATTCAAAGCCATTGACCATTCCGTCCAATCTGGCCACTTCGTTTTATTTTGAATGCTGTGGTACTGAACTTATTGGTCTCAATCTAATTATCATTAATATATATAGAGTCCCGGATCAAAAGAAGTCGCAAGTAGGTCTCTTCCTCCACAAACTTGACAAGTTACTTAACTACTTAACAGATGTGTTTAAGCGAAAAAGGATTGTTATTTGTGGCGACTGGAACATAGACATTTTAAAAGCAAATTTAATTACCAAAGAACTACAAAATTTATTACATAATTACAATTTCAAAATCCATATAAAGTCTCCCACACGGCTAAACGCATGCATAGATCAAATTGCTAGTAATATGAACAACGCTCGCTCAGATATACATGTCCTTGGGCTATCAGACCATGAAACTGCGCAATCGCTAAAGATAAAGACAAAAAAGCGCCAAGAGATTATTAGCTGGTTTGAGCACAGACGCGATTATAGTGAGGATAATATGAAAAAATTTTGCGAATATATGTCTTCCCTTACTTTCTCTGAAGTATTTGAGTCGAACATACTGTCAGATGCTTTTGATCATTTTTATAGCACAATATGTCTTCTCTATAATCTATGCTTTCCATCTATAAAAGTTAAACGGAATAATAAACCAGCTAGTCTTAACTGGTTAACTAGAGGCCTAAAGCGTTCAAGTAAAACCAAACGTAATTTATATCTGAATTATAGGAATGTACATAAAAATAAAAAGCTAAATAAAATCAAATACACTAAATATAATAAAATCTTTAAAAAATGTATAAGGCATGCACAAGTAATTACTAACACTAGACGTATAAATACCGGTAAAAATAAATGTAAAGCCATCTGGAATGTGATTTCAGCCACCACTTCTAGAAACAATGCAAATAAAAATGACATTGACATAATAAAATTTAGCAATAAGACATATTCTAATGCATTTGACATTTGTAATATATTTAATAAATATTTTGTAAACTTGACGCTAAACAATGATACTACAGTAAATAATTCGCAATCAAATATTAATCAAATAAATACTAATACAATTTTCTTAAATCCGACTAGCCCTAGTGAGACTTATAATATTATTATGTCCTTAAATAATAGTAAGATAAGTGGATATGACGACATCACCACAAAGTCATTAAAACTTTGTGCCTTTTGGATATGCTATCCACTTGCACATATAATAAATCTGTCGTTTATAGAGGGAGTGTTTCCAGAACAACTTAAGCTGGCTATTGTTAAACCATTGTATAAAAAGGGTGAAAAGTCAGACCCAAATAATTATCGCCCTATAACTATAGTACCTATTATCTCGAAAATATTAGAAAAAGCAATGCTTATTAGACTAAATAGTTTTTTGACCAAGCACAGTATATTACAAAAAGAACAGTTTGGTTTTCGTAAAGGTAGTTCTACGACGCTTGCTTGTTTCAACCTTATAAAAGTTATAACTGAGAGCATAAACAGTGGAAACCCAGTAGTATCCCTCTTCTTAGACATGAGCAAAGCCTTCGATTTCGTAAATCACCAAATACTCATAAAAAAATTGGAACTATATGGCATAAGAGGTAAAGCAGTTGAATGGATTTCTAGTTATCTAAGGGACCGGAAGCAATGTACTCAGATAACAAAAACAATAACAAACACAGAAGGAATGCTTTCAAGAGAAAAGTTTACATCTGCTCCACTAACAAATAATACAGGAGTTCCTCAAGGAAGTATTCTGGGCCCATTGCTTTTTCTAATATACATAAATGATCTGCCGGCAGCTACCCCTCACAGATGCATTTTATTTGCCGATGATACCACGATAGTTGTAAAATGTGAAAAGAAGGAAGACTCTCAGATAATAGTGAATAAAGCTCTAGTAGACACGATCCAATGGATGCAAAATAATAATTTAAATATTAATATAAATAAAACTAAAATGGTTCAATTTAATTCGTATAATACAATTCCATTAAAACTTGACATTAAATATAATTGTGATAAAATTGATGAAGTTGACATAGTAAATTTTTTGGGAGTTACAATTGACAAAAATCTGAACTGGAAGGCACACGTTGATCAACTATGTAAAAAGCTCGAGCGCTACGTTTTTGCATTGAAAAAAATCGGACATGCAGTTTCCATAGAAGCCGCATTAACAGCCTACCACGGCTACGTGTCATCGTTACTAAGCTATGGCCTCATGATTTGGGGAAACTCTGTAGACATGGACAGAGTTTTTAAAATGCAAAAGCGCTGCGTCCGGGTGATTAACAAGGCATGGTTCTTAGACAGCTCCAGTAGACCTCTATTTAAGATATGTAACATCCTTCCTCTGCCTTGTATGTATATCAGAGAGATGTGTGTTTTCGTCAAATCCCATCCGGAGTACTTTAGAAAACGCAGCGAAGTGATAACTCGGCAAAAAAGAGCAAAATTTGTAAACCTGGTCTATCAACCCCCTGCTCATAAAGAAATCTATAAAAATAATGCTTATAATATGTGTATTTATTTATATAACAGGCTACCAAAGGACATTCAATTATTAGAAGGATGTAAATTTAAGAAACGTTTAAGTGACTGGCTCTTGTCTCATTGTTTTTATGACATTAAAGAATTTATAAATTGTAGTCACATAAATAAATAAATATTTGCACGTCTGCATGCAGACTGATTACAATGACTTATGTACTCTGTAACACCATTTCTAAGAATAATATGTACCTTCCAATATGTAATCTTGCAAATAAATAATTCTTATTCTTATTCTTATTCTTATTCAAATATTGCCGCGCAAAAGGTCACCTCAGTCGTATGACGTCACACGCAGGCGAACGAAACGACAAGCTCTACGAGAGCAAACTTGCAAAGTGATATATATTGTGAAGTTTAAAGACTTGAGGGTCGTCATGGCATGAAAAACATATCATTTTGATATAGATAAAAATCAAAAATATAAAATAAACACGTACAATACGTATTAAATAGGTATGTTGGAGAAAAACTCTGCATCGGCTTTTATAGCGTAAAAAAGCGCCGTCTCGCTGTTTCTCGACGAACTTCCTGGTCCGCCAGTCTTCCACGTCGATTCAAGGCGCCAAGCTACGGTCGATATTAACGCTTGCTCGATCCCGTAGATGGCGCGACACTCCGAACGCGTAAACACTGTGTGAATGTCGAAGCCACACAAGTAGGGTGTACGGATTGTAGTACAGTTCAGTCTAACACAGTAAGTAATCTATAATTCAATTATCTAGTAGTATACATTATGGTTCCGGATTTATTCTGTGGTTCCGGTACAGATTAATAAATAGTTACATTCCATTTTGAAAGACATTGCAGCCAGCGAACTTACAATTGATTAGTAGATACCTACCTATTCTAGTCTATTAAACATCGAAACCTAATTTTTAACCGACTAATTAACCGAATAATGATGCAGTACCTACTTATGTAGGTACTGCATCATTTATCTAATGATATAAATTACCTAAGTAGATACACCATAATTATATATACAAATATACATTTGTATATGTCACATCATACGTTTGCTTCCGTAAACCTATGTATTAATTAATTACTATTACTTCTTCTGTGTAACTAAAATGCAATCAAAATAATTCCACTTATAAAAAGTCCAAAAAGAGATTCTCGCTCAGGTGAATTCGAACCCGGCTATATCGTCCTTCGTAACCGTGTTTCAAACCGCTAGGCCAACTGACTGTTAAAGAAACTGTCGAAAATTGTTTAAATATAATTATAGTCTCGAAAACCGTTCATTTATTAAGTAAATCTCGGAAATTACTGGTTCGATTTGCAAAATTCTTGAAGTAATAAAAAGCTTGTTTATCCTTGAGAAATAAATGCTATATATATATAATAATATAATTATAATTAAACACGAAATGACCGTATCTATGAATTTCAAATAAGCATATTTTATATATATCGGCGTGCGCTGCCAAAACGGCTTAAAATTAGTGTTAATAATGTATAGCAAATTGTTTGTTTTAAAGTGCTCTATAAAAAAGTCCGCGACACGATATATCTATCTAACATATTTGAGCAAGAATATAGGTATTTATGTTTAAAGAAAAGAAGAAATTCAAAGCCGTCTGTTTCGATGTAATTATTAGATACAACATATTAATCCTTATTAAATTAAATACGTTAATCGTGAAGGAAATTTTGTATAGATGAAATTTGTCCTTTGAACCATATAAATCGAAACTATAGTTTAGGAGATAACGTGAAATGAATGAATGCCTATCTATAGTAACGGCACAGTTTATTTAATAGTTTGTATCAAGCTGTAACCATTTGCCGGTTTTCTATGTATTTTAACCAAATCTCGTAAACTACACAACTTATGAAGCTGAAATTTTCAGAGGAGGTTCCCGGTAGGGTGTCCGTATGCGCTGAGAAAGGACAAATTCACAGGGCCGGATCGAGGTGGTGAAACGGGGGTTCGAAGGTTAAATATATGAAATTTTCATGTTCTTTCAAAGAAAAGTATTAACTCTATATCTAGTATCGAGTAGCACTTGTGATTACCCGTGATCGACTCATACACGCCGACCCGCTAGAGCGTCGACGAATGGCTGAAAACTCGATTTGAAAGATGTAGCAAAAAACACAATATTTTACCGAAACGCCCCCGGGGCGTTCAAATTTTTGTTTTTTTTATTTTTTTGTATACACTGCAGGATACTGAAAAAATCTTTGTACTGCAAAAAGACGGGTACGGCAAAATCGCTCGAACAAACCGATCGTCCAAATTAGGGTCCGACAATTTCAAAATTTTGTGTTGTAATTTGCGGCGGCCATCTTGAATTTTATGCCAATTTTTTTTCAAAAATCGTAATCGGCGCCCCCGTTTTACTCGAAAATGAACCCCATATTGTCACGTGACATGGACATTTTCGAAGATACGACCGCCATGATGGCCGCCATTTTGTTTTTTTAACATTTTCGATTTTATTACTGAGAAAAAGGACATTTTCTATACGAATACGTATAAAACGTTATCCCACCGGTACTCCTTCATAGAAATACTTAACGTTAGGCGCCTGTTTTCAAAAATCGATATCTCGCAAAGTAGCCGGCCGACAGAGATGAAAATGATCAAATGTCATTTTCACTAACGTCAACTACCCGGTAGGATGAAATTTCTATTCAAAATACTATTATTTCTACTTTTCATGTTTTCGGGGTAAATCTCCAAAATTAGCCTAAAAATGGGGAAAATTTTTGAAAAGGGCAATACCTCTTGCCGTCTTCCACGACCGTCTCATACAAGTCGAGCAGCTCCGATGTGAGCTTCTGCCTCGAAAATAGGTTTAAAAATGTGCAAATTTCAATCGTTTTCCAAAATGGCCCCCGCGGCGTCCGCCATGTTGTTTTTATTTTTTGATATATTTTTTTTTACAAACGTCAGGACATGACTGACGTTTCTGTATCAAAAACGTATCAGAATCGCGAAATCGCTTGAACAAACTAATTTTTCAAAGTAGGGTCTCGTGGTGCCCGTTTTTCGAGTTGAAATATTCGGCAGCCATCTTGGTTTTTTTGAAAAAAAAAGTTAAAAAATCGAAATGAGCGTAGACGGTTTGCTCGAAAACGACCCCCATATTGCAACTTTTGATACATTTTTTTTGAGATACTACCATGGTGTCGGCCGCCATTTTGATTTTTTGGAAATTTTCGATTTTTCTGTCAAGTCGATTTTGATTCTCTATACGAATATATATAACACTATATCGCACCTCTTCTCCTTCATGCTTAGAATTTCTGTCAATGTGTTCGTTTTGTGGTGGTAATTGAGCTTTATATATAAGGGATCGGACTAGTATTTCGCCGCGTGCGCGAGCTGCTAAGGCAGCTCGCGTCAGTTTTTTTTTTAGCCATATTTAAAAAAAAGCTACCTATCGACTACGGTTCTAAAGTTATCTAAGCCTTTTTGTTCTGAAAACAAACTTTTGTATGGCGGCCATCTTGGAAAATGGCGCAATCCAAGTGATTTTGTGGCGTGCGCGAGCTGCTAAAGCAGCTCGCGTGGGGGGAGTTGTTGTGTTTTTTTATAAAAGCTCCCTATCGATTACGGTTCTAAAGTTATTTAGTTCCTGTTGTTCTGAAAAAAAACCTTTTTTATGGCGGCCATCTTGAAAAATGGTGGAATCTTAGTGATTTTGTGGTGTGCGCGAGCAGCTAAAGCAGCTCGCGTGGGGGGGTGGCTGCTTTTTTTCCCTAGACTACGATTTTAAAGTTTTGTTTGCCATTTTTTAGTATGGCGGCCATCTTGAAAAATGGCGGAATTCAAGTGATTGTATGGAGTGCGAGCTGCTTAAGCAGCTCGCGCACTCCAAAATGGATGGAAGACGAAACTTCTTGTACCTAGTACAAGAAGTTTCTTCTTGCAAAACAAGTTTTAATTAAATTAATTTAAAAAGTTTTTATGACAAGCTTTTATGATCTAGCAGCCACATCATGACAAAGTTTAAAACGGGCTATCACAATTCAATGCATGTACGAATTTCATGTCTGTCCTATTCTCTGTTGAGGAGTTCCCTTGCCGGAAGTCAATCCTGGGTGTATCAGCCATTTAGAACAGGCTATTATGGTTAAATCCATTTACAAAATGTTGTGTCTGTACTATTCACCGTTGAGGAGTTCCCTCACCGGAAGTCAACCCTGGGTGAAGCAAGTGAAGCAGTCGAATACAAACCTCCACCTTTAGAAAGTCGGTTACAAACAAAACAAGAACCGACTTGAAGATTAAACTTATATTTTTTGTTTTTGCTATGTTGTTCAAAAAGTGCTGAATTAATTTCGATTAAGTTTATATGGGACCACCTCTGAAGTATGACCTACCAATCAAAAAAAGAATCATCGAAATCAATTCATAATTGACAGAGTAATCGCGTAACAAACACAAAACAAAATTTCATACCGTGGAATTGTAAACCTCCTCCTTTTTGAAGTCGGTTAAAAATCTATAAAACGTATAAAACTATATACGTTTATATATATTAGATAAAACATTATAATTAAGTATATGTATATTAGATAAAACATGTTTATGTATATCGGTTCACCCGTATAAGAGCTACGGTGCCACAGAGAGACACATAGTAGTCAAACGTATCCTCCTTTTTGCGTCGGGGGTTATTTTTTTTTCACAATATACCTCGTTACATATGGTACGTCACCATAATTTTTACACTTGTATTCATGAACAATACAACAATCTTGGATTTTTATGGCGTAAGCGAGCTGCAAGCCATTATAACAAAATTATCCTAAAAATGGGGAAATTAGTTATATTGGCAACACTGCTCTTCATCATCTACATTCGATCCATAAAAATCACCCCACTCAGACTGCCAACTGTCCCTAAACTAATTTTACGCGCGGCCACACACAGAATTACAAACAAAGAATACACATTTCCCGCCCTTTTTATTGAGTACAGTATCGATATTTTTGTTTCGATACCATATCCCTAGTAATGTCTTGTAATTTGTAATCTGATGTTTACAATCAATGTACAAAAGTCCCAAAAACCCCCCGAAATCCTTGTTTGATTCGAATATCAGGTATACAAATGGGTCTTTACATTCCAAACCTTTTTTTTTTTTTTACGTGGGGAAATGCTGTGACGCATACCCACCCGCTGGGGGAGCGGGTGGGTTATGTCGGACTCAACACCGACTATCGAATCGATAATCGGTGCCCCTACCGACTAAAACCCCACGATGTTCCTCCGTCTTCGGCTGGTGACGGGGGGCACGGGACCGCTCGCGCATTCCTCCGCAGCCCCCGTCGACGCCGCAGTCCGCCTTGCGGTGGACCCGCCTCGGTGGGAAGCCGAGACTTCCCCACCTCGTGTCAGATGCCCCCGGAACATAGGGGGGCATCTACACCTCGTGAGGGCCTATCCCTAGTGTGGGGCGCCGGATGCCCCCGCATCCGACACCCCAGGCCCTCCAAGCGGAGACGGAGTACGGGCTCGATTAGCCCGTCTCCGTGTCCGCGCTCTCCTGAGCGGCAGAGAGAGAGGGTCTCTCTCTCTCTCCCGCTCTTCTGCCTCCCTCTGCGAGACAATAGTCTCACAGAAGGAGGCCACCGCCTCCCAGGACCTCTCATCGCCGACCATCTTGGCGATGATGGTCGGCAAGGAGAGGTCCATCCCCACAACCGCGACCAGGGATTGCCGCGGCTCGGCTCCTCCTGGGCATGCCTCCAGTGCGTGCTGGGCGGTATCCTCCGCGTAGCCGAACTGGTGGCAGGCCGGGGAGGCTTCCCTTCGAGCGACATGACACAGGTATCTCCCGAAACAACCATGTCCCGTGAGAACCTGCGTCAGTCGGAAGGAAAGCCTCCCGTGTCTCCTCCGTACCCACTCTACGAGTACGGGCTGAAGCGCCTCAAGCAGTCGCTGAGCGCCAGCCCCCCTCCGTGTGGGTCCTGTGAGGAGCCGATCCCACCACCGGGTGATGGCAGCCGCCCTGGCGTTGTTACGCCAGCGCGTCACCTCCAGCGGCGCCAATCGCTCGTCTCGCTCCCGTGCCTGCGCTCTGCGCCAGTAGACCGAGGCCAGGACTTCGGCCTCGAGGTCCCACGGGAGCGATCCAGCGAGGGCGCACGCCACTTTGTGAGAGATGGTGCGGTAGCCCCTGCACACTCTCACTGCCATCACCCTCTGGGCCGCGATAAGCAGAGCGGTTGTCTGCCGATCCAGCCCACCGGCCCATATGGGGGCACCATATAGGGCCATGGAGCTAACCACCGCTGTATAGAGGCGGCGGCAGCTCCCCTCTCCTCCCCCGATATTCGGGAGGAGGCGACTCAGTGCGTCAGCTGTCCCCAAGATTTTTGGAGACAGCTGTCGCACATGCGCCGCGAACTTCCATCTGCTGTCCAGGACGACGCCGAGATACTTCAGCGTCGACCGGACAGGGATGGACGTCCCACCCACCACGATGGTGGAGTCTGCAGGTGGCGCCCGTCTCGGGCCATGAAAACAAATGGCCTCGGACTTGTGGAGCGCCACCTCCAGACCCAGCATCCGGATCCTGGATACGGTCGTCGCGACCGCGGCCGTCGCCAGGATCTTCGCCTCCCTGTAGCTGTCCCCCCGGGCGGTAACCAACGTGTCGTCAGCGTAACAAACGACGTTGACGCCACGAAGGTTAGCACACCGGAGGACCCAATCATACCCGACGTTCCACAGGAGTGGCCCGAGGGCGGACCCCTGCGGAACGCCGCGCGTCATGGGACTACGTCCCTCCCCATTGGTTGTCGGGAAGACTACCTCTCTGTCGGAGATATAGTCCCCGACAAGCCTTCGCAGGCATTGGGGCACCTGATGGTACCCCAATCCCCCGAGAATGGTGCTCCAGGGCAGCGTGTTGAAGGCGTTGGCAATGTCCAACGAGACAGCCAACAACACGCCACCACTGGAGCATGCCTCCTCCGAGAGGTCGCGGACGCGAGATATCGCGTCTATCGTCGAGCGACCTCTCCGGAACCCGAATTGGGTGGGCGCCAAGTCGGGTCCCACTGTCTCGAGGTGCTTGACGAGGCGGGCAGCGAGCACTCGCTCCAAAAGCTTGCCGGCCTCGTCAAGCAGCACAATCGGACGATAGCCCGATGGCTCGTCCGCAGGGCGTCCCTCTTTCCGGATGAGGACGAGCCTGCCCCTCTTCCACCTCTTGGGGAACCTGCCATCTCTGAGGCACCTGTCGAACAGGGCCCTCAGCGCGGGGGTGAGGTGCTCCAAGGAGAGGGCCCACGCACGGCCCGGTATGCCATCTGGCCCAGGCGCCGTGTTTTTGGCCCTCATCCTGAGCACTGCTGCACCCAGCTCACCCTCTGAAACAGGGACAGGCTCGTCCTCCTCCTCTTCACCCTCGAGATCGGCCGATGACGAGGCCACGGCGGTGGGAGGCGTGAATTCGGTCCCCGGGGCTCCGGGGAACAAGCCTTCAACCACCCTCTGGAGCACTGCCGGTTGGAGCGAAGCAGTGACGGGGGGTGCCCATGGGCGGAGCTTCTGCCTCGCCCATCGGTACGGGCGGCCCCATGGGTCACGCTCCAGCCCCTCCAGCAAATGCTCCCAAGCCTGCCTCTTGGCCTCGTCGATCGCGACGCGTAGGGCCCTGGAAGCTTCTCTGTAGGCGGCGTACAGAGACTCGGTGGTTTCGGTCTCTTGCCGCCTACGTCTCCGATACCGCTGGTATCGGCGGCGCCTCGTCACACAGCGTCGCCGGAGCTCGGCAATCTCCTCTGACCACCAGTAGACTTGGCGTCTGGGCTGCGGGGCTCGCGCACGCGGCATCGCCGCATCGCACACGCGCGTAAGTGCCCCACACAGCCCGTCCGCCATCTCGTCCACGTCTACTGGTTCCGGCTCCAGAGCAGTGCCGCTCCATGCCTTGACGATGGCCGCCTCCAGCAGTATCTCGACGTCGAGATGTTTCAGGGCCCAACGCGGACCGATCTCGCTCGTCTCCCCCCTCACTGCATCCGTCAAAGACGAGGAGACGCTGAACCGGATGTACCGGTGGTCGGAAAGCGTCTCCTCGTCGACCAGCACCTGCCAGTCGCGTATGCGGCAGGCAAGGTCTGGGGTGGCGAATGTCAGGTCGACGATCGAGCCACCCCACTGACGGACACAAGTGTTTTCCACCCCCTGATTCACGAGGAGAGACCAACCTCAGCCATCCACTCGACTACGGTGTCTCCCCGCGGATCCGTCGTCGGGGACCCCCACGCCACTGATTTGGCGTTGAAGTCCCCAAGAACAAGTGAGCAGTGGGGAGCGGCAGAGCATTCTCGGGCCTTGTGGCCCTTTCGACCGCAGCGGTAACACTCATCGCTGCGGTCGACTTCGGCCTTGCATTGGGCCCCAACGTGGCCCAGTGCAAGGCATCGGTAGCAGCGCCGAGGTCTGGCATCTAAGATGCGGACCTGCACCGCCACCCAGCCCACTAGCACTCGTCCGCTGCCAGCGATTCTCCTCGCCGCTTCCACAGGGCAGCGCACGAATGCCGTGCCCATCCCAGCGGGGCCCCTGCAGATCGTGCCAACCGCCACCGCCGACGCAGCACACTCCCCCACCTTCGCCAGGGCCTCAGCCAGTTCCTCCGGCATCACAGCATCGTCCAGACCGCTGACCCGCAGGTCAGCGGTGGTTACATTCCAAACCTAGGCTAACCTCCCGCGCAGCCTCGAATATATCCTGTGCGTGTTTTAGGGCTTGCCAGCGCCATCTTGTTACGCATTTTGCATATATATATATATATATATATATACCTAAGGACATGTACTTTTAGTTTAATGTTTTACGTACCTACAATAAATCATCTATCTATTTTATGTATTATAATGACAGAATATGAAGGTGCGATATGACTCCGTAAAGAAATTTAATCAATTAGCGACTTTTGCTACGCGAGCTAAATTGAATTTTATAGCGTCTCCGCAAAGAAGTTTAAACAAATAGCGACTCTTGTGACGACGCAATAAAGTTCAATTCAGCTCGCGAAGCGCTGCATACCTACCAATGGACATAAATAAACCTGGGTTTGAATCCCGACTTTGCCCTGCACCAATGACTGATGGTTAGTAAGTGTAAGTTTGTAAGTGCAGATTTTGCACGCTCGCTCTAAAACGGTGAAGGAAAACATCGTGATGAAACCCGCTTACGAACTTTGGAGTGGTAGGCTCTGGCCGTGGTTGTTATACCACCCACCGAACAAAACCATGCCGTCAAGCGACCTAGTTGTGTTTCGGGATGATGTTCGGTGAACCATCGGGGAGACGGGTCTGAGCAGCCGCTCAACTGCCGTCTCTCTCTAGATCTATGTGCTCCATCTTAGGCCACATCATGGCTTCACATCAGGCGAGATAGTGGCCAAACAGATCTATGAAGCGTAAAAAAAATTATGACCGTTATGACCTAGACAATAAGGGTTATTATAAGTTTGAGTATCTCCGGCTATATATTTTTTACGCTTTCGATCACTTTGATTCATTCCCAATTCCCATTCGTTCGCTTACGTATGTTATATTAAACTCTTATTAGTCTAAGTAATAATAATTAATGCTTGAGGTTTCTAAATAAAGTTTTTATCACAGAAAACTAAGGGACATAAGCATCACTCCGCAAAGAAATTTAAACAAATAGCGACTCTTGCTATGACGCAATAAAATTCAATTTGAACCCCCCGCCGTAATATTATCTTGTTGTACCAATTACAACCGTAGTTTCAAGCATTTTAGGTTGAATTTAGATTGTTACTAAATAAGTAGCTTCACCGTTAATTCGTCGGCGCTGCTGCTAAGTTTTCTTAAATACCTATTTTAACGTTCCACGTTACTTTCTTAATTATTTCTTCTCTTACTTCATAAGATCCTTCTCCGGACAATAACAAACACAACAAAAAAAAGAATTGGCGAAATTGGTCCAGCCGTTCACGCATGTGACCACATGATGCCGTTACCAAGGGAAATAAGTACCTATTCATTTAATACAGGATGTGATATTAGGTTAAACGAGAGACTTGTTGAAGGAGGGTATTCAGTATTCGATTCTCGTCCTAAATATCCAGATCGCTTTACACCGCCAAATAAATTAAAAACAATATTATACCTACTGTTTCTTATTGAATTCCATTGTAAGACCTTAATAAACATTTATTATTTATATGACTGACTACCTACCTACTAAAAATAGGTACCTACTGAACAATTTGAGGTCTTATCGCTAAATCAAGTTTGTGTAAAACGCTTTTTTTTCTGTGCACAAACATTTCTCCCGTCGCGGGAATCGAACTCCCAACCTCAGTGATGTATGAGACTTGACACCACTGAGGTTGAGAAGTTAAATCCGCACATAACTCAAGAGAGTCAGTGGTGCGGGGCCAACGGGATTCGAACTCGGGTGCGTTGGATTGAAAGTCGCACGTGCTCCCACTGAGCCACACTCGCTTTATAATGCCGGATTTGCGAAATACTAATCGACTGCGCTCGGAATGATTTATATTTTAAATTATTTTGCGGTTGGATGCCATGGAATGGAGTGTTGTTATGTTGCCTAATATACGACTGAACCAATGATGTCTTTTTTAGTTAATATAGGTATGTCTCTTGGACGGGTACTCGTACGTATTTAAATGTCTAAAATTAAAAAACCTCACGTTAACACACCTCCGTTCAAAATACCTTAAATCAAAATATCTTATGTTTTATCCCATAATATAATACCTAAGCAAATAGCAAATAAAATACCTACCTAAGTTCAAAATACCGATCGGACTAAATATCTAATGTTTAAAATGTCTATACCTACTTAGCTACACCAAAGTTAGATTCACACAAATTTTAAATACCAAATGGTCAAAATACCTAATATTGTGCATCACTTGCTAGCTATTTGTTTGAAATAATAGATCGAGCGGCAAAACAGTTACTTACCTAACTATTTATATTTTCGGTATAGGTCATGAACGCTAAAGACCATTACCTATCCACGATGTCTGGAAGAGATCGCTTTAAGCGATACGACCGCCCTTTCATCATCAGCCCATCACGTTTCAACTGCTGGGACACGGGCCAATAAAGTTCAATTCAGCTCGCGTACCGCTGCATACCTACCAGTACTGGGATAGTATGAAACTCCATCTCTATATTCTACCATATATATCAATGTCTGATGTATTGTCTTGCAGTAGATAAGTAGGTTCCTAGGTACCTAACTACATTAAATAGATTTTCCCGTGATGCGAGTCTATCTACATGTAGTAGGTAAGTAAGCATTTTTTTATCTAAACTAATATTATAAAGAGGAAGGATTTGATTGTTTGTTTGTTTTTTTGCATTGAATAGGCTCCGAAAGTACTGAAATGATTTAAAAAATTCTTTCACTGTTGGGAAGCTACACTACCTAACCCCGGGTGACATTGGCTATATTATATTTTCAAAAAAAAAGGGATCTTTACTAAAACCACACTAAAACTGAAAAAATGTAGCCCAAGGTGTAAAAACAATTTTTTAAATACCCGTGCGAAGCCGGGGCGGGCTGCTAGTCTATCGTTATTAAGATACCTAGAAGAAGGTACTACCTACACACATTTATTTAATGTAGGTTTTAAGTAGTTATACCTAGGCAGTAGGCACCTATGTCATGTTCCTGTCATGACCCTGGTGTCACATTAGGTTACTTTTTATTGGATCACTTTAGGCAAACGTGTCTTTACGTACGTAACGCCGCGCGCAGCCGGCGCGGGCGCCCGCCGCGCCGGCTCGTGTACCTACTCGTATTTGCATCGCTGGGCGGCACCGCGTTGCACCAATTACAACCGTACATGGAAGCGTTTAAGGTTGAATTTAGGTTGTTACTAAATAACTTGGTTCACAAATATTCATACATAGAAACAATTAAGACCTTCTTTTTTTTTAAAGTCGGTTAAAAAGGGATATCTTTCACATTTATTTACTTATTTATTCCTGCATTTTTTTATTGGAGAATTCAAGAGACCGAAACAGTTAACTAATTATTTCTTGTGGTTCTCAACCTCAGTGGTGTCAAATCTCATACACCAATGAGGTTGCAGGTTCAATTCCCGTAACGGGAAAAATGTATATTACAGAATACTTAATAGTACCATGGTTATACTTAAACACAAATTCTGTAAATAGGTATAGGTACCTACCTGGTCTGGAGGACAATTACCTAAATTGACAACCCAACTTCAACAAAAGAAGAAGATTCAATTGTAGTTATTTTCGTTTTTTATTTATGTTTGTTACCTCAGAACTTCGTCATTTATAAACCGATTTGAAAATGTCATTTTGCGTTGAGTTCAGTATAGCTACGAAGTAGTCCCATATAAATTTCATCAATATTTGACCTAGGACTTTGAAGATATTTTGAAGTCGGTTTTTTTTGGTAAAGAAGTGTATACTTGTAAATATTAATTTTCTGTGATGTTTCGTAATTTGATATTTGCGATACAATAAAGCGTTTATCTATCTATCAGTCTACATATCGGTAGGTATTAATCTAATTATATTAAGATGCCCAAATAAGTAAGTTTTAAGTAGGTGTACCTACATATATGCCATGTTCATATGACCCTGTTGTCAGTCGTATGACGTCACACGCAGGCGAACGAAACGACAAGCTCTACGAAAGCTACTTGCAAAGTGATTTATACGTTTTTGTGAAGTGTAAAGACTTTAGGGTCGTCATGGCATGAAAAACATATCGTTTTGATATAGATAAAAATAAATAAATTATTTTTCAAAAAAAACTAAACCGACTTCAAAACCACAAATAGGCACTCAAAAGTGAAAAATAAATTAATATAATTATCATAAGCGCTGCCCACTCATATATTTGAAGTCGGTGCCAGCCAAGTCTATTAGGTAGCAGATAAATACTATGTTTATAGTAACTATTGTACTACTGTATTGTACTGTATTGTATTGTACTACTTGTAGGTAGTATCTGTCTACTACCTTTTAGACTTGGCTGGCACCGACTTCAAATATATGAGTGGGCAGCGCTTATGATAATTATATTAATTTATTTTTCACTTTTGAGTGCCTATTTGTGGTTTTGAAGTCGGTTTAGTTTTTTTTGAAAAATAATTTATTTTAACCTTTTTAGTGCAAAACAAGTTTTAATTAAATTAATTTAAAAAGTTTTTAAAGACAAGCATTTATGATCTAGCAGCCACATCATGACGAAGTTTAAAACGGGCTATCATAATTAAATTTATGTACAAAAAAAATTCATGACTCTCCTATTCTCTGTTGAGGAGTTCCCTCGCCGGAAGTCATTCCTGGTTGTATCAGCCATGTCATGGTGGAATTTAGAACAGGCTATTATGGTTAAATCCATTTACAAAATTTTGTGTCTGTACTATTCACCGTTGAGGAGTTCCCTCGCCGGAAGTCAACCCTGGGTGAAGCATGTGAAGCAGTCGAATACAAACCGCCACCTTTAGAAAGTCGGTTACAGCAAAAACAAGAACCGACTTGAAGATTAAACTTATATTTTTTTTTGTTTTCGCTATTTTTTTCAAAAAGTGCTGAATGAATTTCGATAAAATTTATATGGGACCACCTCTGAAGTATGACCTACCAATCAAAAAAAAAATCATCGAAATCCATTCATAATTGGCGGAGTAATCGCGTAACAAACACACAAAAAAAAATAAAAAAAATAAAAAAACATACCGTCAAATTGTAAACCTCCTTCTTTTTGAAGTCGGTTAAAAATATAAAATAAAAACAAGCTTCGCACACAGTATTTACTTTGAAATGACATCATGCACTGTGTTGGTGTTCGGAACAGATGTAAAATGTCAGAATTATCAGATTTTATATAATGACTAGTATTTCGCCGCGTGCGCGAGCTGCTAAAGCAGCTCGCGTGGGGGGGTGGCTGCTGTTTTTAAAAGCTTCCTATCGATTACGGTTCTAAAGTTTTGTTTACCCTTTTTGTTCTGAAAACAAACTTTTGTATGGCGGCCATCTTGAAAAAAAGCTGGATTTCAAGTGATTGTGTGGCGTGCGCGAGCTGCTAAAGCAGCTCGCGTGGAGGGGTGTTGCTTTTTTTATATAGACGCTTCCTATCGACTACGGTTCAAAAGTTTTGTTTGGCTTATTTTTCCGGGAAAAAATCTTTTGTATGGCAGCCATCTTGAAAAATGGCGAAATCCATAATCGTAATCTACGACCCAGAAAACCCCCCGATGCGAAATTTCAGTCGGATCGGAGCAACTTTCAAAATGGCCGCCATTTTTTTTTTCTTTTTTTTTAATTTTTCCAACTTTTTCAAATTTCCCCCATGGCCCTCTATGACATTTGGTCGAGCACCCTATACCTATCTCTTACCATTCAAAAGCTATTAACATTTTTATTTTGTATGGCGGCCATGTTTTTTTGTATGGCGGCCATCTTTTTTTTCAAATTTTCAAAATTGGCCCAAGGTTTGGGGCATATTTAGTTCAAGCGGTACCCCCATCCGATTTATAGTTTCCGAGATCCCCTGAGCAGTTCCATCTCGGAGACACCTTTCCATGGATTTCGGATTTTTCTGGTTGGTTTCAAAACACCCTCTATCCAACGGTACCAAATACTACCCCCCACCATAACGGCAAGTCGGAGATCAATTCTGTCAATATGTCAGTCAGTCAGTCAGTCAGTGGTCTTCCAGTTTTCATCATCAGCCTATCGCAGTCCACTGCTGGACATAGGCCTCTCCAATTGCACGCCATTGAGCACGATCCCCGGCTACTCTCATCCAGCTGCTACCAGCTACCCTGCGAAGATCATCGCTCCACCTAGCCTGAGGGCGTCCTACACTACGTTTGCCAATTCGTGGTCTCCACTCTAGAACGCGTCTACCCCAACGGTTATCGGTTCTACGGCTAATATGGCCGGCCCACTGCCACTTCAGCTGGCTAATCCTGTGAGCTATGTCGGTGACTTTAGTTCTCTGTCGAATTACTTCGTTCCGGATACGATCCTTCAGAGAAACTCCAAGCATAGCCCTTTCCATAGCCCGCTGAGCGACTTTAAATTTGTGGATCAGCCGTACCGTGAGTGTCCACGTCTCGGCGCCGTAGGTCATGACAGGTAGGACGCACTGATTGAAGACTTTTGTCTTTAGGCTTTGTGGAATAGGCGACGAAAATACTCGACGTAATTTCCCAAATGCTGCCCAGCCCAACTGTATTCTTCTGTTGGCCTCTCTTTCGAAGTTGTTTTTACCCAACTGCATTGTTTGCCCAAGGTAAACATATTCCTTAACAACTTCAAGAGTGAGGCCATTGACAGCAATCGGTTCCGGAGACACATGTTCATTGAACATTATCTTAGTTTTATCTAAGTTCATCCGGAGACCGACGCGTTGGGAAGAATCAGCTAGGCCGTTCAGCATCTGTTGCAAGTCTTGCAACGACTCAGTTATAATGACGATATCGTCTGCAAATCGCAAGTGTGAGATGTACTCGCCGTTTATATTTATGCCTCGCCCTTTCCAGTCTAGCGTCTTAAACATATCCTCCAGTGCGTTGCTAAACAATTTGGGGGAAATAACGTCCCCTTGTCTTACCCCTCGACGCAGGTGGATATGCTCAGTCTGACTATTCTGGATTTGGACGGTCATTGTTGCGGCGTCATATAGACATCTCAACACTTGGATATATCGCCAATCAACTTGACATCGTTGCAGAGACTCTAGAACTGACCAGATTTCGATGGAGTCAAAAGCCTTCTCATAGTCCACAAATGCTAAGCACAGTGGCCGATTATACTCTTCGGACTTCTGTATAATCTGGCGCACTGTGTGGATGTGGTCTATGGTGCTATATCCTCCTCGAAACCCGGCCTGTTCCGGTGGCTGGAACTCGTCGAGTCTTCGCGCGAGACGATTTGTGATGACTCTTGAAAACAGCTTATATACATGGCTCAGGAGCGAAATGGGTCGGTAGTTCTTCAATAGGGTCTTGTCGCCTTTTTTGAAGAACAAGACGACCACACTCCTTCTCCATGCCTCTGGAGTTCTCCCAGAAAAGAGGACAGAGTTAAAAATCTCCCGGAGCTCCTTCAGCACCGGAGTACCTCCAGCTTTCAGAAGCTCCGTGGTAATTCCGTCCTCGCCTGGGGCTTTTCCATTTTTAAGCTGTCTAAGAGCCAACACAATCTCATCTAGGCTAACTTCAGGCAGGTCTTCGGTGAAGTGGCGGGTCAGTGTGGCTCTGCAATCCTCATTTTCGGGATCAGGTCGAGACGCATGTGAGGCGTATAGCTGGCCGTAGAAATGTTCCACTTCCGCAAGAATCTCCGGCTTCGATACGACGACTTTTCCACTAGTTGTGGCCAACTTCGTCAGGTGGCTTCTCCCTAGAGACTGGACGAACACTTTTGACCCCCGGTTCTGCTCGATCGCTCGTTCTATAGAGCGTGTGTTGGAGCACCGGAGGTCACGTCGTACCAGTTTATTTATTTTCTTATTGAGTGCCCGATGTTCTGACGAAGTGACAGGTGGAGTTTCACGTCGTTCCGTCATAAGCTGCAGAGTCTCTTGCGAAAGTTTGGACTTCCTGCCGGTTCGCCGCGTTTCACAAAACCTCGTACCTTCCTCCCTGAGGATTCCTACCACTTGTTCGAGGGCCTGGTCAACCTTCTACCTGGTCAACAACCTGGTCTTCCAGTTTTATATTATATTAATTAATTAATTTGAAATTATTATTTTACAAAAAAATTATTAAATGGTCTTGCGGATTAGACAAACATTCGTTCTAACTACATTTTATATATAACTCATTGACCAGTGTATTTAAATATTATTCAGTTTATTAATGGTTCTTGATCAGCTAAATATTGTTACTGGTATTAGATATGTCTACAATTCAATTAATTCATTTCATTTATTTATTCATAATTCAGACAATGTCCATATTTGTTAGTAAAAATACAAGTTCAAAAAATGTTAGTAAATAATTAATTAGCTACATTATAATTACAAAATAATCAATAAAATAATCAATAATGTCAATAAAATAATCAATTACAAAACAAAACCATTATAAATATTCTAACAAAATAAAATTTAATTAATAGTACAAACATGTCATCTTAATCTAAACCTAAGTTTGGCTCCAGAGTGCTCAACATGCATTTTATTCCAATATTTCATTATTGGGCAGTCCAGGTCCATCCTCCAAGCGAACAACTGTAGGTAGCTGTTGGAGCTGCCCCGCACCCGGCGCATCAGGGACGCAACTCGTTTCCGCAGGATCGCTGCAAAACCGTCTATCTGCACATTCGCAAACATCCCCGATGCGCTACAGTGGCGCGGCAACCACATCAGCGCCCTGAAGGCGTTGTTGTATTGGATGCGCAGGGCGCTGTATGTCTTTTTTGTGTGCTTGACCCATAGGCTGCAGGTATAAAATGACTGACAATACGCTCTGAATAATGTAACCTTGACTTGTTCAGTAGACAATAAAATGTATTTTATAATATGAAAGATATAATTATGCTAAATTCGAAATATTTTTTTTATTTATTTACTGAAAAATAAATCCTGTTTTACATTTTTACATATGTTTTATTTCTGTTGTTATACATTTCTAATTGTCAATTCTGTTCAGGAATACCATAAATTCATATTCTTTGGCCAAGCACTGAAAGATAGCTATCTCTTTTACTTACGTATTTATCATATCTTATTTCGTACTCATTTAAGAAAATCGTGCAATTGTACAGTTTTACGCATATTTACGTAGAAATGAAGATTGAAAGCTAAATACGAAGAAACTGGCGCCATCTCTGTAACCGTCGCCACTTTTCTAAAGTTCACTGTAATAAAATCAATTATCCATTCATATTGACTCTTGAATAGGTCAGGTCATGATAGTTTCCTATAACTCCGCTAGATGGCATTATTAATTGTAGGAACATCGCGACCACTTTACAAACGTCAATCGAGTTAACTCGAGTTGGACTTAACTCGAACCAAAAGCTCAGGTCTAAAGCTCAGGTAAAGTATCCACGTCGGACCACGGAGAAATGGTCCTACCAATACCTACATGATTATACCGTCCGCCGGCGCCGGCTCTTGAGTCTCCCGCCGTAATTTATTTCGTTGTTCCAATTACAACCGTATATAGAAGCATTTTAGGTTGAATTTAGATTGTTACTAAATAACTTAGTTCACAAATATTCATACATACAAACATACGTGTCAAATTGAAACCTTCTTTTTTTGAAGTCTGTTAAAAAGGAATATTTTGCAACAAAAACAGTTTCCTAACTATTAATACTCCGCCCTATCCACGACGTCTGGAAGAGATCGCTTTAAGCGATAAGACCGCCTTTTGTGACACTTACATTGTTAAGTTTGGTCCTCGTAGTTCCTGGTTCCCTAGATGCAGGGAATCCTATTTAAGGGCCGGGATCTATGTATGTACTATCACTGATCCTATAAAAAAAGTCTTCTATATGTACACATGTAGGTAGGTATTTATCCATTGACATATATACATACCTATATATATTTATTTCTGCTTTTATTTAGGGACTTTTACTGTAGCGGAGTATGTCAGTCCCATCATACCCTAATCTAAATATTTACAACACTGCATATAATAATATTTACATATACCTACATATATACAACATATACCTGTACAATCTATACAATTCCACTTATAAAAAAAGTCCAAAAAGAAATTCGTTCGGCCGATTTCGAACTCGCCCATATCGGCCTTCGAAACCGTGTTTCAAACCGCTGGGCCAATTGTCTGATTAAACGAATTGACGAAAATTATGTATATATAAGTATAGTCTCGAAAACCGTTCATTTATTAAGTAAATCTCGGAAATTACTGGTTCGATTTGCAAAATTCTTGAAGTAATAAAAAGCTAGTTTATCTTTGAGAAATAAATGCTATTTATAGTAATAAATATAATTATAATTAAACACGAGATGACCGTATCTATGAATTTCAAATAAGCATATTTTATATATATCGGCGTGCGCTGCCAAAACGGCTCAGTATTAAGGTTTAAAATGTTCAGCCAAATTATTTGTCTTAAAGTGCTGTATAAAAAAGTCCGCGACACGATATATCTATCTCACATATTTGAGCAAGAATAAAGGTATTTATGTTTAAAGAAAAGAAGAAATTCAAAGCCGTCTGTTTCGATGTAATTATTAGATACAACATATTAATCCTTATTAAATTAAATACGTTAATCGTGAAGGAAATTTTGTATAGATGAAATTTGTCCTTTGAACCATATAAATCGAAACTATAGTTTAGGAGATAACGTGAAATGAATGAATGCCTATCTATAGTAACGGCACAGTTTATTTAATAGTTTGTATGAAGCTGTAACCATTTGCCGGTTTTCTATGTATTTTAACCAAATCTCGTAAACTACACAACTTATGAAGCTGAAATTTTCAGAGGAGGTTCCCGGTAGGGTGTCCGTATGCGCTGAGAAAGGACAAATTCACAGGGCCGGATCGAGGTGGTGAAACGGGGGTTCGAAGGTTAAATATATGAAATTTTCATGTTTTTTCAAAGAAAAGTATTAACTCTATATCTAGTATCGAGTAGCACTTGTGATTACCCGTGATCGACTCATACACGCCGACCCGCTAGAGCGTCGACGAATGGCTGAAAACTCGATTTGAAAGATGTAGCAAAAAACACAATATTTTACCGAAACGCCCCCGGGGCGTTCAAATTTTTATTTTTTTTATTTTTTTATTTTTTTGTATACACTGCAGGATACTGAAAAAATTTTTGTACTGCAAAAAGACGGGTACGGCAAAATCGCTCGAACAAACCGATCGTCCAAATTAGGGTCCGACAATTTCAAAATTTTGTGTTGTAATTTGCGGCGGCCATCTTGAATTTTATGCCAATTTTTTTTCAAAAATCGTAATCGGCGCCCCCGTTTTACTCGAAAATGAACCCCATATTGTCACGTGACATGGACATTTTCGAAGATACGACCGCCATGATGGCCGCCATTTTGTTTTTTTAACATTTTCGATTTTATTGCTGAGAAAAAAGACATTTTCTATACGAATACGTATAAAACGTTATCCCACCGGTACTCCTTCATAGAAATACTTAACGTTAGGCGCCTGTTTTCAAAAATCGATATCTCGCAAAGTAGCCGGCCGACAGAGATGAAAATGATCAAATGTCATTTTCACTAACGTCAACTACCCGGTAGTGTGAAATTTCTATTCAAAATACTATTATTTCTACTTTTCATGTTTTCGGGGTAAATCTCCAAAATTAGCCTAAAAATGGGGAAAATTTTTTAAAAAGACAATACCTCTCGCCGTCTTCCACGACCGTTTTATACAAGTCAAGCAGCTCCGATGTGAGCTTCTGCCTCGAAAATAGGTTTGAAAATGTGCAAATTTCAATCGTTTTCCAAAATGGCCCCCGAGCCGTCCGCCATGTTGTTTTTATTTTTTGATATATTTTTTTTTACAAACGTCAGGACATGACTGACGTTTCTGTATCAAAAACGTATCAGAATCGCGAAATCGCTTGAACAAACTAATTTTTCAAAGTAGGGTCTCGTGGTGCCCGTTTTTCGAGTTGAAATATTCGGCAGCCATCTTGGTTTTTTTGAAAAAAAAAGTTAAAAAATCGAAATGAGCGTAGACGGTTTGCTCGAAAACGACCCCCATATTGCAATTTTTGATACATTTTTTTTGAGATACCACCATGGTGTTGGCCGCCATTTTGATTTTTTGGAAATTTTCGATTTTTCTGTCGAGTCGATTTTGATTCTCTATACGAATATATATAACACTATATCGCACCTCTTCTCCTTCATGCTTAGAATTTATGTCAATGCGTGATCAGTGTGTTTGAGCTTTATATAAAAGGGATCGGATTAATAATATATAATTAATATAATAATATAATAATTAAATTAAAAAATGTTAAACATTTTTTTTCTAAGACCGGAGGTGAAAAGTTCTTGTGTAAAGTTTTGAAGGAAGGGACTTGTTACGATGAACGGATTGTATGCTTGGAAGTAGTGTATGCTTTATCCACACTTTAGACTATCTCGTTTTTCGTTCGCGCAAGATAAAGCATACTTTAGCTATATCACATCAACCGATCTACACTCTGGTGCAATGAAATCGCACATGGCGGCGTTTTTTGCAAAATTTCATTTATTTTTTTTTGAATGGAAAAAAATATTTTTTTTTTATATGAAATTGAAGGTTATTTCAAGACCTATCTAATGATACCATATAAGCGGTGATGAGTTTACCGTACTCTCGAAAAGAAATGACAACAAAATACCCCAAAATTGCTCGCTTAGCTCACCGCAGTTTGCGAGACCAATTGCATGTATAAAAAGGCATGTTTTGAGTGAAATGTCGTCACTTGCACTTCAACGCTCAACCTGAAAGGATGTCTAGTGACTACAGCTGCATTCATCAGAAGAAAATGGATACTACTCCAGAAAAAGCCGCTCAAGTCGTTGCTTTAATTGAAGCAGGCCAGAACCAGAGTGCTGTAGCTCGACAACTGAATATCAGCCGATATTCCGTTCGTCGTGTGTACCAGCGCTATCGGGAGACTGGTGGCTATGGGCGACGACGAGGATCTGGTCGAGCCAGAGCTACAACACAGCACGACAACCGATTTCTTGTAACGACGGCATTGAGAAATCGTCGTCTGACTGCCGTTGAACTTGCACAGCATCTCCAGGAGGTGCGTGAAGTGGAAGTTAGTCGGTGGACGGTCAGAAGAAGACTTGCTGAAGGTGGCTTGACTGCGCATAGGCCAGCAAATGGCCCAAAACTGACGCCAGCTCACCGCCAGGCTCGTCTTCGATTTGCACAAGAACATGTGCATTGGACTGTCGACCAATGGAGAGCAGTCCTTTTCTCAGATGAGTCCAGGATGTGTCTTCATGGCAATGATGGACGAGGAAGGGTCTACAGAAGGCCTACAGAGAGATTTTCCCAGTGTTGCATCACGGAACGTGTCTCATATGGCGGTGGTTCGTGTATGTTCTGGGGAGGTATCTCTCTCGAAGCGAAAACTGAGCTTGTCTTCATTGCTGGGGCCAATAGAGGACGACAAGCAAGAGGACTAACATCTCAGCGGTATATAGAGGAAGTTCTCCAGGAACATGTCGTACCATTGACTGGTTTCATTGGAGGGAACTTCCTCTTTATGCATGATAATGCTAGACCCCATACCGCTGTTGTTGTACGACAGTACTTACAAGAGGTCGGTATTTCGGTGATGGAGTGGCCAGCTCGCAGCCCGGATCTTAATTCAATCGAGCACATGTGGGACGAATTAAAAAGAAGAGTTAGAAGCAGAAATGTTGCTCCAGTCAATATACAGGAGCTACAAAATGCCATCAAGGAGGAATGGGATGCTATCCCACAAGACTTTATCAAACATTTGGTAGAGTCTATGGAAAACCGGTGTCAAGCCGTTATTCGGGCCAGAGGGGGTAACACTTCGTATTAATAAATGTTTTTTTTAGTAGAATTTGTGTTTTTTTTAATTAATCCTCAATTTTCGAACTGCAAACAACTTCTAATAAAGATGAATTTGTTGTTGTTCTTTTTTTTTTGGCAAAATAGTGAACTTGTCACCGCTTACATGGTATTATTGGATGGGTCTTGATATGACCTTTGATTTCATATTAAAAAGAAATTATTTTTTTTATTTGAGAAAAGATAAATGAAATTTTGCAAAAAATGTTGCTGTGTGCGATTTCATTGCACCAGAGTGTACATTCCGGTCCACGATCGAAAGTTTGCTTAGTCGATCGGGTGTTTAGTTCGTCTTTTCCCTTTCCCAGTATCACCAGGCCTAGCGCACTCCGCACTGTAGGTGCGAAGCTACAAGTACATAGCCGGACACTGACGGCGGGTCGCGCGTCGTTACACGTGCCGCGTCAGAAGAGATAAGACCTATGCGATAGAAAGAGAGGCGCTCTGTAGGTTAATATGACTGGTAGGCATGCAGCGCTACGCGAGCTGAATTGAATTTTATTGCGTCATAGCAAGAGTCGTTATTTGCTTAAATTTATTTGCGGAGTGATGCTTTTGTCCCTTAGTATTCTGTGGTATCACATAGAGGTGCATCAGGCAAGACGCATCCACACTGACTACGACTGTGCACCGCGCAAGTTCGAGCGGTTCTGGATGGGACGGTGTGGACCCGGCTATTGACTTTTTAATATACTAACTGCTGGAACGGAATAAATTAATAACGCACACTCTTTTAAAATACGTTGAATTTATTTATTTACTGTATACGCTAGTGGCGACATCTAACATCTAACCAATAAGAACGCTAAATATGCTTTTAAGATTGCATGACATACAATACTGTTCAGTAATGTTTGCAATATTGGTGAGCTTACCATTTTTGAACGCAACTTTTCTTATATTCTTTATTTTTAAACGAAGCCTGTCAACCTTCCTCTCCAAACTACCTTCAACCCTTCTTATAATTTCCTTGGCTAACCTGGGGGGTAGTTGGAAAAAGTAGTTGACGTCTGGCCGGCACGCGATCGAGTCGAGCTCCGTACTTCTCCTCGAAATAATTGTTAAACCGACGGATTTGCAACGTCAGCCGCGATCATCGCGCACATTAACTCAGCGGGCATCAGCTCCATCAAAAAATCAGCGTGAAGGCAGGGAAAAGAGACGAGATACTACGCGTCGTAAAAGGATCCAGCACGCGGGGCGAGTCGAACCAGGTAGCCTTTCACTTGTTCCTCCTTTACCTAGCTCTCTCCTGGTCCTTCCAACCGATCCTATCATATTTCCTATTACAATCATCATTCCATCCAAATTTGCATTATCATTTTTTAATTCCATTGTTCTCGTTGCGTTTCATTTCTGTGGCCCACCATTATGCACATTTCTAGCATAGAAATTGTCTATTCTTTTTTTATCTGTTGTATCTGTCAGCAGACTATCTATCTAGCCGTCAAACTCGGAATATATTTTGCATTTATCTGTGGTTTAGTTCATTCATCAAGTCCTATTTTTATCTGTGGTAAATCAACAAATCAGCTGATTCAGTTGTCAAAACTAACATTTGTACGTGTTGTTGAATTATTATCTTGAACAAAATCAATTAATTTCAATCGAAAATGGCAGAAACACGTATTTATTTGCGTAAATTCGATATGGCGGTGAAATGGCTACAAGCCACGTATGATTTGTCCCAAGAGTTAAGTACGAAAGAGAACGTAAGTAAGAAAGAAAAATTGCGATTTACATCTCGTCATAAAGATATGGAAAAGTACCGGATACAAGCAGATGAGGCTTACACAGTTTTTTCTTGTAATAAGCAGGCATTAAAGGAGGAAAATCGTTCAGCTTCAGAACTTGATAAATCTTACGAGATATTTATGGATATGTTTTATTCAGCCCAAGTAGATCACAGTGTTATGTCAGAAGTGCAGCAAAGTTTCGTAGTAAAGTAGGCAACTAGCATCTACTCAGTGTGAAAAAGAGTTTCAGCTACCTAAAATTAATCTTGCTAGATTTCGTGGTTCTCACATTGAGTGGACAAACTTCAACTCTATTTTCAAAAGTCTCATTCATGACAATCAGCGACTTAGTGCAGTCCAAAAAATGCATTATTTACTAAGCGTGCTAGATAAAGAGCCCTTATCTTTAGTAAAACACCTCACCATATCGGAGGAGAATTATAGTGTTGCATATCAATTGTTGACAGAGCGCTATGAGAACAAAAGGATCATTGCGGACAAGCATGTAGAATCTATTCTAGGTCTACCTAACTTGACACAGATTAACACTAAATCTTTAACTAAATTCATCAACATTACAAAAGAAAATACACATGCTTTAATGGCTTTGAAATTTGATGTTGAGTCATGGAGTTTTTTACTTTTACACATAGTTTTGAAAAAAGTTCCTATTGATATGCGGAGTAAGTTTGAGTCAAATATTGATGATCCATTATCAATCCCAACTTTTAATCAACTGCTCAAGTTTCTTGAAAATCAACTCCGCATTCTAGAGAATATTGCTGGTTCTTCATTTAAGGCTACCACTAGCTCCATAAATGTAGTCAACACAGAACAAAAACCTAGTTACAGTAATCATTCTTGTCCATGCTGCAAGGAAGCTCATGCAATTTATTACTGTCAAAATTTCAATGCCATGACTCCAGATCAAAGAAATCAATTAGTAATTAAATACAAACTTTGTTTCAACTGTCTAAGGACACATCATGTATCTAAGTGTATGTCAAAGAGCGTGTGCCAAGTATGCCATGGGCGTCATCATACAAAGCTCCATATTGCTGAGCACTGCCAGAAATCCTCATCGGATGCCAGAGACAATGAAACTGCCGTGTCGACTAGTTCCACGGTCCAGTCCTTCCATGGTGCCAACAGTGGGTCCACCATGGTTTTCGGAACTGCTTTTGTTAGGGTACGGGATGTCAATGGACACTTCCATTCAGCTCGTGCACTGATTGACAGTGGTTCTCAAGTCTCCATTCTTACTGAGAATTTAGCGCAGAAGTTAAAACTTCCTCGTTCCCCATCTGGAGCTGTTATGGGATTAGGTGCCGCTTCCACTCAGCAGACACGTGGCATCATTTCATGCACTATCTCGCCAATGGTCGATTCTACCCATTCCCTCTCGGCTGATTGCATCATTTTAAAGCGGATTACGGGTAATCTACCATCGGCGCCAGTAGACAAATCAACGTATACACTCTGTAAAAATTTGGTCTTGGCCGACAAACACTTTACGGTTCCAGGACCAATTGACCTCTTGCTAGGTATAGACGTATATAATCAAATACTCGATGGCAGGAAGTTCAGCCTTGGTGAAGATATGCCAACTGCCTACTTCTCAATCTTCGGGTGGATTATAATGGGCAAAGCTCCCGCAGCATCGCCACTTGCTCATAACGCTGTAGCGATGGCCTGCACCTTAAACCTCGATCTGGCACTCACTCGGTTCTGGGAAGTCGAAGAGGCGCCCAGTCAACCCATTCCAGATCCCGAGGACATTCTCTGTGAGAAACACTTCAGCGAGACGTACACCAGGGACCATACTGGTCGCTTTGTTGTTCGTCTCCCATTCAAGGTCAACCACCAGCCCTTGGGTAACACTCACTCAATGGCTCTCAAACGGTTCCACAATTTAGAGCGTCGGCTGCTGAAGGACGCACCCCTACGCGAGCTCTACATTGCGTTCATGCGCGACTATGAAGAAGCCGGTCACATGCGTGAGGTTCTCACACCGGTGTCTAACGAGCGCTACTATATTCCTCATCATGGCGTGCTACGTGCCCACAGCAGCACGACAAAGCTTAGGACGGTGTTCGACGCTTCTTCTACTAGCTCCACAGGTGTGTCACTCAACAGGTCCTGATGCCCAGACCAGGGCGCGGAAAGTTGAACCGACAGAGATTTGTATCGGATCTTGGTAAGTCTAAAATAAGTTGTATTATCATGATTTTCTACCCCAGCTGACTGTCATATAACTATACTATACTAACTAAGATAACATTCTATCTAATGGCCTTGTTTCAGGCAGAATTCATCAGAATTGCGCCACCCAAGAAGTTTTGTCTTGTGTTACTTTTTAGAGTAGGTAGTTTAAATATGCCTGGTTAAAATACAAGGTCCGCCTGTCTGTCTGTACAAATTTTAAGATAAATCAACTCTCAGACTATCAGTGGCCACATTTTTAATACACAAACAACATCCCTATAACGTTTATGAAACTAGCATGGAACAGAACTTGGCAGAATTGTAACAATAAGACACAGAAGCTATAAAACAAGAAGTCAGTCAACTTATTCGTATTTTTGATACTGAAATCTGTATATTGTGTATTACAGGTGCATACATGCATGGTTTCCCTCATCCTGAAAGACGGTGTGAGATGTTCAAAAAATGGGTGTCAATTATTGGAAACAAGCTCACAGAGACAGACACTTTGAAAATTTATAAAAATAAAAAAGTGTGTGCTCATCACTTCACATTGGACCAGAAAGTGGCAAGTCATCGACTGAAGGGTACCGCTGTGCCATCTTTGTACTTAGAAGGTAAGCTTGTAAATGATTTATTTTTGGTTCACTTATAAATGTTTGCAGTATCATTTATAATAATTAATGGATGAAAGCATTATACGTTTCCTTGAACATATTGACATCTGCAAATACTGTTGGACTAAATTCAATCTGGTGATACCAAAGGGTTAAATGATGAGTGTCTGACCCATGTTCACATACAACACTTGGCTAAGGCAGGCACAGAGACCTCCATCAAATTGAATTCTATGCCTTACTTAACCTAGTGTTTTGTCAAGTGCCTTTGTAGATATTTTTTCAGCATGTGTTTAATTCTGTGCTGTGTGGCCGTGATAAATATGTTGTAGCTTATGTTTAGTATGTATTTACAGGAATATTTTCGTCTCCACATGTATTGGTCCAACTCGAGCACAACTACTGTATCCAAGGAGTGCAATCATCTGACCCAGGATTGCATATATCTTATGCAACAATGAATCCTATTGATACAGGTCTGTATACAGGGTTACAGGAAAAGTCGAGCTAGATCCGTTGAGAGCGTGGAGTACCTATCATTTCTGACTAATTTCACTATGAAACACCCTACCCTAAACTTAACCCTTTTCGAGATATTCGACTTTTAATTTTTTTATTGAAAATTGCCGATTTTTAGGCTACAAAATTTAATTTTGGTTATTCTCTATGTCTGATTATTATTATTATTACGTTTTTAAATGTGTAATAAGATGCTTTAGGACGTCAATTATTAAAATAGTACATAAGTTTTTTGAGTAGACCATAGTACACAAGTGAAAGTTAAGAAATTTAAAAAAAAATAGAAAGTTTATTTTTCTCTAAGGCATATCTAAATAAAATATTATTGCAATTGTTTGGCAGATGTTGTTTAAAATATCTACGTTTCATAAGCTATTTAACAAGGTATAACAATCTAGGGTTTGTATTACATTTCGTGGAAAAAGAGTATTTGGGACGCTCCAGGTAGTAGTTCTAACGGTCACGCACCTATTGTTCTTCAAGTCAAAGCGCACCGTGCGAGCGAGACGAGTTACGATTTATGTAGGTGCGAATGAAAGAAAATATGTGTAGAGACCGGATAGGGTAGGGAATACAACAGGGGGTATTGTTTTGGCAGTTTTGGTTATCAGTCTGCTTTTGTGCTTCGTACATAGTAGATGTGACATCGTTTTGCTCTTTTCTGTTTCTCGATTTGGCTGTGTTTCTGGACTGTTTCTTCCTATTTCTGACTACTACGCTTGTTTACCGGACTCTGATTTGTACCTGTGATACGGAACTGTTGAAGATGACGTCCTACACACCTGAGGAATATGCTGACATGCTTATTTGTTACGGATACTGCGATTGTGTGTCTGCGCAAGCTCGCAACGAATACGTAACTCGTTACCCCGGTCGTCGAGTGCCGGATGTGGCTGTTTTTGACAGAGTTTATCGAAGACTTCGAGAAACTGGCTCTGTCATGAGACGAAATACTGACATGGGAAGACCACGAATTGACGACGAAGAACGGGACAATGAGATAGTGCAACGCTTCCGAGCGGATCCGACTACTTCCACTAATATTGTTGCCCGTGATCTGGGACTTTCGCAATGGAGAGTGTGGTTTACCGTGCATACTGCTGGCCTATACCCATACCACTACACGCCGGTACACGTTATTGAAGAAGGAGACCCCGCGAGGAGATTGGACTTTTGCAGATTTATGCTAAATGCTAATGTAGAAGACCCAGATTTTTTAAGAAATATCTTGTGGACGGATGAGTCCAAATTTGATAAAGATGGCATAACTAATTATCACAACGCCCACTACTGGGCTCCAAAAGAACAAAGGAATCCTAATAAGAAAAGAGTAAAAGGGTCCCAACGAAGATTCAGCGTGAATGTGTGGTAAACGCAAACGCAAACAGTACGCGCAGTAAACGCAAATTGCGAAGAGGATTTTAATAAATGCCTGCAAAATTTTGACTTTTTTATAAAGGAAAAGGGTACTTTAAAAAAAAACAATGATGAACAAAATTCGCAGGAAATTGAAATTGATGAGAAATTTTACAATACTCTCAGCAATTTAAATGTTGATAACTCAGTAGAACATCAACAACGGAGATATGTTTGCGGCTGGGTCCTGACAAAATGTTTGACCAATGTAGTAAAAAAATGTAAATGTAGGAGTTCCTTATTATCAAATAAGACAGATCTAGGGAATGAGTATATTAAAGCTAAAGAATATAATATTAAAAAAAGTGGCTTTGCTACCCATCACATCAATTATCAAATTCATTTAATGAAATTCAAGAAATCACAACAGCCTACTTAAAATCAAATTTAAAAAAAAACAATGTAAGAGAAGAAATCAAAATGTTCGTAAATACTTTTGTTGTTTTTCCACACAGTTGTGACAAACACAGAAATAATTTTAAAGATTATTTCTGTGATTTGACAAATATATTAATATATAGTTGGTGCAGATCAATGAATCGTATTTTGTCAGGCAAATTAACGTATATAGAAAATGAAGACCCCGACCCCATGAAGCAATACGCTCAAGCATATTACAACAAACATAAACATAACAAATAGTTCATGGTATTATGTAATGTTAATGCAAAATCTTGATTTTGCATTATCAATTGAATTTACATAAGAATTATTAATATATTGATTTCTTATTCCAATCGTAACCATACATTAAAAAACCTATTTGCTTAACTGATAGTTCTCTTTTCTCAAAGGTTTGCTGGAAGGGAAAGGAAGGAAAGGCTTGCCATTGCACATGTACTAATTCTGTATGTAAATGTATTGCCATTGTGTACAACAACTAATTATTTAGACTTGTATGTACGTGCTGTATTGAAGTTATCGTTCTTTGAATGTTTCAGTTTTATTTTGTCTATTTTATGGATTATTTTAATCAAATATACTTGCGTACATTACTAACGTTAATAAGTACATAGGTAGCAATTTGTGCTTAGTCAATGAATGTTATTTAATATAATTCTAAAATTAACATAAATAAAAGACTATCATTATACAAACTTTTTTCATTTGTCAACTAGCTTAATATTTTCAAATGTATAAGTGGTTTTTTGTTGTGTTTATTAATTTTACTTATCATCTGAAAATATTCAGCTACTTTGCACTTAGAAGTTCAGCCATACCATGGACCAAATAAGTATACAAGAGGACTAACAATCGCCATACAAAACACCGTACCCCGATATTTAGTTCCTGCTAAGAAGCTAGATGTCCCTAAGTGTACCAATTCGATCGCCATTGCAAAATATGCATTTTGCAATGGCGGTTTTAAATGATAACGAGGCTACTCTCATTCGTAGTGATACGGATAAAAACGGCTAGATGGCGCTATCTTTCATAGTAATATTTGTAAGAATTCATTTGTAATTTGAGAATATTTTCACCATATTATTGAAGGCAGATGTGATTGGCAGTGTGCTTATGTAAAGAAGTTGAAAATAAAACTTGCAAATGATGTTGTAAACTGGATGTATTTTCATGATGGGCGATGGGCAGAGAGAGCGGAAACGACAAGACAAATCGGTAAAGAAGAAAAAAAGTATATCAGCATAGATAAGAACAAATTACACATAGATAATAAAGTTGACTATAATCGATTGCATGAGTGTAGTACTATATTCAACACTTCCCTTACACCATACAATCGAACTCTACCAGAAACTCTACATACATAGCCACAGCAGCTCTACATTATATATACAGATACAGCTCTACATGGCAGCTCTACATATATCTACAGAAACTGCTCTATAACCATGACAGAAGTTATACAAGAGTTCTTACATTCAATAGGTACCTTAATTCATTATGTTTACCAGAAGGCAAAGCCTTGGTCAAAATGTCTGCTATCATTTCTGTAGTAGGCAAGTACTGTATAAATATGAATTTTTTAGCTATCAAATCTTTTATAAAATGATAGCGGACATCTATATGCTTTGTCCTCTTGTGACAATCCGAAACAATGAGCTTTTGTGCACTTTGATTATCATTATAGATCAAACAACTTAACTGATTACAAAAGATTTCATTCCATAGACTTTGAATAAACAGAATCTCTTTACAAACATCACTTATGGAAAGATATTCTGCTTCCGTACTGGACATTGCAACACATCTTTGCTTCCTACTCTCCCAATTCACAGTATTGCAACCTAATTTAACAACATATCCAGTGTACGACTTGCGGTCAACAGGATCATTCGCATAATCAGCATCTGCAAATGCTTCAAGGTTAAAGCTTTTACATTTAATAAAAACTAAACCATGATCCAGAGTCTTAGCTAAATAACGAAGGATCCTCTTAGCAGCCAACCAATGACTTTTATTATAACAATTATTGTACTGACTTAAACTATTACAGGCATAGGTTATATCAGGCCTAGTACACACACTAAGATACATCAACATCCCATGAGTTCTCTAAAATTATAATTACAGTCATATATATCAATTTTAGAAGTAACAAACTTTTCCCTGACTTGCATTGGAGTTGCTACTACCTTCTCAAGTCTCCATTCTTACTGAGAATTTAGCGCAGAAGTTAAAACTTCCTCGTTCCCCATCTGGAGCTGTTATGGGATTAGGTGCCGCTTCCACTCAGCAGACACGTGGCATCATTTCATGCACTATCTCGCCAATGGTCGATTCTACCCATTCCCTCTCGGCTGATTGCATCATTTTAAAGCGGATTACGGGTAATCTACCATCGGCGCCAGTAGACAAATCAACGTATACACTCTGTAAAAATTTGGTCTTGGCCGACAAACACTTTACGGTTCCAGGACCAATTGACCTCTTGCTAGGTATAGACGTATATAATCAAATACTCGATGGCAGGAAGTTCAGCCTTGGTGAAGATATGCCAACTGCCTACTTCTCAATCTTCGGGTGGATTATAATGGGCAAAGCTCCCGCAGCATCGCCACTTGCTCATAACGCTGTAGCGATGGCCTGCACCTTAAACCTCGATCTGGCACTCACTCGGTTCTGGGAAGTCGAAGAGGCGCCCAGTCAACCCATTCCAGATCCCGAGGACATTCTCTGTGAGAAACACTTCAGCGAGACGTACACCAGGGACCATACTGGTCGCTTTGTTGTTCGTCTCCCATTCAAGGTCAACCACCAGCCCTTGGGTAACACTCACTCAATGGCTCTCAAACGGTTCCACAATTTAGAGCGTCGGCTGCTGAAGGACGCACCCCTACGCGAGCTCTACATTGCGTTCATGCGCGACTATGAAGAAGCCGGTCACATGCGTGAGGTTCTCACACCGGTGTCTAACGAGCGCTACTATATTCCTCATCATGGCGTGCTACGTGCCCACAGCAGCACGACAAAGCTTAGGACGGTGTTCGACGCTTCTTCTACTAGCTCCACAGGTGTGTCACTCAACAGGTCCTGATGCCCAGACCAGGGCGCGGAAAGTTGAACCGACAGAGATTTGTATCGGATCTTGGTAAGTCTAAAATAAGTTGTATTATCATGATTTTCTACCCCAGCTGACTGTCATATAACTATACTATACTAACTAAGATAACATTCTATCTAATGGCCTTGTTTCAGGCAGAATTCATCAGAATTGCGCCACCCAAGAAGTTTTGTCTTGTGTTACTTTTTAGAGTAGGTAGTTTAAATATGCCTGGTTAAAATACAAGGTCCGCCTGTCTGTCTGTACAAATTTTAAGATAAATCAACTCTCAGACTATCAGTGGCCACATTTTTAATACACAAACAACATCCCTATAACGTTTATGAAACTAGCATGGAACAGAACTTGGCAGAATTGTAACAATAAGACACAGAAGCTATAAAACAAGAAGTCAGTCAACTTATTCGTATTTTTGATACTGAAATCTGTATATTGTGTATTACAGGTGCATACATGCATGGTTTCCCTCATCCTGAAAGACGGTGTGAGATGTTCAAAAAATGGGTGTCAATTATTGGAAACAAGCTCACAGAGACAGACACTTTGAAAATTTATAAAAATAAAAAAGTGTGTGCTCATCACTTCACATTGGACCAGAAAGTGGCAAGTCATCGACTGAAGGGTACCGCTGTGCCATCTTTGTACTTAGAAGGTAAGCTTGTAAATGATTTATTTTTGGTTCACTTATAAATGTTTGCAGTATCATTTATAATAATTAATGGATGAAAGCATTATACGTTTCCTTGAACATATTGACATCTGCAAATACTGTTGGACTAAATTCAATCTGGTGATACCAAAGGGTTAAATGATGAGTGTCTGACCCATGTTCACATACAACACTTGGCTAAGGCAGGCACAGAGACCTCCATCAAATTGAATTCTATGCCTTACTTAACCTAGTGTTTTGTCAAGTGCCTTTGTAGATATTTTTTCAGCATGTGTTTAATTCTGTGCTGTGTGGCCGTGATAAATATGTTGTAGCTTATGTTTAGTATGTATTTACAGGAATATTTTCGTCTCCACATGTATTGGTCCAACTCGAGCACAACTACTGTATCCAAGGAGTGCAATCATCTGACCCAGGATTGCATATATCTTATGCAACAATGAATCCTATTGATACAGGTCTGTATACAGGGTTACAGGAAAAGTCGAGCTAGATCCGTTGAGAGCGTGGAGTACCTATCATTTCTGACTAATTTCACTATGAAACACCCTACCCTAAACTTAACCCTTTTCGAGATATTCGACTTTTAATTTTTTTATTGAAAATTGCCGATTTTTAGGCTACAAAATTTAATTTTGGTTATTCTCTATGTCTGATTATTATTATTATTACGTTTTTAAATGTGTAATAAGATGCTTTAGGACGTCAATTATTAAAATAGTACATAAGTTTTTTGAGTAGACCATAGTACACAAGTGAAAGTTAAGAAATTTAAAAAAAAATAGAAAGTTTATTTTTCTCTAAGGCATATCTAAATAAAATATTATTGCAATTGTTTGGCAGATGTTGTTTAAAATATCTACGTTTCATAAGCTATTTAACAAGGTATAACAATCTAGGGTTTGTATTACATTTCGTGGAAAAAGAGTATTTGGGACGCTCCAGGTAGTAGTTCTAACGGTCACGCACCTATTGTTCTTCAAGTCAAAGCGCACCGTGCGAGCGAGACGAGTTACGATTTATGTAGGTGCGAATGAAAGAAAATATGTGTAGAGACCGGATAGGGTAGGGAATACAACAGGGGGTATTGTTTTGGCAGTTTTGGTTATCAGTCTGCTTTTGTGCTTCGTACATAGTAGATGTGACATCGTTTTGCTCTTTTCTGTTTCTCGATTTGGCTGTGTTTCTGGACTGTTTCTTCCTATTTCTGACTACTACGCTTGTTTACCGGACTCTGATTTGTACCTGTGATACGGAACTGTTGAAGATGACGTCCTACACACCTGAGGAATATGCTGACATGCTTATTTGTTACGGATACTGCGATTGTGTGTCTGCGCAAGCTCGCAACGAATACGTAACTCGTTACCCCGGTCGTCGAGTGCCGGATGTGGCTGTTTTTGACAGAGTTTATCGAAGACTTCGAGAAACTGGCTCTGTCATGAGACGAAATACTGACATGGGAAGACCACGAATTGACGACGAAGAACGGGACAATGAGATAGTGCAACGCTTCCGAGCGGATCCGACTACTTCCACTAATATTGTTGCCCGTGATCTGGGACTTTCGCAATGGAGAGTGTGGTTTACCGTGCATACTGCTGGCCTATACCCATACCACTACACGCCGGTACACGTTATTGAAGAAGGAGACCCCGCGAGGAGATTGGACTTTTGCAGATTTATGCTAAATGCTAATGTAGAAGACCCAGATTTTTTAAGAAATATCTTGTGGACGGATGAGTCCAAATTTGATAAAGATGGCATAACTAATTATCACAACGCCCACTACTGGGCTCCAAAAGAACAAAGGAATCCTAATAAGAAAAGAGTAAAAGGGTCCCAACGAAGATTCAGCGTGAATGTGTGGTAAACGCAAACGCAAACAGTACGCGCAGTAAACGCAAATTGCGAAGAGGATTTTAATAAATGCCTGCAAAATTTTGACTTTTTTATAAAGGAAAAGGGTACTTTAAAAAAAAACAATGATGAACAAAATTCGCAGGAAATTGAAATTGATGAGAAATTTTACAATACTCTCAGCAATTTAAATGTTGATAACTCAGTAGAACATCAACAACGGAGATATGTTTGCGGCTGGGTCCTGACAAAATGTTTGACCAATGTAGTAAAAAAATGTAAATGTAGGAGTTCCTTATTATCAAATAAGACAGATCTAGGGAATGAGTATATTAAAGCTAAAGAATATAATATTAAAAAAAGTGGCTTTGCTACCCATCACATCAATTATCAAATTCATTTAATGAAATTCAAGAAATCACAACAGCCTACTTAAAATCAAATTTAAAAAAAAACAATGTAAGAGAAGAAATCAAAATGTTCGTAAATACTTTTGTTGTTTTTCCACACAGTTGTGACAAACACAGAAATAATTTTAAAGATTATTTCTGTGATTTGACAAATATATTAATATATAGTTGGTGCAGATCAATGAATCGTATTTTGTCAGGCAAATTAACGTATATAGAAAATGAAGACCCCGACCCCATGAAGCAATACGCTCAAGCATATTACAACAAACATAAACATAACAAATAGTTCATGGTATTATGTAATGTTAATGCAAAATCTTGATTTTGCATTATCAATTGAATTTACATAAGAATTATTAATATATTGATTTCTTATTCCAATCGTAACCATACATTAAAAAACCTATTTGCTTAACTGATAGTTCTCTTTTCTCAAAGGTTTGCTGGAAGGGAAAGGAAGGAAAGGCTTGCCATTGCACATGTACTAATTCTGTATGTAAATGTATTGCCATTGTGTACAACAACTAATTATTTAGACTTGTATGTACGTGCTGTATTGAAGTTATCGTTCTTTGAATGTTTCAGTTTTATTTTGTCTATTTTATGGATTATTTTAATCAAATATACTTGCGTACATTACTAACGTTAATAAGTACATAGGTAGCAATTTGTGCTTAGTCAATGAATGTTATTTAATATAATTCTAAAATTAACATAAATAAAAGACTATCATTATACAAACTTTTTTCATTTGTCAACTAGCTTAATATTTTCAAATGTATAAGTGGTTTTTTGTTGTGTTTATTAATTTTACTTATCATCTGAAAATATTCAGCTACTTTGCACTTAGAAGTTCAGCCATACCATGGACCAAATAAGTATACAAGAGGACTAACAATCGCCATACAAAACACCGTACCCCGATATTTAGTTCCTGCTAAGAAGCTAGATGTCCCTAAGTGTACCAATTCGATCGCCATTGCAAAATATGCATTTTGCAATGGCGGTTTTAAATGATAACGAGGCTACTCTCATTCGTAGTGATACGGATAAAAACGGCTAGATGGCGCTATCTTTCATAGTAATATTTGTAAGAATTCATTTGTAATTTGAGAATATTTTCACCATATTATTGAAGGCAGATGTGATTGGCAGTGTGCTTATGTAAAGAAGTTGAAAATAAAACTTGCAAATGATGTTGTAAACTGGATGTATTTTCATGATGGGCGATGGGCAGAGAGAGCGGAAACGACAAGACAAATCGGTAAAGAAGAAAAAAAGTATATCAGCATAGATAAGAACAAATTACACATAGATAATAAAGTTGACTATAATCGATTGCATGAGTGTAGTACTATATTCAACACTTCCCTTACACCATACAATCGAACTCTACCAGAAACTCTACATACATAGCCACAGCAGCTCTACATTATATATACAGATACAGCTCTACATGGCAGCTCTACATATATCTACAGAAACTGCTCTATAACCATGACAGAAGTTATACAAGAGTTCTTACATTCAATAGGTACCTTAATTCATTATGTTTACCAGAAGGCAAAGCCTTGGTCAAAATGTCTGCTATCATTTCTGTAGTAGGCAAGTACTGTATAAATATGAATTTTTTAGCTATCAAATCTTTTATAAAATGATAGCGGACATCTATATGCTTTGTCCTCTTGTGACAATCCGAAACAATGAGCTTTTGTGCACTTTGATTATCATTATAGATCAAACAACTTAACTGATTACAAAAGATTTCATTCCATAGACTTTGAATAAACAGAATCTCTTTACAAACATCACTTATGGAAAGATATTCTGCTTCCGTACTGGACATTGCAACACATCTTTGCTTCCTACTCTCCCAATTCACAGTATTGCAACCTAATTTAACAACATATCCAGTGTACGACTTGCGGTCAACAGGATCATTCGCATAATCAGCATCTGCAAATGCTTCAAGGTTAAAGCTTTTACATTTAATAAAAACTAAACCATGATCCAGAGTCTTAGCTAAATAACGAAGGATCCTCTTAGCAGCCAACCAATGACTTTTATTATAACAATTATTGTACTGACTTAAACTATTACAGGCATAGGTTATATCAGGCCTAGTACACACACTAAGATACATCAACATCCCATGAGTTCTCTAAAATTATAATTACAGTCATATATATCAATTTTAGAAGTAACAAACTTTTCCCTGACTTGCATTGGAGTTGCTACTCCCTTAGCCTCTGACATACCAAAGCGAATTAACAATTTCTTAATATAATCAGTCTGTTTTAACATTAAAGTACCATTTAATCTATCTCTTACAATATTAATACCCAAGCAGCTCTTTATTGGCCCTAAATTTTTAACATTAAATTTGCCTTTTAAAACATTAATTAATTCTTGTTTTTCTTTACAATCGTTACTAAATAAAAAGAAATCATCAACATAAAGAGCCACTATGGTAAGCTTATTACAATTCTTATTTCTTTTTAAATAAACACATGGTTCAGACTTTGTTTGGGTATAGCCATTATTTATTAACAAATGATTAACTGTTTCATTCCATACTCTACTGGCTTGTTTCAACCCGTAGATGCTTTTCTGCAATAAACAAACTTTATTAGTATCAGACATAAAACCTAAGGGTTGCTCCATATAGATCTCTTCTTTAAGATCGCCATAAAGGAAAGCGGTTGTGACATCTATGTGTTCTATATCCATGTCCAATTCATTTGCTATGTTAAATAATATTCTCAAAGTTGAGTGTCTTACCACTGGTGAAAACGTTTGATCAAAATCTAAACCAGGTTTTTGGCTAAAACCACGAGCTACTAGACGTGCTTTAAACTTGTAAAAGTTACCAGAAGCATCCTGTTTGATTTTATATATCCACTTACATTTAACAATGTTTTTATTAAGTGGCCTCTCAACTAATCTCCATACCTTATTATTAATTAAAGAGTCATATTCATCTTGCATGGCCGCCTGCCATTTCACATGGTTAGGACTAACCATAGCATCTTCATATGACATCGGTTCATCAAATAATGGGTTTCCAGAGTAGAGAGAATAATCAAAATCACCATACCTTTGGGGTGGTACTCCCCTGTTACTCCTAATAGGACGCTGACTTGACACAAGCTCATCATGAGCCAGCTCGTAGCCGCCATCAGACTCCTCCGAGTCACCACTGCCACTGTCTTCCCTCCATGACTGCTCACTCTCTCCGTTTTTTGCCGGACTGCAGTCGACATACTGCGACGGCGATGCTATCTCTTCATCAGGGGTGCTCATGTTGGGGGCCTCACGTCCAACAGTGCAACTGTCCTGTTCGCCATCTGAAATTGAAGACAAGTGTGGTTCAATAACTGTACAACTATCATTATCACAGTTCAAATTCGGTACTGAAACATTGTTCATGTCATTAGATAATAAAATATTATTTTCAGAATTCATTGTCATATTAGAATTATTTATATTGAAATTATCACATAATTGAATATCGCTAACAATATCCTTAGCCAAATTATAATTCAATGAATTATTATACATTAATTTATTATCCAAATTATTATTCAATATCATAGTCAAGTCTTGTAAGTCTTACAATGACCGTTTTTCTGAATGCGATATTTTCTTGCTTTCCACAAATAAATTTAAAAGTCGTGTCTCTTAAGTGATTTTAATTTTGTTTTTTTCATTTCTTCTGAATGTAGCACATTTTATATTATATTGTATTATATATATATATATATATATATATATATATATATATATATATATATATATATATATCATAATCTACATAAGAATATATAACTAAAACCATATATTATATTACAGATTATTTTATATAACTATATTATTATTGTATACTCTGTTTAATGTACCGTCTTGTTCTTATCTATATAATGTATTTTATTAGTAGCATCTTGATTGGTTTATAAAACAAAATAAAATAAATAGTATTATTGTTCATCATATTAGAGTTACTATTATTATTATCAGTCAATTCAATAAAATGCACATTTCTAGACTTAATTATTTTCTTGGGGTAAGAAGGATCTACTAACCTATAACCTTTCGAATCATCACAGTAACCCACAAAAATACATTCCTGTGACTTAGCATCTAGCTTGTGACGGTTACAATCAGGAATCAATGAAAATGCTTTACAACCAAATACTCTCAAGTGACTAAGATCAATTTTTGAACCAGTCCACACTTCTTCTGGAATGCCACCAGACAAAGCAGCGGTAGGGCACCTGTTTTTCAAATAAATCGCTGTCATTACAGCTTCTCCCCAGAATCGCTTGTCGAGGTGTGCATCAGAGAGCATACACCTGGCTTTTTCAATAACAGTCCTATTTAAACGTTCCGCAACACCATTCTGTTGTGGACAATAAGGTATAGTAGTTTGATGTATGATCCCATGACTAGATAAATAATTATTAAATACTTGACTACAATATTCTCCCCCATTATCAGATCTTAAACACTTTATCTGAAGACCAGTCTGTTTCTCCACTAAATTCTTAAAGTTAATAAAACAAGACACTTACTTGTTACTTACTTGTTGTGCGGGCAGTTTTCCGCAACTAGGCCGTGAATCGGCCCTTTTTGCGTGATGAGGTGGCGGCAGCTAATCCAGCCACCCGATGTCATTCAGAAAGGCCAGCAGCTCTCCGATTCCGGCGCAGGCTTCTCTGAACGACCCCGGCGCACCCAGGAACTCTGCTTGCTGGGTCGCCACGCTGCTGCACTCCAGGAGCACATGCGGCGCTGTTTCCTCTGCCTCCAGGCAACCTCTGCACAGGGGGCTGTCAGTAACACCTAATGTAAACAGGTGTTTGTTTAGTGAGCAATGACCGGTGACGATTCCGATTATTATTCGGAGTTTGTCCCGGTTGAGATTGCGGAGCTTCCTGGAGTATCTCGGGTTTAAGACCGGGAATGCCTCTTTGGAATGTCTACAATCTTTGATATTTACCCAGTAGTCTTGATGTAATTTGGTAGTTTGATTTCGGATCCATGAGCGGATTTGGCTAAATGGGATCGGGATCACAGGTTCGGGTCCTTCAAATTTGGAGGCCGAACCTCTTCTCGCCAATTCATCCGCCGCATCGTTACCTCTGGATCCGCTGTGGCCTTTGATCCATTGAAGAGTAATATGATTGTGTATACTTACCTCCTTCAGCAGATCATGGCACTGTAGGGTTAGCCCCGAGGAGTGGTCGTATCTCTGGAGGGCTAGTAGTACTGCGGTGCTATCTGAGAGTATCCTGATGTTAAAATCGGTTACCTTTCTCTGTAGTACTGCTCTTGCAGCCTGGATGATACCTACACATTCCGCCTGAAAGATGGAGTTGTGTACACCCAGGATTGTTGTTATGTGGATGTTGAAATCGTCCGAAAACGTTCCTGCTCCTGCTCCTGTTTCCATTTTTGAGCCATCAGTGTAAATTCTGACTTCATGGATTCCCGAACTGTCACTGGGATAAAACAAGACATTACCTGATTCTTATTCTTCATCAGATATCCATAAGACTTCCTAGAGAAGTCATCGGTGAACGTCACCAAATATCTTGCTTCCCTCCAGCTGTTACATCTCATTGGCCCACAGACATCAGAGTGTACCAACTCCAAAAGATGTCGAGCCCGCTTCGCCTGACCTTTAGGAAAAGAGTTCACTGCCTGCTTCCCCTCAATGCATGGAATGCAGTTCTTCAGCCTGTCACAGCCGTTGTCATCGAAAACAACACCGTCTACAAGCTTACGAAGACCATACATACCACTCACACTTAAATGTCCAAGGCGCTTGTGCCACAACTCCATTGACACTTCAGATACAGCTAGAGCACTTTCTGAAACAGACTTTTGATTACAACTGACATTTCCTAAATCTCCCTGCACCAATTTATAAATCCCCTTTAAACAAGGTGCTGTGGCAACTTTTTGACCTTTGTCATTAATTATATCACAATATTCTTTACAGAAAATGACTTTATGTCCCAATTTCGTTAGTTGACTAACCGAAATTAAATTTGTAGGTAACTGAGGAACGTACATCACATTTTCCAACAATCTTTGGCCATTCAATACATTAAGAGACACCTTACCATACCCAGAGCTTGTCATAGTCTCATTATTGGCAACAATGATCTTTGTCTTGATATTATAATCAAATCCAGTCTTGATGTCCAAATGCAGACAATGCTGTTGCCAGCAACGTTTGAGGATGATCTTGCTCCTTCTTCTTCTTCAAATCATTCTTCATTTTGTAACATTTGGCTTTAATGTGTCCACTTTTCTTACAATAGTGACATATTATAGTTTTCTTCTTTTCGCTTGACAAATAGACCACTTCACCACCAGAATCATTGCCATTGCTCCTCCTACGGAAATCTTCTTGTAACAACCGAGCTCGCACTGCTTCACTCGATAGTGACCCCGTTAAGTTCGCAGTTTCAAGGCCCGAGACAAGTACATCATACTCTTGAGGTAAACCACTCAGCAACAATTCAGCTACTTCCGTATCTTCAATAGTACGTCCAATGTCTGAGAGTTGTTGAACCAGTGTCATAACCCCATCAATGTAATCGCTCATGGATGCGTATTGTGAAAACTCGACTCTGTGAAGCTGCCGCAGTAATACTACACGCCTATACAATCCTTTACCTTCAAAGGCGTCCCTAAGGCGCTTCCACGCATCTTTCGCTGTTTTTGCATCACGTACATACTGAATGCAGGTTGGTTTAATCGACAAACATATGCGCGCCAAAGCTTTCTGGTCCAAAGAAGTATCGGCACATTCCCCTTCAACACATTGCCATAGCCCTTCAATAATCAGTGACATCTTAGCGTAGTATTTCCAATTTAAATAAGTAGAAATACCATCCAGCTTCTCGAAGGTTAATGACGGATGAGGCTGTCCGCCATTTCCAACACGAACATCATGGCTTTGCATCTCGATGTATAACAGATAAATGCGCACTTACACGAATACTTTTCTTCTTCTTATTATCTGGGCGCAGAACCTGAAGGCAGATGTGATTGGCAGTGTGCTAGTGTAAAGAAGTTGAAAATAAAACTTGCAAATGATGTTGTAAACTGGATGTATTTTCATGATGGGCGATGGGCAGAGAGAGCGGAAACGACAAGACAAATCGGTAAAGAAGAAAAAAAGTATATCAGCATAGATAAGAACAAATTACACATAGATAATAAAGTTGACTATAATCGATTGCATGAGTGTAGTACTATATTCAACAATTATGCTGTTATTCGGATTCGGATAATATGTATCTAGGTTCTTGATTATATTTCATTTCAAAATACTTAACTCAAACGAATTGCGTTTAGCAACTTTTTACGGCGTTTTTCTTTTTATTTGTTTCGTATTAAAAACAACGATATATATAATATTGTTATATCAGGAACACAGATTATATTGTCAAGTTACAGAATAACATCAACATATTATTATGAAGAAAACATTAAGTTTTCATTCATCTTTTTTGGAATCGTAAGAAGAAATTCATACAAATTCTGAACGGCAAGTAAGGGACCGGCCGGTGCGCGCGGGACAAGACATTTTGGTTGTATGCGACAGGCACTCACACTAGCGTAACTTGCGGCGCGGACGGCTAGCGGAGCTGCTAGCTGCCGAGTTTGTTTTTTACCGACTTCAAAAAATAGGCGGTTCTATGTTCCACAGTACATATTTTTTTTATGTATGTTCACCGATTTCTCCGCCAACTGTTGACCGATTTCAAAAATTATTTTTGCGTTCAGTTCTGTATAGCTACGAGGTGGTCTTATATAAATTTCATCGATATTTGACATTGGACTTCAAAGATACATTTTTTTTTGTTAAAATGTATAGTTATTTTTAAGACGGTTCTTTATTGCTGTGCGTGTGTAACTAGGTAACCTAGGTATTTGGTTGCTAAATTATATTGTATAGACTATTACGAAACGATTTTCACATATTTAAGCTACTTTATGTATTAATTTTATGTTATTTATTTATAGTATGTATTTAATTATTGTGGAGAAAAAGTCTCTTTCAGTCGGTGTCTACTATTGAGTGTGATGACGTGCGTTTAGTGGCTATAAAAGTTAGACTATGCAGTAAATGTATAATAATATTTAGCGTCTACATGCCAACAGACACTAAAGAGAAAGATAAAGATAATCTATCCGAGTTTACACAGTGCCTAGGTAAATTAAGTTCAATAGTGGAAGAGAACGTGGACGCGGATGCTATTTATATGTTAGGCGATTTTAACGCGCATCCTAATGCGCGCTTTGGTGACAAACTGTTACAATTCTGCGAAGACGAAAGGTGGACGTGTGTTGACCTAACTATGCTGGGTTCCGAGTCTGGCACTTTCACCTATATTAGTGATGTACATGGATGTGCGAGGTGGTTAGACCACTGCGTGGTCACTGGCGCCGCGATACCATCTATTAAGCATGTGTGGGTTAAGCATGACACTGTAGGTATTTGTAAATACTTAATATGAATTGTGCATGAGGGTAGATGAGAATAAATCAGTTATGGCTCGACCTCTTGTTTTACTTCATTGCTCCTTGATATAAAAATACTTTAACATGGCGCAGACGGCTAAAATTATTTAAAAAAGTTAAAATATAGCTTTGTTATCGTGTATTTTCAACGTGCGCGTGTGGGTTTTGAGAAGTAAACAGTAAAAATGGATTCCGTACTACGGCCGCCTCAACCTTTTTTGTTCGAGAACAATTTGGCGAATGTGACGTCGGGAAATCTAAGCAAGGAGTGGGAAAAATGGAAGAAATCATTTAAAATATATTATGAAGCATGTGAAATGTCGAAGAAAGAGAAAAAAGTGCAACTTAATATATTATTACATATCATTGGTGATCGGTGCCGGGAGGTATATGAACAGTTCAATGAAGAGGTCAAGACGGTGGAAGAATTGTTAGAAAAATTTGATGGAGTATTTCTGCCCAGGAAAAATTTAACAATAGAACGTCATAAGTTTTTCACAAGAGATCAAAGAGATATGGAGTCTATTGAACAGTATGTGTTTGAATTGAATAAAATGGCGGCAAAATGTGAATTTAAAGATTTGTGTAAAGATTTAGTACGCGATCGACTAATATGTGGATTGAAAGAAGGAGCATTAAGAGAAAGATTACTCAGAGAAGGAGATTTAACATTGTCAAAAGCGATCGACATATGCAGATTAGCCGAAATGTCTCGCGCGCAGGCTGTTCATATCAATACGGAAAATGCGGAGCACCACGTACATGAAGTAAATGTAAACAAAGACGACTCAAAGCAGCAGGAATCAACGGACGTTCACTGGGTAAATCGCGGACGCGGCGGTCAATCTTCTACTCAACAACCAAGGTCGACGGGCAACCAGAATTATCAATCACGCGGCAGAACTTTCCGTGGAGGAGCAAATGCTAACAATAATTCCCGTACATATCCGACACAGAACTCGAATAACAACATGCAGTGCCAGAGATGTGGTGCAAGACATAAGCGATATGAGTGTCCAGCGTTTGGTCGGCAATGTAACAAGTGTAGGAGGATGAATCATTTTGCTAAAGTGTGCAGAGTATTTGAAGTCCAAGAGGGGTTCACCGATCAGGTAAATAATCACTGTATTAATAAAAACTGTAGAAATGAAGAGTGGCTCACAGAATTACAGATAAATAATAAATTACTAAAGTTTAAGTTAGATACTGGAGCTGATGTGAATATAATTCCTAGCAAATATATACATAAAATCGGTTTGTCTGAGTCTGAGTTAGTTCCTACTTCGATAAAATTATATGGATATTCAGGAGGTGAAATAGCAGTCATCGGTAAATGTTATCTCAAAGTGGTATACAAAAATAACAATTATTTTTTAAAATTTATCGTCGTGAATACTAAGTCTGTTCCAATATTAAGTAAACATTCTTGTGAGGAATTGCAATTAATAAAAAGAGTTATGTCTGTTAGTAATGAAAGCTGTAATAATAGTATTTTGGAAGATTTTCAAGATGTTTTTGAGGGTATAGGATGCTTGCCTGGGGAATATAAAATACAACTGAAAGAAAATGTTGAGCCAGTCATACACCCCCCGAGAAAATTACCAGTTGCCCTGAAGGAACAGGTTCAAAATAAACTTATAGAAATGCAGAAGCAAGGGATAATAGCTAAGGTCGAAGGGCCCACGGATTGGGTCAATAGTATGACCGTTGTAAAAAAACCTACCGGGGACATACGTATATGTCTGGACCCACGTGATTTAAATAAAGCCATAAAACGAGAGCATTTTAAACTTCCAACATTTGAGGAATTAACTGCGCGATTGTCAGGAGCGGCAGTATTCAGTACCTTAGATGCTAAGCATTCATTTTGGCAGGTAAAATTACAAGACACAGATTTGTGTACGTTTAACACAGTTTTTGGCCGATTTAAATTCCTACGCATGCCTTTCGGCATATGTTCTGCTTCAGAAATATTTCACAAGAAGCTATACGAACACTTAGATGACCTGGAGGGGGTAATACAATTTATTGACGATATTTTAATATTTGGGCCCAATAGGCAAATTCACGACCAAAGATTACGTGCTGTTTTGCAGAGATGTAGGGACATAAATATAAAATTAAATAAACAAAAGTGTAGGATTGGTCTAGATGAAATAACATATCTGGGTCATAAAATATCACAGAAAGGAATATCCCCGGATGGATCACATGTGCTTGCCATAAAGAACATGCCAACACCTCAAAATGTAAAAGATGTCGAGAGGTTTTTAGGCATGGTCACTTATGTGAGTAGCTTTATCCCTAACTTGTCGGAGCAAACGTCGATATTAAGAGAATTATTAAAAAAGAATATAGAATGGCACTGGGAGGAAAGACATCAAAAATGTTTTGAAAGCATCAAACGGTTTCTAACAAGTCCCCCAGTTTTACAATATTATACGCTTCAAAAAACCAGTTACTATTTCAGTAGATGCGAGCAAAAATGGGCTAGGCGCTTGTTTAATGCAAGACGGTCTCCCCGTGTCATACGCGTCCCGGTCGTTGACGAGAACAGAGCAATCATACGCTCAGATAGAAAAGGAGTTATACGCCTGTGTATTTGCATGTGAACGATTCTATACCTATATATATGGCAGGTCAGACGTGACAATTGAAACGGATCATAAACCCCTTGTAAGTATTATTAATAAACCATTGGTGAACGCTCCTCCTCGCTTACAACGAATGTTATTACGATTGCAACCGTACACCTTTAAGCTTGTTTACAAGCCAGGTAAATACCTATACATAGCAGATACACTATCACGTGCTATTGCACCCAGCGACGCAAGCGCAGACACACACACACAGCCGCGCGATTACTTACATTTCCAGGCACAGGTGTGTGCGGTATCAGCGAGCAATCAGCTGATCGACACGCATTTCTTACAAATTCAAAAATGTACTAAAGATGATGACGAGTTACAGAAAGTTATTAAGATAATAAAATTTGGTTGGCCTATGGATAAAAAGGAATTAGATAATTCAATCAAACCCTACTGGGATTTCAGAGATGAGCTTACCATTAATTTTGGTATTGTATGGAAAGGGACAAGAATAGTTATACCAAAATGTTTGCGTCACGAAATGATGAAAAGGATTCACATAGGACATTTAGGTATCGAAAAATGTAAATTACGGGCGCGAGACATTATATTTTGGCCAAATATAAATACACAATTAGAGGATTACTTATCGAATTGTGAAGTTTGTTTAACTCATAGAAAACAAAATACAAAAGAACCAATGATAAATCATGAAATACCTAATAATCCCTGGCAGAAAGTAGGCGCGGATGTGTTTCATTTTAAAAACGAATGTTTCATTCTTGTCGTAGATTATTTTAGTAAATATATTGAAATAAAAAAGTTGCATTCGTTGCGATCAGAAGAAATAATATCAAAATTAAAACGCATTTTTGCTAGACACGGTATTCCTCGAACGGTAATGACTGATAACGGCCCTGAGTTCTCATCAAATATATTTTGTCAGTTTTCTAAGGATTGGAATTTTCAGCACATTACTTCCTCGCCGCGGTACCCTCAATCGAATGGGCAAGTTGAGCGTGCTATACAAACAATAAAAAATATGATGAAAAAGGTGCACGATGATAATTGCGATTTTAATTTAGCCTACTTGGAATATCTGAATACTCCAATTAGTTCAATCCTTCCGTCGCCAGCAGAGTTATTATTTAGTAGAAAACTTCGAAGCATATTACCCAGATCAATGACATTTTATAAGCCTAAAATACATAATATCAACGACACATACAAAAAATTAGTGAGCCGACAAGAACAACAAAAACGGTATTATGATAAGGGATCTCGATATTTAAAACCATTAGCGATGGGACAAAAGGTAAAAGTGAGAATAGGAAATAAATGGGTATCAGGCACTATTGAATCTGTCCTAAGCTTACGTTCTTATTTAATAAAAATGTACTCAGGTAATGTATTGAGACGTAATAGGAAGCATATAATAATCGACTCAGACAAACGTATACATCCAGCGCCCGCTTATACGTCACATTATGATGACATCGCAGGCATTCAACCTGTCCGCGATCGCGCAAGCCCTCCGCACGGCTCCAGTGTCGCCCCGCATTCAGACTCTTCTAACTATCGTACTCGTTCTGGCAGGGAAGTGATACCTCCTGATCGGTGGACCTACCCTGTGGAAGTGCGCGAGCGCCGCAACGTTTGATTGAACATAGATAATAAGTACCTACCTGCATAGTAGATATAGATAGATAGTACTCACACTAGTATACTTCGTAGTTAATTAATCATCAATTCATAGATAAATTAAAATAGTTACATAGAAATAAATCTTGATTTTGTTATAAAGATGGAATGTATAAATAAGAAAAAAAAAAAAACTAAAAAAAAAAGAAACAGTATATAAAATCAATAAATAATAATAATTATATATATATATATATATATATATATAATAAATAATAATTATATATTTATTTAATAATTTAATACTACAAATATATATTTGGTGTATCTATTGTAATGACTTAATCAATAAAATATAAATTAAAGCTTACTTAATGTTTCTGTAAATAATTCAGTAATAATTTATAAACAAATTGTATAAATAGAAATACTTAAGTACTTACTTATATTTATTTAAATAGGTTTCATATGTGATAATATAATGAGTGTTAGTTATTAAAACATAAATAATGATTCACCTATCTATGTTGCTGGTACAAATTGTTTTTGATTTTTGAGAGGTAGGAATACAATACAAATTTGATATTCTTAGAATAATGTTTGGTTGTTTTATGTAATTGATTAGGTAAGTATTTGTTCCATCATAAATACCTGCCTACGTGAGAAATTACAATTATATTCAAATAATATATATTTATATAGTGATACTTAATATTTACACCACTTCTTACTTATTGTTTTAATAAGGGGATTGTAGGTATTTGTAAATACTTAATATGAATTGTGCATGAGGGTAGATGAGAATAAATCAGTTATGGCTCGACCTCTTGTTTTACTTCATTGCTCCTTGATATAAAAATACTTTAACAGACACGGTGTGGTCTGACCATTTCCCCCTTTTTATTGAATGTGACCTGGGTAAGATTAGTTATAAAGACTGTCCGGACTGTGCTGACCAGGCATCATCAGTAAATAAAATTATATGGAGAGAGCGAACTACCGAGCAAATAAAGCTCTATCATCAGCTATGTCACTCTCGGCTTAGAGAGATTAACTTTCCAGCTGAGCTCTCTCAATGTTGTGACGGTAGGTGCTCTAATGTTGAGCACAGACGTATATTGGACCGAATGTATTCAGACATTGTTACCATTCTGTCAGAAGCCGCATCGCTTTCGTACGAACGTGTAGGAGCAAGGAGGAGAGGAGGTGATGTTGGATGGAATAAACATGTAGAACCGTTCCACAGAGAGGCCAGGCTTAAGTTTTTGGTGTGGGTTGATGCTGGTAAACCGAAACATGGCCAGATGTATGAAGACATGTGTGAGAGCAGGAAAGCCTTTAAAAAGCAACTGAAACTGTGTAAAGATAAACAAGATCAAATAAAGATGGACATTCTTGCCTCACATCACACCGCCAAAGACTTCAAACATTTTTGGAAAGATACGAATAAAATGAATGCTAAGCCTGGCCTCCCTGTGAGTGTGGAAGGGGTGAACGATCTAAGAACGATCGCTAACCTCTTTAAAGATCACTTTAGGGTTGTACCAGGTGTAGATTCTACTGCGAGTGAGCTGCTCGGTGATGAGACTGTCAGTCCAGAACGAACTGTAAGCTTTGAAGCAAAACGCGTACGAAAAATCATTCACGCCATGCACAGAGGTAAATCTCCTGGACATGACGGTCTCAGCATAGAGCATCTCAAGTATGCTGGGGTTCATCTGCCGAGCGTGCTCGCCATGTTTTACAATATGTGTTTGTGCCATGGCTATCTGCCTGACGAATTGACACAAACAATTGTCGTGCCAATCATCAAATGTAGAACTGGAGACGCATCAAATAAAAATAATTACCGTCCTATTTCACTGGCACCGGTACTGGCGAAGGTTCTTGACAGTTTGCTTAATGACATTCTGCTACAGCACATCGAACTACATGATGCTCAGTTCGGCTTTCGGGCTGGGCTTTCGACGGAAAGTGCGATCCTATGTCTTAAGCAGGCTGTCAACTACTACACAGACAGGAAGACGCCGGTTTATGCCTGCTTCTTGGATCTCTCTAAGGCCTTTGATACCGTCGTGTACGGAAGGCTTTGGGAGAAGTTACGGGTCGCGGGTGTGCCGGTGGAAATAATCACCATTCTGAAGCGTTGGTATTGTTGCCAGAGAAATCAAGTTCGATGGGCTGGTACATTGTCTGATGCGTACGGCATGGAGTGCGGCGTGCGACAGGGCGGGATCACTTCTCCTCTGCTGTTCAACTTATACATGAACGACCTCATCGGCGAGCTCAGCAGTACTCATACGGGGTGCATTATTGACGGCGTATGCGTCAATAACATTAGTTACGCTGATGACATGGTGCTGCTGGGCCCGTCAGTGGGGTCGATACGTAAACTAGTTGGGAAATGTGAAGTATATGCGGCGGAACATGGACTGCGGTACAACTCCAAAAAGAGTGAAGTACTCATTTTCAGGAGTGGCAAGACCAAACCCATACATGTTCCGCCAATTATACTGAACGGTGCGGCTCTACAGGTGGTAAGTAAATTTAAGTACCTGGGGCATATTGTTACTGAAGACCTAAGCGATGATGCCGATATTGAAAGGGAACGTAGAGCGCTGGCGGTACGGGGAAATATGATTGCTCGGAGGTTTGCTCGCTGCTCCAGAGAAGTCAAGATCACTCTTTTTGAGGCATATTGCCAGTCCTTCTACTCGAGCAGCCTCTGGGTAAGCCATACTCGTCGGGCTGCCAGTGATCTACGTATCCAGTATAATGACATTTTCAGGGTGCTGGTGCGTCTGCCTCGCTTTTGCAGCGCATCTAAGATGTTCGCTGAGGCGCACACGGACGGCTTTCATGCGATTATTCGCAAGAAAGTCGCTTCCCTACGACAGCGATCACGAGGCAGTCGCAACGGCATCCTGAGAATGGTTGTTTCCCGACAAGACTGCCCCATTCAGAACAGATGGATGAACATTATGATGGGTAATCCAACATAGCGTTCGGCCATTTGTTGTGAGTGAAGACATTTAATTTTAATTTTAATATTATGTAATTTAATTTATTCAAATGTGAATTGGTTTATTTTAATGTAATTTTATTTGAATTAATTTTAATTTTGATTTGATTTATTTAATGTAATTTAATTTGATTTAATTTAATTTGGTTCATTTTTATAATTTTATTTGATTTGTAATTTAATTTGATTGGACTGTTTTTAATTTTGATTTTGTTTATTAAATGTAATATAATTATTGTAGATTAATTTAATTATTTGACATGTTTAATATGGATTTTTATCTGAAATAAATGATTTAATAAAATAATAATAATAATTTAATTTACATATTTATATTTGATTTATTTTTTAATAGTAGTATATCATATTTACGTATAATTGGAGTTTTGGAATGTACACCACACTGACCGCAATATTTCTTTTAAAATTGCGGTCCATCCAAAGGTTGCCTGAAAGAAATTGCGCTTAACGATAAGGATTGTACCCACTGTTTATTAACTTTGTTAACTGTTGTTTTTCTTGTGTGTTTGGTATTCAATAAAGCATTATTGTATTGTATTGTATGCGAGAGGCCGTCTGGGTAGGAACCATAGCTTTGCCAGTTATTCTGCCGCTAAGCAGTAGTGCGCAAGCATTACTGTGTTCCGGTTTGAAGGCATTGTGGCATTACTGAGAATATGAGAATAATACTGTTTACTAAATGTTGTTTTTCTTACCCTATGGTTATCTGGAAGAGATCGCTGCTAAGCGATAAAATCGCCTATTACACTTATAGGAAATTATGTATTAGGTAAGTACCAATTGCAATTCCTTTTTTCTTTCTTTTTAAGTGCAGTAAAGTGTTTTCTCTATCTATCTCTTTTCTAATATCAGATGTCTCGGGGTAATGAGCGCAATGCAGTGCTACGCAGTGCTTTTTACGGTGTTAAAAGTTCTGAGTGGCCCTGCTATTGTTATAGACAGGCGTGGCGCTTATCATCAGGCGAACGACTTGCTCGTCTCATCATTAAAAAGGGTTTGGCAGCATAAGTCTGAACTTAGGTATGTCCCATTTAGTGCTGCCAGGTGTCCCGATTTGCGCGGGTTGTCCCGATTTTTAGGGGTTTTGATTCACTTTTGATAGGGACGCCAAATATCCTGATTTTTCAATTACCTCTGTAGTCTGTACTTTATTCTATAATTTCGATAAAAAAAGACACGAACTTAATGATTATGAACAGTCGAAATGGTAACGTTTGAATTTTGTTATATTTTAGAGAATTTTATTTGTTCTACCATTTAAACTGACTGTCCGTTAAAAATATACACGCTGATTCATAAAATCCAGTTTTCTTTTGTAGCCATTGTAGTTGTCCCGATTTAAAAACCAAAATCCCGATTATTTTAACCTTCCTTTCCGAAATTTGACACAAGGTACAACTTGACTTTGACCGATTACTGACGTAGTACACGCTTTCGTATACTGGGGGGTCTTGCTAAAATGGTCTAGGAAAAAAGGCGACTATGGGTTATGGGTTTGCTGTTGGCTTATTCCCGAAATCCCCACTGGACATCCCCACTAATGGAGATTTCGGGGAAAAATGTCCCGAAATCCCCGGATTTGATTTTGGAAAAAATTGTCCTTCCTACTTAAAATAACGTGTTCGGTGAACCATCGGGGAGACGGGTCTGAGCAGCCGCTCAACTGCCGTCTCTCTCTCTAGATCTATGTGCTCCATCTTAGGCCACATCACCGCTTCACATCAGGCGAGATAGTGGCCAAACATAGATTTATTAAGAGAAAAAAAAAATATTATATTACCTACTTCTTGTGTAGGTACATTTTCACATAAATGTTTCAAATGATATGTATACTCATTGTTGTAAATTATTTAGTACCTACTTTTGCAGTTTTACGGAAATCCCTACTGCGCTAACCACGCAAATTCAGTGGTTTTTTGGTAGTAATTGTCCCCGCTAACTATCTAAAAATAGGTACATAAGTCTGTACTTATGTATGTAACAACCTTTTTATGTAGTGTCTTAAAATAGACGACTATAGACTCTTGTCGTCCAAGCAATTGAAGTCGCAGAAAAAAGCTAGTGGGTCAATATCAATTAACATGACCAATAACACCTATAATTAGATATTTATTTACTATAAAAAATATTTAAACACACGTTATTCAACACTGGAAGCCGTGTCCCGAAAAAAGTGACCCTAGCCTAGACAGTTCGGGCCAAAGAGTATACATTACTAGGTACCTATAGAGCACGTGTTCCTAAGTGGGAACAGTAGGCACGGGTGAGAATATGGCATCGTCCTGTCCATAGCGCTAGTAGTCTTACGAGTACTAGCAGTGTGATCGCCCGTTGCGAGTTCTTAGCTCTATTTATCTTAAAAAAAATGGTTAAATGTGCAATAACCTTGTAAAAACGATACATTAAAATTAATAATGTTCACTTACTAAAATTACACTTATAGGTGTACACAAGACATAACATAACATACACAACAATAGGTACCGTGTGTCCGTGTCACGGCGCACAATTATTACCCATCATTAGTTTACTTGCCTACGCTGCGCAATAGGCGACAAGTACGATACGCGCGCTCTATACCTAGTTATATACTCTAAGGTTCGGGTTCGCGCTACTCGCCCCTCACCCCTCATACCCCACACGATTGCCCTGTCTAGTTGTCTAGAGAGACGTCTTCTTCGGACGGTTTTATATTTATTAGACTGATAAAATATTAAGGTTTACGAAACTGTACATTCACTATCGATTCGCAAGAAAAGTAATGCAAATAATAAACATCTTTAGATAGAAATGCTTTGATGTGCCTTCGACACAGATTACTAAATAGTAACTTTGCCTATTTTTCTATGAATGGACTCACGCTAAGCGTGATGAGAAGGCGCGCGCGCGCGTGGCGGGCGCGCAGCCAAACCGAGATAGCAATAGGTATTCAGTCTAATTTTCGCGTGGCGCGCCTCGAACTTAAGTTGCAAACGGCTTACGCTGAGTCAGTGGCATAACTTATCTTAATACTATATGCGCCCCGCGGTTCCACCCACGGTTTCCCGGGATAAAAGTAGCCTATGTGTTATTCCAAGTCCTTAAGTACCTACATACCAAATTTCATCAAAATTGGTTCTGTAGTTTTTGCGTGAAAGAGTAACAAACATACATCCATACTTACATTCATATATTCTTACAAATTTCACGTGTATAATATTAGTAGGAGTAGAAAGTAGGTTATTTATCCCTTGTAATTTTGTTTTTAATATATACTAATATAATTGAGCTGTCATTCGAACGATTTTAATCGTATATTTGTTGTGTTAAAAAGTTGTATTAAAAACTCCGAAAAATTATCAGTTTTACAAACCTACGACTTTTTGGCAAAAATGCCCACTTCGTACGACAACACTGTTCTACATATGTATATAATGTTTAATCTGTGGTTCATTTCTACATAATATTATGTTTAAGGTAAACAATAACAGACAAAGTTACTTTCGCAGTTATATCCAGAGTACCTTATAATAAAAATATTTACTTTTCATCATTCATCAAACGTACTCAATTCACGTACCTAGTTCAAACATACCTTATAATAACATATTCTTCATATTTGCGCCATCTAGGCATGCTAACAAGCGTAACTTGGAATGTTACCTTCCTTTTTATCGATTGGTACCACAACGCCATCTATCGTCTTGCATAATCAACGCTGATCATTATCTCATTTGAAACAATATCGTAAAAGCAGATTATTCAAACAATATTTATTATTAAAAATAACTAGGCAACTTTTGGTCTATATTACCGAAGAAATAATTGAAATTTATCGACGGTAATTGCCGATTCCACTATTTTCAGGCTAAAGATCAGCGCCATCTGGATATTGCCTGCATTTTAAGCTTTTTCGGGGGGTACGATTTTTTGTATGGGATTGACAGTCCTTGTATATTTGGTCCATGGCCATACTCACCACTGTATTATGTAAAAATGTACGCTATTTAATATACATTGTGTAACCTTGTCATAACTATATTCTCGTGTTTTGTCTTTTCAAATAATTTTGCCGTTCGTCAGAAAAAGACAAAACAGAGATATAGTTATGGAAAGGTTACACAATGTATATTAGTATAGTTAACTATGTGTATATATATACCTACCTATAGGTATCCAAAACGGCTTTAGTGCCTTAAACAATCGCTTGGGGGCGCTGGTGTTCCTGTGTTTCAAATTTTCGCGCCACTTTCCTCTCTTTTCCTGTATAGGTCAGTTATAATACTCTTTGGTGATACCATTCGATAAAAAGGAAGGTAACATTCAAAATTACGCTTGTTAGCTAGCCTAGATGGCGCAAATATGAAGAATGAGTCGTGCATGTTAGAACTAGGTACGTGAATTGATTACGTGCTATGAAACGTAAATATATTCATTATTAGCGTTATTAGGTAATCCTGATACAAATGCGAAAGTAAATCTGTCTGCTTGTTATCTTTTCATGACTAAACCGATCTTGATGAAATTTGGTACGGAGACAGCCTATAGCCCGGAGAAAGACAGAATAATTTTCATCCCAAGGAATGCAATGGAATCAGGCGTGACGTTACGGAAATTCATCTCAAAACTGAAACGCAATGAAAATATATAGTGTAATCCCGCTGAATATCTATCCGCTGATAATCTTTTTAAATAAAATAAACAACATACACCCCAAAATTAAGTTTAAATTGGAAATTGAAGAAAATAGTTCCATCAACTTTTTAGATTTAACCCTCACGAAAGTCAACATTAAAATAAACTTCCAAATTTATAGAAAACCGACACATACAGACGTAGCCATCCCTTCTTCTTCTTGCCACCCCTTTCAACATAAACTAGCGGCATTTCGGAGTTACGTACACAGGTTAATGACAGTCCCACTTACCACGGATAATTACGTAAAAGAATTAAATATAATTTATCAAATTGCGTTATCCAACGGTTACAGTAAACAAATGGTAGATAACCTTATTAAAAAGAAACAAAAGGATAGAGTCCGTTCACTATTATTTGCTGTTCCACCCGATAATATCACAAAATTTGTAGGTAGTTTGACTTATTTAGGTACCATCTCGGAAAAAATCGCTAAACTGCTAAAGAAAAACAACGTACATCTCGCGTTCCGTACCAATCAAAATATGCGTCACCTTTGTAACGGAAAAGATCATTTAAATAACAATAAAAAGTCAGGCGTTTACAAATTGACTTGCGACGGTTGCAATGGGGTTTACATAGGTCAAACCGGGCGGAATTTTGAAACACGTTTTAAGGAACATATTGCTGCATACAGAAACGACCACCCAGATCAATCCTATTTTGCTAAACATCTTATTGACACCGGTCACTCAATTCATGACAATAATACATACAAAATTTTACACGTTTGTGAAAAAGGGTTCCGTTTGTGTGTACTGGAACAATTAGAAATTTTAAAACACAACAACCAAGCTCATACACTGCTGAATGACCAAACTCACGTGTCGTCTCCATTATTACGCATCCTCGATCATGCGTCACGTGGCAGAGACGACGTGCGAGAGGGTATTTAAAGCGACGGAGCGCCGTAATGAGCTCACTCTCGTTCTAGCGTTCGGCGAGTCGACCTGATGATGCCTCGTGCAGACGGCGAAACACGTGTCGTACAAAGAGTGTTGTTGTTAGGAACTAACAACAACCTACATAATATTCAGCGGGATTACACTATATATTTTCATTGCGTTTCAATTTTCATCCCAATTTAAAATGTGAAAATACTACAGATTTACACTAACTACTAGCTGCAACCTGTGGTTTCTCCCGCGTATGTACTAACTCTATATCCTATACCAGGTAGATCTATAGTACATGGTTAGTTAGATTTTAAATGATTCTTTCACTACATTTTTTTAATGTATTTAAAATACCTTTAGTATGAGACTAGCTATTGCCCGCGATTTCGTACGCGTAGTAAAGTAATTCATCCTGCGTCCGATTACCTTCCGACGCATCTTATTCCTGAGATCCCGTTCCATTCTTATCTCGTACCCGTACCATTTCTATTACATTACCTTTTCACTTCTATCACAGTTTAGTAATCAAGTAATGAAATCATACAGTCGTCGTCCGACCAAGACGTCTATAATTGTACAAACTCGTAACCCTCCAAAATAAAACCACAAGGTTAAGGTATTACAAGAAAGCATTTATTTAAAAAATCACATTTATGTTCAACGCTCCGTGTAAATCTTACCACCGCGAGCTAACTTTTCCGGTGGTGCCATCTAGTTAATTATCACTGAACTAAATTGACTGAGCGTTAACTATGGATCTTGACATTCCGCCCACAATGGACAAAATGTCCATAAGTTAAAAATTATACAAAATATAGAAAACTTAATTAGACCTAGTATTCATTATACATACAATATTCACCGCCCACCGTGCGGGAATATAACAATTGCAAGTTAAACAATTTCACAAAAATAAAGTTATCAGAAGTAGGTAGGTACAATTATTAAAACTAGTTAATTTAGGTTAGCATACAAAACTGTGACATTATCTTAATTCTAAAATACATTCACTTTTTATCTTATACCTTCTCATTCAGTAATAGGCAAGATACACAATTTCGAAAAGGGTCTTTTTATGATCCCATTTTTGCTTTTTAAACTGACAACCCGTACGATCCCGTCTGCACCCGGATGTGTTTCAATGATTCTGCCAAGTAACCACCGACAAGGAGGTAACCCATCCTCTTTGACAACTACAATATCCCCTACTTTTGGCTGTGGAATTTGTGAAGACCATCGGTACCTCTGGTAAAATTTTGTCAGATAGTCGCGAGACCACTGACGCCAAAAGTCCTGCAGCATCCGCTGAGTGTATTGCCAACGCCTTAAGGAACTAACGTTGGATGATAAGTAGTTATGATCGGGCGCTGTGATTAAGGCTTCGCCGACTAAGAAGTGTCCCGGCGTCAAAACGTTAATATTGTTAGGGTCATCGTTTAAAATGAATTGCGGTCTGGAATTCAAACAGGCCTCTATCTGAGCCAACACTGTGGCTAACTCTTCATAAGTGAGCGTTGAGTCTCCAACGACTCGCTTGAGGTGAAATTTAACTGATTTTACCCCGGCCTCCCATAATCCACCAAAGTTGGGGGAATGAGGTGGGATAAAATGCCACTCACAATCAAAGGTCGCTAGACATTCTGCAATCTCCTTCTGAAGAGTTTGTTGTTCAGCCTTGAATTGTCTAGGTAGTTCCCCCGACGCACCGAGAAAGTTCGTGCCGTTATCGCTCCAAATATGAGAGCAATGGCCACGTCTTGCTATAAAGCGTTTGTATGCCTGGAGGAAACCTTGAGTTGTTAGGTCGCTTACTGCCTCCAAATGTATGGCTTTTGTTGCCATACAGACAAATAGACATATATATCCTTTGTAGGATTTGTGCCCACGTCCTCTTGCCGTTCTGAGTTGGATCGGGCCGGCGTAGTCAACACCACTGCATTGAAAAGCACGAGTTGGACTTACTCTTGCAGCTGGTGCCTGTCCCATCTGTTGATTTTTTGTAATGGCCTTGTTTTTAGCGCACGTTACGCATTTTCGACAATGTGCCTTTACAAGGTTAGTACCACCGATCACCCAATACTTCGAGCGAAGATAACCCATGGTCAGCTGTGGGCCTCCATGCAGCGTTTGGCTGTGTGCATCGGCGATCACCAGCTTAGTTACATGTGACTCCTTCGGAAGGATGATTGGGTGCCTTTGGTCGTTGGTCAATTTTGAATTATCTAGCCTGCCTCCCACTCTCAAGATGTGACCCTCGTCCACAACAGGATTTAAGGAACGCAGTTTGCTATTCGCAGGTAAGTTTTTGTTTTCCGTTACCCTTTTATATTCGTCACTGAAACTATCCGTTTGACATTGCATAATTATTCCGTTCAGCGTATCTCTCAGCTCCTTGGTGGTGAGGTATCTGGTGTGTTTGGTGACGAATCGACGACAATAACTCAACACCCTCACCATCCGAGTCAGTGAAGAAAACCGCTCAAGGATTGAAGTCTTAACAGTTGCGCAATGGCTTTTAACTATATTTTCTTCCAGGTTAGTTGACAATGTTTTTGGTTTCAAATAATCAACCTTTGGCTGTTTCAGAAACTCCGGACCCCTGATCCACAATTCGTTATTCACTAAGTTGGACGGGTGCAATCCACGAGACGCGCAGTCTGCAGGATTCTGTTTGGAACCAACGTGAGCCCAGTGATGTGTGTCCAGAGTTCCTAGAATCTCTGAAACACGGTTAGCCACAAACACTTTCCAGCGTTGTGGATGCCCGTTCAACCATGCCAAGACTACCGTCGAATCGGTCCACGCATGCAGGTGAGTCTTTTCAATTTTTAACACCTTAGACGTTTCTTTGAGTAATTTTGCCAACAATACAGCGCCACACAACTCCAGACGTGGTATTGAGACTTGCTTCACTGGTGCGACTTTGGTTTTTGATGAAACCAACGCAACCTGGACCTTTCCGTCTGAGTCGATTATACGAATGTATATAACTGCTGCATACGCTACCTTGGAAGCGTCACAGAAGCCATGCAACTCAGTTAGAGTATCATTCACCTTCGTTCCCATCCACCTCGGGATACGAAGATCAGATAGCTTTTCTAGCTCTTGTCGGTAAGTAATCCATTCATTTAAAATGTCATGAGGTACCTCTTCATCCCAATTTATACCAGCAAGCCATAGTTTTTGAATCATCATTTTGGATATTATTGTGCTGGGTCCTGCCCAACCTAGGGGATCATAGAACCTTGAAACGTCTGATATAATTTTTCTTTTTGTTACAGGTGGTTCCAGTTCTGGCAGCGTCACCGAGTAGCGGAAGATATCTTCTCTCCGGTTCCAGGTAAGTCCTACAACCTTTGTTAAATCATCTGCTTTTATTTTTTGCTCTTCCTTTCCCTCCTGATCCCTTTCCTTTCCTCTCATTTCTTCTAACAACGCATCATCATTAGTCGTCCATTTTTGTATCTCAAATCCTCCTTTGCTTAATATTTCATTCATTTGCTTAAATACTTCGATACCTTCTTCCTTGCTTTGACATCCTGTTAGAAGATCATCCATGTAATAATCATTAAGGATTCTTTCAGGAGCCATCGGGTATTCTGCACCATCATCTAGAGCTACCTTCTGCAGGACCTTGACCGCCAGGTAAGGAGCACTCGCCGTTCCAAAAGTTAACCGAAGTAATCTGTAATCTTTTGTTTCAGATCCAGTTTCTTCCCTCCACAGAATTCTTTGAAGATCAGCATCCTGTTTGTCTACGAGCACCTGCCTGTACATTTTAACTATATCGGCGGACAAACAGATGGGTGCCACTCTCCAGCGCAACACGATATGTCTCAACTCAGCCTGTAAGGTAGGTCCTACCCGCAGATGATCGTTTAACGAAATGTTATTCTTACCTTTACAGGAGGCGTCGAACACTACCCTGACTTTGCTGGTGGTCTTATCCTCTCGAATCACTGCGTGATGCGGTAAGTATACTGCCCTTGAGTTTGCTAATTCTTCCTTCGGAACCAGCTCCATATGGTTCAGCGACAGATACTCGTCAATAACTTCTTTATACTTTACCTTCAAAGTTTCATTTTTATTTAATCTGTTTTCCAAAGATTTTAACCTTCCTTCTGCAATTGCCCGCGAATCTGTCACCTTTGGATCTTCAGACTTCAAGGGTAGCCGCACCACATATCGACCATCTTCGTCGCGTTTTGTGGTATTCTCAAAGTATTCTTCACACAATTTTTCTTCTTCGGTGAGTATTATATCTTTGTTCATATTTTCATCCGTTTCTATCTCCCAAAATTTTCTCAGCATTTCATTTCCATCGCATCTGCAGTGAAATACCTTGATGTTTTTTGTTTCAGACATGGTTGCATTAGTTACCTCACCGGACACAACCCAGCCTAACGACGTAGATTGTGCTACCAGTGTACCAGCCTGATTCCTTTTTATACCAGCTTGCAGAATTTTGCTACAGAATCCTGCGCTTAGCAGCAAATCAACACGATTTGGAATGTGGAATTCCGGATCGGCTAATTGGAGTTCTTTAAATTCAACCCATTCTGCCGTTTTGATTCTGCTTGAAGGCAAGAGTCCCGTTATATTTTTCAGCACAAACGCCTTGACCCTTATGGTGAAATTGGGATCAATTCTAGATCCTATTTCAATTTCCACCACCGCATCAGATAAGAAGTCTTGTTCATCGCCAACACGTGAAATTATCCCTCTTACTGGTGATTTCTTTAGTCGTAAGTACTGTACCGCAGCCTCCGTGATAAACGAAGACTGGGACCCTTGATCCAATAAAGCCCTTAAAGTTTGATTAGTGCCGTTTCTCGACGAAGCCGTAACCAACGCCGTTGGCAGTACGCCCTGATCATAAACCATTCCTGTCGAAAAACACGTAATCGATGCAGTAGAACTGTCTACGTTCTCGCTCGTTCCCTTAGACGTGGCAACATCCTCGTTAGATGTGCTCCCCGTAATGATTCCCTGAGAACTATCTCTTTTGGTCTCACCCTGTGGGTGCAAAAGCGAGTGGTGCTTGCGTTTGCAGATACGGCACTTTACCGTAGTCCTGCAGTCTTTTGCGCTGTGGTTACTTCCCAAACAATTGAAACACAAACCGGTTTTCTGGACAAATTCGCGACGAGTTTCACAGTTTTCAGACACAAACTTTTTACAAACACTCAGCCGATGAGTCTCTGTACAAAACGGACATTTAATGTTTATCACATGCATTGATTTGGATTTGTGAGCTTGAGCCTGTGTACTATTTGTACCCCTGTTTCCCGAGGCTGGTTTAGTCTCAATAAATTCAATAGCACGGTAACGGTTTGTTATAAACCCTTGAAACTGGCTATAGGTAGGCAACTCATCAGACTCAGTGTTCGTGCTTACATTAAATTCCCACTGCCTTTTAGTTTCCGAATCTAGCTTAAGTGACAATATATGTATCACCAAGATGTCCCAACTTTTGATGTCAACTCCAATACTAGACAAAGTCGACAAACAATCGTTAGTTGTATCTATTAAATCCTTTAAGCCAGCTGCCGATTCGTTGGTCAGATTTTTTTGGCTTAATAGTCGTTTTAACACTTGGTGGCAAATATATTTTTTATTATTATAGCGATCTTCTAAAAGCTTCCAACATCTTTGATAATTACTGTCGTTTATTGGTATATGCCTCAGAACTTGTTCCGCTTCCCCTGTTAGGTACCCTTTCAAATAATGTAATTTTTGAACATTATCTATATTTTTATTCTGGTCTATAAGAGACACAAATAAATCTCTAAAAGTTGCCCACTCTGCATATTTCCCGGAAAAACTAGGAATGTTAATTTTTGGTAATTTAACTTGAGACTGTATTGAAACATGTGGATTATCTGATGATGCCTTTGAAGGTTCACCATCAATTTGTATTAATTTACCTTTCAAAAGACATTTACAATCAATGTAGATTTCTTCCGTTTCACCGTAGACATCCTTGGTAATATAAGAACTAGCCATTAAATCTTTATCGCCATAAGTTTTCATGAGTTCTTTGTGTCCTGATAGGAACTCAAACCACAATTGCTCAACCGATTCTAGCCGCGCTTCTAAATATGTTTTAGTGATTCGTTCCTTTGAACATTTTTTAAAGTTCACAATTGTCTTAGATAACCGTGCACTAATGTCGGTTTGAAATTTTAATAGTGCCTCCATTTTTACAACACTTTGATAGACAGAAGAAATTATCAAAAGAAGTAAAACAAGTTAACTTGATTTTACAAACAAATTATTTTTGATCTTTATATTTTACAAGTCCAAGACTACAAAAAATTTTCTAAGTGTTTGAAATAAATAACACTCGATAGAAATTTGGGCATAGGTTCCCCGTCTCAACCTTTTTAACAGAATTATTCTAAGTTACTAGTCTACCATGTACAAATTTTCTAAGTTAATGATAAATCTTTACGAATTTTTCTAAGTCCAAAACACAGCAAAATATTTTACAAGTTCCAATTATTCTAAAAAGTAGCTAAGTTAATTTCTCTTAATTAATAAAGTCCAATTCTGAGTGGAAAGTTCAGCACCTTTAATTTTTACAAGTTTTAAATCTTCCTTGGGAATAAAGTTCAACACTGCTTGGCAAATAATATTCAAAAGTACTTACAATTTGTATCATTAATCCAACTTCACACTACTTCACTGATAGTGCGTACACGCCCGCACACTGCGATATATACACTCACACGCTGACGTCTTCCTTCCGGTTACCGTCGCGGCGCATTCCATGCGCGCGCCACTGATGTATTCCGACCAATTCCTGAGCACCGCGGCACCGTCGCGTTTTTCCACGCGCTCGGCTGCAAATCCTGACGAGCACCGCTGATCACGGCGCCGTCTGAAGCTCGTCTCCCCCACGGGATGACGCGCTCCTGATGAAGCTTACGGTTGCGGCAGCAATCCACTGCCCGTAGCTTAAATTTCACTTAAAAACTGGCCTCCGAATTCGGTCACGTATGTTTCCGATATTCGGTTCGTAAAGGACCATGTACAAACTCGTAACCCTCCAAAATAAAACCACAAGGTTAAGGTATTACAAGAAAGCATTTATTTAAAAAATCACATTTATGTTCAACGCTCCGTGTAAATCTTACCACCGCGAGCTAACTTTTCCGGTGGTGCCATCTAGTTAATTATCACTGAACTAAATTGACTGAGCGTTAACTATGGATCTTGACAATAATAGACATGGCAATCGTGCGTATAATTAGATTAATACCTACCGATATGTATACTGATAGATAGATAAACGCTTTATTGTATCGCAAACATCAAATTACGAAACATCACAGAAAAATAATATTTACAAGTATACACTTCTTTACCAAAAAAAACCGACTTCAAAATATCTTCAAAGTCCTAGGTCAAATATTGATGAAACTTATATGGGACTACTTCGTAGCTATACTGAACTCAACGCAAAATGACATTTTCAAATCGGTTTATAAATGACGAAGTTCTGAGGTAACAAACATAAATAAAAAACGAAAATAACTACAATTGAATCTCCTTCTTTTGTTGAAGTTGGGTTGTCAATTTAGGTAATTGTCCTCCAGACCAGGTAGGTACCTATACCTACTTACAGAATTTGTGTTTAAGTATAACCATGGTACTTGTACGAGCTACGTACATTATTATTTTGTTTACTAAGTACAATCGATTAGCTGAATAGGCGGTACCGGCGCCCGCGCGCTTTCCTGTAATATTTATTTTATAAGTATTTTAGTTGACAATAAACAGTCGCTCAGAGAACATCGTTTCTCTTCAACATAACATTACCTACGCAACTTCGTAGGCCAACATAACAATTGTTGAGGGTCTCTACTCATACAAGAGGCATCCCCAACATTTCTTCGAGCCGGATATTTTCTTCGAACCTGCCAAACATTTCCTTCGAGTCTTCAAACTGCGAGTTTTCGAGGATCAAGAAGGAACCAACAATTATCTACAGTCGGCATCGAAACATTGCGAAGATCTTATACGTTTAACATTTTCTGAGTTGTGTATCGTAGTGCGTAACGGCGGTAGCGAATCGGTTGTCTGGCCTCCCACAAGCGGGTCTCACCAGAACAATTGAGAAGGCGCATATACCAAGGTTACCAGCTACGAGCACAGAATTAACAACATAACAACATAACAATGCGAGTGTTAATTTTCACCATGGAAGCAACACTGAAAAGACAACAGATCATCTCCGAGACCATTCGGAAGATTTTAACCAACTTCAAGAGGGATGCTGCAAGTCGCAAGACTAGTGATTACATCACGAAACGTTTGGAAGCGCTTGAGAGCCTCTGGGCGGAGTTTGACAACAACAACGTCATTCTCTTGGCATCTGAAGAACAAACGCATGATTATTTCACCACCAAGGCCTACGAAAAGGTGAAACATGAATACGAGACTACACAGGAGCAGCTACGTAACTGTGTAATTTCGGGCACTTCATCAGAGAGAGGAACAACATCTAAGTCTGATGAGCTCATCAGTCAACAAGGTACCAACTTTAGAGCCTTCATGAGGATCATCAGAAACGTTAATGCTGCTGAACTCAAAGAGAAGTGGGAAATTGAAGACAAGCTTCAAACGTTGCAGTCACGCTGGAAGCTCATCGATGACTTACATTGGGAAATAGACCACCTACTCATCGGCGCTAACTTAGCGTATGAATACGAATACTCAAAACACGAGTCTATTTTCGAAACTACGAAGCGAGAGCTGAACTCCAAATTGAGCTCCACTACGCACCGGTACCAGGCAGTTCCTCAAATTGAAATACCTACATTTTCTGGAGGCTACACGCAGTGGCCAACATTTCTGGACTTATACTCGGAAGCAATTCACAACAATGCCCTGTTGACGAAAGCTCAGAAGATGCAACATCTCAAGGGAAAACTGCGAGGCGAAGCTGAACGTCTCGTCCAGCATTTAACAATTTCAGCTGACAACTGTGACACCTGCTGGGAGTTACTGACTCATAGATATAACAATATACAATTACTCTTCACGAAACAAATTCAAATATTTATGGGTCAACCGACCATACAACAACAAACAGCTTTTGAAGTTAAGCGGCTGCGTGATACCAGTTTGGAAACAATTCACGCCATCCACAACCTTGGTATCGACACATCAAGCTGGGATCCAATCCTTGTCCACATCCTAACAGGAAAATTGGACTCGGAAACATATGCTGCGTACATGGAGATGCGAAAAGCTCCACGAGAATTACCGTCGTTCGACGAACTCATCGGGTTCCTGGAAAGCAAATTTACAGCTTTGGAGCCTGTCAACAAGAAAATCCAGACGAAAGGTGTCCCTAGACAAACAAAAATGCCATCGAATGAACACCATCCTAAACCTATCGACCATGAAAGATTTAGATCAACGCCGAAAACATACTTTGCGCAATCGGAAAGGAATTGTCCCTTATGTAAATTGGGACATATTTTAATAAATTGCAAAGTATTTCTCAACATGTCACCGGAAACAAAAATGAACACGTTGAAACAATTGCACATATGCCGGAACTGCATGTTTTCACACAATGGAAAAGCATGCACATCAAATAAAACATGCAAAATCTGCAATGACCAACATCATACCACATTACATGAGTTGGTCGGTGTTGAGCAACAAACAACATCAAATGAAATTACAACACGAAGTAACATGAAACCGATTAACAAAAATACCGCGGAAACAACACAGCGAACGGTGAATCATGCCGCCGGCAATAACGAAGTTTTACTTGCTACTGTGCAACTAAAAATTTTGGCAAGAGATAGAACATTCGTCCAGCTGAGATGCCTACTTGACCAAGGATCCCAGATCAACTTGATAACCGAGTCAGCTGCTCAACGACTTGGACTACAAAGGCGAAAACAGCACTCAACTGTCTCCGAGGTTGGAATAACTGCCAACCAGAGCAACGGGATCGTACAACTAGTTTGTGAATCACTAGTTGGTGACCACACTTTCACAACAGAAGCATTGGTCATGAAAAAGATGCTAAACAACCTGCCTAACTATTCCTTCGAGAAACAGCAATGGCCACATCTGAATAACATTAACTTGGCCGATCCAGACTACAACATCTCTCGACCCGTCGACATACTTCTCGACGCCAGCGTCTACGCTGAAATAGTACTGAATGGCATTCTTCGGGGTCCCGCGCACGCACCTATAGCTCAACAGACTAAATTGGGCTGGGTTCTACTCGGCAACGTAACAACATTTAACTGTCAGGCCGTACTCAACAACTTAGACGAAGTCGCACAATTTTGGGAGCCAGAAGAAATTAATGAGAGCTCAAACAACATGACCGAGGAAGAAGAGTCTCCACAGAAGAGTTCCCTACAAGGAAATAAAACAATAAGGATCATCCCATCATCTAAACATCTGGCTGTGAACTTACGAAAGGATTTATTATTATCACTAACCGATAATGATTTAACAACATGCGAACACTTCAATGAGCATCAATTGACATGCAGTCTCAACCTTCCGGTACACAACATAAAGGCGACATCGTCGATCTGTGAAGCGCAAATAATAAACAATGGTAACTTATCAAGTTGCAAGACGGTAGCCGCCGATTGTATGAATGAGTGGATCATGTTACACAGCCGTGGCGCGTGGCTATTCTCGTGTTGCGAGGAATGCCCTGTGCGCATATTTTGTCCAGCTGGGATAGCGTCACAAATACTACGACTAACTGGAATCATTACGTTATCAGGTTGTGTAATAAAGGGAGAAAACATTGTCATTCATTCACATAACAAGTTCCAGAGTTCATTGAAAATCAACTCGGACGAAACATACATACCGGAGTCGGGGATCAACAACATCATCAATAGAAGCGATTTTAACTTCAAACCTGAAGACCACATAAATCAGCTGATGACCATTAAACAACACATCGACCTTGTGAAAACAGAACAGGAGACCTTGAACAGGAGACCCGAGAGCCATGACAGTCACCACTACGCTATGTATACTTTTCTCATAGTAGTTGGTGTTATAATTGGAGCCTTCGGCGTCATTAAAATCAAACGAGGTCTCGAGGACAGGCGCCGGGTGAAACCAGAGTCCAAGGTGAAGACAGAAGCAGACCACACGGACAACACAGCGGCAGCGGACAACGACAGCCTCGAACTTCGAACGTACCGCAACAGTGGACACCGCCAGCTCACCGATGCCGGGCCATAGATAGACACTAGATATACCTTAGTTTCTGTTTCTTTAAATTCGGGAGCATGTACGAGCTACGTACATTATTATTTTGTTTACTAAGTACAATCGATTAGCTGAATAGGCGGTACCGGCGCCCGCGCGCTTTCCTGTAATATTTATTTTATAAGTATTTTAGTTGACAATAAACAGTCGCTCAGAGAACATCGTTTCTCTTTAACATAACATTACCTACACAACTTCGTAGGCCAACATAACAATTGTTGAGGGTAACTCTACACATACAAGAGGCATCCCCAACAGTACTATTAAGTATTCTGTAGTATACATTTTTCCCGTCACGGGAATTGAACCTGCAACCTCATTGGTGTATGAGATTTGACACCACTGAGGTTGAGAACCACAAGAAATAATTAGTTAACTGTTTCGGTCGCTTGAATTCTCCAATAAAAAAATGCAGGAATAAATAAATAAATAAATGTGAAAGATATCCCTTTTTAACAGACTTCAAAAAAAAGAAGGTCTTAATTGTTTCTATGTATGAATATTTGTGAACCAAGTTATTTAGTAACAACCTAAATTCAACCAAAAACGCTTCCATGTACGGTTGTAATTGGTACAACGCGGTGCCGCCCGGCGATGCAAATACGAGTACACGAGCCGGCGCGGCTAGCGCCCGCGCCGGCTGCGCGCGGCGTTACGTACGTAAAGACACGTTTGCCTAAAGTGATCTAATAAAAATTAACCTAAGGGGTTATATACAGTTAGAAGGCTTTAAAAAGACGGATTTTCAAGAATTTTTTTCGCGCAGACTATTCAATTTATTAATTTGAAAATTGGTGTACATATTATTATAACCTTATTATATATTAACATATTTTTTATTTGTAAAAATAATCATCGCGAATGTTGCTATCGCCGATCTCCTAGAGCTCCGCAAAAAAAACCAATTTTGCGGTGATCACGATATCTCTGGACCGGATTATCTGAAATGAAAAAACCAAATAACTTTCGTTAATATAATACATTATCTAGTATTTAATCGAAGGAATTAGCGAAAAAATAATTTTTGACAAAATGGCGACTTCTCAAAATAAAAGACTCGATTTTGAACGAAAATTTAAGCCTGAAATTGTTTATAAAATGGAAAATATTTATCGGAGAAAAAAAATCTTCGATTAATTACTAAAAAATCTAGTTAAAAAGGTTATCGGTTCAGCCGTTTTCGAGAAATCTTGATCACTGATTTTGAAAACATAGTTTTGAGAAAAACGCGTTTAAAGTTTCAAAAGCGTATTACATGTGGTAAATTTTTTTTTTTTTTCAACTTACATGGAGTCATCTATTCCAGGGCCATATAATAATCCGTTCGCATCGTTGGCAGGTTTTGCACTGCACAAATTCGGAGATGGCCGCGAAAACAGTAATAAAATTCAAAATTCGGTACTCAACGGACGGATCACGCGGCACCAAGATTTCCTCCTGCATTCTTATTTTTTTTGCAGAGGCACTGAAACTGGACTCATCCGTTTCAGCTGTTTTCGGATTGAAAACATTTTTTCGTTGCTTCGCTCTTGACTTGTACACTTTCGTTGATTTTCTAAGTTCTCTGCTAGACTTCATTTTCACGATATTATCGAAGGCACAAGTACACTGACACGACTTTACTGTTAGGCTTCTCTGCTGAGACTGACGACTACTTTTCAAATTTTGGCAACAGAGACACAATACAGGGATACAATAGAAAATGACAAAGGAAAGAGAGTAGGATAGAAGAGAAGGGACAGCGCCTCAGGTAGACAGCTGGCGTGCCGGTCCCCGACTGTGAGACGCCCTAACGCGCCTTCATAAATGTGCCTATAACTTCGAAAATATTCGTCTGATTGACATAAAATTTTGAGTGTGTATGCTCAAATATATGTATATTCAGAAAATACAAAAAAAAAAACGATTTTTTGAAAATTACCAAAAAGAAAGAAAGAAAGAAAGAAAATTATTTATTCTTGCAAAACTGCACACAACAACACACAAATACACGGGTCCATTAACAAAAAACAATGCCTACAATAATTATAATCCGTCCGTGTACGTAGATAGCTGCCGTGCACAGTGTTGCCAGAAAAGGTTTGAGCTCAGCTTAATGTTGTGATTGTATCGCAACGCTGGTTTTCAGCTCCGACCTTTGGTGACGCACGGACATACTCGTAATAATTTAACTATATACAGTATAAAATATACAAAAGACATATATAAAAGATTAACCGAAAATAATATGGTATATTTTAAAAGACATACAACTGTATATAACCCCCTAATGTAACACCAGGGTCATGACAGGAACATGACATAGGTGCCTACTGCCTAGGTATAACTACTTAAAACCTACATTAAATAAATGTGTGTAGGTAGTACCTTCTTCTAGGTATCTTAATAACGATAGACTAGCAGCCCGCCCCGGCTTCGCACGGGTATTTAAAAAATTGTTTTTACACCTTGGGCTACATTTTTTCAGTTTTAGTGTGGTTTTAGTAAGGATCCCTTTTTTTTTGAAAATATAATATAGCCAATGTCACCCGGGGTTAGTGTAGCTTCCCAACAGTGAAAGAATTTTTCAAATCAGTTCAGTAGTTTCGGAGCCTATTCAATGCAAAGAAACAAACAATCAAATCCTTCCTCTTTATAATATTAGTTTAGATAAATAAATGCTTACTTACCTACTACATGTAGATAGACTCGCATCACGGGAAAATCTATTTAATGTAGTTAGGTACCTAGGAACCTACTTATCTACTGCAAGACAATACATCAGACATTGATATATTATGTACCTATATGGTATAATATAGAGATGGAGTTTCATACTATCCCAGTACTGGTAGGTATGCAGCGGTACGCGAGCTGAATTGAACTTTATTGCGTCGCAACAAGAGCCGCTATTTGTTTTTATTTCTTTGCAGATAAATCGGATCAGCCGTTTTATACGTTTTATATTAAAAAAAAAGTCAAAGTAAAGTTTTAAAAGGATTAAGCGGTGTTATAAAGCGATCTCTTCCAGAAAACCAGTTCGAATTTAGCCGAGCGAATTCCTTTTTGGTATTTTTATAAGTGGAACTGTTTTGATTACATTGTGTAGTTACACAGAAGAAGTAATAGTAATTAATTAATACATTGGTTTACGGAAGCGTACTGTTACACATCGCAATATTGCTGACCTAGGGGCGAACCCCCAACACTAATTAAATCGCTGTCAGCAATATGCCTCCCTATATAAACTGGTAAATTTTAGTATTCAAGGCTTTTTTCCTTAATCGCTCTCAAGCGACCTGACTACGGACCTGCTGGCCGATTCAGAACCTCACGACAACTCATTTGTCGATCGATTCGGTTTGATATCGTACGATTCAAAATATTTTAAATTCACAATAGTCGAATCGACGTTCAAATTGTCGTAGTCGATAACCAATCGTAACCGTACGATAAACGCGTATTTATCGACCGAGAACGTTATTCACAATGCAGATATCGAAGCAAAGTTTTCGAACGTCCGATTAATTTCCACGACAACTTATCGAGTGCAACATGTCACTCGAAAGCATTAGATTTGACCGTCAATACCGAGTATATTCCGTGTGTTGTTAAATAAACTACATTTTCTACTACAAATAAAATAAAACTCACAGTAAGATTCAACATAAACTAATTCTATGTAATAAAGTACCTACCAAGTCTAGTATTTATTTACAGGTTAAGTTCGCTTTGATTGTTTTAGAACTATTTACCTACTACTATAAGATTACTTAATAAGATGCATAAATCTGTCGAAATAAAATCACTGTACCTATATAATTATTATAAAATACTCTGTGATACTATGTAATTGTAATTTTAGTATTTACTTAACATTTCTAACGACTCTTGATGAGGCTCGTCTTCTCGCTCGATCTTCTTTTAATAATTTTAAAACATGATAAAGAAAACAATTTGCGATAGACATTTAAATTTGGCGGTTTTTCAATGTCTAAAGCATAGATTAAACATTAATGTCAAGTGGATATCAGCAGGTGGGTGTTTACGAAGCTCTTGTTTTTTTTATATTTCTACCAATATCTGGCACTTATAATTGTTGATTATATTTTAATTCGTGATAAACGTTGTTATAATAAATTTTGATAACTTGAAAACATTTTTATATCGTCTAGATAATAATACAATTTTCTGCGAGTATTGCACACAAAACGAACTCCGTAAATGCAACACGTTGTCGTATCGATTTCGATATCGTAACCGAAACCGTGTCGAATCCTCGGGGCGGATGTTCTGAATAGCTCGAAAAGAAACCTACGACACGAGATCGTTATCCAATCGAATCGATTCGGTATGTTGTCGTGGGGTTCTGAATCGGCCAGCTGGTCCTAGGCCTGCCGGTCAGCCTGGAATAAGCAGTCAGGTAGAATAGCTGCAAAACTATTTTATTGAATTGTGAAGTGCGGGAAGTAGTCCGTGTGTGCTAAAAATTGCGAAAACAATAAATTATTTTTCAAAAAAAACTAAACCGACTTCAAAACCACCAATGGCACTCAAAAGTAAAAAATAAATTAATATAATTATCATAAGCGCTACCCACTCATATATTTGAAGTCGGTGCCAGCCAAGTCTAATAGGTAGTAGATAAATACTATGTATATAGTAAGTACTACTTGTAGGTAGTATTTATCTACTACCTTTTAGACTTGGCTGGCACCGACTTCAAATATATGAGTGGGTAGCGCTTATGATAATTATATTAATTTATTTTTTACTTTTGAGTGCCATTGGTGGTTTTGAAGTCGGTTTAGTTTTTTTTGAAAAATAATTTATTTTAACCTTTTTAGTGAAAAACAAGTTTTAATTAAATTAATTCAAAAAGTTTTTAAAGACAAGCTTTTATGATTTAGAAGCCACATCATGACGAAGTTTAAAACGGGCTATCACAATTAAATGCATGTACAAAAAAATTTCATGTCTGTCCTATTCTCTGTTGAGGAGTTCCCTCGCCGGAAGTCAATCCTGGGTGTATCTGCCATGTCATGATGAAATTTAGAACAGGCTATTATGGTTAAATCCATTTACGAAATGTTGTGCCTGTACTATTCACCGTTGAGGAGTTCCCTCACCGGAAGTCAACCCTGGGTGAAGCAGGTGAAGCAGTCGAATACAAACCTCCACCTTTAGAAAGTTGGTTACGAAAAAAACAAGAACCGACTTGAAGATTAAACTTATATTTTTTTGTTTTTGCTACTTTTTTCAAAAACTACTGAATGAATTTCGATAAAATTTATATGGGACCACCTTTGAAGTATTACCTATCAATCAAAAAAAGAATCATCGAAATCAATGCATAATTGGCGGAGTAATCGCGTAACAAACACACAAAAAAAAAATAAAAAAAAAAAACATACCGTCGAATTGTAAACCTCCTCCTTTTTGAAGTCGGTTAAAAATAAATGTCTGTGTGTGCCTTAAAAGTTGTTTTTTTATAACAATCAAGAGGTGCCACACAACAGTACGTATGATGTGACATATACAAATGTACATTTGTATATATATGGTGTATTTACTTAGGTAATTTATATTATTAGATAAATGATACAGTTCCTACATACATAAGTAGGTACTTACATGTAGATATACAGATAAATTATTTATTGTAGGTACTGCGCGCGAACACACACTGGTATCACATGAGCCTTTTTCCATATGTTTGGAAAATAGCCTTCTTTAAAACATCTATTAAAAAGTAAAGTGATGGGGTACACTAGGGATGTAATACATTTAACGAAGAATGTCGGGGGCAAATTATCATTGCCTGCTCCTTTAGTGAGGTCAAGGTTATCAATGACCTTTTGAACTGTACTCGCACTTACTCTAATTTCAGAAATCAAATTTGTGTTAGTAAGCAAATGCTTAGAATGTAAACAATGTAATGAACTAATATTATTTGAAGAGGGACCAAAGTTTCGTTTAAAGTCATTGAACGCAGAACATATATCCGACGGACTGCTAAGATGAGTGTCACCATACGTCATCTGTTGCGGATAGTCTGTCGCATTCTTTCGCTTCGATTTTACGTAGGACCAAAAAGCTTTTGGGTGAGATTTTATTTTCTCTTGTGAAAAAGTAATAAATGATGAATGACATTCGTCCTGCAGAATTTTTTGTCGTTTTCTGAGCTTCGAAAAAGCTTGGTAGTCATTTGGGTTTCCATACTTCTTCCAGTCGGCATGTAATTTTGTCTTTTCTTTAATGAGATCAATAAGTGATTTGCTGTACCAGATTGGATACGAATATGTACCACCGCTACGAACCCTTGGTACAAATTCATTAACCACGCTATTTATCTATATCTATATAATAAAAGAGCAGGGTTTTTTTCTACAATCATCGCACAGCCGAAACCGCTTAACATAGAAACCTGAAATTTGGACTATGTATTCTACAAGTAGTGGAGGCGTCATTTAAGAACGGATTTTTCGAAATTTGACCTTTAAGTGGGTCAAATGGGGTCATATAAGATGTATGGGGAAAAAATTTTCTTTTGTCGCACGGTCACGAAACTTTGGTAGTATATTATGCAATCTATATAATAAAAGAGCAGGGTTTTTTTCTACAATCATCGCACAGCCGAAACCGCTTAACATAGAAACCTGAAATTTGGACTATGTATTCTACAAGTAGTGGAGGCGACATTTAAGAACGGATTTTTCGAAATTTGACCTTTAAGTGGGTCAAATGGGGTCATATAAGATGTATGGGGAAAAAATTTTCTTTTGTCGCACGGTCACGAAACTTTGGTAGTATATTATGCAAAAGAAATAAAAGAACACGTGTATCACAGTTTTTTGAAAATCAACCTTTAAGGGGGGTTTAGTGTGGTTTTTTAGATTGGAATGCGGAAACTATAATATATGCTACAGTGATTGTTTCTTGACCAGTAGTTATCAAATTTTGTGTGAGCATTAAGCATGTAAATACTAAGAATTTGTTTTCGGCATTTTGCAAAATTCAACCCCTAAGTTCATTTATTGGGGTCGCAAAATTTCCATGGTGTAGGTTTATTTAGTAAAGTTATGAAACTTAGTAAATTGACTAAACATAAGAATATAAAAATATAATTTCAGTAACTTTTCAAAAATCAACCCCTAAGGTAATTAAATAGGGCTGCAAAGTTTGTATGGAGTAGGATTTTTTATTAATGCGACACTGTAGCTACAGTAAAGAAACAGGGAAAATAATATAATTTTGATCAAGTTTTAAAATAAGTTTTCAGCATTTTTCAAAAATCAACCCTTTACTGGGTTAAACGAGGTGGTAAAGTTTACATAAAAAATCTTTGTTTATAGCGATGAAACTTGGTACATACCTAACAAAACATTATTAAAATGTGATTTACCATTTTTGAAAATCATCCCTTAAAAGGGTTAAACAGGGTGGAAAGTAAAGATTATTATTTTTAAGCTACAACGATGAAATGTGGTGAACGTGGTAAGTTAATGAAATTATAGATGTGCATTTCACCATTTTTGAAAATCACCCCTAACAAGCTTAAGCGGGGAGGTAAAATTTGTATCGAAAATCTTTGTTTATAAAGTTTCGTGGCTATGATAAAACTTGGTAAAAGAAGATAATTAAAACGTGATTTATAATTTTTGAAAATCATCCCTTAACAGGGTGGAAAGTTAAGATTATTATTTTTAAGCTACAGCGATGAAATGAGGTATATGTGCTTAGCCAATGAAATTATACATATGTATTTTACATGTTTTTAAATCATCCCCCAACAAGCGGGGTGGTAAAGTTTGTATAGAAAATCTTTTTTATTTATGAAGTTTGTGGTCATAATGAAACTTGGTACACAAACTAAGAAAAAAGAGATAATTAAAACGTGATTCACATTTTTTTTAAATCTACCCTTAACCAGGTTTAATAGGGTGGAATGAAGTTACATTTTTTGAAGCTACGACAATGAAAATCGGTTCATATACTCAGACAGATAAGCTTTAAGCACCTGTTTCACCATTTTGCTGGAATCATCCCTAAACCGGTTCAAACGGGGTGGTTAAGTTTATATATTTTTTGTGTGCTCAAGAACTGCACAATCTGATCCCCCCATCACTTTTTTACCATGGGACAACCAGACTCAACGGAACAACGTCACCCCTACATGGTGGACGTTCCGCCTATCCGTACTAAACGTTTCGAATCATCCTTTTTGGTGCGAACGTCGAAGGAGTAGAACGCCTTGCCGTCGTCTGTGTTTCCACATAAATACAATCTGGGTGTGTTCAAATCAAGAGTGAACAAGTACTTACTGGGTAAGCGTGCTACATCTTCGACCACATCGTCGCTTCCCATCAGGTGAGATCGTGGTCAAACGCTGACTCAGTCAGATGTAAAAAAAAAATATATGGAGAATCTTTGTTCATTAAGTTATGGCAATTAAATTTGGTACACAGAGTAAGCAAAAGAAATAAATTGAAACGGAATTCACCATTTTTTGAAATTCACCCTCTAACAAGGTTAAATAGGGTGGAAAGTATCAAATATTTTTAAATGCTACGATGTTGAAATTTGTTATAAATATTCAGCCAATAAAATTCTAAACACGTATTCCACCATGTTTTGAAATCAACCCATAACAGGGTTATACAGGTTGGTAAAGTTTGTATGGAGAATTTTTGTTTATGAAGGTGTAGCAATGAAATTTCGTATACAGACCAAACAAAAGTAATAAATTAAAACGAAACTCACATTATTAATTAACCTCTAAAAACGTTAAGCAAGGTGGAATATAACATTTTTTCTAAACCTACGACGGTGAAATTTGGTACATATACTAATCGAAGATACTGTACGCACATGTTTCACGACTTTTTAAACATCTTAAAAGGTCTAAACGGGATGGCAAACATTTGTGTGGAAAACCTTTGTTTAAAAGGGGAAAGCGAATCTCGGTATATAGACTAGGCAAAAGAAATGAATCCTAACGTAATGCATCTTTTACAATTTCCTTATTCGTACAGGACTTTAATTGACTTTTAAATGCAACATTCAGAAAAATAAGAAATTCTAAAGGTGTAGTCAATCGAAGATTTACAAATATTCAGCAACTTTTGTAGTTGACCGTACGTGTCGCAGGGAAATGAGGATATCTGAGATTTCGCGAAATTCCTAGAGATACCACGAAATCATGGTATAATCATGTATGGGAAGAACCACTTCTCCGCGGTCCGACTAGCTTTTACCCCTAGAGTGTATATAAAAAGCGCGTAGCCAGAAGCTTGCAAGGAGTTCTTGAGCAAAACGAGTGCGCAAGGCCAGAATAAAGCGAGGGAGAGAGGTGGCGAGCGTAGCGAGCCGGCGACCTCCCGAGTGGAGTGATGGTCAAATGCGCGAGTGGAGCGAAAGGATGACGAAGCGAGAGTTCTGGCGAGAGCCTTTTTATCAAAACTGGACGTCGTATCCCTAGGGATTTCATGAAATCCCTGGTATCCTCATTTCCCTGCGACATACAATATTTTTTCTGTAGCTACGACGATTGACTTTTGGCCTATATATACTATACTTACATATACTTAGCCAAAAAATATATTGACACATGTGTTATTACGATTGTTTTGAATACCATCCCTTGATAGGTTTAAACGGATGGTAAAGTTTGTTAAGAAAATATATGTTTATAATGTAAGTATTCTGTCTACTTAAAACGAGATAAGAGCTAAAAGAGAGCGAAATAGAAACGAGATGAATTCGGGATAGGATTGGGATAGAAGCAGGGCAAAATCGGCATAGAAGCGAGAGCAGCCGGAAATAGCCAGGAGCAAAATGAATTATTTTACTAAGCGTACAAAGTCGCGGGCAACAGCTAGTCTATATAATAAAAGAACAGGGTTTTTTTCTACAATCATCGCACAGCCAAAACTGCTTAACATAGAAACCTGAAATTTGGACCACGTATTCTACAAGTAGTGAAAGCGTCATTTAAGAACGGATTTTTCGAAATTTGACCTTTAAGTGGGTCAAATGAGGTCATAAAGGATGTATGGAGAAAAAAAATTCTTTTACCGCACGATCATGAAACTTTGGCAGTATACTATGCAAATAAAATAAAAGAACACGTGTATCACAGTTTTTTGAAAATCAACCGTTAAAGGGGGGTTAGGGTAGTTTTTTAGATTGGAATGCGGAAACTATAATGTATGCTGCGGTGATTGTTTCTTGACCAATAGTTATCAAATTTTGTGTGAACATTAAGCATGTGAATACAAGGAACTTGTTTTTGGCATTTTTCGAAATTCAACCCCTAAGGTCATTTATTGGGGTCGCAAAGTTTCCATGGTGTAGGTTTTTTTAGTTAAGTTATGAAACTTAATCAATTGACTACACATAAGAATATAAAAATATAATTTCAGTAACTTTTCAAAAATCAACCCCTAAGGTAATTTAATAGGGCCGCAAAGTTTGTATGGAGTAGGATTTTTTATTAATGCGACACTATAGCTACAGTAAAGAAACAGGGTAAATAAATTAATTTTGATCAAGTTTAAAAATAAGTTTTCAGCATTTTTCAAAAATCAACCCCTTGGGTTAAACGAGGTGGTAAAGTTTACATAAACAATCTTTGTTTATTGCGATGAAACTTGGTACATACCTGACAAAACATTATTAGAATGTGATTTACCATTGTAAATCATCCCTTAAAAGGGTTAAACAGGGTGGAATGTAAAGATTATTATTTTTAAGCTACAACGATGAAATGTGGTGTACGTGGTAAGCTAATGAAATTATAGATGTGTATTTCACCATTTTTTGAAAATCATCCCCTAACAAGCCTAAGCGGGTGGTAAAATTTGTATAGAAAATCTTTGTTTATGAAGTTTCGTGGCTATGATAAAACTTGGTAAAAGAAGATAATTAAAACGTGATTTATAATTTTTGAAAATCATCCCTTGACATGATTAAACAGGGTGGAAAGTGAAGATTATTATTTTTAAAGTACAGCGATGAAATGTGGTATATGTGCTTAGCCAATGAAATTATAGATATGTATTTCACATTTTTTTTAAATCATCCCCCAACAAGCGGGATGGTAAAGTTTGAATAGAAAATCATTTTTATTTATGAAGTTTGTGGTTATGATGAAACTTGGTACACAAACTAAGAAAAAGGAGATAGTTAAAACGTGATTCACATTTTTTTTAATCTACCCATAACCAGGTTTAATAAGGGTGAAATGAAGTTACATTTTTTGAAGCTATGACGATGAAATTCGGTTCATATACTCAGACAGATAAACTTTAAGCACCTGTTTCACCATTTTGCTGGAATCATCCCTAAACCGGTTCAAACGGGGTGGTTAAGTGTATATGGAGAATCTTTGTTCATGAAGTTATGGCAATTAAATTTGGTACACATAGTAAACAAAATAAATAAATTGAAACGTAATTTGGCATTTTTTGGAATTCACCCTCTAACAAGGTTAAACAGGGTGGATAGTATCAAATATATTTCAATGGTATGATGTTTAAATTTGTTACAAATATTCAGCCAATAAAATTCTTAACACGTATTCCACCACGTTTTGAAATCATCCCCATAACAGGGTTATGCAGGTTGGTAAAGATTGTATGGAGAATTTTTGTTTATGAAGTTGTAGCAATGAAATTTCGTATACAGACCAAACAAAAGTAATAAATTAAAATGAAACTCACTATAGTAATGAACATCTAAAAACGTTAAACAAGGTGGAATTTAACATTTTTTCTAAACCTACGACGGTGAAATTTGGTACAAATACTAATCGAAGATACTATACGCACATGTTTTACCACTATTTAAACATCTTAAAGATCTAAACGGGATGGCAAATATTTTAGTGAAAAACCTTTGTTTATAAGGTGAAAGCGAATCTCGGTATATAGACTAGGCAAAAAAAATGAATTCTTACGTAATGCAATTTTTAGCAATTTCTTTATTCGTACAAGACTTTAATAGACTTTTAAAATGCAACATTCAGAAAAGTAAGAAATACTCAAGGTGTAGTCAATCAAAGATTTTCAAATATTCAGCAACTTTTGTCGTTGACCGTAGGTGTCGCAAATCGGGAAATGAGGATATCTGGAATTTCGCGAAATTCCTAGGGATGGTATAAGGTATAATCATGTATAGGAAGGACCACTTCTCCGCGGTCCGACTAGCTTTTACCCCTAGAGTGTATATAAAAAGCGCGGAGCCAGAAGCTCGCGAGGAATTCCTGAGCAAAACGAGTGCGCAAGGCCAGAATGAAGCGAGGGGGAGAGGTGGCGAGGGGGAGAGGTGGCGATCGTAGCGAGCCGGCGACCTCCCGAGTGGAGGGATGGTCGAGTGCGCGAGTGGTGCGAAGTGATGACAAAGCGAGAGTTCTGGCGAGAGCCTATTCATTAAAACTGTGCGTCGTATCCCTAGGGATTTCATGAAATCCCTGGTATCCTCATTTCCCTGCGACATACAATATTTTTTCTGGAGCTACGACGATTGACTTTTGGCTAAAATACTTACATATACTTAGACAAAAAAAATATTGACACATGTATTATTACCATTGTTTTGAATACCATCCCCTGACAGGTTTAAACAGGTATTAAAAGTTTGTAAAGATAATATATGTTTACTAGCTGACCCGGCAAACGTTGTTTTGCCATATGAATTATTTCTAGAGTATGAAAATATATTTTATTTATTGAAAGTGTGTGCGTATGTGGTATATGAGTGGAAGAGGCATGGACCGCTGTGAACGATGACGTAATGTGAAAATAACAACACAACAAATACATTTTTTATAATTTATTGTATAACTTTTATTTTTAAATTATATATACAACGAATTCTGTAAATATTAGTCAACAGTATTAATTTTTTATTGCAATGGAGTGTACAATATGAACTTGCTATTTTGCTGCTCCCAAGCGGAGGAGTTTGGCAAAACGGAACCCATTGATCAGCTATCGACCTAAGTTAAAAAGTGCAGTTAAGTTAAGTTAAGTTAAGTTAAGTTTTTGTCAAATTTTTTTTCACCTGAAAAGAAAGTTTTTTTTGGGGTGAGCCACCCTCAACACTTAGGGGTATAAAAAATAGTTATAAACTTATTCTCAGAACTACTGAATATACATATACGTACGGTTCGGAAGGGGAAGGTAATGGTACAGGAGGGGAACAATAACACGATAAGAGATTTGCTAGGGAGGACGATAAAGGTTAGGATTGGAATAGGATCGGGAGCAGAGAGGGACGGTAACGGAATAAGAGTGGGACTGTAATAGGATGGGAGCGGGACGGTAACGGGATAGAAGTGGGACGGGGTATCAGGACCAGAGCAGGGCCCCAATTCACAATGTCAACTCGATAATTTCTTTCTTCGAAATCACGTCGATTCCTTTATTAATAAACGACATCTCTATGACGAATTCATATATTCATATATATGACGCGTCATAGATAATACAAATTTCGCAGATGTCGTTTATTAATGAAGGATACGACGTTTCCTCGAAGCAAGGAATCACCAAGTTGTCATAGTGAATTGGGGCCCAGTACGGTAACGAGATAGGAGCGGGACGATAACAGGATAAGAGTGGAAAGGACACGAAACAGAAGCGGTACGGTACGGTAACGAGATATGAATACGAGCGGGACGGGAACTGGAACGGGAATATGGTGGGACGGAAAATGGTCGGAAGCAGGATGAATACTTCACTACGCGTACGAAGTCGCGGGCATCAGCTAGTCTATATAATAAAAGAACAGAGTTTTTTTCTACAATCATCGCACAGCCGAAACCGCTTAACATAGAAACCTGAAATTTGGACCACGTATTCTACAAGTAGTGAAGGCGTCATTTAAGAACGGATTTTTCGAAATTTGACCTTTAAGTGGGTCAAATGGGGTCATAAAGGATGTATGGGGAAAAAAAATTCTTTTGTCGCACGGTCACGAAACTTTGGCAGTATACTATGCAAAAGAAATAAAAGGACACGTGTATCACAGTTTTTTGAAAATCAACCCTTAAGGGGGGTTTAGTGTGGTTTTTTAGATTGGAATGCGGAAACTATAATGTATGCTACAGTGATTATTTCTTGACCAGTAGTTATCAAATTTTGTGTGAGCATTAAGCATGTAAATAATAGGAACTTGTTTTTGGCATTTCTTGAAATTCAACCCCTAAGGTCATTTATTGGGGTCGCTAAGTTTCCATGGTGTAGGTTTTTTTAGTTAAGTTATGAAACTTAATCAATTGACTAAACATAAGAATATAAAAATATAATTTCAGTAACTTTTCAAAAATCAACCCCTAAGGTAATTAAATAGGGCCGCAAAGTTTGTATGGAGTAGGTTTTTTTATTAATGCGACACTATAGCTACAGTAAAGAAACAGGATAAATAAATTAATTTGGATCAAGTTTAAAAATAAGTTTTCAGCATTTTTCAAAAATCAACCCCTTACTGGGTTAAACGAGGTGGTAAAGTTTACATAAACAATCTTTGTTTATTTCGATGAAACTTGGTACATACCTGACAAAACATTATTAGAATGTGATTTACCATTGAAAATCATCCCTTAAAAGGGTTAAACAGGGTGGAAAGTGAAGATTATTATTTTTAAGCTACAACGATAAAATGTGGTGTACGTGGTAAGCTAATGAAATAATTGATGTGTATTTCACCATTTTTTGAAAATCATCCCCTAACAAGCCTAAGCGGGGTGGTAAAGTTTGTATAGAAAATCTTTATTTATGAAGTTTCGTGACTATGATAAAACTTGGTAAAAGATGATAATTAAAACGTAATTAACAATTTTTTAAATCATCCCTTAACAGGGTTAAACAGGGTGGAAAGTGAAGATTATTATTTTTAAGCTACAACGATGAAATGTGGTATACGTGCTTAACCAATGAAATAATACATATGTATTTCACATTTTTTTAAATCATCCCCCGACAAGCCTAAGCAGGGTGGTAAAGTTTGTATAGAAAATCTTTTTTATTTATGAAGTTTGTGGTTTTGATGAAACTTGGTACATAAACTAAGAAAAACAAGATAATTAAAACGTGAATCACAATTTTTTTTAAATCTACCCCTAACCAGGTTAAATAAGGGTGATATGTAATTATATTTTTTGAAGCTACGACGATGAAGTTCGGTTTAATTACTCAGACAGATAAACTTTAAGCACGTCTTTCACCATTTTGCTGAAATCATCCCTAAACCGGTTCAAACGGGGTGGTTAAGTTTATATGGAGAAACTTCGTTCATGAAGTTATGGCAATCAAATTTGGTACACAGAGCAAGCAAAAGAAATAAATTTAAACGTATTTCGCCTTTTTTTGAAATTCATCCTTTAACAAGGTTAAACATGGTGGAAAGTATCAAATATTTTTTAATGCTACGATGTTGAAATTTGTTACGAATATAAAATAAATAAATAAATAAAAAGCCTTTTATTTCCACATCCCTATTTACATAGATGTTGTTAGTAGGTAATGTTAGTTGGTTTACTTACTGACTAGTTGTTAGTATGGTTAGTTATATTATTTACATTTGGAATATGGACCCCTCTTTGGGTAAAGGCCTCCTCCATTTCCTTCCATGTCTTTCTGTCGCTGCCTAGGGTCATCCAGTCTTTCCCTGCTCTGTCTGTGATATCATCAGCCCACCGTCTTTTTGGTCTGCCTGCCTTTCTTTTTCCTACTGGTCCCTTCCATCGTGTGGTTTGTATAGTCCACCGGTTGTCTGTGTAACGTGCTATGTGACCGGCCCATTGCCATTTGAGTTTGAGAGCTTGTATGAGGGCATCAGTTACCTTGGTTTTTTGTCTTATTACTTTACTTTTTATCTTATGTATTTTTCTTATTTTCAATGTGCTTCTCTCCATAGCCCTTTGTGTTGTTTGTATCCTTTGTTTAGCTTTCGTTGTGAAAACCCACGTTTGGCAACCATAAAGTAAACAAGGCAAGAGGCAGGTATCAAATACAATTTTTTTCATGTTTATTGAGTAATCTCCTTTTAGTATTTCTTTAAGTGACCAAAATTTCTTCCAAGTTATATTTATCCTCCGTTCTATTTCTTCTTCATTGCAAAGTTTGCTAAATGAGACCTGTTTGCCCAGGTAGATGTAGTTGTCTACATATTCTATTTTATTTCCTCTTGCTGTAATAGGTGTTTTAGAGCTGTTGGTCAATATTTTGGTTTTTGTTGCATTCATCTCTAGGCCTATTTTGGTGCTTTCCTGATCCAATGAGCATATCATTTGTTCTAACTCATTTGAAGTTTCAGCCAGTATGACAATGTCATCTGCGAATCTGAGATGGTTTAAGTAGCTGTCATTAATTTTTATCCCTTTGTTATGCCAGTTTACATTATTAAATATATTTTCTAACACAGCAATAAATAATTTTGGTGATATAGGGTCACCTTGCCGGACACCTCTTTCTATTCTTATTTCTTCTCCTCTTGCTTCGAGTTTCACCTTACTTGTGCTGTTGGTGTATATGTTTTTTATGATGTTTATGTATTTTTGGTCTATATTGATTGATTTTAATGCACTCCAGATTGAACTGTGGCTTATGCTGTCGAATGCTTTGCTGTAATCAATGAAAGCTAAATATAGAGGCTTATTGTATTCTTTGTATTTTTCGATGACCTGTTCCAGTGCTTGTATGTGATCAGTTGTACTAAAGCCTGAGCGAAAGCCTGCCTGCTCAATTGGTTGTGCCTTGTCAATTTCGTTTGTTATATGTTTCAATATAATTGATGCAAAGAGTTTATATACGCTTGCCAACAAGCTTATTGGCCTATAATTTCCAATGTCAAGTGGGTTGCCCTTTTTATATAGTAGTATTATATCCGATGTACACCATTGTTTTGGGACAGTTTCTGTGTCAAGTATCATATTAAATAGATGTGTTAGGTGTCTAACTAGAATGGGTGCACCTAGTTTTAGGGCTTCGTTGGTTATTCCATCAGGGCCTGGACTTCTTTCTGATTTCAGCTGTTTTATGTGTTCATATACTTCTTTTTCATCTATTGACCTGCCTGATTTTGTGGGTATGTTGTGATATGTATCTTCATCTAATTTGCTTTGCTCTCCTCTTCTTTTGTACAGTTCTTGGTAAAAGGCTGTTGCTTGGTCCATTATATCTCTTCTTGTTTTAGTTTCTTTTGATTTATTTTTCAGTTTTTGTATCCATGTTTTGCTAAGGTTTAACTCCTTGAATGCTCTCTTTGTACTTCTAAATTTGTTCAAGTTTGTTGTTATTATGTTTTGTCTATGTTTGCTATAATCCTTTTTTATTGATTTGCTAGTTTCTTTATATAATTTACTTAGTTTTTTCTTCGCGTCTTTGTCTTTGTTATGCTTGTGTACTAAGTCGGTGCGTTCTTTTATTAGCGTTAGTGTCTCCTCACTGAATATTTTATGTCCTTTTTTCTTGTTGGTGTCACTCTTTTTTGTTAGGCTGTGTGTTATAGCTTCTTCTAATATGTCATAGTATGTTTGGACGCATGTGATTTCTGGAGATTTGTCTTCAATGTGAGATTTAAGGCAATCTGTATATTGTTTTATTTCATTCTCTGTTTTTGGTATCCTTGGTTGAGATTTAAAGGTTTTCCTGCTCTTCTTCGGAAGGGTTAGAAGGACTGTTGTGCGTAGTAGTCTGTGATCTGATGGAAACTTTACATTGTTTAGGACTTCATAGTTGGTTATTAGTTTTGGGGTATTCGTCATTATAAAATCAATTTCATTCTTTGTATTTTGGTCTGGTGATTTCCAAGTCCATTTTTTGCTATGCCTTTTTTTATAGTAAGTATTAATTATAGAAAGTTTGTATTCATATGCATAGTTTATTAGGCGTTCCCCTCTTTCATTTCTTTTTCCAAATCCATACTTGCCCATTACAAGATTTTCTTCCTTTTTGGGTTGTCCTATTTTTGCATTGAAGTCCCCTAATACTAGTACTTTATCGTCAGCTAGAGTGTGTGCTTTTTTAAGATTGGTATAAAATTCTTGTATTTCTGATTCAGTGGAGCTTTCTGTTGGTGCATATGCCTGTATTATTGAAATATTTACCTCTTCAAATTTTAGTTGTAGTAATGCTACTCTTTCTGAGATACCAGTAAAGTTTATTATTTTGTCTTTCAATGTTTTCTTTATTAGGAACCCTACTCCATACAGGCCTTTTGTCTGTCCAATGTAGCATAGAATGTAGTCTTGGTATTCTTCTATGCTGCAGCCCATTCTTCTTACTTCCGAAAGTCCAATTATATCACAATTTATACTTTCAAGCGCTAAAGTAAGTTCTAGATATCTCTCTATTGATGACAGAGATCTGACATTGTAGGTACAAATCATTATCCTTCCTTTACCTTCATTTTTGGGTTTCAATGTTTTATTTTTAAATGGAGGGTGGTGGTCTATTTCCCCACGATGACCAGTCGGCTTGGGGAATTGTTTGTTTTTAATAATCGGTAGTTCAAGCTTACTTCTTGTTTTGTTCCGGTGGCTGATGATTTTGTCCTAGGTGCTGCGGTCTAATGCTGGAGAGTATGCTGACATTGAGCTGCTTCGGGCTCTCATTACATCAAATGCGTTTATTCTGTTGATTTTTGATGTAGTATACTGCTTTCGAGGTTGGGTTGGAGTGTCAGGGGATGTCGATTCGTTTCTTTTTCTTTTTTCCATGGTGTTATTTCCTTCTTTGATTATAAGCTTGTCGTGTTTTAGAATTGCGAAGTTACCTTTATTCCTTTCCTCTATTAGCTTTGGTAGTAACTCTTTTCTCCTGTCCATCACCTCTTTTGAGTAGTCGTTGGAGGCGTAAACCTCTTTGAGTTTCTTCTTGTTTATCATTATTTCGTTTTTCTTCCAGGCGTTTACAAAGGTAATTAGTATCGGTCTTGCTTTCTGGCTTCTTTCGTCTTTCTTCCCAATTCTGTAGATATCATCAATATCTCTTGCCTCTAGAGGAATGTTCAAGTCTTTTTTAATTTTTTCCTTTGTTATTTCTAGAAGGTCTAACAATGACTTTTCGTTTTCTGTGAGTCCATAGATAATGATGTTATTTTCTTTTGTATGTATCGATTTTAGTTATTTTATCTCTTAAGTTTTGGTTTTCAGATTTTAAATCGGCGATTTCACGATTTATAGGTGTTAATTTTTCGTCCATTTGCGATATAATAACTTTGGTTTGGTTTGCCATTTCTATTTTCATCTGGTCGACAAAGGCTTGAAAGTTCTCCATCGATGATATTTCTTTATTGCTGCTTGTAAATTAAACGAAACGTATTTGCTTGAACGCACCCTTATTTGAGCTGTCAGGTTGGCACTACTTGCGTTTCTGAGTTTCTATGTTTGTCTATGGTTGCTGTCCGATTATATTATAACCTCCAAATTCACAGTATTTCGTATCAAAAAACACTTTCTCGGCACTTATTTCACTCGTTCTTTTGGTTTTTAATGCACTTTGTAATGTTAACTTCGTGATTCAAATGGTCTTTTATCGGTGTTATTGATGTTACTTTAGTATTTTATTACAAAAACCGAGATACACAAAAGTACGTATTGTTGCTAACACAGCCGGAACCGGAACCTCAAAACTGTTACGAATACTCAGCCAATAATATTACAAACACGTATTTCACCATGTTTTGAAAGCATCTCCTAATAGGGTGGTAAAGTTTGTGTGGAGAATTTTTGTTTATGAAGTTGTAGCAATGACATTTCGTATACAGACCAAACAACAAACAAACAGTTTTTACAATAAAATTCCAAAATGTATAACGGAGCTCACAGAAAGTAGATTCAAATTCAGGGTGAAAATATTCTAATAAAAAAAGCATACTATAAAGTTAGTAATTACAGGGAAGACAAAGATGCATGGAACATTCCGCTTCTGCCAAGTAGCCAACTGGCACATAAGAAAAATAATATTGTCAAAAACAAACATAAAATATTGTAACAAAAGTTCTAAAAAAATATGCTCCTCAGTTTCTTGCCGTATCTTCTGAGTAGTGGTTCTTTTTCCGATACGGTGGTAGAGTCATTGTAATAATTGACGTTCATAAGTGCGTCTGTGACGACAAAATTGAATAAATAAAATAAATCTATATAATAAAAGAACAGGGTTTTTTTCTACAATCATCGCACAGCCGAAACCGCTTAAGATAGAAACCTGAAATTTGGACCACGTATTCTACAAGTATTGAAGGCGTCATTTAAGAACGGATTTTTCGAAATTTGACCTTTAAGTGGGTCAAATGGGGTCATAAAGGATGTATGGGGAAAAAAAATTCTTTTGTCGCACGGTCACGAAACTTTGGTAATATACTATGCAAATAAAATAAAAGAACACGTGTATCACAGTTTTTTGAAAATCAACCTTTAAGGGGGGTTTAGTGTGGTTTTTTAGATTGGAATGCGGAAACTATAATGTTTGCTACAGTGATTATTTCTTGACCAGCCGTTATCAAATTTTGTGTGAGCATTAAGCATGTAAATAGTAGGAACTTGTTTTCAGCATTTTGCGAAATTCATCCCCTAAGGTTATTTATTGGGGTCGCAAAGTTTCCATGGTGTAGGTTTTTTTAGTAAAGTTATGAAACTTAGTAAATTGACTAAACATAAGCATATAAAAATATAATTTCAGTAACTTTTCAAAAATCAACCCCTAAGGTAATTAAATAGGGCCGCAAAGTTTGTATGGAGTAGGATTTTTTATTAATGCGACACTGTAGCTACAGTTAAGAAACAGGGTAAATAAATTAATTTTGATCAAGTTTAAAAATAAGTTTTCAGCATTTTTCAAAAATCAACCCCTTACTGGGCTAAACGAGGTGGTAAAGTTTACATAAAAAGTCTTTGTTTATAGCGATGAAACTTGGTAGATACCTGACAAAACATTATTAGAATGTGATTTACCATTTTAGAAAATCATCCCTTAAAAGGGTTAAACAGGGTAGAAAGTGAAGATTATTATTTTTAAGCTATAACGATGAAATTTGGTGTACGTGGTAAGCTAATGAAATTATAGACGTTTACTTCACCATTTTTTGAAAATCATCCCCTAAAAAGCCTAAGCGGGGTGGTAAAATTTGTATAGAAAATCATTGTTTATGAAGTTTCGTGGCTATGATAAAACGTGGTTTATAATTTTTGGAAATCATCCCTTAACAGGGTTAAACAGGGTGGAAAGTGAAGATTATTATTTTTAAGCTACAACGATGAAATGTGGTATATGTGCTTATCTAATGAAATTATAGATATTTATTTCACATTTCTTTAAATCATCCTCCAACAAGCGGGGTGGTAAAGTTTGTATAGAAAATCTTTTTTATTTATGAAGTTTGTGGTTATGATGAAACTTGGTACACAAACTAAGAAAAAGGAGATAGTTAAAACGTGATTCACATTTTTTTTAAATCTACCCATAACCAGGTTTAATAAGGGTGAAATGAAGTAACATTTTTTGAAGCTACGACGATGAAATTCGGTTCATATACTCAGACAGATAAACTTTAAGCACCTGTTTCACCATTTTGCTGGAATCATCCCTAAACCGGTTCAAACGGGGTGGTTAAGTGTATATGGAGAATTTTTGTTCATGAAGTTATGGCAATTAAATTTGGTACACAGAGTAAGCAAAAGAAATAAACTTAAACGTAATTCGCAATTTTTTGAAATTCACCCTCTAACAAGGTTAAACAGGGTGAAAAGTATCAAAAATTTGTTAATGCTACAATGTTGAAATTTATTATAAGTACTCAGCCAATAAAATTATACACACTTATTTCACCATGTCTTGAAATCATCCCCTAACAGAGTGGTAAAGTTTGTGTGGAGAATTTTTGTTTATGAAGTTGTAGCAATGAAATTTCGTATACAGACCAAACAAAAGTATTAAATTAAAACGAAACTCGCTATATTAATTAACCTCTAAAAACGTTAAACAAGGTAGATAATAATTTTATTTCTAAACCTATGACTATGAAATTCGGTACATATATACTAATCGAAGATACTATACGCACATGTTTCACTACTTTTTAAACATCTTAAAAGGTCTAAACGGGATGGCAAATATTTGTGTGGAAAACCTTTGTTTGTAAGGAGAAAGCGAAACTTTGTATTATAGACTAGGCAAAATAAATGATTTCTAACGTTATGCAATTTTTTGCAATTTCCTTATTCGTACAGGATTTTAAAAGACTTTTAAAATGCAACATTCAGAAAAATAAGGAATACTAAACTTTTGTCATTGACCGTACGTGTCGCAGGGAAATGAGGATATCTGGGATTTTACGATATTCCTAGGGATACGACAAAATCATGGTATAATCATGTATGGTAAGGACCACTTCTCCGCGGCCCGACTAGCATTTACCCCTAGAGTGTATATAAAAAGCGCGGAGCCAGGAGCTCGCGAGGAGTTCCTGAGCAGAACGAGTACGCAAGGCCAGAACGAAGCGAGGGGGAGAGGTGGCGAGCGTAGCGAGCCGGCGACCTCCCGAGTGGAGTGATGGTCGAGTGCGCGAGTGGGGCGAAGGGATGACGAAGCGAGAGTTCTGGCGAGAGCCTATTTATTAAAACTGTACGTCGTATCCCTAGAGATTTCGTGAAATCCCTGGTATCCTCATTTTCCTGCGACATACAATATTTTTTCTGGAGCTACGACGATTGACTTTTGGCCAAAATACTTACATATACTTAGCCAAAAAAACTATTGACACATGTTTTATTACGATTGTTTTGAATACCATCCCCTGATAGATTTAAACGGATGGTAAAATTTGTAAAGAAATATATGTTTATAATGTAAGTATTCTGTCTATTTAAAACGAGATAAGAGCTGAAAGAGATCGGAATAGAAACGCGATGAATTCGGGATAGGATTGGGATAGAAGCAGGACAAAATCGGCATAGAAGCGAGAGCAGCCAGAAATAGCCAGGAGCAAAATGAATTATTTTAATATGCGTACAAAGTCGCGGGCAACAGCTATGTATATGTAAATAGGAGATTTAGGTTTCAAAGATTTCTGTAACTCAGGCTTCATGTATGTACATGGCGCCGGACCGGCGCTGCCGCCGCACCGCAAACTCATGTAAATGATTACAAACCCGGACCGGGACCACGCACGCCACACCGTCCGTCTGTTTGTACGTATTACTGGTATTACGAATCGTAAAGGGTCCGTGGTGGTTCCCCCCGACGACGTTTCATTTCCACCCGGTTTCTATAGTCTGTAATATGTTTCAAACTACTACGCTAGCATTTCGTACGTTTGATACTTGGTCAAAGAAACTATAAACACATGAATCACAAATGAAGTTAGGGCCAAAAAAATTGGTAATTATATCGGGACCGGAGTGGGATGACAAAGGGACAAAAAGGGGATGATAACGGTATAGGAGGGGAACTATAACACGGTAGGAGGTTCGCTAGGGAGGACGATAAAGGGTTAGGATCGGAATATGATTGGTAGCAGAGCAGGACGATAATGATATAGGAGCGGGACGGAATCAGGACCAGAGCATTACGGTAACGCTATAGGAGCGGGAAGATAACAGGGTGGGAGTGGGAAGGTAACAGAACAGAAGCGGTAAGGTACGGTAACGAGATAGGAGCGGGACGGGAACTGGAACGTGAATATGATGTGACGAAAAATGTTCGGATGCAGGATGAATACTCCACTACGCGGACGAAGTCGCGGGCATCAGCTAGTAAATAAAATAAAAACAAAAGTAATAAATTAAAACGAAACTCACTTTATTAATTAACCTCTAAAAACGTAAAACAAGGTGAAATATAAAATTATTTCTAAAGCAACGGTGAAATTGTGTACATATACTAATCAAAGATACTATACGCACATGTTTTACCACTTTTCAAACATCTTAAAATGTCTAAACGGGACGGCAAATATTTGTGTAGAAAAGCTTTGTTTATAAGGTAAAAGCGAAACTTGGTATAAAGACTAGGCAAAAGAAATTAATCCTAACGTAATGTTATTTTTTACAATTTCCTTATTCGTACAGGACTTTAATTGACTTTTAAATGCAACATTCAGAAAAATAAGAAATACTAAAGGTGTAGTCAATCGAAGATTTACAAATATTCAGCAACTTTTGTAGTTGACCGTACGTGTCGCAGGGAAATGAGGACATCTGAGATTTCGCGAAATTCCTAGAGATACCACAAAATCATGGTATAATCATGTATGGGAAGGACCACTTCCCCGCGGTCCGACTAGCTTTTACCCCTAGAGTGTATATAAAAAGCGCGGAGCCAGAAGCTCGCGAGGAGTTCCTGAGCAAAACGAGTGCGCAAGGCCAGAACGAAGCGAGGGGGAGAGGTGGCGAGCGTAGCGAGCCGGCGACCTCCCGACTGGAGTGATGGACGAATGCGCGAGTGGAGCGAAGGGATGACTAAGCGAGAGTTCTGGCGAGAGCCTATTTATTAAAACTGTACGTCGTATCCCTAGGGATTTCGTGAAATCCCTGGTATCTTCATTTCCCTGCGACATACAATATTTTTTCTGGAGCTACGACGATTGACCTTTGGCCAAAATACTTAAATATAATACTTAGCCAAAAAAAAATTGACACTTGTATTATTACCATTGTTTTGAATACCATCCCCTGACAGGTTTGAACGGATGGTAAAATTTGTAAAGAAAATTTATGTTTATAATGCAAGTCTATTTAAAACGAGATAAGAGCTGAAAGAGATTGGAATAGAAACGAGACGAATTCGAGATAGGATTGGGATAGAAGTAGGACAAAATCGGCATAGAAGCGTGAGCTGCCGGAAATAGCCGGGAGCAAAGTGCATTATTTCACTAAGTTTACAAAGTCCGGGCAACAGCTATGTAAATAGGAGATTCAGGTTTCGAAGATTTCTTTTACTCAAGCTTCATGTGTACAATTGTACATGGCGCCGGACACATACCGGAGCCGGACCGCGGTTTTGATCATTTACATGACTTTGCGCTGCCGCCGCACCGCTGACTCATGTAAATGATCAAAAACCGGGACCGGTTAGGATTAAAATAGGATCGGGAGAAGAGCGGGACGATAACGTAATAAGAAAGGGACTGTAACAGGATAGGAGTGTGAAGGTAATGGAGCAGAAGCGGTACGGTACGGTAACAAGATAGGGGCGGGACGGGAACTGGAACGGAAATATAGTGGGACGGAAAATGGTCGGAAGCAGGATGAATACTTCACTACGCGTACGAAGTCGCGGGCATCAGCTAGTCTATATAATAAAAGAACAGAGTTTTTTTCTACAATCATCGCACAGCCAAAATCGCTTAACATAGAAACCTGAAATTTGGACCACGTATTCTAGAAGTAGTGAAGGCGTCATTTAAGAACGGATTTTTCGAAATTTGATCTTTAAGTGGGTCAAATGAGGTCATAAAGGATGTATGGAGAAAAAAATTTCTTTTGTCGCACGATCACGAAACTTTGGCAGTATACTATGCAAATAAAATAAAAGAACACGTGTATCACAGTTTTTTGAAAATCATCCGTTAATGGTGGTTTTTTAGATTGGAATGCGGAAACTATAATGTATGCTGCGGTGATTGTTTCTAGACCAATAGTTATCAAATTTTGTGTGAGCATTAAACATGTGAATACAAGGAACTTGTTTTGGGCATTTTTTGAAATTCAACCCCTAAGGTCATTTATTGGGGTCGCAAAGTTTCCATGGTGTAGGTTTTTTTAGTTAAGTTATGAAACTTAATCAATTGACTAAACATAAGAATATAAAAATATAATTTCAGTAACTTTTCAAAAATCAACCCCTAAGGTAATTAAATAGGGCCGCAAAGTTTGTATGGAATAGGATTTTTTATTAATGCGACACTGTAGCTACAGTAAAGAAACAGGGTAAATAAATTAATTTTGATCAAGTTTAAAAATCAGTTTTCAGTATTTTTCAAAAATCAACCCCTTACTGGGTTAAACGAGGTGGTAAAGTTTACATAAAAAAATCTTTGTTTATAGCGATGAAACTTGGTACATACCTGACAAAACATTATTATAATGTGATTAACCATTTTTGAAAATCATCCCTTAAAAGGGTTAAACAGGGTGGAGAGTGAAGATTATTATTTTTAAGCTACAACGATGAAATGTGGTGTACGTGGTAAGCCAATGAAATTATAGATGTGTATTTCACCATTTTTTGAAAATCATCCCCTAACAAGCCTAAGCGGGGTGGTAAAATTTGTATAGAAAATCTTTGTTTATGAAGTTTCGTGGCTATGATAAAACTTGGTAAAAGAAGATAATTAAAACATGATTTATAATTTTTGAAAATCATCCCTTAACAGGGTTAAACAGGGTGGAAAGTGAAGATTATTATTTTTAAGCTACAGCGATGAAATGTGGTATATGTGCTTAGCCAATGATATTATAGATATATATTTCACATTTTTTTAAATCATCCCCCAACAAGCGGGGTGGTAAAGTTTGTATAGAAAATCTTTTTTATTTATGAAGTTTGTAGTTATGATGAAACTTGGTACACAAACTAAGAAAAACGATATAGTTGAAAAAAATGAAAAAAGTTAAAACGTCATTCATATTTTTTTTAAATCTACCCATTGTAACGTGGTGTCCGTTCGGCTAGCTGGCCTGGACACCTCGTTAGTGATGGAGTGCTCGCCCTTGACCACGGTGGCCGCGGCAAGGGATGGACTACCTAGGTAGGGGTAACCTATGAGGGGATTTGTCCAGAGAAACACACGGTTATCTAGTTAACAATAAACGGGTTTATATTTGGGTATTACAAAGGTTGCTTAGGGCATCTAGACGGGTACTAAATCTAGGTTTCTACAATGGTTACGGGAGGGCGACGGACCCCAAGACGACGTGATCGCGGCGGGACCTCAAACGGGAGCGCGTCTCACTCCACAGGGTGACTGCGGCCTAGCTTTTCAGCCCGGCGCTTCTGCCCTGGGAAACGGGAAGCGTAGCCCGGAGTACGGGAAATCGGGGTGCGGGAAACAGGGACGCGGGATGTGAGCGGGGTTTACGCGGGGACGGGAGTTAGGGTAATCCACAGGGTGATTGCAGCCTAGCTTTTCAGCCCGGCGCTTCGGCCCTGGGAACGGGAGCGGGACTCCACAGGGTGATTGCAGCCTAGCTTTGCAGCCCGGCGCTTCGGCCCTGGGAACGGGAGCGGGACTCCTCAGGGTGATTGCAGCCTAGCTTTGCAGCCCGGCGCTTCGGTCCTGGGAACGGGAGCGGGACTCCACAGGGTGATTGCAGCCTAGCTTTGCAGCCCGGCGCTTCGGCCCTGGGAACGGGAGCGGGACTCCACAGGGTGATTGCAGCCTAGCTTTGCAGCCCGGCGCTTCGGCCCTGGGAACGGGACTCCACAGGGTGATTGCAGCCTAGCTTTGCAGCCCGGCGCTTCGGCCCTGGGAACGGGGACAGGACTCCACAGGGTGATTGCAGCCTAGCTTTTCAGCCCGGCGCTTCGGCCCTGGGAACGGGACTCCACAGGGTGATTGCAGCCTAGCTTTGCAGCCCGGCGCTTCGGCCCTGGGAACGGGAGCGGGACTCCACAGGGTGATTGCAGCCTAGCTTTGCAGCCCGGCGCTTCGGCCCTGGGAACGGGACTCCACAGGGTGATTGCAGCCTTAGCTTTGCAGCCCGGCGCTTCGGCCCTGGGAACGGGAGCGGGACTCCACAGGGTGATTGCAGCCTAGCTTTGCAGCCCGGCCCTGGGAACGGGACTCCACAGGGTGATTGCAGCCTTAGCTTTGCAGCCCGGCGCTTCGGCCCTGGGAACGGGAGCGGGACTCCACAGGGTGATTGCAGCCTAGCTTTGCAGCCCGGCGCTTCGGCCCTGGGAACGGGACTCCACAGGGTGATTGCAGCCTAGCTTTGCAGCCCGGCGCTTCGGCCCTGGGAACGGGAGCGGGAAGTGGGGTACGGGTAGCGGGAGGGGGAGAGGCGATTCGCTGGAAACTCTGCGAGCGGTCGGGCTGGTGCTCCGGTGGTACGTCCGTACACCGCGGGAGCCTCGAGCGAATGCCTCGAGTCTGCGCGCCAAGCGGCCTTATATGCCGTCCGCGTGGCGTGCGCGGCTGGCGGCGGGTGGCGGGGGTCGACGTGGTGGCCGGCTGGTAGGTACTGGTGGTCCGTCGCACCATAACCAGGTTTAATAAGGGTGAAATGAAGTTACATTTTTTGAAGCTACGACGATGAAATTCGGTTCATATACTCAGACAGATAAACTTTAAGCACCTGTTTCACCATTTTGCTGGAATCATCCCTAAACTGGTTCAAACGGGGTGTTTAAGTGTATATGGAGAATCGTTGTTCATGAAGTTATGGCAATTAAATTTGGTACACATAGTAAACAAAAGAAATAAATTGAAACGTAATTTGGCATTTTTTGAAATTCACCCTCTAACAAGGTTAAATATGGTGAAAAGTATCAAATATATTTCAATGCTACGATGCTGAAATTTGTTACAAATATTCAGCCAATAAAATTCTAAACACGTATTCCACCATGTTTTGAAATCATCCCTATAACAGGGTTATACAGGTTGGTAAAGTTTGTATGGAGAATTTTTGTTTATGAAGTTGTAGCAATGAAATTTCGTATACAGACCAAACAAAAGTAATAAATTAAAATGAAACTCACTATACTAATGAACTTTTAAAAACGTTAAACAAGGTGGAATTTAAAATTTTTTCTAAACCTACGACGGTGAAATTTGGTACAAATACTAATCAAAGATACTATACGCACATGTTTTACCACTATTTAAACATCTTAAAAGGTCTAAACGGGATGACAAATATTTTAGTGAAAAACCTTTGTTTATAAGGTAAAAGCAAAACTTGGTATAGATACTAGGCAAAAGAAATTAATTCTAACGTAATGCAATTTTTTGCAATTTCTTTATTCGTACAAGACTTTAATAGACTTTTAAAATGCAACATTCAGAAAAGTAAGAAATACTCAAGGTGTTGACTACATCGAAGATTTTCAAATATTCAGCAACTTTTGTCGTTGACCGTACGTGTCGCAAATCGGGAAATGAGGATATCTGGGATTTCACGAAATTCCTAGGGATGGTATAATCATGTATAGGAAGGACCACTTCTCCGCGGTCCGACTAGCTTTTACCCCTAGAGTGTATGTAAAAAGCGCGGAGCCAGAAGCTCGCGAGGAGTTCCTGAGCAAAACGAGTGCGCAAGGCCAGAATGAAGCGAGGGGGAGAGGTGGCGAGCGTAGCGAGCCGGCGACCTCCCGAGTGGAGTAATGGTCGAGTGCGCGAGTGGTGCGAAGGGATGACAAAGCGAGAGTTCTGGCGAGAGCCTATTTATTAAAACTGTACGTCATATCCCTAGGGATTTCATGAAATCCCTGGTATCCTCATTTACTTGCGATATAGCTACGACGATTGACTTTTGGCCAAAATGCTTACATATACTTAGCCAAAAAAACTATTGCCACATGTATTATTACCATTGTTTTGAATACCATCCCCTGACAGGTTTTAACGGGTGGTAAAGTTTGTAAAGAAAATGTATGTTTACTAGCTGACCCGGAAAACGTTGTTTTGCCATGTGAATTATTTCTAGAGTATGAAAATATATTTTTTTTATTGAAATTGTCTGCGTATGTGGTATATGTATGGACCGCTGTGAACGATGACGTAATGTGAAAATAATAACACGACAAATACATTTTTTTAACCGACTTCAAAAAAGGAGGAGGTTCTCTGTTCGAATGTATTTTTTTTTTAATATTTTTTTATGTTCGTTACCTCAGAACTCCGCCATTTATGAACCGATTTGAAAAATTCTTTTTGCGTCGGGTTCAGTATAGCTACGAAGTGGTCCCATATAAATTTCATCGATATGTGACCTTGGACTTCGAAGATCAATGAAGTTGGTTTTTGTTTTTTTCTAAAAATTAATTATTTAATTTATTGTATAATTTTTATTTTTAAATTATATATACAACGAATTCTGTAAATATTATCCAACAGTATTAATCTTTTATTGCAATGGAGTGTATAATATAAACTTGCTATTTTGCTGCTCCCAAGCGGAGGAGTTTGGCAAAACGGAACCCATTGATCAGCTATCGACCTAAGTTAAAAAGTCCAGTTAAGTTAAGTTAAGTTTTTTGTCAAATTTTTTTTTCACCTGAAATGAAAGTTTTTTTTGGGGTGAGCCACCCTTAACACTTAGGGGTATAAAAATTAGTTATAAACCTATTCTCAGAACAACTTAATATACATATACGTACGGTACGTTTGATACTTGGTCAAAGAAACTATAAACACATGATCCACAATTGAAATTAGGGCTAGGAAATTTGGTAATTATATAGGGACCAGAATGGCACGATAACGGGTTAGGAAGGGGCTGGTAATGGTACAGGAGGGGAACAATAAAATGATAAGAGATTTGCTAGGGAGGACGATAAAGGTAAGGATTGGAGTAGGATCGGGAGCAGAGAGGGACGGTAACGGAATAAGAGTGGGACTGTAATAGGATGGGAGCAGGACGGTAACGGGATAGGAGTGGGACGGGGTATCAGGACCAGAGAAGGGCCCCAATTCACTATGTCATCTCGGTAATTTCTTTCTTCGAAATCACGTCGATTCCTTCATTAATAAACGACATCTCTATCTGATATATTTGAAAATCTATTTTTTTAGGAGTATATGGTAGCAACAGAACCCAAAAATACAATTTTTAAAATTTTTGTCTGTGTGTCTGTCTGTCTGTCTGTCCGGGATAAACTCAGAAACTAGGGCACTAATTTGAATGCAGTTTTTTGAAATATGTTCTGTGGAGTCCGGCGCTACACATAGGCTTTGTTTCATCAAAATCGGTCCAGTAATATTGAAGTTATGACGCAATTTAGGAATATATATACATGTCCACTATAAGTTGAACCACGGAACATACCGGACCCTTTGTGCACAAGGCTCAGCTTTAACTGGTTTGTACATGGGTTGACATGATGGTATTCTAACAAATGCTTTGTAGAGTCCTAGGCCACATAACAAACTTCCTAATCCTTTCCTAAACCTAATCTATGTCTATACATATAATAAAATCGTAGAACCCAAAAAATCTGTACTTGGAAGATATGCGAAAAATAACAGCCAGGGCGATATAAAATGAGTAACTAAACATATTAAAACAGTTTTTAAAATTTTTGTTTGTTTGTTTGTTTGGACTTCTATAACTTAAAAACCAATGACGGGATTTTAATGGCGTTTCCACGAATATGTTTAATTAAATTCTGATTTTAATATAGGCTATCGACATTTTGAAAAATCTACTTATGGGGGGGTTAAATTGGGGCCAAGTTAGTATGGAAAAAAGGTTAGTAGATTATCCTAAAATCTTGAAACTCAGAATTAGTTTATATAATTAAAAATTAACGAATACGGGTACAATTTTTTTTGATATTTAACTTCTTTAAGCGAGGAAGATAGACAAAATGTAAAATTAAAATGAATTTAAAACGCTGTTTACACTATGAATATAAATTAAATGCATACAAGTAAAGTTATATTTAAATTAAAAATATCATGATAGAAATATAATTTCAGAGTTTTTAGTAACTCTTAGAAAACAACTCGCAAACTTTACATGAAAAGAACCATAATTATTTCAACTTTTGAAAATTCATTTATGCAATTGAAACTAGATGGCGCTAGGGATCGCTAAAACATGCAAACGATTTTTTTATGTAGTGCACCACACACGGTGAATATAAATAAAACATATTTTTTAAATTTGTTTAGTTTGACGTTACCTGCTTTTTTATGGTACTGAGTGATGAGACTAGCAAGTCGTTCGCCTGATGGTACGGGCTTCGTCTGCCCATAGCAATAGCAGTGCCACCCAGATCTGAGTCATTGTCTTGACATCAGCTGATATTGAGTCTCATATGCCCAGTAATTACGCTGGCTACAATCCCCTTTAAACGGAAACACAGTAATGCTTGCGCACTACGGCTTGGAGGCAGAATAACTGGCAAAACGGTGGTACCTACCCAGACGGCCTTCCGCATACGAGACACCTATCACGAGTAAAGTTACGCCACCGTCCTTTACTCAAACATGGTCGTTTACCTCCAAAGTGATCGAATTTTTTTTTTCGACCCGGAATCCTTCAGCTAACCTCTTGAAAACCCTCATAAGACCACATTTTTTTTAGGTTTTGTCAAGAAGATGATTTTGCCAAAACTTTAATGTATGATGAAGTGCCAAACAACGACTTCAACGACAAACAAACTGATCCAGTTAACAAACGACGACTTGGTGGGGGATCGGGTGTCTATCAGGAACCTGATTTTGGCAGTATGTATGTACACCGTCCATGCCAGTAACAATGAATGCTACTATTTACGGTTGCTGATACACACTGTCTGTCCGCAGCGCTACCTCATTTGCGTTTCTCACAACAGTGAACTGTTCCTCAGAACAACGATGGTATTAAACACTTTCCACAACTTTCCACGTAGCCTGCAAAGCAAGTCGCCTTCTGAATGACGACCAAAATTGGGACGAAACTAGCAGAAGCAGTCGTAAGTGATGCTCACGACGTATGCGCCATTTGCTCGCTTTAATTTTGGTGTTTTGTGGGCCCAGTGCAACTGTGGAAGTCCAGCCTATAATGTTTTGAGGGACATTGAACAGGACGTTGATGTATAAGACGACGGTGAGGATGGTGGCAATTCACTACCGTACCCCGTAGAGTTTTTGAACTCTTTGAGTCCATCCGGACATCCAGCGCACTCTATTAGATTAAAAATTTGGAATACAAAATTATGCTTTTTTGAAATTAGACCCCGCCGAAGTTGTTAACTTCGGGGAGGTTAGTTGTGTAACGGAACTCGGCTGAAGATACTGTCGCTAGAGACGAACCTCACTGAGGCACTGAACCTCACTGAGGTATACTGATAGCCCGTGGCGCTGGTGAGTCAGTTTTCATATATTAATATTCATCTCTCTCATCTCGAACCACTTTCCGTTCACATTCAAACGCGTGCAGTTTTGTGTGAGCGTCAGCTTTGCAATGACGATCAATAAGTCGCAAGACCAGACTCTCTAGGCCACGGCCGTTGACCTGAGGACAGGATATTTCTCACAGAGACAGCTGTACGAAACTTTCTCACGGGCGCGTGATCCCAAAGTCTTTACGAGTTTGCTCCCTGTACAAAGTGTTTTTCAAATAACATGTGTTGTACACAATCTACAAAAAAGTCTCTACATCAGCGTTAAACGAAGTCCACGCGAACGAAGTCGCGGGCAACAGCTAGTCTATATAATAAAAGAACAGGGTTTTTTTCTACAATCATCGCACAGCCGAAACCGCTTAACATAGAAACCTGAAATTTGGACCACGTATTCTACAAGTAGTGAAGGCGTCATTTAAGAACGGATTTTTCGAAATTTGACCTTTAAGTGGGTCAAATGGGGTCATAAAGGATGTATGGGGAAAAAAATTCTTTTGTCGCACGGTCACGAAACTTTGGCAGTATTTTATGCAAAAGAAATAAAAGAACATGTTTATCACAGTTTTTTTGAAAATCAACTCTTAAGGGGGGTTTAGTATGGTTTTTTAGATTGGAATACGGAAACTATAATGTATGCTACAGTGATTATTTCTTGACCAGTAGTTATGAAATTTTGTGTGAGCATTAAGCATGTAAATAATAGGAACTTGTTTTAAACTTGTTCCGACGGGGAACCTATGCCCGATTTTTTAATTTGTATTATGTGCTAAAACACTTGTAAAATTTTTTCGAAAAAATATAAAAAATAAATAAAGTTATTTTTGTGTTGTGTCTTGTCGCATTTCACGTTTGATTTTAATCTAATTCTAATCTAATTTTTGTGTTATTTGTTCAAACACTTGTAAAAATTATAAAAAATAAAATAAAATTGAGACTTGTAAATTTTTTCAGAAAAATTGAAACTTCGAAAATTTGACTTGATTTTAAATTCAGTGATATTTGCTCAAACACTTGAATTTTTTTTCGAAAAAAGTTGAAACAGAAAAATTTACTAAATAATACTCACGTACACAAATAAGTTTTCTGTTGTTTTATAACTTTAAAAATGGAGTCTTTGTACAACTTGCAATTTAACAAAAAAAGTGTTATTGAAAGGGCTAGGTTGAATTTTAAGAAATCGCCCAAAGAACGAATCAGTCGTTCTTATATTGACACTAGGCTAGACTCACTTGAGACTACGTGGAATGGTTTCATGAATACGCATGAGCAAATCATTCAAACTGTTACCAATGCTCACGAAAAGGACAAATATTTTACTGAGGACACTTATGATATCACTGAGGAGTTGTACATTAATTATAAAAGTGAATTGAGGGAGGTTTTAGAAAGTATACGGTCGGTGTCTGATGAAAATAGTCAAAGTCAAAGGTCTCAAGTCAAGTCAAGTAAGAATGATAGTGTCAAATTGCCGAGGATAAGTATATCGCCATTTTCGGGCCAGTACTCGGAATGGCCAACTTTCAAAGATTTATTCATTTCGCTTATTGATAAGAATGATACATTGGATGATGTACAGCGCATGCACTACTTGAAGGGCTTGTTGTCAGGCGAGGCCGAACAACTTGTTCGCCACATTCCTGTCACATCATCCAACTATAAAGAATGTTGGTCAATGCTTAAGGGCAGGTACGATAACAAGCGATTTTTGTCTAACTGCTTGTTAAGGCGACTCATGAGTCAAACTAATGTTTCAGAAAACTCAAATGCTATTAAGGGCATGCTGGACACAACTATGGAATGTCTTAATGGTCTGAAAAATCTCGGAATTGACGTCAGTACATGGGACATCATCGTGATTTATATTGTCAGCGCGAAATTAGATCCCGAGTCACGCAAACAATGGGAAACTCAAATCAGTACTTCGGATCAACTTCCCGCACTGTCGCAGTTCAGAGATTTTCTAGAAGCCAGATTTCGAGCTTTAGAATTTTTAGACACAAAGTCCAACAAACCCAAACCCAGTGTGTATGTAAACAATAAGCCAAAGGTGCACCATGTTGTTAATACCGATAACAACACCAATGTAAATGTTGTGCCTTGTCCATTTTGCAACGACAATCATAAAATAGCGTTTTGTAAATTGTTTGCAAAGGAGAGTCACGAAGCGCGTCAAAATTTTGTCCAAAATAAAGGATTATGTTTTAATTGCCTAGGTTCGAATCACTCTATCAAATATTGCCGCCAGAGTACATCTTGTCGAATTTGTAAACGAAGACATCATTCGTTGCTGCATCCCAAATCTGTCCCAACCGTATGCACTAATACTGCAACGGCTGACGTGAAATCAGCTGTGTCTAATATCCAGGCAGCGTTATCAGAAGATCAACAATCTACTTTAAATGTAGCATCTCATTTTTCAAAGGAGCAGTCAGTAGCCACGCAAGTTTTGTTGGCCACAGCACTTGTCGAAGCAAAGACAAGGCAGGGTTCAACACAACTGCTGAGAGTGTTAATGGATCAAGGATCCCAAGCATCCTTCATCACAGAATCAGCAGTCCAGCTACTAGGTCTTAGAAAAACTCCAGTGAGATCCATTATTTCAGGTATAGGTGGTGAGAAGAGTGCTTTAGCCTCCGAGTATACAGTCACAGTGACTATTCACTCACACCTAGATCCCAATTTCAGTCTTCAAGTCCATGCATATGTACTGAGTAACATAACGTCACTCTTACGATCGGAGAAAATCCTGCAATACAACTGGCCGGAATTAGAAACCGTTAGATTAGCGGATCCAGAGTTCCACACACCAAACAAAATCGATATTTTGCTTGGTGCTGAGGCATACGGCCAGGTCTTAAAGGAAGGGTTAATTCAAGGTCCACCAGGCTTACCCGTGGCTCAGAACACAGCCTTTGGTTGGATTTTATCCGGGAAGGTTCCTTCGAGTAGTGACACTATCCATTGTCACCATGTTGCAATTACGTCTCAAAATCATACTGATGACAATATGCTTCTGAAAATGTTTTGGGAGATCGAGTCTGTTATCCCCGGAACTCAGAAGAAGATTCTATCAGAAGAGGAGTCGCGATGCGAAGAAATTTTTGCTCAAACTACTCGCAGGGATGGTGACGGTCGTTACGAGGTGAAGCTTCCATTCCGTGATGAGAATCCACAATGTCAGTATGGGAACAGTAGAGACCTCGCAATCAAAGGATTTCTGCTTCTTGAAAACAGGTTCAAGAAGAATAGAGAATTGGCAATGCGTTATTGCGAAGTATTTCACGAATACATCGACCTTGGCCATGTAGAACGCGTACCAGATGATGATCCCAAGTTATCTTCAGCAGTTTATTTGCCACACCATGCTGTCGTACGCGAAGACAACTAAGGTCCGAATTGTGTTTGACGCTTCTATGAAAGGTTCGAACGCAGTGTCTCTCAACGACCATCTAATGGTAGGCCCTATGCTGCAATCACCGTTACGTCACATCATTATGAGATGGAGAATACACCCCATAAGTATCTGTGCTGACATCGTAAAGATGTACAGACAGGTAAAGGTCTCTCCTGAAGATGTCGATTTTCAGAGAGTAGTATGGCGTGACAATCCGGAATCTGAAATGAAAGAATATAGATTACTAAGAGTTACCTTTGGTACGTCGTCAGCGCCTTACCTTGCGGTGAAGACTCTGCAGAAGATAGCAGTCGATGAAGGTGCACGATGTCCCGAAGTAGCTGGAAAGGTAAAAAATGATTTTTATGTCAACGACCTCATGACGGGTTGTCAGACAGTTCAAGAAGGAATCACAATACGTAAAGAAATGTCAGAGTTACTTACCAAGGGAGGATTCCATTTGCAAAAGTGGGTGAGTAGCTGTAAAGAGTTAAATGAGGAATTTTCAGATAAAAGACAGGATAGGATGAAAGAAAAGGAAGGGGATGAAGGAAGGAAGGATATTAAAATAGATGACGTGATAAAAATCCTAGGGATATGTTGGAATCGTGAGTGCGATGAATTCCAATATGCAGTAAAACTTCCGCCCCAACAAACTCCAATCACGAAAAGAAGAGTCATATCTGACATCTCCCGATATTTTGACCCGTTAGGTTGGGCGGCACCATGTGTCGTCACTTCCAAAATATTTATTCAGAAGCTTTGGCTTTCGGGCTTAGATTGGGACGAAGAGCTTACACCGGAGTTAATAATGGAGTGGCAGACTTACCGTGACAATTTAGAAGAGACGAGCAGATTCAGTGTTCCTAGATGGGTTAACACAAGCGCTGATGACGTGTTAGTAGAGCTGCATGGATTCTGTGACGCCTCAATTTCGGCTTACGCGGCGGTTGTATATCTTCGAGTTATAGACAGAAGTAGAGACATAAAGATAAGTCTGATCACTTCTCGCACGAAGGTCGCACCTGTAAAACAACAATCTGTTCCTCGGCTAGAATTGATGGGAGCAGTATTGGTGTCTGAGTTAATATCAGAGGTGGCCGAGGTGATGAAGATCCCGCAAAGCAACATCCACGTCTGGACTGATTCAACAGTTGTCTTGGCTTGGCTCAGTAGCCATCCAAGCCGCTGGACTACCTTTGTAGGTAACAGAGTTTCTGCCATTCTCTCCCATTTTGACAACACTCACTGGGCCCATGTCCAGTCATCTCACAATCCAGCAGACCTAGCCTCGAGAGGATTAACTCCTCAAGAACTGTCATGCAATGTCTTGTGGGCTCAGGGACCAACGTGGCTAAAACAGGAGACAATCGAATATTCAAGACCCATGTCTATAGCTACGAGCATGGAACAACGATCAATTAAGACCCATGTGGTCACTGAGAACTCACAAACTGATCCTATGTGGACTAAATTTTCAACATTGCAGAAGCTAGTGAGAGTAGTCGCTTACTGTAGAAGAGTTTTAAAGTGGAAGAGACAGGAGAGAGATTACGAAACCTATTTGGATGAGAAGGAAATAGAAGAAGCCAAAAAGGTTTGCATAAGACAAGTGCAAAGTCAAGAATTTAGTGAAGAAATCAAGGATATAAAAAGAACAGGTTATGTAAAGGCAGGAAGCAAGTTGAAATCCCTTTGCCCAGTTATTGATGATGACGGGATTCTACGCGCAAGTGGCCGTGTAGAGCGAGCCAATTTAGAAGAAGATAGCAAACATCCGATCATCCTGCCGCATTGTAGTCACTTCACTAATTTGGTAATTGATGAAGCGCATAAACGGACCTTACATGGAGGACAAACTTTAATGTTAAGTCATTTGCGTACGAAGTATTGGATAATTTCAGCCAAAACTCTTGTTAAGGCACACGTACGCAAATGTGTTGTATGCAAACGGTATTCAGCTAAAACTCAAACCCAGTTAATGGGACAACTACCGTCTTGCAGAGTCACACCAGCGAGACCGTTTCGACACGGTGGCGTTGATTTTGCCGGTCCCATTAACATTAGGACTTCCAAGGGTCGAGGTCATCAGTCCTACAAGGGCTATGTATGTGTTTTTGTGTGTATGGTGTCTAAAGCCATACACTTGGAAGCCATTAGTGATTTGACCTCCCAAGGATTTATTGCGGGATTTAGGAGATTCGTTTCTCGGCGTGGATTCGTTAGTGACATGTGGAGCGATAACAGAAAAAACTTTATCGGTGCGTCGAAAGAGCTTCAGCACTTGGTTACGATAGAGAAGTCTTCCGCAGCTGCAGACATACGCGAATGGCTAGGTAATAATGGTACTTCCTGGCACTTCATTCCTCCTCACGCCGAATTTCGGAGGGCTTTGGGAGGCTGGCGTGAAGTCCACGAAGTATCATTTGAAGCGTGTGATAGGTGACTCGACACTCACCTATGAGGAGATGTCTACAGTCTTGACACAAGTCGAGGCCTGCCTCAATTCAAGGCCTTTATCAATGATGCCTGACAGTCCTAGTGAACCTACTCCTTTGACTCCAGGTCATTTTTTAATTGGAGAGCCTCTTCTAACGGTGCCTGACAGAAATTATGAAGACGCCAATCTTGGTTGTTTGAGACGATGGCAGCTGACGCAGCGCATGGTGCAGTCATTCTGGCGACGATGGTCTGAAGAGTATTTGACACACCTCTTACAGTGCCATAAATGGGTCAAACAAGTTCCAGAACCAAATGTGGGGGACTTAGTTTTAGTTAAAGAAGATGGCTTGCCTCCTGCAAGATGGCTGATGGGTAAAATCATCTCAAAACATCCAGGTGCTGACCAGATTACTCGAGTCGTGACTCTCAAATGCAACGGTACAGAAATTAAACGGCCTGTGTCAAACTTTGTATATTACCTGTTAGTAACTAGCTATAGTTGTCAGTAACTTTGTTTTTATATGTAACTTCATTATTGAAACTGTATTCATGTTGAATGTAATTCGATGCCCCCATCTCAGGGTGGGCGGTTATATATTTGTATTTTATGAAGGACATAAACTGATGTCCTTGGTGGGCGGTATGTCCAAACTTCACCATTTATTTTTTAGTTAGTTAAACGAGTTGCGTGAGTGTTAATTTCTCTAAAATAAACTAGATGGCGCCACAGGAAAAGTTAGCACGCGCAAGCGTTTCATTCGTGGGCCATCTAGTACTTTTGATATCGTAATATGTTGGTGGGAAAAATTTGTGCTCATTCTTTGTATAACGCAATAAAAGAGGTGTTATAAATCAAGTGCAGTTTTTCTTCGTATCACTGATAGTATTATCAGTTATCACTGATAACGCATCTTATCAGATAAGGCAGAAGGCAGATTTGGACGAAACAAAAGTTCAGAAAGGATTAGGAAGTTTATTATGTGGCCTAGGACTCTACAAAGCATTTTTTAGAATACCATCATGTCAACCCATGTACAAACCAGTTTAAGCTGAGCCTTGTGCACAAAGGCTCCGGTATGTTCCGTGGTTCAACTTATAGTGGACATGTATATTTTTTCCTAAATTGCGTCATAACTTCAATATTACTGGACCGATTTTGATGAAACAAAGCCTATGTGTAGCGCCGGACTCCACAGAACATATTTCAAAAAACTGCATTCAAATTAGTGCCCTAGTTTCTGAGTTTATCCCGGACAGACAGACAGACAGACAGACAGACAAAAATTTTAAAAATTGTATTTTTGGGTTCTGTTGCTACCATATACTCCTAAAAAAATAGATTTTCAAATATATCTTAAATGTACAGTAACCGCTTCGTTACAGTTTTATTATAAGTATAATGTATAGACATAGATTAGGATTAGGAAAGGATTAGGAAGTTTATTATGTGGCCTAGGACTCTACAAAGCATTTTTTAGAATACCATCATGTCAACCCATGTACAAACCAGTTTAAGCTGAGCCTTGTGCACAAAGGCTCCGGTATGTTCCGTGGTTCAACTTATAGTGGACATGTATATTTTTTCCTAAATTGCGTCATAACTTCAATATTACTGGACCGATTTTGATGAAACAAAGCCTATGTGTAGCGCCGGACTCCACAGAACATATTTCAAAAAACTGCATTCAAATTAGTGCCCTAGTTTCTGAGTTTATCCCGGACAGACAGACAGACAGACAAAAATTTTAAAAATTGTATTTTTGGGTTCTGTTGCTACCATATACTCCTAAAAAAATAGATTTTCAAATATATCTTAAATGTACAGTAACCGCTTCGTTACAGTTTTATTATAAGTATAGATAGATAGATATAGATATAAAATTAAGTCCCAAACAAAAATGTATATAGATTATGTAATTTAAGTTACGCAATTGTCGCATTCTATGAGCTGTACTTTTATTCTTAAAAAAATCCCTAGCCTGCTCATACATGTGGCGCCATCTTTCCCCCCGGTGTCGTACTATTTTGGCTCGTGGCAGACTGCGAATCGATCGCAACTCGACGCATACTATATCACCCGCGTCTGTAAATCGATTTGCGGCACATAATACACAACGAGTTTCGGCTGCGTCCCACAGAGGGCGGGACCTGTCCAAACGAGTGGATGCGGTGAGGCGTGGGCTTTGTAATCAACGGACATTTATTTGTTAAAACCTGCTATTGTGACCAGCGTCTTTTTATTCTCTTTAACACTGTCATTCACCATTGAGTAATATTTTATAGCTTATATTGTTGATGCGACGTATTTTTATACGTTTATTTTATGTGTTTTGTGATTTTAAATGAAAAGTAATTTTATATTTTTTGACATTTTCGTTGAGTATAAAGTTTCTTTTTTATATCCTTTCTGATTGACTAAATATTATTAAGTAAATATTTTTAAACTGTTTTTAAAATCTAAACGATTTTACATGAATTATTGAAATTGAATGAAGTAGTCTTTCTTACGCATTATTTCAATTTTGTCTTTCTGTCTGTCATATTGTTGCTTTATAAGAGTTTGAACAGTAGGTACATACATTCTTAGTAAGATGACTAGTCCATCACGAGCCCCTTGCCCATATTGCCTCAATTCTTCTAAATTATATGTAGTACCCCACGGGCTTCGGGTTCACATCGGCCGTATGCACGGCGACATTTCCCCGCGGACCTCCGCGACACCCCCTCCCCCTGCAGGGGCCCCGCCTCCGGTAGGATCGACGGTAGCGGCTCCTCCCGATATCTGTTTAGAGGACCTGTCCTCTCTTAAAGGAAAGATTCGAGTCCAGAGACATGTGCCCAAGGGCGCTAGATGCTTAGCGGCAGGGAAATTAGCATCCGTTATGGACCGTTGCGTCCAATCGAACAGCATTCAAGACTGGCTATCTTTACTTTCCTTCGCATATACAGCCCTTAGAATACCCGATCAGGGTGACAACAAATCCCTTACAGCCAAAGTGAAACAAAATATATTGAAGGACGATTTCACTTATCCGTCTGACGATGGTTCGCCAAAAACTTGTAACTCGCTTTATCAGGCTGTTCAGTCAAAGGTTTTTGAAGGAGATCTCAGGGGCGCCGCACGCCTACTCACCTCAGACTGCGTTTTCGCTCCATCGGACGGGAATACAATAGCCGCCCTCAAGGACAAACATCCCGCACCATCCCGTCCACCGCAGCCAAATCTTCTTCCAGCTCCCGACTCGCAAACACCTTGCCTCGCCGTTAAAGTGGATGAGGTGGCGGAGGCCCTGAATTCTTTTCCCCATGGGTCAGCACCCGGCCTCGACGGGTTGCGTCCGGAACACTTAAAGGAGCTCGTATCTCCCTCAGCGGGGGATAATGGCCCGAGACTGCTGTCGTCTCTGTGGAAACTCTGCAACTTTTTGCTGGAGGGTAAATTAAATCCACTAGTATGTCCCTTCCTGTACGGGGGGTCACTGTGTGCACTCCAAAAAAAGGACGGCGGTATCCGACCAATTGCTGTAGGCAACACCTTACGGCGGCTGGTGGCCAAGCTTTGTTGCCGAGCAGTCAAGGCGAGTATGGCGGCACACCTTCAGCCTCACCAGCTCGGTTTCGGCACACCCCTGGGGTGCGAAGCGGCAATTCATGCTACCCGGGCGTTTGTCATGCGGGAGGATAGGGTTGACATTCTCCTTAAATTGGACATCCGGAATGCATTCAATAGCATTGACAGGGAGACAATGTTGGCAGAAGTCCGGGCTTTAACCCCGTCGATCTTCCCATTCCTCAATCAATGTTACTCGGCCCCAAGCAATCTAACATTCAATAACGAATGTATACTATCACAAGTTGGGGCCCAGCAAGGGGACCCTTTAGGCCCTCTGATCTTTAGTTTAGCCATACACAAAGCCATCACCTCCCTTGAATCCCCACTCAATATATGGTATTTAGACGATGGCACTATCGGTGGAAACCCAGAGACAGTGGAGAGAGACGTCAGGGCCCTGTTCCCAGCCTTTAAAGAGTTGGGGTTAGAGGTTAATTCCGGGAAGTGTGAATTCTTCGCCTGCAGCTCGGTGGCTGCGGAATCGGGGCCTAGGTTTTCGTCACTGATCCCAGGACTTAGGATCGTGGATCGGCATACGCTGAACCTGTTAGGTGCCCCCATTTTTGGTGAAGGTATACCAGAGAGCATGCACTCTAAAACTCAGATTCTTTCTTCTCTGGGTGGTCATTTTAAGAACTTACCTGCGCATGTTTCGCTGACACTCCTCAGGTGCTGCTTTGCTATGCCCAAAATAACCTACGTTGTGAGGACGGCTCCAACGTGGAAGTACCCCGACGAAGTGCTTAACTTCGACAAAACGTTAAAGGGGTTATTGGAAGAGACCCTAAATGTCTCCCTCAACGAATCCCAATGGTGCCAAGCAAGCTTACCGGTGCGTCATGGGGGTTTGGGAGTGCGCCGGCTGCAGGAGATTGGCCCCGCCGCTTTCTTGTCCTCTTCGTCAGGTGTTGTGGAGCTTGTTGCTCACATTATGTCTAGCAATGGTGACATGGTCCGCATCCCTTTCGCCGATGAGGCCCTCAGCGTCTGGTCTTCTCTCAGCTCAGGAGCTAACCCTCCCGAAAAGCCAACGACGCAGAGAGGTTGGGATGACATCGTCGCAAAAAAAATCTTTTGTCAGTTGCAGGACGATAGCGTGGGCATACATTCAGCTCGCTTGAATGCAGCCGCTAGGCCGGAGTCCGGGGCTTGGATGCATGCCTTGCCGTCTCCTCAGATGGGTACGCTCCTCGACGACGACTCTCTTCGTGTGGCCGTAGGTCTGCGGCTTGGGTGCGCCTTGTGCGAACCTCATGCGTGTGTTTGTGGTGCGTGGGTCGACGCGTACGGCCACCATGGTTTGAGTTGCATCAAGTGCGCGGTACGGAGGCCCCGACATCATGCTCTGAACGAAATTCTTAGGCGAGCCCTGGTTGATGCAGAAGTTCCCTGCATATTAGAGCCTCCTGGTCTGTCTCGTTCCGACGGCAAACGCCCTGACGGCCTTACGCTGATTCCCTGGCAGAGAGGACGCTGCTTGGTGTGGGATGCTACTTGCGTGAGCACCTTCGCCACGTGCCATCTGTCCGCTTCTCAGCAAGTAGCCGGTGCGGGAGCTGAGGCGGCAGCAAAGGCAAAACGCCGCAAATACGCAGGTCTGGAATCGGCGTACGAGTTCGTCCCGTTTGCCGTCGAAACTGCGGGCTCGTGGGGGTCTGATGCCAGGAAGTTCGTGGCCGAGTTAGGGCGTCGGCTAAAGGAGAGAGGTCGGGACCCGCGGTCGGGACATTTTTTAGCCCAACGCATCTCGCTAGCGATCCAGCGGGGAAATGCCGCCAGTTTGATGGGCACTTTTAGAAGCGGGGTCGATCGCGATGGACTCCTTATTTAGTTTTTAAGTTTTTGACTCGCGCGTGCCTATGTACGTTCTTCTTATGTAAAATTTGTCTGACCATTATATAATTACATATAATACATAATGTACCTAATATTATATAATATACAAGAAAAATTTTTTCGCCGCTCGCTTGATGGCTAGCACAACGCTTCACCAGAACAATTATTGCAGTGCCACCTGCCGCCTGAATACCATAAAAAGCAATGCGTAGCGTAGAGACATCAGATATTAAGTCTCATATGCCCAATGATTTAACTGGCTACAATGTCCTTCAAACTGGATTATATTAACGCTTGCGCACTATTGCTTGGCGACAGAATGATTGGCAAAGCTGTGGTAAAGTTTGTATGATATATTTTTATTTTAGGTTGATTCAATCAAAACTTGGTACAAATAAACTTTAAAATAAGTTATAAAACATATTTTTTATACCTACCTACCTTAAGAAAGTGTGCAAAGGAGTTATAAAGTTTGTATGTATTTCATTTTAGTTCGATTCACTCAAAACTCGGTTCCAAAATGTAATATAATAAATAATGTAAGAAATAATGTAATATATGATATAATACATAATGTAATATATAAAAAAAAATTCGCCGCTCGCCTGATGGCAAACACAACGCCTGACCACAATTAACAAACTTAATACCATTAAAATCACTGCGGAGAGCTGCACCCCGAGACATCATATCTCATAGTCAAGTATACCCAGTAATTTTGCTGGCCGCAATGCCTTTCAAACCGGAACTCAGTAATGCTTGCGCACTACTGCTTGGTGGCAGAATAACTGGCAAAGCTGTCGTACCTACCCAGACGGCCTGCCGCACACGAGAGACCTAACTCAGTTTAAATCCTAATCCTAATAAGTAATATTATAAATGCAAAAGTGTATGTGTATGATGTTTTCATTCACTCAAATCTCGGTACAAGTAAAATACAAAATAAATAGTAAAAAACTTTTTTTCTAAACCTCTGTAAGGGGTGCAAATGAGTTCTAAAGTTTTTATAAAAAAATTGTATTTCTTGGTTCGATTTAATTTTATTTCACTAAAACCTCGGCTTAAATAAACTATAAAGTAAATAATGAATTATGTATTTAATATTTAACAAAATTACCATAAAGTTTGGGGTGTGCAATAGAGTTCCTAACTTTATATGGAAAATTGTATTCCATGAATCGAAAAATTAGACAATCGGTGATGGGGCATGCCTGTTTAGGCAATTTCGTATATTTTATACGGCAACCCATATTTGGCACGAGAAATACGAGAACAAATCGTCGAACACGTGCTTAACAATTGAAACGAGTTCGCAAATACAGAATCATGATAGATTCGGAAAAAATCATACGCAGCGCAGCCGAGCAGCCGACTACTTTTCTTACTTGCGACACATCAATTTCCACGCGGGCGAAGCCGCGGGCATCAGCTAGTTATAAATAATAAAAACAACCTAACAAAAGTGTAACAATTGGCGGTCTCTTCAATTTTAATCAATTGACTAGACTCCACTATTACCTACTAGAGTAGTCATTGGATCAATTGATATTATTGCTTTTTATTAGAACTGCGTGCACACGCGAAATATAGAGGACCTATTAGGTATTTTTTCCGCACAGCAGAAAACGATCAGTTTCATAACATTTTAAATGTTCGATATATTTCGAAAGCTCAAAAACAATTAGCTTCGGTTTCGGTGACTAGTAAAATATCCATTCAAGTAAGTTGATAACCATCAGTGTTTGGTAGCATCAGTCTCAACTTAGATTATAGAGTATGTTACATCAAAATCGCTTCAGTGACTACAGCTTGACTTCTTACGCGCTCTGATATGATGTGGGGAGGTCTTGCTAAGATGTTGGAAAAATTACAAATATGGACTTCCTCTGTCGTCCACGCGGACGATAACGAGGTGAAGTGAAACGCTTCCTGCGCTGATTCTTAATACCAAGGTTTTTTCAATTCAAGAAGAAACAATAAATCAGTTTATTTAATGGTTGCAGAAAGCAAACTGACTTCAAATCTCGTTTAGCGCTGATGGGAAGCTTATTTAAAAGTTAGAAAATAGTTTTTGCTTCGTTCAAGTAATAACTAGTGGCACTCGAAACACAATTACTAGTTCGGGATAGATTCAAAAGTTTTCAGTAAACCTTTTTATGCAAATAACCTCATATTGTAGAATAGAATAACTCTTTTATAACACCAAAATACAGAAATAATTAAAAATTAAATAAACAACTATGTTAATGTCACAATGGGCGGTCTTATCGCTCAAAGCGATCTCTTTCAGACAACCCACAAGTGAAGGAATGTAGACAAAAATATATATGGACGGTGTATTGTATTGTAATAACAAAACAAGCTGCAGGCCATATGACAGGCACTTCTGCCCATGACAGCTGCATGGCCATACAAAGCTTCGAATTACTTCGATGATCGAGTTTAACAACAAGACCTTTCCAGCTTATACCAATTTCTTAGAATCAGCTGAGCCAGTTTCCAGAACCATGACTTTCTTAAGTTATGAGCGGATTTAACACTCGCTCACAAAACGGTGAAGAAAAACATCGTGAAGAAACCGGCATGTGAATTAATCACAAAAATTCAAGAACATGCGACACTCACCAAGCCGCACTGGGCCAGCGTGGTAGATTATGGCCCATACTCTCTCTATGAGAGAAGGCCCGTGTCCCAGCAGTGGGAAGTCAAGGGCTGATGATGATAATATAATGTAATAACTCGTTTAGCTTTAACTGATAGTCCAGTCATTTGGTAGTTTTACCTGGAAAGTTTTCCGGGACTTTTAAAAATTGGTAACTTTATAGATTTTGATGTGCTCTTTCCGAATTTCAACTTAGCCACCTCGTATTTTGGCCGCTCGCGCCGCATTATTGGAAAATGGCGCCTAAAAGTATAATAGAGCACATCAAAATCTATAAAACTACCAATTTTCAAAACTCCCGGAAAACTTTCCAGGTAACCACTATTTTTCGAACCAAATGACTGTACAATGAGGCACATCTCAGAAGGTAGAAACTAAGCATTGAAAAAATTAAATCTTGATTTATCCGTCTATTTTAAGTAACAATAACAGTCGCGCGGAGTGACGCATAGCGAGCGCACGTATCGCGATAAGGTCATTGTCGCCGCGTCAACTTTTTTATCATCTACCCCTGCGGATGTATTAAAAATGGATGAAGATGATTTTGGATTGATTTCTAGTGTTAGAAGTGATATGAGTGAAGAGGAGATACAGGGAAGTGAAATCAACTCTTAAATGAAACAGGGTAAAACATTATTAATAAATCACAGTATAATATTTAAACAGTAACACAATTATTCATACTTATCCGAACAGACGTTAACACTAATTTATTGCTATAATTTCACAGATATCAATTCACTTATAAAAACGCCGTCTTATTTCTCTTCTGGATATTACTGAAGTACCTATTACTGTAGCACCTCTCGCATTCATCCTTTTTATAACAAGTATCTGCGCTCCCCACCATTGTTCAACGGTATTTTACCCGTGGACCAATGACGGCGCAGATACCTGTCATTGGTTGATATTGCAACAGTGGCGCCACCTACTTCAGTAAACTCTAAGATCATTCAAATCAGTACTCATACAATTAGTTCCTAAGATAAATCATAGATGGCGTTCGTGCGGCGACAACATTTCTAACATAAATTATAGATGGCGTTCATGCGGCGACAACATCCGGCCGTCCTGCATACGCAGCCGTCCTCGGGTAGCGTCACAGTCTGGTGCAGTTGCTGGGAACAATATTGCACACATAAATAACATCATAATGTATACAATCAAAAATATAAACAGATGAAATAACAATTGAGGTAATTTTATTTTTGTGCGTTTAGATCTGCCATTTAATCGATGGCCCATTGACAAAAACCAGCACAAAATATAAAACCTATATAAGTTATTTCATCGATTGTCAACGTATAAAATGCACTATATTATATACACTATATACACTATATTGGCATTAAATTTGGCACCAAACTTTTCCCTCGGCGGTCAGTTTATTAAGACTTGTAGCTTTCTCTAGCGGATGCCTTTGGCCAAACCTAGGTACGTTGATACAAGTCGTAATTGTAAAGATTGTATGTAATGATAGCACGCTCGCACTGTCATGACCATCATTACCTTCATCTTTTGCCCAAATACCAATATATGTGGAGAAGCAAATGCACTTGACAGATTATAATAGTATAATAAACATATTTATGACCAGTAATTAGCAACAAAATGTATCACAAATACCTGAAAACATCCTGGTTATTCTTACGCAACTCATAAGTCCACATCATTCGTCCAATTCTGCTAGTCGTATCCAGGGTTTCATGTTTTCAACACAAGTAGTTCCTTCGTAACGTTTGGAAGTTCTTTCGGCGCCTCGCATGTCTGTAACTTTGTAACGGTCGTGGCCAAGTACTTCAGTTATTTGAAAAGGACCTTTAAATATAGGCAGCAACTTTGTACTTTGGCCATCATTAGCCTGGTAGGTATTTTTATCACCACTAAATCGCCGACAATATACTTGCGAGCTTCTTTACGCCTGGAATCAAATGTTTGCTTCTGCTTGTCAGCATTAATTTGGATATGATCACTAACACTTTTGCGTAACTCCGTAACGTCAACAGGTATTTCTTCAGTATCATTTACAAATTTATCAGAGTCAGTTTGAAGTCTGTAGCCGAAAAACACTTCGCTGGGTACTGCCGAAGTAGTCTTGTTGATAGTACTATTGATACCTTGTTGGATACTTGGAATATGTAGGTCCCATTTATTGTTGTCTGTACTAGCACCTTTGCTGCGCAGAGCGTCGAGAATCGTTCGGTTATAACGCTAAACTTGACCGTTTGATCGAGGTACAGCGGTTGCTATTACGTGTTGCCGAATGTTTTTATCCTTACAATAGTTCACAATCAAATGAGACGTAAATGCACTACCCGCATCACAAATAAGTCGTGTTGGATTGCCAAACACCTTGAATATTTTATTTAGTTCGTTAACGACCACATTACTTTTTGTGTTGCGGACAGGTGATATGAACACAAATTTAGTAAATGAATCTACAGCTACTAATAAGTAGGTATTTTTATGTGTAGTTTTTACAAAAGGACCCAAATGATCAATATGTAAGGTATGAAAGGGCCTAGCATATTTTGGAATGGAGTACAACTGACCTTCCTTTTTACCGTGGACACTCTTTGAATAAATGCAATTCAAACAGTTTTTTATATATTTAGAAACTACTTTTTTCATTTTAGGAAACCAATACAATGACTTGATTCTTTCAATTGTTTTATCCACGGCAAAATGACCTAAATCATCATGATTAGCTCTAATAACCTGCCAAATACACTGCTTAGGGACAAGCCATCGTCTGCCATACTCAGTTCTGCGATAAATTTTATTGCCTAGTAACTCATATTCGTTAAATATGTTTTGATTGGACTCGGCATCTCCTGACTCTAATATATCTCTGATGCTACATATGCTCGGATCTTGAAGCTGTACAGACAATAGCCAATCTCCTTCTGTAATAACCATCACACTTTCATTGGATGTCGACACAGGTGGATCGCTTACGGGGTTTCTACTTAAGGCGTCAACGTGTTGCATCTGAGTGCCCGGTCTATGTAAAATATCGAAAGTAAACTCTTGTGTTAGTAAAACCCACCTACCTATTCGGGAATTCACTTCTTGTTTGTTCATAGTGTATCGTACCGCGTTGCAATCGGTTATGATTGTGAAATAAGCACCTAGTAAAATGTGACGGAATTTATGTAAAGCCACAACAATAGCCAAAAATTCTAATTCGAAAGAATGGTATTTCTTTTCTTCGTTAGAAGTTTGTCTACTGTAAAAATGTATAGGTCGTTCACCAACATCAGTGCGCTGCGTTAAGATACATCCTACTCCTTCTCGACTAGCATCAGTATACAATGTGATGGGTAGTTTTGGATCAAATATATTCAGCAAAGCGTTTTGTGTCAATTCTTTCTTCAAAATACTAAAAGTACGTTTTTGATCTGAACCCCATTCCCACACAGTGTCTTTCTTTAAAAGGTTGGTCAAAGGTCTAGACAATAGAGCACAATTCTTGATAAATTTTCGAAAGTAATTTATAAGTACCAGAAACTGTCTTACTTGATGTATGTTTTTAGGTTCTGGATAATTCTCAATTGCCTTTAACTTTTTGCTACCTGGTCGAACACCTTCTGACGAAATTTCATACCCTAGAAAATTGACCGACCTCTGAAAGAAGTGACACTTTTCTAGATTTATAGTTAAACCGTTGTTTTGCAAAATGGAAAGAACTGTTTCTAATAATTCAACGTTCTCTTTAACCGATTCTGTGGCTATTACGAGGTCATCCATGTAACATATGACTCTACCAAAACGCAATTTTCCTAAAACTGTGTTCATCAACCTTTGGAATACTGACGGCGCATTACAGAGGCCAAAAGGCATTCGTAAGAACTCATAATGGCCGTCAGATGTTATAAACGCAGTTTTAGGTATAGAACTCTCATTTACATTAATGTGATAGTACCCACTTTTTAAATCGAGTGAACTAAAATATTTGCAACCGCGTAACTTATCAATCAACTCATCAACAATTGGCATCGGGTATTTTTCTTTAACTGTTACTTTATTTAAGGCTCAGTAATCAATACATAACCGTTTTTCGCCATTGGGTTTATCTACAAGTAATACTGGACTCGCATACGGAGAACTACTATCCCTAATTATTCCACTTTTAAGAAGATCGTCGACGATTTCGCGGGTAGTAGTTTTCTCTGTCTCCGACATGCGATATGGACGATAACAAACGGGTTTATTTGTTGTGAGTTCTATGTCTAACTCAACACAAGAAGTTTGACCTAAAGAAGTTAAATCTTTCGCAACTACTCGCGGATATTTTGCAAATGTTTCATTCAATTGTAAAATATGTTCGGTGGAATCAGAACTAATCATAGACAATTCTATCAATGCCACTTGTTTACTGCTAATATGACGGAAAGTTAGACTATTTCCTACTCGCGTATACATCAAACTTTTGTCCTCAGTAAAGTTTCTACCTATCAAGATCGGACACCCCGTTAGGTCATCCAAAAGGTACATAATGATTTCTAAAGTCGCGTTATCAATTTTGAGACATACCTTGACTCCTTTAGTAACTACTGAGCTGGAATCTTTTTTAAATCCTGTAAGCAAGATCGGTTCATTTAACTGAAAAGGTGCAAGATTTAACTCTTGTGTCAAAGTTGATGTGATTAGAGAGCATCCACTTCCCATATCAATGAAAGCTTGACGTTTACATCCATTTAACTCCACGTCTTTGTAAAATTTATCCTTAGGACTAGGAGTAGAAATCAATTTGACCTCAGCATCTTTCTCGATCTTTGTTCTTTGTTTGGATCTACATGCAAGCTCTACATGACCGTATCTACTGCATGCGTTACATTTGACATTATCTTTGAGACCACAACTAGTTCTTTTATGGCCAGCCTCACCGCAGCGGAAGCAAATTAAGCTTTGAGTAAATGCGCCACTTGTGGATGGTTCCGAATGACTAGTTGCGTCTATTTTCCTTTCAAAATGCAAAGGTACAGATCGAGAAACATGTCTAGGATTTACTAAACTACTCTGCTTATTTACATGTTTTTGTTCAGGGGCAGAGTACGTTTTGCTATGTAAGAATGAGGCTAGTTCGTCACAATGCCGAAAATTCCCTGCTTCAGCAGCCGTACAAATGTTTTTATCACCTATAGCGCCTACAATTATCGATATTGTATCTTGTTCAGAAAATGACAACCTCATTCTATCAATATGCCCCTTTTGTTTAAAATAAAATTCATATAGTGATTGACCTTCAGAGGGCTTAACTTGCATTAATTCCTTTAGCATAATGTACATATTACGGTTAATTTGAAAAGTCGCTAACAAAGTTTTCCGCCAATGCTTCCACTTCCATTCGGTCCATCGTGTTTCGTTCTTCTGTAGTGAATCATACCACGTTTTAGCAGTGTTACGTAATTTTTGCAATGCTTGATACTTTATAACACGATCGGACCATCCAAAAGCGCGAGCATTAGCTTCAACAACATTAATCCACATTTGTATATCGTCTATTAAAGGGTCAAATTCAGGAACCACTGAAGAAAGCACAACATTTTGACTCACTGTGGGTGACGCACGTCGTGTGCGTTTTACTTTCCTGATCCGTTCTTCATCCGTGCTGCTACTTGATGAACTTGAACTCTCAGGGCTCGGCGTTCGAGCAGAGCTAGACGAGGTATCAGATCTTCGTCTATTTTGGCGCTTCTTCGTGCGCTTACGGCTTCGCGGCATGGCGAGTGGTTCTATAATCCCACTTCTGATGAAATCAACTCTTAAATGAAACAGGGTAAAACATTATTAATAAATCACAGTATAATATTTAAACAGTAACACAATTATTCATACTTATCCGAACAGACGTTAACACTAATTTATTGCTATAATTTCACAGATATCAATTCACTTATAAAAACGCCGTCTTATTTCTCTTCTGGATATTACTGAAGTACCTATTACTGTAGCACCTCTCGCATTCATCCTTTTTATAACAAGTATCTGCGCTCCCCACCATTGTTCAACGGTATTTTACCCGTGGACCAATGACGGCGCAGATACCTGTCATTGGTTGATATTGCAACAGTGGCGCCACCTACTTCAGTAAACTCTAAGATCATTCAAATCAGTACTCATACAATTAGTTCCTAAGATAAATCATAGATGGCGTTCGTGCGGCGACAACATTTCTAACATAAATTATAGATGGCGTTCATGCGGCGACAACATCAGTAACTGATAAATGCTTCGAGTAGACAGCCAAACGGAGTCGACACGACAGGCCTACCCCTCTCGCCAATTTTGCCAAACGTCAAGGACAAAAAAATCCACGACGTTATATAAAACTAGTTGACGCGCATCACGCGCCATTCACCAACTGCCGTAGCGGGCGAAAGAGCTCTTAAAAAAATGCCAAGTTGCAGCATATATTGGTGCAAAAAAATTTCAAGAACATCAAACTACACCAAGGATAACGTATCTTTTCATCTGTATGTATTTTTGTATCTAATAATGCACTAAAATAGCGAAAATTTGAAAATTATTGTCAGTCACATAAACTCACATAGTGTTGCAACTAAATCGAAAAAGTTATATTTCGGATAAAATTTTTAGCTTATTTTTATGTATCTAGGCGGCCAAAGCTCTGTTTTCCTGCACGTTATAAGAAAGTCAAATGAAACTGAAACTATTAATAAATATTGTTTTACATTACAATTTTATATACCTACATGTTATTATTTTGAATAATTGTTGACTCGAAAACTACAGACTGGATTTTAATTTGGTTTTCAGCGTTTAGTATTATAAGTTCCAGCTCTGATTATAGGGTATACAGGTGTGGCAAAAATTTGAGACCTCCAGGGTAGGTACCTTTTCTCTTGTATTGAGAAAGTTTTGTCCTTAGAGTGAAGAAAATATAAACAGCATTTTTGGTATTTTGGCATTTTTTTTGCTGCACTTGTATACATCAAAACCGGTTGGGTTGGTGGTTGGCGCTCTCATATGGGAGGTCTTGCGGAAATGGTCTTTGAAAAAAGACGACTATATTGTCTGTCGTATACGCAGGCGAAGTCGCGGAAAAAAATTACTGTAATGAGTAACTAATGAGAATGACCTAATCGAAAATAGGCACTTATATTATTTGAACAATAGCAACACAGTCAAAAAACCGGAGTGAAATTAGTGCTGGGACAGAACCAATTTAGATATCGATAAAAACAATATGTTTAAAAATATGTCGATAAAAATACAATTGTTGTATTACACTTTTATGACGTTCAAAAGTGCATCGTGCCTGTTTAAATGATATTTGACTTTGACTTCTATTACAGTTCAAAATATGTTAATGACATTAAGCTTTGGGCATGCTCAAAACATTCAAAATACCAACCTTTCTAGTTACTTTATGTCCTGATATTAAAGCTTGCACTTCAGTATTATAGTTAATTCACTGATTTTAAAATGACTATATTAAGCCATTTTTTTCCAAAAATATCAGTCAAAAATTGTTTTTCATAACTGTTTTGCAAAATATAATTTTGACATTTGTTTGTTTACTGTATATGCTTGTGGCGACATCTGCGATAAAGTTTGCCTGTTCTTCCCTATAGAGTAGAAATAATGGAAGAAAGTATTGCAAGAACTATTGTGCCTCGCTAGAATGCTTCTCTAAAGAAGCATATATGTAGATATACAGCAATAGTTCTTGCAACGTTATTTCACGTTATTGCAAGTTTAATTTTAAATCATCGCCTATAGTAATTACATAGACTATCATTATCGTTAGTAATTACATAAAAGACAAAGATGCATGGAACATTCCGCTTGGCAGACAAGTAGCCAACTGGCACATACAAAAACAAACATAAAATATAGTATATTTTATGTTTGTTTAGTTTGTTTAGTCATTGTAATAATTAACGTTCATAAGTGCGTTTGTGATGCCAAAAAATAATAAAGAACTTTCGAACTAACTTTCATAGTTATTATTCTCTTGAGCAACAGAATATGTCATTCAAATGAACAAAAATTCTGTTTTATTTTATTTTTATGTGTCTTCCATGCTTTAGCAGAGTTTATCGATAACACAATATCGATAGTATCAAGCATGAAGTAGTTTACGTGATTGACGTTTAAATATCGTGTACCGATAGAACGTATCTGTGTGTGAATGTGATTGTGTGCGTAAAATTTAAGCTAGTGTTTGCTTCTTTTGTTGTGTGCGTGCATAGCGACGTGATTGAAAAATGCGTTAGTAGTGATCATTTATTTGTGTGCGTTTCCTCGTCCCCCACCGAAAATGACAGACTTTTTGTAATGGGAATGAGTGCGCGTCACCAATCCAGGCTGGATACTTTATCTGAGGATAAATGTACTGTATGCCTCAAAGGAGAAATACGTAGTTAATGCGTGAATGGCTGGCTTAAACATGAATGGACGCTTTAAAACTATTAGAGTTGTCAGTGTCTAAAATGATCTTCCCTCTCTCTCTCTCTGATCGTCCGTCATGGCTGCCGGTTCGTTCTGCACTCTAAGCATTAATAATATAATAATAAATTGTAATCCTTATTTTATTTGTGAATCAGTGACGACGATTGTGCCTCTATATTAATAAGCAATATAGACTGCAATTACTGGACAACCTCATCTTTTATTTCCTGCACGAAACCATCCACCCGGCACATGGTGCGCTGCTTAAATGCTAATAGGTTATTTGGCCCATACAACGAAAGAAGTGCCAAGCCAAGAAGGACGAAGACAATATTAATTGGTGGATGTTCGTTTCGGTGCGGAAAGTATTGCAGCAATGAATAATGAAAATGGAAGCGGTGATGTTGGTGTCTCGCAGCCGCCGCCATCACATACGTCGTCGTCGTCCATGATTATTGGAGGTGCTGGAACAATTGATAAATTGGATGGACCGTCCAACTACAGCGCATGGAAATTCGCCGTGCGAATGGCGCTTATCTTGGATGGTTTGTGGGACCAAGTCGAAGGATCGACGGTAATCGACGCTGCGCGTGATCAACAGGCGTTGGCGCGAATTTGCCTTTCGATCAAGTCGAATTTATACCAATATGTTCGCGATGCCAAAACTTCTAAAGAAGCGTGGAGCAAGTTGAAGGATGTTTTTGAAAATAAGGGCCTTTACCGGCGTGTATTGCTGCTGCGTCAACTTCATAGTATACAGTACAGCGCATTCAACGATATGAATGAATACATTTCTGGTATTATGACCCTCGTTCAACAGCTGGCGGATATTGGAAAAGTGACTGAAGATGAAGAGGTAGCTGAATTATTATTGAGTGGATTGCCCGAGGAATATGACTCCTTAGTTTCTGCGCTGGAGACGGCTTGCATTACTAGCACTTTCAATAGTGAGCTGGTCCGCTCTCGTCTCCTTCAAGAAGCGCATAGGAAAAGTGAAGACTTAATGGTGAACATTAAAGACTCTAAATGTCAGCATAGTATTGCAGTAGCCAATAATGATAAACTTGTTAGTGACTCTCAAGGTGAAGTTCATATTCAGTCAGGGAAAGAGGTAAGACAATTAAAAAAATGTACTTTATGTTCCTAACTTATCCACTAACCTCATTTCAGTCAGTCAGTTAGTTAAAGATGGTCTCACAGTTACATTCGATAGTAGTGGTTGTAATATTTTCGACAAATGTAAAATCACTGGCAACTGTATTGCTCAGGGCTCATGTGTTAATGGGATTTACAAGTTTAATGGTTCTGTGTGTCAGTCTAGTAGTGTTTCGCAATGTAGGTTGCACTCTTTGCTCCTTCGAGATGGGCAGGAGTCACTGAGTGCTGCAGTCGCTACTTCTGAGCCACAACTGGAGATGTGGCACAAGCGTCTTGGCCATCTGAGTTTGTCAGGTATGTGCATGTTGAAAAATCTTGCAAACGGTTTTCAATTCCAGACACAAGATCAGACTCAAGCTTTAGAAAATTGCGTAGCATGTCTTGAGGGGAAGCTATCGGCCGAACCTTTCCCCAAGAAACAAGCAAAACGCGCTAGCAAACCATTGGAGTTGGTGCACACTGACATCTGCGGCCCGATGCAAGAAGCAAGCTGGGGAGGTGCGAAATACCTTGTCACGTTTACGGATGACTTCACAAGAAAAACTTTTGGATATTTAACTGGCAGTAAGTCCCAGGTAATTAAATGTTTTATTGATTTTAAAAATTTGGTCGAAAAGCAATTAGATTTTCAAATAAAATGTCTTAGATCTGACAATGGTGGTGAATATTGTAGTAAACAATTTTCTGATTATTTAAAGAGTCATGGAATTATTCACCAAACTTCTGTTCCTTACACACCTGCTCAAAATGGTGTTGCAGAGAGATTAAATAGGACTTTACTAGAGAAAGCTAGGTCTATGTTGCAGCAAGCGAATCTCTGTAAGCGTTTCTGGGGTGAAGCAGTTATGACTGCAATATATTTAAAAAATAGAAGTCCCACAGTTGCTTTAACAGGATGTACTCCCGAGGAAGCTTGGACTGGGTCTAAGGTTGACCTCAGCCACCTTAGGGTATTCGGCTGTGCTGCTTACTCTCTGATTCCTGAACAAAAGCGCCAAAAGCTGGATGCCAAGGCGAAATGTTATATTTTTGTGGGATATTCTGATACATGTAAGGGTTACAGATTGGCAGATCCATTTGATCCTAGAAAGGTTATTTTATCTAGGAATGAGACATTTTTGGAAAATGTATTTTACAACCAGGCAGCAGAGAGAGCAAAATCAAATGATAAATTTAATAATAATATTATTCCTTATGTATTGAATTCTAATGATATTGAATCTTGTTCTAATGATAATAATTTTAATATTGACATTCACAGTAATAATAATAATTTGAATATTGACAATGTTTCTAATGTATTATCATCAGATTCTAATATCAATGGTATTGTGGTTTCAGATGAGGAGTATTGCACTGGGAGCGAGGTTGATACCAGCCAGGCTGAGCTGTCTGCTGATGAGTCAGGCGATGGGCCAGTGACGTCATCGAGCGAGACTTCAGATGGAGATAGAAGTACTGTGACTACTCCCATCAATGTCACATCTTCTTCTGGTCGTCCTGTGCGCTCAACACGTAATGTTGCTCCTAAGAGGTTTGAAAGTTATGATTTATCTTCTATGTTAGTCCAGGAAAATCCTCTAAACTATGATGAACCACTTACATATCAAGAGGCTATGGCTAGCCCCAATAAGGAAATGTGGCTGGATGCCATGAGGAGTGAGTATCAAGCTTTAGTTGCAAATCAAGTATGAGAATTGGTAGATAGACCCAACAGTGAAAATATTATTAAATGCAAATGGGTGTTTAAAGTAAAGCAGGATGCTTCTGGGAATTTTGAAAAATACAAAGCCCGTTTAGTTGCCAGGGGTTTCTCTCAAAAGGAAGGTATTGATTTTAATGAGACCTTTGCCCCTGTGGTACGTCATTCAACTATGCGAATATTATTTTCACTAGCTAATCAATTAGACCTTGATATTGAACATGTAGATGTAGCAACAGCATTTTTAAACGGTGACTTAAATGAAGTGATATTTATGGAACAACCCTTAGGTTTTTGTGATAACAGTGATAAGGTTTGTTTATTGAAGAAAAGTTTATATGGCCTTAAACAGTCTAGAAGAATGTGGAACTGTAGGATTCATGATTTCTTATGTAAACAAGGTTTTGTTCAAAGTAGGTGTGAACCTTGTGTGTATATAAAAAACACCAATAATGATATGGTAATACTTGCTTTGTATGTAGATGATTTCTATATATTTTGTAGTCCTTCTAGTAATAATAAGAAGGATTTAGTATGTAATTTAGAAAAAGAGTTTAATGTTAAAAATCTTGGTGCTTTGAAAAGCTGTCTAGGTATTAATGTTACTCGAGATAAGGCTAAAGGTGTTCTTAAACTTAGTCAGTCACAATATATTTCTAAATTACTTGAGCGTTTTGGTATGACTAACTGTAAGCCAGTGTCTACTCCTATGCCTGTAAACACTAAGTTAGAGAAGTCAAATGATGTTGACAATTGTTTACAGGATGAAGTTTACCAATACAGGCAATTGATAGGTAGCCTCATGTATCTTGCTGTATGTACGAGGCCTGATATATCTTTTGCTTGTAGCCAACTTAGCCAGTTTAACAACTGCTTTAATATAAGTCATTGGTTGGCTGCAAAACGCATTTTACGCTATTTAGCAGGTACAATTGACTATGGTTTATGTTTTATAAAATGTAGAAATTGGAAATTATTTGCTTATGCGGATGCGGATTGGGGTAATGACATCACAGACAGAAAATCTTATACTGGTTTTGTTATAAAGTTAGGAAATGACTCTATTAATTGGGAGTCGCGTAAGCAGAAATGTGTAGCACTCTCAAGTACTGAATCAGAATATCTTGCAATATCCGATTTATGTAAAGATATCTCTTTTGTTAAAAATTTACTATCAGAGTTCATACCTAAGACAATTGATTGTATTATATATAATGACAACCAAAGTGCACAAAAATTGTTGGAAGCTAAAGAGTATTGCCACAAAAGAACGAAACATATAGACATAAGATATCATTATGTGAAAGACTTAATAAGGGACAATGTAATTTCAGTAAAGTATATGCCTACAGAGAAAATGATTGCCGATGTATTAACTAAGCCGCTCAGCTCTTGTAAACATGATTGTTTTGTGAAACAAATGAATGTTATGTGATATAGTTAAAGTACTTTTTTCTTTAATGTAAGTTTCTTTAATTTTTGGTTGTATGAATCACATGTATAATTTGTAGAGCTGACAAAGTCTTTGTAGAGACTAGTTTTATATAAATTTTTGTAGAAGTCACATGTAGAGTGCCATGTTTGTTAATTGTTATTTTTTTTTGTGTATTGTCTGCAATCCTTATGAGGCATAAGGGGAAGTGATAAATGTACTGTATGCCTCAAAGGAGAAATACGTAGTTAATGCGTGAATGGCTGGCTTAAACATGAATGGACGCTTTATTTAAAACTATTAGAGTTGTCAGTGTCTAAAATGATCTTCCCTCTCTCTCTCTCTGATCGTCCGTCATGGCTGCCGGTTCGTTCTGCACTCTAAGCATTAATAATATAATAATAAATTGTAATCCTTATTTTATTTGTGAATCAGTGACGACGATTGTGCCTCTATATTAATAAGCAATATAGACTGCAATTACTGGACAACCTCATCTTTTATTTCCTGCACGAAACCATCCACCCGGCACATGGTGCGCTGCTTAAATGCTAATAGTAACATCCTATGTGAGCAACAAGTGCTTGGGCGTGAGGAGATAATGTCGATCATCGGCTGCGAGCAACAAGTGCATGAGAATGAAGAGTTAATGGAGATCGTCGACGGCGATTCGCGGCCTTCGAAGAGATTACGTTCTGATGGTGAACAAGATGAAGGGTTTACCCTAGTGCAAAGAAAGGCAAAGCGCGTCGCCAGGACCGCTTCTGTGGTGCTATTCTCTAAGCTCCAACATCCTTGCAACCTTGATTTCAACGTTGCAACAAAGGCGAAGTGTTTATTTGGTATTCGTTAATCTAATCATTTGCAACTAGCGCCCCAACGATGTCGACGGCGTGAGAACGAACTAACCTACTGTCCTACCATAACCTACTGTCGAACATATTTGAGCAAGAATAAAGGTATTTATGTTTAAAGAAAAGAAGAAATTCAAAGCCGTCTGTTTCGATGTAATTATTAGATACAACATATTAATCCTTATTAAATTAAATACGTTAATCGTGAAGGAAATTTTGTATAGATGAAATTTGTCCTTTGAACCATATAAATCGAAACTATAGTTTAGGAGTGTGGTGACGTACCACATGTATGTAGTTAGATATAGGTAGATAGGATTTAATTTGTAAATGTTTGTAGTAGGTAATAAATTGTATTATGTTAATGTCTATTATTTATACCGATTAATAGTAAGACAGTTAGGTAGGTATACATAGCAAATAAGAATTATAATATTAGTTAAGATTTTAATAGAACACTTTAAACTAGGTAAGCGAATAGGCACCTTAGTTCTGTAGCAATAAGGTCTATATGCCGTGGCACATGTCTAGTCGTGACGGTAAGGATCCGAGATACTTCGGTAACTACTGTCACAGATTAGGTAGGAGTTAGTGTGCGGCCAGTGAGAACGGCCATTTTGTAGAACACATTTCTGTACGGTAAGGGAACGACATAGGTCGGTAAATTGCTAAGATTTTGTATGTAAGTAGGTTAAATCTGAAATAAAACACGCTGCGTAGAACTGTGACTTTCATTTGTAACCGAGACCTCCAACTAGTAACTGCTCTGTAACCCTCACCGCTGTAACGCTGTAACCTGTAACCACTGTGACCTGGTAACCGACGAGTATCTTAAACACGGGGTGCCTTGACGCGTAACCTGTCCGGGCACTCCATATTGGTGACCAGCCGAAGAAAAGGAAACACGCAAGGAAATCAAGCATCATGTCTGATAGCGAATCGACGTCGGAAAAGAAGAGCGCAATAGCTTCTGTCTCCCTGCAAGCGCGCATTCCACCGTTTTGGAAAGAAAATCCACGGCTTTGGTTTGCGCAATTTGAAGCGGTAATTTCTACCCAGAAAATCGGTGACGAACAGAAATATAATCTCGTTATTCCTGTATTAGACCGATCAGACATCGAGCAAATAAGCGATATCATACTGAAACCACCCGCTTCGGGCAAATACGAAGTACTCAAGGAGAGGCTCATATCCGTCTACCAGGAGTCAGAACACCGTCAACTTCAAAAATTACTCAGTGGTTTAGAGCTCGGAGACCAAAAGCCCACACAGCTGCTCAGAAAAATGAGGGATCTCGGCGGCAGCACAATTCCAGACGACGCGCTTAAAGTCATGTGGATGAGCCAAATACCCACACAGATTCGCGCCGTGCTATCAGTTAACACCGATTTGTCGTTGAATGGCTTAGCCGCGATGGCCGATAAGATGATGGAGCACACGGAACAACCCTCGATCACTGCTGTCAGCACTGCTTCTTCATGCTTTAGCACCAGTTGCAACGGAAACGCGCAGTTCGAGCTCATAAATAAACAACTAGAAAAATTATCGCTCGAGATTGCAGAGCTGCGCGCGAATAGAGCGGATGGATATCGCCGTCCCTCTCGCTCACGCGAGCGCTGGCGTTCTCGCTCAAGAACGCCGACTGATGGGAAACGCAGGAAACCAGGAGACCCGGACTGGCAATGTAGATTCCATTTCCGATTTGGCGATAAAGCTAGACGATGCGAATCGCCGTGCGCAAAGAGGAAGCAGGAAAACTAAACCAGACATCGACTGTGGCGGGTGTCGATGTGCCTACAAAAAGCCACCGCCTATGCGTCATAGACATAAACACAAGAGAACGATTTTTAGTCGATACCGGCGCAGACATATCTGTATTAGCGGCGAAAAAAAGATGCAACAGCCACTCAGCTTCCACGAATTACCAACTATATGCAGCAAACAATACACCGATACGAACCTACGGAGAACGAACACTAGAACTCAACCTAGGTCTACGTCGAAGCTTTAAATGGACGTTCGTGGTCGCCGATGTCAAAACATCTATACTCGGAGCCGATTTTCTAAGAAAATATAAATTACTAGTCGATTTACACAACCGGAAATTAATAGATGAAGTAACAGACATCAACGTGAATGTTTTCAAAGTAAAGAACAACGATCCTGCGGTCTTCATGATTAACCGCAACCATAGTTATCATGACATCTTGACGAAGTATCCTGATGTGCTCCGACCTCTGTCCACGAAGTTACCGGTGAAACATAGCGTCACTCATCGCATCGAAACAACAGGACCGCCATTATTCGCGCGACCTAGACCATTACCGCCCGACAAGTACAAGGCGGCGAAACTGGAGTTTGAAAAGATGATAGAGATGGGGATCTGTCAACCTGCAAACAGCCCCTGGGCCAGCCCGTTACACGTGGTTACAAAAAAAGATGGCTCACTACGTGTGTGCGGCGATTATCGAAGACTCAACGCGGTAACCGTTCCCGATCGCTACCCGATACCACGCATACAAGATTTCACATATCAGTTGCACGGGAAGACTACATTTTCGAAATTAGACATAAAAACTGCTTATTTTTGGATTCCGATGGATAAAGAAGACGCAATCAAGACTTCAATCACCACGCCATTTGGCATGTTCTCATTCAACTGCATGCCTTTTGGTTTGAGAAATAGCGCACAGACATTCCAACGATTCATGCATGAAGTGCTTCGAGGGCTCGATGAGATAGCATATTGTTTCGTCGACGACGTCCTGATCCATTCTCAAAATGCAGAAATTCATAGAAGACACTTAGAACAAGTACTAGAACGCTTGAACAATCACGGCATCGGACTGAACATAGAGAAATGCGAATTCGGCAAGAACAAGATCGAGTTTCTTGGGTATGAAGTTTCGTCCGAGGGAATTAAGCCTACACAAGACCGGACCCAAGCTATTAGCAACTATCCAAAGCCAAAGACGGTGCAAGAGCTGAGAAGATTCCTTGGCATGGTTAACTTCTATCGCGACTGTTTACCAAACCAGGCCGAGCACCAGCACGAGTTGAATAAATATTTACACAACTGTAAAAAGAACGACAAAACACCGATAGTATGGACAACGGAGGCAGAAAAAGCTTTCGATAAATGCCGACAAAGCATCCTCGAAGCCACCACTTTGACGCACGCCGTTCCAAACGCTCCCCTTTGTCTGATGACGGACGCTTCAGATCGCAGCATTGGCGCTGTACTACAACAAAAGATTGAAAATGTATGGAAAGCGCTCGCTTTCTTTTCAAAAACAATGAGCGAGACGCAAAGAAGATACAGTGTGTACGATCGCGAACTGCTAGCTATCTACACAGCTGTCAAGCATCTACGCCGACTAATCGAAGGAAATAATGTGACCATCTACACAGACCATAAGCCATTGTCGTACGCGCTTACTAAGCCACCAAATTGTAGCGATACGCCAAGACGAGAGAGGCAACTTCACTACATAAGTCAGTTTTGTTCGAGTATTAAGTACATCAATGGACCTCGAAATCAAGTCGCGGACGCGATGTCAAGGATAGAGGAGATACAATCATCACCGATAATCGACTACGAAAAGTTATCCGAAGAGCAAAATACAGACGAGGAATTGAAAAAGTTAAGAGCAAATCCGAACTTAAAATTTGCTGATGTAAATTTGCCAGGCGCAACGAAGGCAATTACATGCGAAACTTCAACAAAGAATCTACGACCATACTTACCTCCAGCTTATCGTTACGTAGCATTCAAAGCGCAACACGATATGAGTCACCCCGGAATACGAACTACGAGGAGAATCATGACAACAAAGTTCTTCTGGCCAGCGATGAACAGAGACGTCGGAAAGTGGGCAAAATCATGCGTGGGTTGTCAGCGCGCAAAAGTTCATCGACATGTCAACAGTCCACTAGGCGAGTTTCCAGAATCGGGAAGATTTGAACACATACACGTAGACATTGTGGGACCGCTACCGCCATCAAGAGGGTACAGATACCTGGTGACTATCATTGACCGATGTACCAAGTGGCCAGAGGCAATACCAGTGGAGAACATCACTGCCGAAACCGTGACCAGAGCTGTATACGAAGGGTGGATAGCACGATTTGGAACTCCTATCCGATTGACTACTGATCGAGGAACACAACTACTTTCCTCTCTATTCACTACATTAATGAAGAAGCTCGGTATCACCCACACGAAGACCACAGCATTTCATCCGCAAGCAAATGGGCAAGTAGAACGATGGCACCGCACCTTGAAAGCCGCTCTGATGGCAAGAGACGTGAATACTAAATGGAGCGAAGAGCTGTACACAGTACTACTCGGTCTGCGAACGGCCATGCGAGAAGACACCAACTACAGTCCAGCCCTGATGACGTATGGGGCAACACTAAGGCTCCCGTCTGATTTCTTCGTACCTACAAAGTCGAAAATCGAAGACGCTGAATTTGTCCGCCGGCTGATGGAAACATGGGCAACACTAACGCCTGTGAAAAGAAAAATAGCAACGAACAAACAACCATTTGTCTTCAAAGATCTAGCATCGTGCAGCCACGTATTTGTTCGAAACGACACCGTGCGAAGTCCATTAAAACCACCATACGATGGACCGTACGAAGTACTAAAGCGCAGTGATAAGTACTTTAAACTGCAGCTACCACTACGCACAACAAACGTCTCAATAGATAGACTGAAGCCGGCGCATCTATGCAACGACGGCGAACCTACACAGACGACGAACACAACGCACACTACAAGCGCAGCAGCTATTCCGGTTTTGACGACGACGGCGCCTACTGACGTCACACCGGCGCCTACTCCACCGCAGCAGTCAGTGCAGCCGTATACCACAAGGTCCGGGCGCACCGTCAAACCTATCGTACGCTTCGCTTGAAGGGGGGTTATGTGGTGACGTACCACATGTATGTAGTTAGATATAGGTAGATAGGATTTAATTTGTAAATGTTTGTAGTAGGTAATAAATTGTATTATGTTAATGTCTATTATTTATCCCGATTAATAGTAAGACAGTTAGGTAGGTATACATAGCAAATAAGAATTATAATATTAGTTAAGATTTTAATAGAACACTTTAAACTAGGTAAGCGAATAGGCACCTTAGTTCTGTAGCAATAAGGTCTATATGCCGTGGCACATGTCTAGTCGTGACGGTAAGGATCCGAGATACTTCGGTAACTACTGTCACAGATTAGGTAGGAGTTAGTGTGCGGCCAGTGAGAACGGCCATTTTGTAGAACACATTTCTGTACGGTAAGGGAACGACATAGGTCGGTAAATTGCTAAGATTTTGTATGTAAGTAGGTTAAATCTGAAATAAAACACGCTGCGTAGAACTGTGACTTTCATTTGTAACCGAGACCTCCAACTAGTAACTGCTCTGTAACCCTCACCGCTGTAACGCTGTAACCTGTAACCACTGTGACCTGGTAACCGACGAGTATCTTAAACACGGGGTGCCTTGACGCGTAACCTGTCCGGGCACTCCATAGGAGATAACGTGAAATGAATGAATGCCTATCTATAGTAACGGCACAGTTTATTTAATAGTTTGTATGAAGCTGTAACCATTTGCCGGTTTTCTATGTATTTTAACCAAATCTCGTAAACTACACAACTTATGAAGCTGAAATTTTCAGAGGAGGTTCCCGGTAGGGTGTCCGTATGCGCCGAGAAAGGACAAATTCACAGGGCCGGATCGAGGTGGTGAAACGGGGGTTCGAAGGTTAAATATATGAAATTTTCATGTTTTTTCAAAGAAAAGTATTAACTCTATATCTAGTATCGAGTAGCACTTGTAATTACCCGTGATCGACTCATACACGCCGACCCGCTAGAGCGTCGACGAATGGCTGAAAACTCGATTTGAAAGTGTGGCAAAAAACACAATATTTTACGAAAACGAAACGCCCCCGGGGCGTTCAAATTTTTGTTTTTTTTATTTTTTTTATTTATTATACACTGCAGGATACTGAAAAAAATTTTGTACTGCAAAAAGACGGGTACGGCAAAATCGCTCGAACAAACCGATCGTCCAAATTAGGGTCCGACAATTTAAAAATTTTGTGTTGTAATTTGTGGCGGCCATCTTGAATTTTATGCCATTTTTTTTTCAAAAATCGTAATCGGCGCCCCCGTTTTACTCGAAAATGAACCCGATATTGTCACGTGACATGGACATTTTCGAAGATACGACCGCCATGATGGCCGCCATTTTGTTTTTTTAACATTTTCGATTTTATTGCTGAGAAAAAGGACATTTTCTATACGAATACGTATAAAACGTTATCCCACCGGTACTCCTTCATAGAAATACTTAACGTTAGGCGCCTGTTTTCAAAAATCGATATCTCGCAAAGTAGCCGGCCGACAGAGATGAAAATGATCAAATGTCATTTTTACTAACGTCAACTACCCGGTAGTGTGAAATTTCTATTCAAAATACTATTATTTCTACTTTTCATGTTTTCGGGGTAAATCTCCAAAATTACCCTAAAATGGGGAAAAATTTTGAAAAGGGCAATACCTCTCGCCGTCTTCCACGACCGTCTCATACAAGTCGAGCAGCTCCGATGTGAGCTTCTGCCTCGAAAATAGGTTTGAAAATGTGCAAATTTCAATCGTTTTCCAAAATGGCCCCCGCGGCGTCCGCCATGTTTTATTTTTTGATATATTTTACAAACGTCAGGACATGACTGACGTTTCTGTATCAAAAACGTATCAGAATCGCGAAATCGCTTGAACAAACTAATTTTTCAAAGTAGGGTCTCGTGGTGCCCGTTTTTCGAGTTGAAATATTCGGCAGCCGTCTTGGTTTTTTTGAAAAAAAAAGTTAAAAAATCGAAATGAGCGTGGACGGTTTACTCGAAAACGACCCCCATATTGCCACTTTTGATACATTTTTTTTGAGATACCACCATGGTGTCGGCCGCCATTTTGATTTTTTGGAAATTTTCGATTTTTCTGTCGGGTCGATTTTGATTCTCTATACGAATATATATAACACTATATCGCACCTCTTCTCCTTCATGCTTAGCTTGCTGAGCTTTATATATATGGGATCGGATATCTGAGAATGGCTTGCTGATACGTAGGATAAAACCAAGACTTTTGTAGGACTTATTTATTATTATATGTTCTGAAAAAGTTAATTTGTTGCAAAGTAGAATTCCTAAATCACGCACAATGCGTTCCTTTGATATTGATATTTCAGTTATTTTGTAATCGAATGCTATAGGAGCTTTCTTTCGCGTGAAGAAAACACAATTGCACTTACTGACATTAACTCCTATACGATTTACTGAGCAGTATTCACTGAGACGATCAAGGTCAGCCTGAAGCTTAGAACAGTCAGAGTTATTATTTATTTTCATAAAAAAAATTATGTCATCTGCATACATAAGATAATTAGCATGTTGGAAGCATTTGTCTATGTCATATAAATAGCAAGCGTAAAGCAAAGGTCCCAGGATTGAGCCTTGTGGAACGCCGGACGTTATGTTTATGTAGTTTGAGCAATAGCCTCCCACAATGACTGCTTGGGAACGTTTCCATAGATATGACTCTAACCATCTCAATAAATTACCACGAATACCTAGTTCGTGAAGCTTTCGCAGCAGTATGATGTGGTCTACACAATCAAAAGCTTTCTCAAAATCAGTGTAGACCACAGCTACCTGTGAGCCTCCTTCCATATTTGTGGTCACATAATCAATGAAGGTACCCAAATTAGCTGCAGTCGAACGACCTTTCATAAAACCATGTTGCTCAGCTATGCTATTCACGAAGAGACTCTTCATCGTTGCCAGCAAAGACGAATTCATGGATGTAACATCCTAAAGATCGTCGATATCGCAACGATGTTAATAATTGGTATTCACTAAGTAAAAATAGCTCGTCGGCGATCTCTTCGATGTGCGATCTCAACGATGTTTCGTGGATGCAAGAGTATTAGAGATGTGACATTAAATTCAATAATCAATAATTTCTCGACTGAGGTATAACTCGTCCTTTTTGGTATTTTATGTTAAATTACTGTATATGTTGCATTTAAATAGTAACAAACAGTTGAAATAAACATCTATAGTAAAAAAGCAAACTATTAAAATTAAAACAATGGCTGAATGCACCATTTGCGTTGGGCACTTTACTTTTAAAACTAACAAATGAATGTCAAATAGCGATGGGTCGTTGACGTATTTTTCGTTAACGAAACTAGACCGTTTAATCAACCTCCGTCAACTAGTCGATTAACTAGTTGAATTTGTTAACTAGTTAAAGCCATAACTATAGTCTACGGTCTAACTAACCATATTCTAGTTGAATTTGTTAACTAGTTCAAGCTTTAACTATAGTCTACGGTCGGACTAACCATATTCGATTTTGCAGGCAACCTAATCCAAATGGCGCTGTACACAATGTGTTTACCTACAGTTTATGTTTACGAGTTACACAATGATGTAATTTTCGAAGAACTCTAAATGCTTCTGTCTGTTGCAGAGCTATACGTAACATCATTATATAAGTCGTAGTATCGAATGCCTACTATACTACTTACACAGTAATGCTCGCGCGCTACTGCTTGGCGGCTGAATAACTGGCAAAGCGGTGGTACCCACCCAGACGGCCTCTCGCATACGAGAAACCTACCACCAGTAAAATATACAAATAAATAGGTTTATAGCTGACCTTCCCTTCATACTTTTCCAGGCTTAGGACTGGCTGAATAGAACTCAGGCGTATTTAGAAGATCAACTGATTCTATTTACATTGATTATTAAGATTATTTTACTTTTTTGTTTTCTTTTTATAACTTTTTTTTTTATTTTGTTGTTTTTTTTTTGTTTTATTAATGTACATGTTATTAATGGATATATTAACTTTATATTTACATTTTTAATATCCTTTGAATCTGTCCTGCGGCATATTAACATTAAGGAACATCAATTGCTCAACTTTTTTTGTTGTAAGTCTTGTACGTCTTTGGTTAATTATTAAACCCGTTTTGGAAAACATACGTTCGCTCGGTACGGATGTGGCCACTTTATTGCAATGCGAGATATATACCTTTTTTAAATTAGGATAAACGTATTGGTGTTTCTTCCACCATTCGAGGGGACAATTCAATCGTCCTAATTTGTCTTTTCTGGGTAGTAACTCGTCTGATTCGTCTTCCTGTCCCCCAGCTCTTCATGGGTCAAAAGTTGGCGAATCCGTTGATCGCGAGAAGATGACAAGCTCTTAACATTTGCCTTCGACCACAAGGAAAGACAATGCTCCCCGCGACAGTTCAATCACCTAGATTTTATATCCCAATTTACGACTGACATAAGGTATATTGAAGGCAAAAACAATATTTCAGCAGATTTCCTGTCACGTGTGGAGAGCGTTACAAAACCTCCGGACTTCGAAAGCGTCGCTCAAGCGCAACAGCTTGACGAGGAACTCCAGAATGTACTCCAGACTAAGTCAACCTCATTAAAACTGCAAAAAGTTCCTGTGCCAGGTACAAGTTTATCATTATATTGCGACACGTTACTGCCAACGCCTCGTCCTTTTGTACCACTGGAGCTGCGTCGGCAAGTATTTAACTCATTGCACAGTTTATCTCACCCTGGAGCAGCGGCGTCCATCAAGCTTGTCACTGAGAGGTTTGTTTGGCCTTCAATTCGCAAAGATTGCCGTCTTTGGACCAAAACGTGTGAAGCTTGTCAGAAAAGTAAGGTTCATCGACACACCTCTTCACCACTCAGTAAATTTAAATTACCAGCTGCTCGGTTCTCTTTTGTCCAAATTGACTTGATCGGTCCATTGCCGCCATCATCAGACTTCCGCTACTGCTTGACTGCGATAGATAGATTTACCCGCTGGCCGGAAGTCACACCTCTGCGAGATATTACAGCTGAAACGGTGGCGAAAGCATTCTTCGAGACCTGGATAGCGCGATTCGGCTGCCCCCAGACGGTGACGACTGATCAGGGACGTCAATTTAATTCACGACTTTTTAAATCTTTGACAGATCTGTGTGGTGCCCAGTTACGTCATACTACAGCATACCATCCAGCATCTAACGGCATGATTGAGCGTCTGCACAGAACCCTGAAGGCAGCCATCATGGCGCATGAAGAAACAAGATGGACTGAAGCTTTGCCGTTTGTCCTTCTCGGCATACGTACCGCGTGGAAGCCGGACATACAGAGCTCGGCTGCGGAAATGGTATATGGTGAGACCTTGAGGATACCTGGTGAGTTCTTTGATTCTAAGACACCTACATTCACATCAGAATCGAACTTCGTCACACAGCTCAAAGAACACATGACGCGTTTAAAGCCCATCCCAGCATCAAGACATGGAAACAAAAATGTATTTGTTCACGAAGACCTGCAAACAACTTCACACATTTACTTACGAAAAGATGCACTACGAGGTGCGCTGGAACCTCCTTATACTGGCCCACACAAGGTCATAGATAGGACAGACAAAACCATAACTATTGAGCTTTCCAGAGGACCTGTCACAGTATCCATAGACAGAGTTAAGCCAGCATATGTAATGGCAGAAAATGAGCAGGAAGCGGCAGCTGATCGCATACAGAAAGACGGCCCCCGTTATTCTCGCTCGGGCCGTCGCGTTAAATTTCCTGATTATTTCCAGGTGCTCTAAATCTCCAAGGGGGGTGGTGTGGCGCGTGCGCAACACTGGTGCTGCACGCGCACATCACTAAAGAACCAGTCCCGGGGATCGAAGACGCATGAAGCGGAAGGTGCGGGACGCAACGCAGCGCGCCCGGCCGCAGTCATCGAGCCGGCCCGCCAGTGCTACGTTTCACTACTCCCGCGCCGGACCTGTGCCACTTTTATACGCACGCCCCGCCAATTTCGCTCGCGATCTATTTTTCTAAATTCTTACTTTTTCCCTATACTTCTTTTTCTTTTCCCGTCTTTTGTGTTGTATCCAGTATCGTCTCAAACTATCACTATCTTTGCTTGCACTCCTTCTGCTTCTCCGTTTACCGAATAAACGAACACTTACTGTTTTCTGTGGTAACCTGCGTGTATATTATTTCTCCGCCAAGTCGCCAACCCATCCGCACGATAGATAGGCACTATACGTAGGTAGCCACAGGTACATATCAACTTCCTTGATCGCTTTTGATAGTGGTGTGCCTTGTGGCGTGTCGGTAGCCACTAAGTTATCAAATATAGTCCACGGACTCAATTCGTCATCATTTTTTGAGTCTGCAACTAAAACTGAAGTGGTCGGTGTACTTATAGCTGCACTATCAGCGATTACAGCTGCCACGAGTTTTCTGACTTTATCTTTTGTTTTCTCAGCCTCTCTTTGTTCCGAAAACCCCTGCATCTTGAACCGCGGGTCCATGAAGGTGCACACGGAAAATGTACCACTTTGTTCAATAGCTTTAAAACGATCTTCTTATCCGTTTTTCAATAGTAAAATTGTATCGCTTGCAAGAGGAAGGAGATCAGTTTTTTCCAACAATTTGTTGCATGATTCCTTCAGACATCGTGTGACAACAATCACGGAGCTCCCTGTGACGTATTTTTCGCCGCTCATCGAACTTGTGATCTCTTCGAAAGGTTTTAATATTTGGCACAACTGCGCATAAAGCGTCCATTCTTCAACCTCTATTAATGGCAAGCTTCGATCAGTGAAAGCCAAAGTTGATCGAACGGCTTCTTCCAGCTGCACAAAACGTTTTAACATAAAATATGTTGAATTCCACCGCGTATCTACAGATTGACTAAGCCGTTTTGGTTCTGTTCCCTGTTGCACTTGATACTTTTGTAATCTTTCAGAGGATATGGTGCTTTTTTTTACATGTGCAACGATTGTTTTTACTTTGTCAATTTGAGGTTTTGCTAGTTGAAGGGCACTTTCCACGATCAAATTTAAGGTGTGGGCATAACACCCAAAATGCTTCCACCTTAATTCCTTCACCGCTTTATGACATCTATGACATTTATGACGCTCACAATGTTCGCGGCATTGTCCGTTACCATAAAATTAACTTTATCCCGAAGGCTAAATTTGTCCACTAAGGTACCAATTTCTGCAGTGATGTTCTCCGCTGTGTGGTGTCCTGGAAAATTGCAACACCCTAACAACACCGTTTTGAAGGCCAACTCTTCTGTTACATAATGTCCTGTTATGGCTATATAACTTTCAGTTTTTAGTGAAGTCCACATATCAGCCGTGAGACAAATAAATGTAACTTCTTTGCTTATTTGTGTTTGTACAGCCTCGTAAGTTTTTGTATATGCCTCCTGCATTATTGAGTTGGACAATGTTTTTCTTGTCGGCAGTTGGTAGCCGGGAATCCATCGGCAAAATTTTTTAAATGCCCTCTCATCAACTATGGAGAATGGTTGAAAGCTATCTATGCACAAATCTAATAGATCGAGATGTATTTGCCTTTTTTGAACATCACTAATTTTTTTATTTAAAAATACGTCCATTGTCGTGGTCTTTTGGCGTTTTAATGATGTCGCCTCATAAGTTTTTGCACCTGGGTTTAAGGTAGTGTTGGAGGCTACAGCGATATTTACATTTTCACTTGATGGGCCTGGTACTGCTGGTATATTGATAGGCACCGGTACAGCGGCAGAGCTTATTTGGTTTGGGTTTGGGGAAGACTGCGAAAGTGAAGTAAATATAGAAATGTGTCTTCTTTTTAAATGGCTTTTTAAATTGGCTGTTGTCGACTTGTACGCAATTTTTTCTTTGCACGTATTACACGTAGCTTTTCCACTTACACTGTCTTTTTCAAAATGATGCCAAAGTTCACTTGTCACACTTCTACGCCCAGACATCTTTTATGTTTGGCGGACTATCCGCACAAACATAGTATATATGATTTAACTATTTTATTATATGCACTGATGACTTGCTTTAACTATTTTATTTTTTGCCAAAAGAAAGTGGTTGCTCCTTCCTTCTAGGTTATAAAATGACCGCCTGTCTCCAAAAGTTCAAAACAATAACAGAGAAAACAAGTGTGAACCTGTTTATTTGGCAACGTCCAGTCAGACAATCTGGCGCGCTTTCTGCATCTTGTTTACTCTTATCACTAAGATAGTACTGACATCGTGCCATCCTATTCCCACGTAACATCAACTTAACACAATAAAACTTTTAACGCTAATAAATTTCAAACGTCTTTCCGTGCGCATGTGCATTTAATTAACTCTTGTTTGCACTACTTAGAGTTCAAATTATTTTACAAGCGACCCGTCATTTATGCCACTATTTCTACCGAACGACAAACGTACAATGTCACAAAATGTACGTGTCAATCCGTTGCATGCAGATAGGAATGTTTCCTTCTACTATCGAATTTATCCGTCGAACAACGAATAGAAGATAGAAGTTGACAACTGTCCCGCGTTCGTTCGTTAACGTCAACTGGTATGTTTCTTTCTACGTACGTTTTAGTCGTTGAATTCAACTGGTTAATCTGTGGACGGTTAACAGTTGAATCGTTGACAGTCGATGGACGGTTTTTTTAACTAGTTCGTTAATTCAACGCCCATCGCTAATGTCAAATGTTCTTGGTTAGGTTATAATTTTGTTTGTGTTGTTGTTTTGAATGTTTGATCGGCCGGGCGCTGTTTTCACCCTCAAATCCAAAAGACTGTTTATTTTACTGTTACAAATGCATTCCTCGACGGAATTATTGGGATCACAAGTTACTTCTCACAAAAAATTCAGGTCGAAATACTTAGTTATTCGATGAAAACCACTAATGAGTGTCCCACTTGAAATATTTCACTATTTTTTGCTGTATTGCATTATCGAATCTCAGCGAGGGTTCAAGACTTCAAGTGGTTTGAAGTTTTGCTTGGAAATTATGTTCAAATTATTCAATCTATTCGTGGAAGTGTCACAAGTTAGCTTGTGGCTCTTGAGTTAAATTTGAAGGATGCACTCAGTTTTAGCACGAGAGTCGAGGTGCGTACGGTGAACGGTACGTAAGGTCGGCGGGTCGGGCGTGCGACCGGTCCCACCGCCCTCGCACCTTGCATGGAAACATTGGACGTTCATACACGGCCCGCGGGCGCCCGCCGGTCGCCGGTCGCCGCGCCGCGCCGTGCACGGTGCGCACACGCAGCGTGCGTCGCGATGCGCGAGTCGCGGTCGAGTGTCGACTGTCGGCTACTCGACTCGACTACCACTACACTACACTGTTGGCTGCTGGCTAAATGGCGAACGGCGCGATCGCGGGCGGCGCGCGGCGGCCGGCAGCGGTAGCGGCGGGCTCCACCCGCACAGTCACGCCGACCGACCGCCTAGCCACAAAACAAAAATAGATACATAAGTACAAGAAATATACATTACTAGCTATGTATACTCTAAGCATATGTAAGTAGCTTTAGGGCAAGCGCCACCGCATTCATACCTATTAATTATTCTGTGCCTGCACGTGCGGAGCCAAACTTGATGCATCCTGGCCTCCATAGAATCCAGTCATTCGAGCGTTCAGCGTCGCGAAAACGTTTTCATGAATTTTCTCAAAAACATTTTGAATTGCTGGATTACTTAGCAGAAAACATTCGTGGGCGATTAAGACCTTGTTGTTTATTTTTTCGAAACTACATTTTTCTGCATGGCTGTACCATTTAAAAAAATGCCATTATTATTTTCTCAAAAATGCACTTGATATAAGGACAAAAGAAAACTTCCTCAGAACAAAACTTCTTCACTGCAAAGGACAAGGTAACTCGGTAACTCAAGATCCCAAAATGTTATCACATCTGTATCACAGTTTTACAATCCTAATACTGGGCCTGTATATTCGAATTCTGAAATCATAGTTACATCATTTTTTTTTTTGCTTTGGATCTCCTACGCCAGATAAAGAGCCACATGGCATAAAGAAGGATTGCAAGTACCTACCTATTTATTACGGGTGGAAGCACGAGCGCAAATTTTTTGTTATTTTGAATACCCTTTAAAATGGGACATATTATTAAGTATAGTATAAGAATCAAAGTTCTTTATTCAATTTTGGCATCACAGACGCACACAGGTATAACTAATATAATAATATAAATGCGAAAGTTTGTGTGTGTGATGTTTGTTACCACGTATCACCGTTACTACTGAAGCGATTTTGATGAAATTTGGAATATAGATAGTTTAAGTACTGAATTCATACATAGGCATGTTAATTTTAAAAAATCAAAACCCCCAAATGGGTGAAAGAGGGTGGTAAAGTTTGTATGGAACACTTTTATATCTTAGTTCAATTCGCTCAAAACTCGGTACAACTAAACTAACTAAATAATGAAACATGTATTTTTTATTTTTTCAAAACTACCCCTAGGAAGGGTGCACGGGAGTTCTAAAGTTTGTACGGTTTTTTCAATGTACTTATACTTTATTCCGTGGTTCGATTCACAACTCAGAACAAATAAACTTTAACATAAATTTTGAAAACATGTTTTCTTTTATTTTTTTGAAATTACCCCTAATAAAGTGTAAGGGCCTTTTAAAGTTTGTATGGTTCTTTTTTAATTTTAGTTTTATTCATTCAGAACTCGGTACAAATAAACTTTAAACTAAATAATGAAACATGTATTTTTTATTTTTTTATTCAAAACTTGGTTCTAAAATAGTATCATAAAATATAAAATGTATTATGTAATATAATATATAATATAATACATATTATAGTGTACAAAAAAAAAATTTCGCCGCTCGCCTTATGGCTAGCACAACGCTTGACCAGAACAATTATGCAGTGCCACCACATCGCATATATACTCGTAAAAAGCGCTGCGTAGCGTAGAGACATCAGATATTAAGTCTCATATGCCCAGTGATTTAACTGGCTACAATGTCCTTCAAACTGGAACATAGTAACGCTTGCGAACTATTGCTTGGCGACAGAATAATTGGCAAAGCTGTGGTAAAGTTTGTATGATATATTTTTATTTTAGGTTGATTCAATCAAAACTTGGTACAAATAAACTTTAAAATAAGTAATAAAACATATATTTTTTATTATTTTAAGACTACCTTTAGGAAGTGTGCAAAGGAGTTCTAAAGTTTATATGTAATTTTATTTATATTTTAGCTCGACTCACTCAAAACTCGGTTCCAATATGTAATATAATACATAATGTAATATATAATATATACAAAAAATTTCGCCGCTCGCCTGATGGCAAGCTCAACGCCTGAACACAAAAAGCAAACTTAATACCATTAAAATCACTGCCTAGCGCTGCACCCCGAGACATCATATATTAAGTCTCATATACCCAATAATTTTGCTGGCCACAATGCCTTTCAAACCGGAACACAGTAATGCTTGCGCACTACTGCTTGGTGGCAGAATAACTGGCAAAGCTGTGGTCCCTACCCAGACTGCCTGCGGCATACGAGACTCGGTTTAAATCTTAATCCTAATAATATTATAAATGCGAAGTTTGTGTGTATGTTGTTTTCATTCACTCAAATCTCGGTACAAATAAACTACAAAATAAATAGTAAAAAACTTTGTTTGTCTAAACTACCTCTGTAAGGGGTGCAAATGAGTTCTAAAGTTTTTATGGTTTTTTTTTATTTCTTGGTTCGATGTAATTTTATTTCACTAAAAACTCGGTTTAAATAAACTATATAGTAAATTTTTAAATATGTATTTTTATTTTTACAAAATTACCACTAGGGGGTGTGCAATAGAGTTCTAAAGTTTATATGGAAAATTGTATTCCATAGTTCGAAAAAAGTAGAGAGTTTAGACGTGAATGACGTACGTAATAGTGCAATACACTGTCGTCGTTTCCATAATAATATGGGTGATGGGGCATGCCTGTTTGAGCAATTTCGTATATTTTATACGGCAGATCATGTTTGGCACGGGAAATAGTCGAAAACGTGCTTAACAATTGAAGCGAGTTCGCAAATACAGAATCATGATAGTATCGGAAATAATCATAACAGCGCAGCCGACTACTTTTCTTACTTGCGACACATCAATCTCTACGAGGGCGAAGCCGCGGGGCGCATCTAGTTATCAAATAATGTTTATGTACTTCAAAATCATTATTTCTTCGCGGACCATTTTCGGTGCATCCAGGGACCACCAGCAGTCCGCGCTGCGCAGGCCGGATTGAAAGAAAGAAACGTGCTACAACTCAGGTCGAAAGGGTTAATTGCAGGCCGGATTTGGCCCGCGGGCCGTAGTCTGGGCACCCCAGGTCTATAATAATAGCACAATATTACAATATATAATAGCTTCAAAAATAATTGTGAAGAGGGGACTGCGAAAAACCATCTATTCCCAGTTGCCACCACCAGCTGCGCCACCACTGAAGGTCGCTGACGAAACCGCCACACAGGTGTGCGTTCCCGTAGCGGAAAAATGTTCAATTTCATGATTTGAGTTTAGTAGATAATATAATTAGAACATAAGTATATATTTTTTTAATTTTTGCTTTCAATTTTAATAAAACTTACAAAATTCATTAGGAAGAAATTTACAATTGTCACAAAAAAAAAAACTATTAATAAGATACACTAAACTATGTACAACTAGAAATGTATATACAAGTGGTGACCATGCGGCAAGGTGCCAAGAACGCTGGCTGCATTCCCGCGTTGAATGGCTAAAGCTAATCTTCGAGCCAGTAATGAGCCAGCCCTTTAGTCACATGCAGCTTCGACAAGACGTAGGCAATTTTTTAAAAATAAATGTTTGGTGTCCGGACCCCATGGACCAAAGGTTTCGACATAATATGGCGCAAAAATGTAATCACTGCAGAGTGAAGCATATTTCCGCCGCTTGGCGTCTTCGGCAGCCTCCGCCGCGGCTCCGGCCTTTGACACTGATCCACTGAGGTGAGAAGGAGCCAACGTATCGACGCAAGTTGCGTCCCATACGAGGCCTCGACCACGCTCGCAGGGGATCAGCGTCATGCCGTCCGGACGCTTACCATCATCGCGAACGACCCCCACTGGTTCTAGCACCGAAGGGATGTTGATGGTGGCAAGTGTCCGTTTGATGATGTCGTTTATGGAGCCGTGGCGGGAGAATCTGCCAGCACATTTCTGGCAAAAAAATCCATGAAGTCCGTCCCTTTCGACGTCGCTGAATATACCTAGTCAGGTCATAAATTCTGTCACATGTTTAATATAAAATAATTGAAACAAGTTTTTTCATTATGTAACCATTTATATACCAAAATGAACTTAACAAAACATAGATTCTTATGACAATAAAGTTTATTCAGAATGACCTCCGTGATTTTGAATACAAGCCTTCAATCTGCGCGGCCAGTCGTCTATCGCAGCACGAACGAGGTCCATGTCAATATCGGTGGCTGCCTTAATCAAGGATGTTTTGAGTGACTCTAAATTGGGATGAGGCTTTGAGCACGCCTTTTCCTCCAAGTGTTGCCATATCTTGTAATCTAACGGACTCAAATCTGGACTGGAGGAGGGCCAGTCTTCGTGCCGGATGAAGTCGATTTCACGCGCCGCCAGCCAGTCTGGTGTGCTCTTCGCTCTATGAGCTGGCGCCGAATCTTGTTGGAATACCCAGTGCCTGTTATTGAACGTGGTATGAGAAACAGGTTCCACAAGGTTCGTCAGGACTGTATTTTGATACACAACTGCATTCGTTTTTACACCTTTCTCACAAAAATGTACCTCTGTTAAGCCCCAATAAGAAACTCCCAACCATACCATGAGCGAGGATGGAAAATGACCTCGTTGGACACGCGGAATACGGTTGCTCGCTTCTTCACTACTGTGTGCGTACACCTTATCATTTTGTTTGTTTTAGCTCTCTTCTACGGTAAAAATTTTTTCATCCGAAAAAAGAATTTCCCGATATTTTTTTCCCGCGTACCGCTTCAACAAAGCGCGGCATCTCTTCAGTCTCAGGTCCATTAGACGAGCATTTAAACGATGTCCTGTTTTTCTTCGATATGCCCGAAGCCCTAAGTCTTCATTTAACACCCTTTTCACCGTGGTTCTGCTTAACCCCATCTGAAGGGCCAACAGTTTCTGCTTACGTTTGGGATTTCTTTGAATTCGCGCCTTCATAGCTTTTATCACTGCTGGAGTCCTAACAGACCGAGGGCGACCACTTCTTGACCTGTCATCTACACTAGAGTCTTCATTGTATCGTTTGATGGTACGATAAACGAATCTTTCGGTTATATTCAAATTTTTCAGTATGTCAAAAATTTTAATTGGCGCGTAACCGCAACGATGCAACGCAATAACTGCAACACGGTCTTCTTTAAGCGTCCACTCCATATTTAAAAATGAGTAAAATTCTAAAAAGTATACATTTTTATTTTCATGAACAATTCGAAATTCGAATTCAATAAACTTTTTTGTGGCCTGCATTCTAAAATATAAGTTTTTATTGTGTGACAATACTTATGACCTGACTGTGTATATAGCGATAGTGTAATGAATGACCGATGCTCACGTTCCATAAGACGTTTTTAAACAAACTTGCGAGGTAAATTGCATCAAACTTACAACATATGTTTAGGCAAAATATGTGAAACATGGCGCGTGTAAATGTTTAAATGTGTAAAATCGCAGATTTTTATCAAAATATTATGTTATATTCTGTGACCTAGAACGCAAAAATTAGAACCCACCTGAGATTATATCCATGGCGGGAAGGTGGGCAGGCAGCTTCTGTTGGCTTCGGCTGTTCAGGAGAGCGCTCATAATCACTTCACAAAAACTAACTAAGAATTGTGGAATAAGTCCAATGTTGCCCGGAAGCAGACTAACGGAGCCTGCGTATCCCGCCACGTCAGATTGCGGAATGAGTAACGGGACTGTACCTCCCCGAAGCAAATCAGTGTTGGGGTGCAAGAAGTGTTGGCGTCTTATTGTGTCGCGAGGTGAGGCCAAGGGTCGCGCGGACAGATGCGCGCGTGGGAACCGTGGGCGGCTCACTTGCCGCTGCCACGCCGCTGCGCAGCCGCGCGACGCGCAGCTGCCGCGCCCGCGTCGTCTCGCGGAGCAGCACCGCGCGCGCCGGGACCGAGCTCGCGGCACGTGGCTGTCGCAAGTCGCGAACGAAACGTGCGTGCCTAGACACGCACGTCAATTCCTACGAATTTTATTTTCTTAGAATTTTTTTCCTGAAACAGACGTATTTTTCTAGAACATTACTGTGCGATATGCTTCGCAGCGGATACTTATATCTAAATACATAACATTTACTTAGGCACTTACCAACCTGTATTATGTATACAAGTAGACAAAAATTGACAAAATTGTATTCTTGAATATATTATTTTAATAAGATGTACCTCCACAGACCCAATGTTGCATTGTTGGTTATCACTTTAAATAATGGCCACAAATGTAAATCTTCTGCCAAGCTTGATAGCAGTAGTAACTTGCAACCAGTAGACTAAGTAGACTTTCCGAAACTCCCTGCCGTAGCCGCCGCGCGCCGTTGCGCGAACATTGCTGATTGATACCCCCCAGCAGCCCCAGACGCTTTTGGTATTGGCGAATGGCGACACGTGACTACGTGACATCACCGACGGCGACGCGACGACCGACAACAGTAGCGGCAATGTCCGATCAACACCGGAAAAGTATTGCGTTATCAAAATTACCCGTAGAGAGCAGTGAGCCGACAGTTCCAACAATGAAACTACTGCGGCGCCGGCGGGGTACGTGTGCATTGTTTCTTATATGTAGGTACCTACTTATTTCAGATGCTTTTTGAACTGCAAAGCTCAGTGAATTACATAATGTTATTTATTATTTATATATTGTCATAAATAGAGATGCAGCATAAGAATATAGATACATATTCTACTAATATAAAAATGCGAAAGTTTGTGAGGATGGATGGATGGATTTTTTTACTGTCACGCAAACCCGTTACGTTCTGAAGAAATTTGGTATGGGGTATCTAACTTACCAAATTTCTTCTGAGAAGTTCTGGAAAAGGACCTACCCAGGATACTTTTTATCCCGAAAAACTGCGGGTTATATCGCGGTGAGAAACTAGTAGAAAATAATAATTTTATCTATTCCTAGGGCTATGGATCCAGTGCAGATCTATTATTTTGAAATAATGAATAGCAAACCCTGTTATTATATACGAGCACCAGTTACGCCGCGCGGTGTCACCCGCGCGCGCGCCTACTATGTGGTTTCATAGTTCCGAGGGATCGGCAACTGTTCGTTTTTCCGGAACGAACAGTATCTTATGCCCTATTCCAGGAGCTATAGCCCGTTCAGTCGTTGTGAACTTATGTGGTATGCAAGCTATATGTATGCCAATATACGTTTTGTAGTTTCAAGATTTCGTAATGAGTTGAGCGTGTGAGTTACACATGTTATTTACCTATGTTGTTACAATAAATAAATAAAGCACTTCGTAAGTAGGTCTGTAGCACTTCGTACCAACCTTCGTTATTGTGCGGCTGCCGCGCGGCGTTGCCACAAATTACACCTTTCAATATTAGTACAGACTTTTCAAAGGTAGATAAGTTATAGTTTTAGCACAGAATACTTAATAGTACCATTATTAAGTAGTGTGTAGTATTTTAGTGATAAAGGCATTTGCTTATAAAAAAGTAGTATACCTACATGTCGGAAATCGGTAAAGCTGGTGGCAGTATTGGTGACGCAGTATCTTCTCGGTCTTCATCTTCCATAATAAAATCACTTGTTTGTTATTACGAATATTTAATTTACAAAATCACACTTTATTTAATTTAATTTACAAAATTATTATAGATTCAGGCGTGAACACTTCACGTTTAAGACTAGTGGTCGGCTCGACGATCAAGCGCAGAATGATTTGCCGCGCGCCCTTCCATGCGCTCGCCTCCCACCAATACCACTAGTCGCCTGATTCACGGAGCGGAGGGGATTGACGTAGTATCGTAGTCGTTTCACAATTGTTGATGACGTCAGTTTCCAATGCGCCGACACGGCCATTCTGCTGCATGTCGCGCTCGACGTGATCTTGTAAAACCACAAAACATTGACAATGCATTTACACGCATTTAGACATGAATCTAGCTCGGCTTCAATTCTGACCAAACTTTCAATATTGCTGTCAGATGGAATAGTTAGCTAGATAGATACTGTCCTTAACAAATTGGAAATAATATGAATTAGTTTGAAGGCCCCTGTCCTCTACAAACTTGTAAAACGTAAAAGGGTTGAAGGCCCATGTCCTCGACAATTTAGATGTAAAATAGTTTGGAGGCCCCTGTCCTCGACAAACTTAGGTTTAAAATAGCTTGGAGGCCCCTGTCCTCGACAAACTAGTATAAAATAGCTTAGAGGCCCCTGTCCTCGACAACTTAGATTTTAAATAGTTTGGAGGCCCCTGTCCTCGACAAACTTACTTAAAGAGTAACACAGTTTGGAGGTCCCTGCCCTCAACAAACTTGCAACTATTAAATAAAATGTTAAAATTCTTACCAGAATCGTTTCCTGTTAGTTCGCTATTATTATCAACTGTCATGTTTTGGTTGCATCCTGTTGCATCTTCTGCCATCGCCGACACGGTTGGGGTAAGAATCCCAGGCTTTGGCGCAAGTCGTAGTTGATCGTGTGCTACCTTTTTGGGTCTTCCCCTTCCAAGTACCTTTTTTACTAGGTAACGGTCATTGGGCAGCAACTTCCAAATTTCATAAGCATCTGGGTACTTAAGGTCCAATCCTATTTGTGTTCTTGGGTTTGTTTTAAACAGCACCATTTCACCTTTCTGGAGTCTTTTGATTTGTGCTTTGCCCTTGTCAAAACGTATTTTATCTTGCTTTCCTTTATTTTCAATGTTTTGCTGCATGTAATTGTCTAGTTGAACTCTGTCTACTGTTGCTTCTGTTTCATCAACTATATAGAGCAGCTCTGGGGGTACTGCATACTGTCTTCCAGTCAAAGCTTTAAGTGGACTCACGTTGGTAGTTTTATTTTTAGTGCAGTTAATAGCCAGCTGAAGTGCATCCAGTCCCTTCTTCCAATCCTTTGTTTCGTAGTTGCGGATTATCGTGAGACCATTTTTGACAACTGCCATCACTCTTTCCACTTGTCCGTTAGATCTGCTGACTCCCGGTGCAATAAAGTGTTGGTGTATGCCATATTCTTTGCAACACTCCTGGAACTCCGCTTTAAAAGCACTATCTTGGTCGCTTATGATTTGTTTCGGGGTGCCAAATAACGCAATCACTTTCTTAAGTGCACTTAACATCGAGAGGGCTGTTTTACTCGTGGCATATGTCAATGTTACATATTTTGTGTAAGCATCAATGATGACAACGACGTATTCATGCTTATCGTTTTTCTTTGTAAGATGGCCCGTCATATCGATGTGGATAGTGTGAAATGGAATGGGTTCCTTCACAATCGGATACATTTGTACCTGTTTGGCTCCTGATAATCCTTTGCTTGTCTTGCATATCACACAATTGTCAATAAATAGCCTCACCGTGCTTGTCATGTTAGGAAACCAGTATTCTTCGCGAATTTTGGCAAGAGTTTTGTCCCATCCGAAGTGCTTCAAAGCAGTATGATAAGCATTAATAATGCTCCACTGATACGACTTCGGAATCACTTTTTTCCATTTGTTGCGTCCAGGTTCTTCTTCCAGAATTTGTTTCTGAAGAACGGAGTCATATAATCGGTAATCTTTCACCTGACTTCCGTTTTCGATAGTATTTATTATATTGGCCAGTTCAAGATCGCGTCTCTGTTCGATTTTGAGCCAGGAGTCTGTGTTACTTGCCAGATTGATGCATGCTACTGGGTTCCTACTGAAGAAATCGGCGTGTTTCATTCGAGTTCCTTGACGGTATTCAATTTTAAAGTCGTAGTGTTGAAGGTACGACCACCATCTGTGAATCCTGGGTAAAAGCTCATGTTTGTGCATCGACGATTTTATCGCATTGCAGTCTGTCACGATAGTAAAGGTTCGTCCGTAAAGATATTGTCTGAAATGCTTTACCGCTCGTATTATAGCCAGAGTCTCCAATTCATAGGAGTGGTAGTGACTCTCAGGTACTGTTGTGCGCATGCTCATGTACGCTACCACGTGTTGACGGCCTTGTTTTATTTGGATAAGTACTGCTCCCAATCCAGTGCTACTCGCATCTGTGTGAAGTTCGATTGGTAATTCCTCTTGAAAAATTGTAAGAACGGGATCGGAAGTCAACCGACGAATTATGTCAAGCCTTGCACTTTCGCATTCCGCCGTCCAATTAAACTTTGCATCCTTTTTGGTCAAGTTATACAGCGGGATCATACGTTCAGAAAAGGAAGGTATAAAACGCCGGAAATATCCAGCTAGTCCACAGAATTGACGGACTTCTTTCACTGAGCAAGGTGCTGGTGAGTTAACAAGCGCTTCAACCTTTCTAGGGCTTGGTTTGACAGTCCCTTCAGATATGACGTTTCCAAGGTATTCTATGGATCTTTTAAAAAAAGAACATTTTTTGGGATTCACTGAAAAGCCAGTGTTTTTTAAGGTTTCCAGAATTTGGTCAAGCATAGCCATCCCTTCCGAGAACGTCTTGCATTTGATAAGAACATCATCCATATAAATCAGTATGTCATTGAGATACGGTCGCAACGCAGTCATGATTGCACGTTGAAAAACAGCTGGAGCATTTGTTAGGCCAAATGGCATCCTCGTGTATTCAAATAATCCATCTGGCGTGATAAAAGCAGTTTTAGGTATTGATTCTTCCTGTATAGGTACTTGATAGAATCCTTGTGCCATGTCCAGGCAAATGAAGAATACGGCATCTGACAATCTGTCTATCTGGTCTGATATGATTGGCAGCGGATACTTAATAGGCACAGTGTTATTATTTAGTTCCCTGTAGTCGGTGCACATTCTATCATCGCCGTTCTTTTTCTTCACTAGAATAACTGGGCTAGCAAATTCGGAGGTGCTTTCTCGGACTATTCCGTGATGAATCAAATTGTCCACTATAGCCTTTACCTTTTGTCGTTCAATTGGTGCCATCCTGTAAGGGCGTCGGCATACTACCTTGTTAGGTTCCTTGAGGTCGATTCGCATAGTTCCAGTTGTCACAACTTGTTTCGGTACTCCATCAGTAAAAACGTCAGAGTGTTTAAGTAGCAAGTTGTTGAGTTCTTCAATTTCTTTAACATCAGTTAGATCCGTGTCCAGCTTTTCGATAAAAGATGTTGCCGGTGCTGCATTTAAAATATTAGAAATTCTCATAACTGTGGCACCGCTATTCGTGATGTTTACACCCAATCCAGGTATCTTGATCAGATCAGATCCAACTAAGACTTCACAAGGGATTTCATGATCTTCCACAATATGAAAAGTGATCTCTAAGAAAATCTCGTTGATTTCACAGGTTGTAGTAATGCACTGATATGATACAAGAGGTACAGCTGCACCCAAACCTTTCAGCATTAATGTGCACTCCTCGCGTTTTCCAGGTATTGACAGACTTAACGATTTTCGGATTAGCGAGCGATCAGCGCCGCTGTCAAATAAAGCAATGAGTTTCCGTTCCTTAATGTGAATTTCCATCGGCGTAGATATGCACTGAGCTTCACTAGCTAAATTTACTTTATTAGCTTCATCACTCATCTTCTTGAAACAGCTCGACTCCACGTGGCCTATCTTATCGCAGTAGGTGCACTTAGGTTTATGTCGGTGCTCACTGTTATTGCCGCCTTGTCCTTTGTTTAAACTGGATTCTGTGTTCGTAATCACTGATTTTGGTTCTGCTATTTTGTCAATCGAACAGTTACTCTGAACGTGACCCACTTTCCCACATTTAAAACAAATAACAGAATCTTCTCGATTTGTTCTCATTCTTGGACGTTTGGCTGGTGGCTCACCTAGTCTGGGTTCTCTTGGTTTTGTAGTGGCAGCAACGGATATCAATTCCGGAACAGATTGGCATTTGCTTGAAAGTAGACGCAATCGAAGATTCTCATTGTCTATACAGCCAATAACGGCTTCAACAGCGTCTTTATCTTTGTCACCGTTCATAATCCGTTTCCAAATGTTCCAAGCTTTTGTTATAGAAGCAGCTGGGTTAAATGGATCAAACCTAAAGTTTCTAAATTTGATAACGTCATTAGAATATCGTGCTTCTGGCTCAAATGTTTGCACTAAAGCGTCACGCATGTCACTCCATACTGGTGATCTAACCAGCCATGAGTCACCAAGGCTTTTGGCTCGGCCTTGAAGTAAACCAGCAATTTTTGTACATACCTCATAATCTGTTAACTTCCAATGCTCCATAGCGCGGTCCACATGTTCGCACCAGTCGCGCACTGGTATGTCGCCGTCAGGATCAAATGAAGCAATATACACGTCACTTAATCTTGGTCTGTTCGATGCAGATGTTGATTTTGCGATTAAGTTTGTAAACAACTCATTATTAGCCGTTAAACTCATCTGTTGTTGTTGCGTCAAACTTTGCACAATGCGCACTAAGGCTGATAAAGCTACGTCGTTATTATCCAGTCTTCTCACATTTTCGTTGGATGGTCCAGGTGCAGACGATTGATTCGTCTCACTTCTGATGTCGGAAATCGGTAAAGCTGGTGGCAGTATTGGTGACGCAGTATCTTCTCGGTCTTCATCTTCCATAATAAAATCACTTGTTTGTTATTACGAATATTTAATTTACAAAATCACACTTTATTTAATTTAATTTACAAAATTATTATAGATTCAGGCGTGAACACTTCACGTTTAAGACTAGTGGTCGGCTCGACGATCAAGCGCAGAATGATTTGCCGCGCGCCCTTCCATGCGCTCGCCTCCCACCAATACCACTAGTCGCCTGATTCACGGAGCGGAGGGGATTGACGTAGTATCGTAGTCGTTTCACAATTGTTGATGACGTCAGTTTCCAATGCGCCGACATACATATATTACATACCTAGGTCACACTAACGTCGAGTCACATCAAGGGGTTCGCCTGGTCGTGGGAAAATCGCGGGCGATAGCCAAGCGCAGCTGCTCGCTTCGCGTCGCGGGAGGGAGGGTGGCGCTCGCACCTTATTCTTCTACACTATTCATTATTATTCTCTGCTTAAACTTAGTTCAAACTTTGCACTGTCGATGTTAGTATCATGTGGTCAGTATAATTTATTTTTGCACTGACTGCCCAACATGGAACGTGAAGCCAAATTGATTGGATGACAGCTTTCAATGTACAGCTACATAAATTATTATCTATTTCTTTATCATCTATCTGAAAATATGATAAAATCGTAGAACCAAAAAACGACTGACATTTTTAATACTAGGTATAATGAATTGGATGACTGACCAAAACCTTGACATACATTTTTCTAAAGCTAAAATAATGCAATTTAGACCGTATCAAAAAACCCCCCTTGACATATGTTTTAATTATAACAACACCAAAATAGAAAGCGTCGACTCGTATACCCTTCTAGGATTAGAACTTGACTCAAACGTAAACTGGAAACGTCATATTCAAAAGATTAAAGGTAAACTGTCGAGCTTCACATACGCGTTAAGAGAATTACAACGAGCAACAGACCTCAAAACAGCTTTGAGCGTATATTATGCATATGTGTACTCGAGGCTTACCTACGGCATTATACTGTGGGGAAATAGTGTCGATGCGCATAACCTTTTTATAAGCCGCACTAATATTAAAGAACCGGAAAGCTGCAAGCCTCACTTCATAAAATTAAATATATTAACCCTACATTCAATGTATATTATGGAAATATGTAAATGTGTACGCAAATACCCCCAGTGTAAAAAAATAGACCAAGTATGAAGATTTGCAAGTAGGAGCAAACACAACCTCGTGCTACCGACCTCGAAACTAAAAATCCATAGCTCAGGCCCAAACGTCAAGGCAATAAAAAATTACAACAAAATTCCAGACAACATAAAAACATCGAATCAATTTAAAAAAAAAAATAATACTATACACAGTTAACAAATGCTACTACAACTTAGTCGAATTTTTTAATGACAAGTAAATAGATATTTTAAATCAATATACTAATAAAATTAATTCTTTTTATGACTATAAAATACCTATGTTTATTTAATGGATTGGTCCGCTCGCTCCTATTACTCCTATTGCCATACCCTGTCAGGGTCATATTATGTTAACTAACCTTTTCATAAGACCTCTTCACATGTACATACATATATGATTGCAATAAACTATTGAACCCTTCTTGTCATAAAGATATTTATAAGAAAAATGTATATAATAAGTGTATTTTAATTTATAACTTTAATACCAATCGACATTAATATTGTAAGTGACATGAAGAAAACCCACTGTGAAAAGTGACTGGCTTGTAAGCAACTGTTTTTATAGTGTTAGGGAATTTATTGATTATTGTCATAGAAATAAAATTAAATGCTGAATATTAGCACGTCTGCTTGCAGGCTGAATACTAATGCTAATAAATTAACCTGAGTCCTGTATGTAATAATTATTTTGTATTCTAGCAAATAAATGATTGATTTTGATTTCGATTTTGAGTATTGAGTATTGAGTCAATGGTATTAAACACCCTACGCTCCACGTAGCCTGCAGAAGCCTGTTCTAAGTTCAAAAGATCTTAATTCAGTTTTCGCATCACATTACGCACTTTTGAACGTCTGCGCCATTTGTTTGCTGTGATGTTGGTGTTTTGTGGGCTCTCGCCCAGAGCAACTGTAGGAGAAGTACCTACTCCATCTTGCCGAAGATAACCCGCCTCACCCGCCTGTATGCTCTAGAGAAGATTGAACAGGACGTAAACGTCGAGATCAGACGAGAGGGTCATAAATCGTTGTCTTATTAAGCTACAAGATGTTATTTATTTATTTATTTTGGACTATAAACAGAATTACATGATTAAATGCAAACAGTTTTGAACTTAAAATTAGGTATTACACATTATTACAGATAGCCTCATCGTGCTCCTTAGTATATGCATACACATTTAGATTCGTCATTCATAGGTACAGATGCATAAACCGAAGTAACCTTATGAAACAATTATTTAAAGGTACCCTATATTATACATTAATTATTTATCTGCTACACTAACATTATATATATTATTTATTTATCTAAGCAACATATTTGTAAATAAAGTTACAATTTTTGAACTCTTTGAGTGCATTAGGGCTTCCAGCGCTTATGCTTCTTGGAAATTCGACCCATCAGAAGTTGTGTAGCGGAACTCGGCTGAAGGTAGTATCGCTACAGAAGAGCCTGATTGAGGCAGAGATACGGACAGGCCGTGGCGCTGGTTAATCAGTTTTCATATCACGCATCCCCTGATTCCGAACAACTTTCCGTTCCAATTCAAGCGCGTGCACATCTCTGTGAGTTTCGGCTTTGCAATGACGGTCAACAAGTCGCAGGACCAGACGCTCCAAACTGCCGGTGTGATGTTTCTCACACGGACAGCTGTACGTCGCCTTCTCACAGGCGACGTGATACGAGACACTATACGTGCTTGCTCCCTACAATCACAGGGGAAGTTTTGTAAATAACATGGTATTGCACATAATCTTCAAAAAAGTCTCTACATCAGCGTTAAACTATAGTCCACGCGAACAAAGTCGCGGGCAACAGGTAGAGATTAATAAAGATTTATTTCATTTCATGTTTTTTTTTTACTAACTATGATCTTAAAATATAAATACCTACCTATTTAATTTATAACGACTTGTAATCAATACTTAGAAATCACTAGCGACCGCCCGCGACTTCGTTCACATCGACTCAATAACAAGTAGTAGGTATAGCCTATTCACTTAGGGGTAGTGAAGCTATTTCTAGTTATGTTTCAGTGAAATATCTTTTAGAGCCGGATCAGTAGTTCCACAGATTACCTCTAATCCATGTACATTCAGAGATTAAACATACCATACCAATATTACCTCTTTATAATATTAGTAGGTTTTAATTTTTATTTATTTAACCGAGTTCTCATTTCTGTTTCTTCGCTTACCTTCTTCTAAAGTTCTTCTAAACAAGTTTCTTCTAAACCACGCAACGGATTGACGGGTTTCACTGTTATTTACAGGTTTTCTATGTACTATAATATAATACAATGTTGTATAGTAGAGAACACTCAATGTTTTGTAAAAAAGTCGTCAAATGACATGACATTAGTAAATTGCATCTGGGCGAAGCCGGGGCGGGTCGCTAGACCATTATAAATTACCTACATAATTACATTTATAACATTTTTGTTTCTAATCAAGAAAAAAATTACTAAGAAACACAAAAGTTAACTTGTGTGACGGAGTATGTGTTCACTCCTGATGATTGATATTTTGTAATTGATATTAGTTACATTTAACACGTTGTATAGATAACTAGCGGTTAACGATGTGGGTTACTCTTAAACCACTTTGCATGCTAATATAGTTTTTTGTGGTTTTAGTTCCAAAATGGACGTGTGTATACTTTACGATGTTGCCAACTCTGGAATCATCCACATCTTTTACAGCAGTTAGACACCATCGTGAGGTATGTGCTCATTTCCGTATTCAACATATCTTTGGACGACCGTACCTAGAGCCAGGCATCTCTACCGATCCGGATTGGAGGCCTCGCGGCCTCGGCTTACGTAAAATGTCTAGTGTTTCTCTACCAGCTTTCCTGTCTTCGGTTAAAAGTACCCATAATTTAGTAAATATTATTTTGGCACCAAGCTTAAATTTAACTAATATCTCTCACTTTCCCGAGGCAGTAAACACCTGGAAAACAGCCTGCCCAAACAGTAGCCTGCGCAAAAGCTTCTCCTCGCAGAAGCAGTGGGACGCTCTCCTCTGTGAGCTGGTGCGGAAAAACTTATTAAATACGTCCAGCAATCCTACAGAGCTGGCGCGTCTTTTAGCTGTTTCTCGCTGGGAATCGGGTCTTTGGCTGCAGGCACTCCCGTCAAGTAATTTGGGGACATTACTTGACAACAACACATTCCAGGCAGCCATATCACTACGAATTGTACCTCACCGGTGCGCCGCTTGCGGTGAACCAGTTAACAGTCTCGTTCACCACGGGCTCTCATGCAGTCGAAGTGCTAGCCGCATGGCTCGCCACAACGCCCTAAATGACGTCACCCGTTGGGCCTTTGGAAGTGCCAATATAACTGCCATCCTAGAGCCGAACGGCCTAGTGCGGGACGATGGTAAAAGGCCTAACGGTATGACGCTCATTCCCTGGAGGATGGGAAGGCCCCTCGTTTGGGATGCTACTTGTGTAGACACGTTGGCGCCGTCCCATCATTCGGAGACGTCTCTACGGGTGGGTGGCGCCGCTACAGTGGCAGAATCCCTCAAACGGCGCAAATATTCAGGTCTCGATACGGGTTACTTGTTTGTGCCGTTTGGGGTAGAGACGTTGGGTGGGGACCAGGAGCACTTGAAATCTATAAGGATTTGGCGGGGCGGCTGGTGGAGTCCACACGTGACCAAAATGCTGGCATGTATTTTGGTCAAAGAATCAGCGTCGCTATTCAGCGAGACAACGTCGCCAGCATTTTGGGCACGTTGCCGGACGACGGGTATCGGTTGAATTATCTGTAGGCCATTCAGTTGGCTCAACCGATACCCGTATGTACATATTATTCCATTTATTTAAGATATGTATATAGTTTGATTTAATATTAAGGTAGCTGTTATTTTAGTATTTAAATGTTCTAGTTTAGTTTTTTGTATTGTGGTGTTCATAGTTGTAACTGTTTGTTGACCCAAATAAATAAAATAAAATAAGCAATCACTTTCTATTTCAAGTTGCAAATGACTTTATAACTGAAAACAACTGTACACTCTACTTACTAAAACCTTAAACCTTAAATTGACATTTAGGTACCGTTTCGTAAGTTTGTTTGACTAAGGCTTCATGTACATGGCGCCGCAGCCGGATCAGCAGGCGCGGCGCGGCGCGGCGGGCGCGGCGGCGGCAGCGCTACACCTACACCGCAAAGTCATGTAAACGAACAATAACCGCACCAGCACCGAACCCGCACTGGACCTGAACAGGAGCCGCGTCGCACCGTCGCCGTCGTCGCTAAGAGTTTTGCGTACGAATCGTAAAAAGTGTCCGTTGCAGTTAGACGATCGATGGCGATTCCACCCGTATCTTTTATGTCTGCGTAGCCCCGTAGTATGTTTTTTTAAACTACAACGCTAACATTTGGTACGTATACTTGGTCAAAGAAACTATAACACATGCCTCACCATTTTTTTTTAAACATTCCTTTTTTCCTAACAAATTTGGTAATTAGGTTCGGAACCGGACCGGGACGATAACGGGATAGGAAGGGGATTGTAACGGTATAGGAGAGGGACAGTAACTGCACGATAGGGGACGGCGAACGGGATCGGAATAGGATCAAAACCGGATCGGGACGGTAACGGAATAAGAGTACGTACGTATGGGACAGTAACAGGATAGGTGCGGGACGGTAACGGGATAGAAGAAGGATGGTAACGGAATATGAGGGGAACGGTAACAAAATTAAAGCGGGACGATAACAGGATAGGCGTGGGAAGGTAACGGAACGGAATAGAGCGGTACGATAACGAGATAGGAGCGCGAGCGGGACGGGAGCTGGAACAGGAATATGGTGGGACGGAAAATGGTCGGAAGCTAGTATTTTACTAGGAATACACTAAAATATCACTATCGCTATTTTCTCAGGAGCAGCGGCGGCAGCGGAGGCGCGGCGGCGCGGCGTCCCTCTAACGGTCCAAGATTCGCACCTCCCCTCCGTCGCGTAACTCGCAAGCAGGGGTGCACCGGCGCAGGTGTGCTCCGTGGGAACTTCGCTCCTGCAGGCGAGGCGGCCGAGGCGGAGGGACGCGTTCCCACGACGACGCGGCGCGACGACGACGGGGGCTATGGCTGGTCAGTGTTCAGGCCAACCCGGCTTTTTGTAACAATCCGCTGTAGATTGTACGACACATAAAAGCTATCATTATAAAACGAATATTGTGTGATTTAAACGTTTTGAGTTATGTTTAGAGCTACGTCTGATGTAGTTTTCACGTTTTAAAACTAGATGGCACCACCATGCAAATTAGAACACGCAAACGGTTTGTTTTGGTAATTTGATGACTCATTTTTGTGATCTCAAATAAATCGCCTTTTGCATACGCCTCTGGATCTTTTCTGTTCTATTAGAGACCTTGTGCCTAGACTGTACAAAGGTCCTTTTAGAACCGGATATCACACGAGGTGCAAATTCAGTCGTTTTTCTGGAATCAAAAAGCACGGGCAGTGGATTGCTGCCGTAACCGTAGCTTCAGGAGCTCGTGGCGTCGAGCTTCGGACGGCGCCGCTTTGCATCAGCGGTGCTCATCAGGCCAAGGCGACTGGACGCGTGACAACGTGGAGCCCTGGGAACCATCACCTACTTGGGCGAAGCCCTACCAGCACAACAAGTGGAGCCAACCGGCAAGAGTAAGGTGTCAAAAATAGCATCGTGACGTAACAATTTGGTGGGTGAAGAAAAACTGTAAGTACCTTTTGTGACTTATCAAGGAGCATACAAATTTGAACTTTATTGCTGAGTAAAATATAACTTCTAAAAATTTTGATTTGCCAGACGAAAGTGAGCTTTAAAACAATGAAGTAAAATAACTTGTAAAAAAATCTTGCCATTCAGGACTTAGAATAATTTTGTGTGCTACCTCGTAGACTTAGAATAATTTTCGAAAAAACGAGGGACCGGGGATCCTATGCCGGATTTCACTCAGAACCTAAGTCCAAAACACTTAGAAAAATTTTGAACAAAATTTACCGGACTTAAAAAATTACTCGCACACAAAATATTCAACTTTGAACAACCATGGAAGTCGATACTCGAGTTATGGTAGATTTGAAAAAGCAAATAGAGAAAGGAAAGCTTAACTTTAGAAAGTCACCGAAAGAGAGGATCACCGAGGCTTATGTAGCAACAAGATTGGAAGCACTAGAAGTTTTGATAAAATTATTTACAACCAAACATGAAGCATTAATCAGCTCCTATGATGAAAAGACACTGAACAAAAGCTCCTATGTGACAGAAGACATATTCAACAATGGTTATGAGACATACTTAGATTATAAAGGAGAGCTGAAACAAATTCTGTCCGAATTTCAAGCGTCGAATCAATTGACCAGTAGCAAGGCGAACGCGAAATCGAACGGCGAATCGATGCTGAAATTACCTAAAATATCGATTCCTACGTTTAGCGGAGCTTATTCGGAGTGGTCATCGTTTCGCGACTTATTTGTATCGCTAGTGCATAACAACCCAACACTTGATGATGTTCAACGTCTGCATTATCTGAAAACTCAAGTGACTGGCGAAGCTGAGCGGCTCATCAAGCATCTACCCATAACCCAAAGCAACTACAAGATATGTTGGAATCTGTTACAGAATCGATACAACAACAAGAGATTCATGTCTAGTTGTATTTTGAAGCGTTTATTCAACCAACGTACTATGAACTTCGAGTCAGCTAACGCGATCAAGGATTTATTAGACACAACGTCAGATTGTTGATTGTTTGCACGAAATGTCAAATTTAGGGATAGATGTAACTTCTTGGGATGTGATTATCATTTATATAGTCAGTTTGAAGTTGGACGCTGAAACTCGCAAGCAGTGGGAACTGCAGGTTAGTAATTCGTGTGAGGAGTTGCCGTCTTTTCAACAGTTTAGGGACTTTTTGGAAGCTCGATTCCGTGCTTTGGAATTTGTCGAGCCTTCTAAATTTAAACCTAAATTCCCCCAAAACAACACACCCGCGACTAAAGTAATGCACACCGTCTCTAATGATGTTTGCCCACACTGTACCGAACCCCACAAGCTGTATCATTGCAAGCAGTTTAGGAATGAAACAGTTGATAAGCGCCGAGATCTAGCCAAATCTCTGAATGTTTGTTTCAATTGTTTAGGTCTCAATCATGGAAGCAAACAATGTCGAACAACAACAAAATGTCGCGTATGTCAACGAAAGCACCACACTTTACTACACCCTTCGAATAGAACAAACGTAGTTACGGCTGATCTTGCAGCTGAAACTACTTATTCAGACGACAATGATTCGGAGGAATTATCAAACACGCAAGAGGTCAAAACTAATCAAATTCAAACTCATTTTTCTTCAGGAAATGTCCACACGCAGACATTACTACCCACAGCTCTTGTCAAGGCTGAGTCGAAAAATGGGGACCCTCAGGTATTACGGGCTCTTTTAGACCAAGGGTCACAGGCTTCCTTCATTTCGGAGGCCACGGTTCAAATACTGAGGTTGAATAAAATAGCTACTAAGAGCTATATATCAGGTTTAGGTGGTGGTACAAGCGATTTGATCTCTAAACATATGGTCATGGTAAACATTCAATCGCTTCACGACCCTACCTTTACTATCCAAGTGAAAGCACATGTACTCAGTGCAGTCACGACTGTCTTGCCCGAGGAACAATTTTTATTGCAGAATTGGGCAGAGATTGATCATCTAACATTGGCTGATCCGCAATACAATACGCCAAATAAGATTGACATCTTATTGGGCTCCGAATTATATTGCAGCATCTTAAAGGAAGGATTGATCAAGAACCCTTCTTGTTCAATGATCGCTCAAGATACTTATTTCGGATGGGTGTTGTCAGGACAAATCAGCAGCCAACGCCAACATGGCAGGAAACTTCGGAGCATGCACGTTCAAGTCGATGGGGTGAAAATCCTGAAACAATTTTGGGAGTTAGAAACAGAACCAAGTCTTCAAAAGAAAGTATTACTTATCCAAGTAGAAGCTGGTGAAGATCACTTGGCGAAGACGGTCAGTAAAGATGAGCACGGTCAATATGTTACTGAACTGCCTCTTCGGTCCGAAGATCCACTGTATAAGTACGGGAACAGTCGTAACATTGCCGTGGAAGGTTTGGTTGCATTAGAAAAACGGACAATGATAGATTCAACCCTGCAAACTAAACTGTGTCATATAGTGATACGATGCGCTCCTGGCCTTGCAGTCAAGTCGTTGCAGCAGACAGCTATTGATGAAGGCAATGCATATCCGTTGGCTGTAGAGAAAGCAAAATCGCATTATAATATAGGCTATTTGAATACCGGCTGTAAAATAAAACAAGAAGCCATTAAACTATTTAAATACAGGAATGAAATGTTACAGAAGGGATGTTTTACACTACAGAAATGGTCAAGTAACAAAGTAGACCTACGACAGTTGAAGATGGATTCAGGAAAGGACTTAGAAACTGAAATAGATAAAAAACGACTTACCTGGAACCGTTGTACTGATGACTTTGATTACTCGGTGACGTTGCCGCCGCAGACCATATTCGCTGCACCTGAAACAAAAAGAAAAATTATCACAAATCGTTCGGCTGAAATACTTACCTTGCCACAGTCATCAGTGCAGTCAATAGATAACCCAGCGAACTGTGCATTACGAGGTCGGGCGTCATCCAGGATGTTGAAGAATCGTCTGTGGAAGGAGAGTCTTACTTGGTTAAAAGACGTTACAATTGACTGCAAAGAATCGATTTCAAATTTTACTCGAACAACATTGAAAGCAAATGTAATAAAAACAGCTACGCATCAAAGAAAGGGTGACTTACCTTGGGAGGAATTTTCGTGGTTACGAAAGCTTGTCACGATGATTGCTTACTGGAGAAGATTACTTCAGCTGAAAATTCCACCAGCTAAAAAACGAAATCCCTTACCTTATCTGACAGATGCTATTTGGCTATACGGTAGAGTTATGGACGTCCATCCGGGAAAAACAGTTTTACGCGTGTTGTTACCTTGCACTACAATAATTCCCTGATTGAGCGTCCAACTTCAAAACTATGCGTTTTATCTGTAAATAATGTTTTTTGTTAATTTGCACTTACACATTTACCTTTCTAGCGAGTATTGGTTCTATTCTGCTGAAATGTGTTTGAAAATGTTGTACCTACCTACTTCTAACAAGAGTATTGTTATGTTCATTTTCTAGTAAAAACTTCTTTCATACAGTCCACTAATTATAAAATGAGAACTTTTGTTGGAATTGACGTCATCTAAATATATGTAAGTGCATAACTAAACATGTTGAAATTATTCGAGCTTTTCGTATCAACTCATTTGTTATTTGTGAAATATTTGTCTTGTTTTTCACTTATGGTTTTCGAGTCACAATGTGTTTACTTAGGTACTCGTAATTTGCATGAACTAGATTATATCTAAGTATGTTCATGTTTTATTCCGATTTGCTGTCCTAACTTTGTGGTGATTTCATAAAGCTTGTTATACTGAATAGCATTTTGTTGCTCATGGTGGGCAGTCAGCATTATGAAGGACTATCTAGTCCTTGGTGGGCAGAATGTTTAGAGCTACGTCTGATGTAGTTTTCACGTTTTAAAACTAGATGGCACCACCATGCAAATTAGAACACGCAAACGGTTTGTTTTGGTAATTTGATGACTCATTTTTGTGATCTCAAATAAATCGCCTTTTGCATACGCCTCTGGATCGTTTCTGTTCTATTAGAGACCTTGTGCCTAGACTGTACACTTTACACTTACACTACTGTACTTTATTGATTCTGTGGTTATACACAGATATCTGAATTATATCTTGGTAGGTACTATAAGTAATAATCGCATTAAAAACACCACACTGCGCTCCCAAACTCAAATTATAGACGTCACCCAAAAAGCTGCCGGCTTGAAGTGGGACTGGGCTGGACACATTTGCCGCATGCCGAACGAACTTTGGGCCAAAATAACGACAGAGTGGTCCCCTAAAAACGGCTGAAGGCCCCGCGGCAGGCCACGACGGAGATGGCGGGATGACCTGGACTCCTTCATGAAAGACTGGACGACAATTGCGAAGAGTCGTGAAACGTGGAATAATGAAAGCCTTTAGAAGGCTTTTGCCCTGCAGCGGGACATTTTAGGCTCTAAATAATAATAATAACTATAAGTAATAGTTAGTATTCCTTGGTAGTATTAAGTCATCTGTGATTGTATTGAAAACTTCCTATCTCACAGGTCATTGACCTAACAACAAAGTGACTGTAACAACATAATATGCTTCCCAAGAAGTCTTCTTTCTGTTATAGCATAAAAAGCGGTGGGGAACCCTACCTTACCACGAGTCCGACACACACTTGAGCACTTTATTAGTTATCTATACATGAGCGCTCATAAATATTATCTATACTTATAATCACTTACACATGTTTTATCAAAATAGGTTTAGCCATTTTTACTTTTTATAGGTTTTTAATGGGTTCCCAACGAGTCACACCTTATCATGTCACAGTGTTACTCGAGAGGATTTTTATTCCTATCGAGTCACACTGTTACACTGGGTGTGACTTGTTGGGAACTCACCTAAAAAAATAGTTGCAATGAGTAACAGTCTGACTCGATGGGAAAGAAATTCCATCGAGTAACACTGGCACGATTATCTGCTACTAGATGGCGTTAACGTCTAGAAATCAATTTGTCAAATCAACGGGTGTGGTATATTTCTCAACTACCCCCCGATTACACCTAGAAGTTTATGATCGCCTGGCACCTTAACATGTGTATACTCTTGAGATCGCCTGAAATGTATATTTCTAGAAAATTATAATTGCCTGTTACTAAGTACAGTAAGTATACTCCTGAAAAAGGAGGGCGTGTGATGATTGTATACTCCTACAAGTTTATGACCGCATGGTACCAAGTATTATCTATCACGTTTACTCCTAGAATTTAATTTATGATCAAGTATAGGCCAACAAATGAATTTTATACGCAAAATGTTGCTTCTTTGGGTTACATTATTGCAGTTTTCTTAAGGATATCTATTTTGCGAAAATTAATTGTAGCCTATGTTACTTCCTGATTATTTAGCATTCTATTGGTAAAAAGTTGTTAAAATCGATCCAGTAGTTTCGGGGCGTATTCGGTACAAACAAACAAACAAAAAAATATTTTCTCTTTATAATATTAGTATAGATTATTCACCATCTGTGATATTTTTAAAGTTAGTTTGTTACTTGCAAAGAGAGTTTAGTTACCTATAAATATTTTTGTAAATTTACTTAATAATATAATATACATTATAACTTATATTAGTTTTGACAAGTTAATTAAAGTTGATTTTCGCTGAAATGTAGTTTTTTTACAACCCTTAATAAATACTTATTGTATTTATGAGTTGCTTTGGTTTACTAGGTGAAATAAAGTAGGTTATCAATATTCACTTTGATAAAAATAAGGTGTGACAGGATGGGAGAGTAAAATGTTTCTTCCCATGGAGTCACACTGTTACACTCGGTGTGACTCGTTAGGAACACACATGTAGAAAAATAGGTGGCAACTAGTAACAGTGTGAAACGATGGGGAAAAAACCCATCCAGTAACATTGTGATTCGTTGGGAACCTACCCGATTTTTGTGCCAGAGGCTTTTTAAATTTTAGTTCACTGAAATGCAGTTGTTAAGTCAAAGTTTAATAAAATGTCACTTTTATTTTTATACAGACGAATAAAGGTCGTTGGTATTTTATTTAGATGAGGTGTTCGATTCCTTCGGAATTTATACAGGTGACTCAAAACGATACAGATAGGTACATAAGTAAAGTTTTACCATGAGTGATTGTGTGGCGTTGTGTAGAATAGGGGATCGGACAGTAATCGAGAAAAAATCTAAAATGTAGTTAGAACGATTGTTCGTCGAACCAGAAAGATCATTCAATCAATATTTTTGTGAAATAATAATGATTTATATTTTTAAATTAATAAATAATTCTGACATTTTTAATCTGTTCTTCATCTCAAACGAGACAACAATCACAGCGCATGACGTCATTTGTAGGCAAATGCCGTGAGTCAAGCTTGTGTTTATTTTGCTTTTCATAAAATATAATTTAATTTTACGTTTTCGCTTTTCATAAAATATATTTTTGCTAATTTTTTCCTTTCATTACTACAATGTAGTCCCCAAACTTCACAAAACGTATTAGAATCTCTTTGCAAGTTTTATTTCGAAGAGTTTGTCGTCTTCTACCTACATATGACGTCACAATTTTTGAGGTGACCGTTTGCGCGGCAATATTTGAAACATAATATTTAAACAAAGTTTTAGGTACTTTTAGAGCGTTATTTAATTAAAATAGTGTTTTTCAAGGTTATATATATTCATTGTAGTTAATTTAAAACACTTTCTGAAAAGTTGTCCGATCCCCTACTACAGATCATAGCTGTCCAATGGTGGGATTGTGTTAAATAAAACAAACTATTACAAAATGATTAACATTTTAAATTTAATATTTATACGACTTGATTGTACTAGGCTTTGATTGATCAAAATCGGTTTAGTAATATTGAAGTTATGACGTAATTTAGGAAATAATATACGTGTCCACTATAAGTTGAACCACGGATCATACCGGACCCTTTGTGCACATGGCTCAGCCTAAACTGGTTATTACTTACCTTGAGAGTTTATAGAACTAAAGGATGGGTTGAGAGTCCTAGGCTACATAACAAACTTTGTTTTATAAATATCAGTTTACGAAAACTAGAGTTATTACACAATTTAACAACGTTGAGTACCGTTGCAAGGCAAATTAGCTGTTTAAATCGAGCCACCCATAGATAGCGTCTTATCAAGGGGCGTTTTTCTGACTCGCGGTGACGGGTTTTATGGACATGGCGCTGGACCTGCACCGGAGCTTTTTTTTGATCAGTTTGCAAAAGGCTTTGTTGCTTATGCGATTAAGTCGCCTTGGAAATTAGTCGAGACCTACTATAATGTCTGCTAATCGCGTCTATCAACAAGCGCCGGAGCTGGACCGGTGCCGCACCGCAAAGTCTGCTGAAGTGCTGTGAGTTTTGTTCGTCTATACAGACGAACAAAAATCACAGCAACACCGTACCGGACCCGGACCGGCCGCGGCGGCCGGTGTGGCGCCGCGGCGGACCGTCACCGTCAGTTTTGCGTATGAATCATAAAGGGTTATCGGCAGTTCCCCCCGATGGCAATCCCACCCGAGTTATTTCCACCCGGCCTCCGTGGCCCCGTAATATATTTTTTAAACTAAACGATGACATTTGATACGTATACTCGGTCAAAGAAACTATAACACATATTTCACCAATTTTTAAACATCCCTAAAAGAACTTGCTAAAATTTCTATCTACAAATATAAAATATAATCCACTCCCTCACACACACACACACACATCACACCTTGAAAATCAAAAACCTATGAAGCTGTTTGGTATGTTAGTTCTATAAGGGGATAATTACGAGAGTGGACAAAAGGAGTGAGAGTTTATGTTTTTAAAGATAGTTATCAACTTTAGTAATTAGGATTGGGAGCGGAACGGGATAATAATAATAATAATTAATGCTTTATTGTACACCAAACAAGAATTTAACAAGGTACAGGAAATATTTTTACAGACTATAGTACAACAGGCGGACTTATTGCTAATAGCTGATAAGGAAGGATAACGGGTGGAAGGCATGGTAATGGGATAAGAGCGGGATGGTAACAGGATAGGAGCGTATTGGTAACGAGATAGGAACGGGACTGGAGCAGGAGCGGAGCGGTACGGTAACGGGATAGAAAGGGGGCGGTAACGGTATAGGAGAAGGACAGGATCAGGACCAGATCGCGGTGGTTACGGAATACAACTAGGACGATAACAGGATAGGAGTGGGAAGGTAACAGAATAGAAGCGGTACGGTAATAAGAAAGGAGCAGGATAGGAGCTGGAACGGGAGTATGATGGGACGGAAAATGGTCGAAAGAATGATAAATTACTACTACACTACGCGTACGAAGTCACGGGCAACAGATAGTAATTAATAATTTCGATGCATCGTTTGTGCATTGTCAATTTGTCACGTAAATAAACTATAAATTTTTATCTAGGCCTATAAACACACACAAAATAATCGCCAAAGCGCGGCAGTCGCACCTTGCTTCGACCGAGCCGACCGAGATCCTCATACGAAATCGTCTATGAGTGCGTGCGCCTGTATCGCTGGTTGTAATGTTGTATGGAGCCGGCCTTCTGTATCTATTTTGTGCTGCGAGGCTGCCACCACTTGGCCACCACCCCTTCGGGCCCTTTCAATTTATTACAAAATGGCGCACCACCTAACCGGAATTCAACGGGTTGCTATCATTACCTAATTTATTTCTACCAATATATTTATTAATGAAAATTGTAAAACATAGCGAAAAATCCTGCAACTTTATACCGTTAGAGGCGCTGTTGCGCGTAAATGCTTAAGTTGTTATTTTCATCGTACATAAGAAAAATTAGCAAGATATTGCTGGATAAACAATAGGACTAGGTAGTCGAACAACGAGAAAGGTCTAGTTTGTGAACTGTGTGCCACAAGAAATAACAAGACATTGCTGGATATACATTATATATTCAGAAATATCTTGTTAATGTTTGTTACGTCGGACAAAGAAAAATATTTACGAGCACCAGCGCCCCTATCGGGATAAATTTGCAGTCTTCTTCCCTATAAAAACAATATAAGAAAATATACCCTAGATTGAGTATGAATGCTTCAAAGACGGCAACAGAAAGCAGAGCTTAAATCGGGAGTCATCAAAGTTTAAACCTTGAAATTTGAATTCCTAAAACGTATTTAAGACGTTCTTGAGCTTATTCATAGATTGTATTAATTTTTCGTTGTGTATTGTTGGACGTGACGAAATGACAATTCCGTTTTACTATTATATATACCTATATATCACATATTACTAACGGGATATTTACCCTGTTAATTATTTGTTTAGAGTTTTCGATTTTTCGTCACCGCTACAAGCGACCATGAATGAATAGAAATATTTGCAGGTGGGTGGTTTTTCTAAGGGTAAACAAAATGGTCAATGGTCCTCGGACTCGTATATTACGTTCCAAACCAGAACCAGACCCCTGACACTCCATACAAATTCGCCGAGGTAACTGTCTACTACTACTACTGGCGCACCGGCCTGTCCTGCCTGACGTTTTGTGTGTGTGCGTAATTATTGTAGGAATGAACTAATACGAATCGAGTGCGACAAGGACAACGCTATACGTAAGCAACCTAAGTGTTTCTCTTTCACACCTACTATCGCTTGGTTGGGAGACGCAAAAAACCAAAAAATCTCCGATTCTTATTTGTGTAAGTTTCTTTGCATCCATACACAGAACAATAACGAACCATTTTGTTTTAGGTATATTAATATTGTATCAAAGTTAATATATTTAATTTTAATTAAAAAAGAGAGAGGCAGACCTCCGTCAGTCAGGTCAGGTACTGGTCAGCTCCACCGTCTTCCGTTCTCCGCAGTCCTTTTTTTCTCAATATGTTTCGTCCATATGTCAAAGTCAAATAGTCAGCCAGCCTGCTCTACCTCTTTAAAGCAGGTCGTCTTCGTCATCCAAAAAGGTAATCACAACCTCCAATAACATCAATTGATCGCACATATAAAATAAACATTTGAATCTCACTCATTAGTCATTCGCAGCAAGCGGTGACAACCGATTGACGCAAGCACGACACTACCCAGAATTTTACCCATACGTTGCGGGTGACGACAAATTGGCGGGGGAGTGAAAGTGTCGTTTCTTTACGCAAGCAATAGTTAGTTCTTTGCCAGAACCATTGTTTTCGTTTTCGTTGTTACTCACACTGCAAACTAGATTTCCTGCACTCTGATAATAAACTTGGTAAGTAGCCCGTAAATAATACATATAATAGTAGTGTTAGTTACCATGATAGTTTAAAATCAATCCATTTGAACGATAATTAAGTGTAATATATAACATTCATAATATAAATAATAGTACTATGTACGTTACAGTGCTGTTTTGTGAAATGTAAAACAGTGGAAGAAAGACAAATGTATGGTAGAAAATAAAACACCATACCTGGCAATTGGGCAACACTTGACATGCGCAAATGTCGCAAATTATCGAGTTTTTGACTTCTGACTGCAAAGCAGATTTCCGCCCTCATAATCACACTCACTCAGGTTTCGTGAAATTACAGTCGCGTGGCTTTCTGAAAAGCTCCTTTGTGTTATCCTGTCATTATCGAGTGTGTGATTCCCGATACCAATGGACCGGATGAAGTGATGACCAAAGATGTCTGCTAAAATTCAAGAAGCACAGGAGCACTGTAAGGCTGCCGAGAAATTGTAAGTCGATAAAGTAATTACTTTAGTTTATCTATCGCATCTTTTATCATTTTATAAGTTATTATGTTTTTGCTCTTGAACAGGACATAAACTTTTATACCTACCTATCCAAATTTGCGATAGTCAGACAAAAAAAATCACTTACATCTTGATCTTGCGATTCTTGCATCATAAATTTAAAATCATAACAATGGAGCCGTCACTTGTAGGTTGGATGGACACTAGGGATAATGAGATGTGAAGAAAAAACATTGTTTAATATGGAGATTACGCACATAGGTACACAAATAAAAATAAAATACAATTGAATATGGTTTTGTAGTAAAGTACGTATTTTTAGTGTTCTGATTACGTCAAGATCTTTTTCATAGGCACCTTGTGATATTCAAATCACTTTTCAGATATTCAAATATAAACAAAACATTTGCTTTCGTAAGTACTTGAACAAATAAAAAAAGGTGGCCGGAATCTCTGAATCAGAAGCATAGCAATGGCGGTGGAGTTATGTATTTATTGAGTAGATGAAGGGCCAATGTGACAGCTGATCGTCATAGCATTTAAGGCTGCGTTCAGAAATGGGTAAATGTTCACGAGTGAATACTTGTCAGTTAATCTCAGTGACATGCCAAGTTAAAAATTAACTAGCGCCTTTCTGAACGGGCATCGAGTAATACAATAAGCCAGCCAATCAAAACCAATCATTTTCAAGACCGAGATTTCCCTCACTTTTGTTTATCAGATTTAACTGCGTTATTTTGGCTAGTATTGGAATTTTACCTTATATTTTGCTTCAAATACACGAATCGCTTATTTTATTTGTATGTACAAAAAATCAATGCAAAAATATTGCAAAATGTAAAGGAAAATGACAACTGACAACTATTACCTGATAGGTGAGAATCGTAACCCGCTTTTATATCGGTGTTTTTTTTTAACCTGTCAGGTGAACTTTTACTCTCCCCAATTGGTTTTCTGAACGGCTCAGGGTAAATGTCAAAGTTCACCTGAGTCATTTCTGAACAGCGTTAGGGTAATAATTACATTAACTGAGTGATTTCTGAACGCGGCCTAAATCATGCTATGGCGATCAGCTGTCACATTGTACAAACTAGTGGATCAGCATACCTTGAGTGCTTCACTTTTGAATTTTGCGACGAGGCATCTGTCTTTTTTTATTTGTTTAAGAGTAGGTATCTAGTTGTGGAGAAAAGACTGTGGGGCTTTCACTATTGTCCACTCCATTGAAGTTGTAGGAAAAGATTAATACAAAAAGGTATACAATAATCTCAACTATAAAATAAGTCCAGCGATCACCTGAGAAATAGTCTAAAGGATTTCATAGATTTTATTTATAAAACTACTGTGGCAATGTTTGGTATATGTAAAGACATAGAGGATGACAAGAGGATGAGGCTCAAATCTTGACTTAATAATAGAAGTGCTTTAACCGAAGTGTCAAATTTACCCCATATATTTCTCTGTTCCTTGTTTTTGTTAGAAACCAGGTTCACACCGGTCGATCCATAAACATACATGTTTTTCGTTTTGTTCATTTGTTGTTTGGATTGTGCAAGACACGTCCAAATGGGCTGTGCATTTGGATTGCGTATGTTGGAGCAGCCTTGGATTGCCTTGTGTGGACCCGGCTATTGATGAATTTGAATTAATTTTGTCATTTATATTATTTCTTTTGCAACTGCTATTTTCTCCTTGTTTCTCTGATAATTTTTTTTTGCACATTGCAAATTTTTTGTTTAATATTTTTGCTTTAGCAATTGTATTTAATTTTGATTGTTGTTTTTTTTTTACTTTTCATCATTTTTTTAATTAAAGTTGTATAGGACGATAAGGATCTGTGTGAACATGGCCAGAATAGGAAAGTACTGATATTTTCAATATTAAACCAAATGCAACAGTAGTGCTGGCCCCGTCCATGTTCATGAAGATCCTCATGTCACCTCTATTCAGTATTCATTCTCTACTCATGTCAGCCATGGTAAAAAGGTCATTCTCATGATAATAACGGTACCAGCTAGTTTTTACGTTCGACTTTTGACTTTGCATTCACGAGGCAATCTGCAAAGCTGCAAGCAGCAGTGTAATGTGGTTCCTAAGTACTTTAGTTTTCTGTGCTGGAAAGCGTTCAGTTGAGCTTTGGGCGAAGCTTTTCGCAGCTGATACAGACTGATGTATTTGCTTTCAAGAGACCTCTCTAGCGACTTTTAGTGATTTCTTAAATTAAGTGTGATATTGTTATTTGTGTGATTGTGTGCATGTCAAGCCTTATACTATGTATTATTTTAAAATATATACTCAATATTAATTATATCAAATACATTCTTGATAACCCTGAAAGTCCTGAAAGTTTTATTGGTGGTAGGATTCTTGTATGCAAGAAGCCGCCTGGGTGGGTACCACCGCTTGGCCAGTTATTCTGTCGTCAAGCAGTAGTGCTCAAGCATTACTGTGTTCCGGTTTGTAGGACGTCGTAGCCAGCGAAATTACTGGGCACTATGAGGCTTATGAGTGACGAGCGCAGTGCAGTGCCGCGCAGGATTTTGCAAAACAAAGTTCTGGGTAGTGCTGCAACTAATATGGGCAGTACCTTGTTTGACGTCCCGCTAGTACCCTGCTTACGATTAATGCCATTATATTTCTATAAATGCTGGCTAAGTTTATGAGGAAGGGAGTCAATGATAACGTCGAAATAAAGTAACTCTTGGCTTCATTATTATTGCCTTGAGATACAAATTACATGGAATAAAATGCATTCGCGTACTTAACTTTTTACTTCGGCACACATGACGATATATCGGAGAGGATACGTTTTGCGGATACATTGCTACTGTTTTGCGTTTTCATCATCAGCCCATCACGTTCCCACTGCTGGGACACGGGCCTTCTCTCATAGAGAGAAGATGGGCCATAATCCACCACGCTGGCCCAGTGCGGGTTGGTGGATGTCACATGTCCTTGACTTTTTGTGAAAAATTCTTGGACTTGCCGGTTTCCTCACGATGTTTTCCTTCACCGTTTCTAGAGCGAGTGTTATATCCGCACATAAGAAAGTCAGTGGTGCGGGGCCAGCGGGATTCGAACTCGGGTGCGTCGGATCGAAAGTCGCACGTGCTCCCACTGAGCCACACTCGCTCTCCGTTTTGCGTTTTGGCGACTTGCTATTCTTTATTGAAATTAGGCAATGAAAACGCATTTTATGAACGTCAATAACATCTGCTTACGAGCAGATGTTATTCGCTGGTGATCCTGATACTAGGAAAAGTACGACTGGCTTTGTAGTGTTGTACAGTGGTGGTCCCATACATTGGTGCTCGCGTAAACAGTCCGTCACCGCTCTCTCCAGTACGGAAGCAGAATACATCTCTGCCGCAGAATGTATCAAAGATTTACTTTATGTTCAAAGTCTGATTAAAGAGATTACAGGTCATACACCAAAAACACAATTATTTGTTGATAATCAGTCGGCTATTGTTTTAATTAAAAACGGAATTTTAAATCGCAGAAGCAAACATATTGATGTGAAATATCATTTTATTAAAGAAAAGATAGATCAAAATTTAATTGAAATTTTCTATTGTCCAACCAATTCTAATATTGCGGATATTTTGACAAAAGGATTGGACAGAACCAAGTTTTTACGTTTAAGAAAGCATATTGTGAGTGATCAGTGAGTTTGATGTGAACTTTAATGAAGTGAGTTTAGTGGTATAGTTAGTTGATTATGATAGGTGTTAGATGTTATATTTTGTAGAGATAATGTTTTGGAATTGATTTGAAATTTAGGTATTAGTTATAGTATTAAGGTTGTCTTGATTGTTAATTTGAAATTTATATTTAAGAGGGTGGTTTAATATAGTATGTAGAATGTAATGATAGGTAGGGAATACTAGTATGGGTTTTTATTTTTGTTTTAATTATGTGTTCAATGTTGAAGTTGTGTATGGGGTGTTCTAGGAAAATATGTTAAAGTTAAATACAGGTTGGTTTTAATTTTATTTGAGACAATATAAAATTCAGAGGGGATGTTGTAGAGATGAATTCTAATTGTCTATGATTATAGTCTATGTTTTTAAAAGCAAGTTATTTTCGAACTTGGAGTGATTTGTGTTTTGACAAATGTCTTGAAGAAAATTTTCATTGTACTCGTTTTTGAGAATTGTTAGGAGCAACTTATAAGTTTTGTAGTCAGTGTAATTTTTATAAAGATGTTGAGTGTTCGTAGGTATTATGGAATAAAAAAAAAGTGTGAATGAATTAAAACCGTTTTTTATACTGGATCCCAATGATTAAACACCTTGAGGGCGGATTTCAATAAGACAATCTACAATCTGGGTCTTTCAAGACGAGCCAAAGCCGACTAGGCTGTTCGTTCTCGAAGCACTTCAAAGAAGATGGTGGCCACGTTCGTTGGAAAAACCGGCCATGTTGCGACTATTGCACTTGAAGATCGTAGAACGGTTAACGCAGAGTGGTATACCACAATTTGTTTACCACAAGTCATCGCCGAACTTTGAAAATCTAACTCAAAGCGACGCATCATCCTGCACCACGACAACGCAAGCTCACACAGCGCTCGTCAAACGATTGAGTATTTGAAGCAGGAAAAAGTAGAAATTCTTGACATCCTCCATACAGTCCTGACCTAAGCCCAAACGATTTCTTTACATTTCCTAAAATTAAGAAGTCTTCGTGGTCAAAGGTTCCAGTCCGGTGAAGAAGCAGTCGACGCTTACAAGTCAGCCATTTTGATTACCCCCACTTTAGAGTGGAATAAATGTTATAATAACTGGTTTGAGCGAAAGGAAAAGTGTATTAAACTACGTGGTGAATACTTTGAAAAACAATAAAAAGTACTATAAGGTTCTAGTTGTGTTTTTTCTTCAAACGACAAAACTTAAAAGGCTTGCCTCGTATCAATGCGCCGCGCCGCCGCCGCCGCCGGTGCCGGTGCCGGTGCCGGTGCCGGTTCAAGTTAGGTGGCCCGCACTACTATAGCTCATTCCACATGTTGCTGCATGGTTGTGCGGCGAGAATGATCTGGAGAATCGGAGAGTGGAACCACATGTCGGAACACAAGTGACGTTACAGCTGCATCACGTGCTCGCGCAGCGTGTACTGCAGCGAGGAGTGCCGCACGCGCGCCGCCGCCTACCACCGGTGGGAGTGCGCGGGCGCGCGGGCTGACATCTTTCCCACCATCGGCATCGCGCACTTGGCTCTCAGGTATTCTTACAAGCATTAAACATAAAATAAAACATTACATTATTGCAAAGGCCGTGAAATAGGCAATTGCAGGTCGAGTATGAGTTTGAAGGCCGAGCCGTAGGCGAGGACTACACTAATACGAGACAGGCAATTGCCATTTCCGCCGAGACATATATAGTGCTCTTCTCAAAAGAATGCAGGGAAATAAAACATACTGTTTATATTATACATTTATTTTAATTTATTAAGTATGTAAATAACAAATCAAGACGAATTTTCAGCTTTGCCGCCAATTTTCTATATATCATCTATGCCGAAAGGCAACCGCATTTATGGCTATACAGCCAAGTGAACGCAATTTGTACTAAGCAAAGAGACTTACTTTGGTATGCCTAGAATGATAAAAGAGATCCAATCCATCCAATTATTTCACTTTCAAAGTTACAACCAAAATGAACCTTTTCCATACGATAGAATAATTTAGTAATTAAAATAGTAATAACACGAATATCTTAGTTATTAGCAAATAGTTGAACTATGCGTACCTATGTTTAGTATATAACAGCATTGATTACAGATAAAGGAAACTTAAAAAAAAAAAAAACAATAACTTTGCTTGTAACTTCTTTATATCTTACATATACTAGGATACGTCATGCGTAATGAACACAGCGCACATTGCGGGACGAGAAACTCTGCCCTGCCGTCATACAGTTTTACACTAGTTCGGAGGGTAGATGTAGATTGTTTCTGACAATAGTGTGAACAACTTCGGGCATATTTACGCGGTGTCTTAATTTCATTGTAATAGTTAGGTCAATCAAAGAGTATTTAATAACCCCAGCACGCCGTTTCATACAACATTGCTGGAGCGTTGTAACGTTCCAAATTTTTTTTTTAAATTAATATAGCGCTGCTGCATTGGATTTGACTTTTTTTGTCCGAAAATTCGATACCTCGCGTGTTCTTTTTCGAAAATAATGACAATATTTCCATCCATGTTTAAAAAAAATGTATTTATTGACATAGTAACTGTTACAATTTCAGTATTGAAGTCTCTAGCCCTCGGCGTAGTTTGACGCTGTTTCAATGACCTTAGCTTCTTCCAATTTAGAAACATAAAAATGCTAAATCTGAATAGATAAAATAAACAAAAATAAAATTAAGAAAAAACATGCTGTGTGTGAGGGTGCGTGTGAGAGTGTGAGAATGTGTGTGGTCAATCTTAAGTCGTTCTATAACTGTGATACACGTGCCGCAAAACATAAATAAAACCACGATATTCAAGGACATGTACCTTCCATCAAAGCGTTGGATGGTAGCGGTAGCGCGTTGTTTCTCTGAGCGGGGCAGGTCTATCTTCGTTGTGGTCCGCCGTGGTCTAGATGGCGCTAAATATAAACACTTATTTTCCATATCTATCAATATTTGTAAATCATGTTATATTTGCGATTATAGAATATCAATAGCTATTTTTAACAGAACTTCAAAAAAGAAGGAGGTTCTCAATTTGACGTGTATGTATTTTCTTTTACGTAGGTATGTACATAGTTTACTCACTGCACTACTATACAATCTGTTCAGTAGACTGATTAGTGTGATTATTTTATCGGTCGAAACCCGCCTTGTCATGGTCCCAAGTGGTTGTATATCGTACGTGAGAGGTTGAAATGTGATGTGATGTGATTCGAGGAGATGAGAAGTTGGACCCAGACTGTGGGTGTGTCTGTGGGTCCACCGCAGGGGAGTTTCGGGGGCACGGCATGAGGGCGCCTGTTCTGCTAGGGTACAAGCTAATCACACCCCTCGGCATTATTGGGATAAAATATCGTCCTACTTTTATTATTATTTTCCTAACTACAATGTTTTATTTTAAACATAAACGAACAAAGCATATTTTAAAATAATTTATATCGAAATCCTTTTGAACATAACTCTCTGTTATTACGACTTCGTTAATTTTCTTCCAGAGTCCTCCTCATATCGACCGGGACGGGATTCCCGCCGGTGCCTCCGCAATGTCATTGCCGGCGTCGGCCGCCGAACTGTTCCGAAGTTACGCGACCGTCGACGATATCGACATATACAAGAGAGAGTCGCCTGCCTTCTACCGCATGTTCAATTTGGTCACTAACTTCGAGAAGATGAACAATATGGACTACATACAGTATGCTTTGGTGAGTGTAGAGAAATAAAGCTAAACCAGACCCTATCTGCCCGGATTCGCATGTTCCCATAACTATGGTTTTCTGTCACTCAGAAACATGAGCCGGGCGGATAGGTCTGGCTCTGTCAGGCGTCTGCAGTTCGCCATCTTGCAATGATCAGGGCTCTATTCTGGCGGTGTAGATATAATATCACATTCGATAAATATCTCAGGACCTGTCAAAATATCTATTGATTTGAAAATTCCGTATTCTCGAGAAGTCTTATTAGATAAATATCGATTGAAAACCGCCAGATATGTATCGTGTGGTCCCGAGCACTCGATACGAGTTTATCGAATGCGACACAAACGCAAACGTCATTATAATATCTTACTCTTCAAACTTCTTGTACGTTTTTGTTTAAGCAATCATTAAAATGATGTTTTAAAAAATCCAGTGAACCCTATGCTATTTAAAATATACTTAACAAAATAATACAGCAGGTTTAAATTACTAAGAAAAATATCTAGCGATGAGTTTATTTACGCTTTTGTGGCTGATGGAATTGAGGAGTCAGAACATGCAGCAGCCATTCAACGACGTCGAGCCCAATGGAGAAGAGAATAAATCCAGGGAAAATGAGGATCACGGATTTAAAAAATTCCGCTTGTCCAAACATTTAACGATAGACCTAATTAATATGCTGACACCTCTGCTAAGAAAAAATATTGATGTAAAGACATAAATTATGTTATTTATTTATAGTAGGTATTTAATTTAATTATATTTGTTTAATTTTTTCGTAGTATATCATCTATACTTATAATAAAACTGTAACGAAGCGGTTACTGTACATTGAAGATATTTTTGAAAATCAATTTTTTTAGGAGTATATGGTAGCAACAGAACCCAAAAATACAATTTTTAAAATTTTTGTCTGTCTGTCTGTCTGTCTGTCTGTCTGTCCGGGATAAACTCAGAAACTAGAGCACGAATTTGAATGCAGTTTTCTGAAATATGTTCTGTGGAGTCCGGCGCTACACATAGGCTTTGTTTCATCAAAATCAGTCCAGTAATATTGAAGTTATGACGGAATTTAGGAAAAAATATACGTGTCCACTATAAGTTGAACCACGAAACATACCGGACCCTTTGAGCACATGGCTCAGCTTATACTGGTTTATTACTTACCTTCAGAGTTTGTAGAACTAAGGTATTGGTTGACATGATGGTATTCTAAAAAATGTTTTGTGGAGTCCTAGGCTACATAACAAACTTTGTTTTATAAATATCGGTTTACGAAAACTGGAGTTATTACGCAATTTAAAAACGTTGAGTACCTACCGATTAGCAATTTTAGTATGAAAGTTTTCGTGAGTTTGATTCATTATAATTATCTGTAAATATTTAATAAAACGGCTAGGACTCACGTAGTTTGTCAAATTAGTCGACCTAGGTTTCGAGCATGTCCGATGCTCTTCATCAGGGGCGAGTTTACACTGCGAGATCGCGGCGACTATTGGCGGTGTCGGTGACGGTGGCTGGTGGAGTGGTATAACGTTGAGTACCGTACCGCAAGGAAAATTAGCTGTTTAAATCGAGCCACCCATAGATAGCACGTCTTATCAAGGGGCGTTTTTCTGACTCGCGGTGACGGGTTTTATGGACATGGCGCTGGACCTGCACCGGAGCTTTTTTTTGATCAGTTTGCAAAACGCTTTTTTGCTGATGCGATTATGTCGCCTTGGAAAGTAGTAGAGGAAGTTTACCTAGCGGTTCCCAATTTTTTTTAGCTATGGAACACTAAATTATGTATCTAATTTTGGCGGAACCCCAACTCATATTTGTAACCGACTTTAAAAAAGGAGGAGGTTCTCAATTCGACTGTATGTTTTTTTTCTATGTTTGTTACGCGATTACTTCGCCAATTATAATTTGATTTTGATGATTCTTTTTTTGTTTTGGTAGGTCATACTTCAGAGGTGGTCCCATATAAATTTTATCGAAATTGATTCAGCACTTTTGCGCGGGTCAGTATATCGATAAAAATGCTGGCCAGCGTCGGCAATTCTCGGAACCCTAGGGTTCCGTGGAACAACTATTAGTAACGGCTGGTATAGACGAACAAAAAGCATAGCAACACCGTACCGGGCCCGGAACGGCCGCGGCGGCTAGCGTGGCACCGCGGCGCACCGTCACCGTCAGTTTTGCGTACGAATCGTAAGGGGTCAATGGCAGTTCCCCCCGATGGCAATCCCACCCGTATTATTTCCACCCGGCCTCCGTGGTCCCGTAATATGTTTTTTAAACTGAACGATGACATTTGATACGTATACTCGGTCAAAGAAACTAACACATTTTTCACAAATTTTTAAACATCCCTAAAAGAACTTGCTAAAATGTATATATATCTAAATATAAAAATAATCCACTCCCTCAGACACAGACACACACACACACATCACACCTCGAAAACCAAAAACCTATGAAGCTGTTTGGTATGTAAGTTCTATAAGGGGATCATTACGAGAGCGGACAAAAGAAATGAGAGTTTATGTTTTTAAAGATAGGGCTATCAACTTTGGTAATTAGGATTGGGAGCGGAACGGGATGATAACGGGATAAGATGGGCATGGAAATGGGATAAGCGCGAGAGTTACAGGATAGGAGCGTAATGGTAACGATATAGGAGCGGGACTGGAGCAGGAGCGGAGCGGTACGGTAACGGGATAGTAGGGAGCGGTAACGGTATAGGAGAAGGACAGGATCAGTCCAGAACGCGGCGGTTACGGAATACAACCAGGACGATAACAGGATACGAGTGGGAAGGTAACAGAATAGAAGTGGTACGGTAATGAGAAAGGAGCAGGATGGGAGCTGTAACGGGAGTATTTTGGGACAGAAAATGGTCGGAAGCATGATGAATTACTACTACACTACGCGTACGAAGTCGCGGGCAACAGCTAGTATTTACATATAATTGGAGTTTTATAATGTACACCACACTGACCGCAATATTTCTTTTAAAATTCCTGTCCACTCAAAGGTTGCCTGTAACAAATTGCGCATAGCGATAAGGCCTTGGATTGTACCCACTGTTTATTAACTTTGTTAACTATTGTTTTTCCTGTGCGTTTGGTATGCAATAAAGCATTATTGTATTGTATTGTAAATTTTATAAGCCCTCGATACAATAAAACATGTCTAAGAACCACCGCTAGAAAACCGGCTTTCAATTAAATAAAACCGCATCCAAATCGGTTCACCCGGTTAAGAGCTACGGTGCCATAGACAGACACACATAGTGGTCAAACTTATAACACCCCTCCTTTTTGCGTCGGAGGTTAAAAATAAGTACTTTATACCTATCTTCAATGATGATACATCCCTAGGATTTCCTCTTCTATTTTGTAGGTATCCTTACCTAGACTGTGTCTCCTAAACCTTGAGATAATAATATGTAAGTACCTATTAGCTCAATGCTGACAAAGGAGAAATTGCAACAAATCAAAACATTTCATTTATTTTCATTTATGTATATACTTTTTATAATATAGAGTATTATAATACAGTAGATTTGTAAGACTACAAGTAAAAACATAAATAACCAAAATTATCAGCACAAATGTTTTTATATTGGAAAAAAGTCAAAAGATTAAAATTATCGATTCTGCAATTACACAGTCGATAAAAACGGAACGTGTCTGAAGACAAACAAAAACTATATTATCTGTGTGAAGCATTTGAATGGACATCCTGACGGCCATTATCTACTACCATAATATCTATTGTTCTCGAAAATATAAATTCTGGCGCGCGATCGATATGTTTCATAGATATAGAGAATGATATGATATTAAAATATCACTCTTATATCACATTTCCGAGAATAGGCCCCCGGGTCGTATTATCTACTCTAATCCTTAAATAAAATTCAAATAATACCGATTGCGCAAATAAATTAAGTTGGTTTTGCCTGTTCTCTCAAGATGGAGTCTAACATGATCCCTTTGTCGGATATTTATTCAAAAGAGAGGCAAATAAACAATTGAGTTGATATGTTGAAGTAGCGTTCACCGATATCTATAGATATTAATGGACATAGCAGAAGTATATTATTAAAGATTTGTTGATTGATACCTATACATAACATGTCTTAATATCTGCAAGACATCCTAAATGTTTATATATCCCGAAAAATGCGACAAATTATGGGCGAAATTCTTTCTTCTAAGAACATCTAACTTCATAAACAAACTGGAAGACTTTCCTGAATTTGATTTATGTAATACATCCGTCAGCTCAATTAGACTAAATATTACTAAAAACTGGTTTGGTGTGTCTCCCTGATTGTCCAGACATCTATAGGTATCTGCTGTAAATACCCTAGTTTAATCACGAAGTGTGAATTTTTTTTGTAACTTAGATATATCACTCTAAGTTTTCCGAAGGAAATAAAAATAAAATGTATAATCTAAAGAATTATCTAATTTAGGTGATATGTTGATATTTATTTCCAGACGGCGACAATGCTGACGTTGTACCTGGAGCACTTCACTGGATTCTTCGAGCAGCTACCGAGCGCCGTGCCGTACGCGCTCAGCCCCGCGGAGCTGCGCCTGTTCGCCGCCAGCGTGACGCTGCGCGCGCTCGGCCAGCTCGTGTGCAACGGACACGCGGCGCTCAGCCTCGCCACCTGCGACGACGGCGACGCAAACGGTACGCACTCAGCTACTTGTCGGCCTTGCGCGATCTGTTTGCACGTGCGCATATTTTATTTTAATTACTTGCCTGTATCATCAGAGTCATTAGTCCTCCAATTCCTTCCCATTCCCGTGCCAGTCTGGACTATGTTCTGTTGCTTTGACAATCTCGTCATCTGCTATTAACTTACTACTAAAATCTCATCAGGAGACACATGCATCCTTTAGAATGTTTCCTTTTGTATAAAAGGATGCGTATGTGTTTGTCAACCACGAGGATTCAAGGACAATCTTTTAAGATCATAATATAATAGGCTGTATCGCTATTGAATCGATACGACAAGTTTGCCCCGTGTATTCGTTATTTGATAGAATAAGGTTTCGTGATGTGAAGTGTTGTTATAGTACCTACATAATGTTGTGTTGAGCGGTGGTGGTGTGCTTGTGTCGTAGGAGGCACGGTGTCGGAGCGCGAGGTGCGGCGCGCGACTGCCATCTACCCCTCCGCCGCCATGATGAACCACTGCTGCGAGCCCAACATCATCAACACGTCAGTGCACACTGCTACTTAATTCTATTCTATTCTACGATACATTTATTTACAAAAATATAAATCTCTCCAGCGCACAGCGTGTCATCTTGTGCTCACAACTAAAAATATTATTGCTGTGATGCAGTTCTTTCGCATCATCAGAATTTTTCGTACCGTGTCGACATCTAAGGCGCTGTGCCCACCTAAGCAACGTGACACGTGAGCTGACAATTGATCTGGCATGTAACTTGACACTAGCGTCACCATTCAAAGTAATTGTACGACGTCGCGCCTCTTCAGTAGCGTGACACGACCTGACGTGCCACACAGCGTGCTACTAGTGACGCAATAAAATGACGCGCGACACGAAACGTGTAGTGACTTGTCTGTAAAATGAAGGACGATCTACCATTTAATATACATTTAATTGAATTAAATCAAGAAAGACCGTGTCTGTATGATTATAAGAAGTCCTATTACAGTAATATAAACTCACAAGATGCTTCTTTGATTGAAATAACTAACAAACTAAATGAATTTCTTTATAAAAACATATGTACCACCAAGGCCCTAATTCACTATAACCACTTAGCGATTCCTTGGTTCGAAATCACGTATCGAATCACGATATCTGCGAAAGTCGTATTCTCTATGACGCGTCATAGAGAATACGAATTTCGCAGATGTAAGTAATTAAGGAATCGACGTGATTTCGAACCAAGGAATCGCTAAGTGGTCATAGCGAATTAGGGCCCAGTTTTTAACTTTTTAACCCAGTATCGTCTTTGTCGTATTGAATATTTAATTTGTAAAATTGTAAATAAGCAAGAGCATCATGATCTTCATCAGACGACGACATAGTTTCGAATGCCTTTGTACTCCGTCGCGCTGCTCAGGTGGGCACAGCGGCTAACTTTTCATGCTTACGTCAAGTGTGATTGTACCGTAGCTAGAGAATTGTTTCGTGAAGCTCACAATGTTTACATGTGACGTGTGTACTCGGCTCAGGTTCTACAAAGCCCGGCTCATCGTCCGTTGTTCCCGCGAGCTGGCCAGCGGCGACCAAGTGCTGAACTGCTACGGGCCGCACCGGGCGCGCGACACCACCGCGCGCCGCCGCCAGCTGCTGCGCGCGCAGTACCTCTTCACGTGCGCCTGCGCAGCCTGTCTCGATGTGGAGCGGAGGGACTTCGTGGTCAGTGGCATCGTTATTCGTATCAAATTTAAACCGCGTAATATACTTACTTACTTAGAAATTGCCTTGTTAACCTAAGATGTCCGTAGCCCGGGAGATACATAAATATAAAACATCAAAACTTTCTCTCAGAGCATCAAGAGCATAGCTTAAAGTGTTGAGCAAGGAGATAAACGTTTACATCCGTTCACGGCTAGATGACATTTACCCCGTCAAAGGTGCATGTTTTGCGGTCGTTATCTGAAGGAATAGTTCCTCTTGCAGTTGCTGTTCAGTGCGTGGGCGTGCCCGACGTGCAAGGGCCCGCTGGTGCGGGGCGCGGGGCGCGGGGCGCACTGCTCGCACTGCCGCGCGCCCTTCCAGCCGCAGCGCGCTGCAGACCTCGTCGACGAGGCCGAAGGACTCATGGCGCAAGGTACTTGTTTTTGTTTTAAAAATATCTTTATTACTCATAATAATTAAAAATTGTACAAATACTAGTGTAGGTTTAGCCTAGTAGTACAAAGCAATACAATAAAATTATTATTTTGCAAGCAGTTTGCTTATTAAAACTTAAAACATGGGTGTTCAACTATTTAAACATGATTAGTACAATAATTACAATGAATACAATTATAAATTATGTAAGCTTTAGTAGAGCATTACATTTTAAATCTTAAATAAAATTAGGAGGTATATGCCAAACGACGGTAGGTAAATAAATAAGTGCGCGAACGCAAAGCGTGCGGCAGTAGGCAGTAAGCAACAAGAACGTATTGTATGTGAGTAACACCAACACAAGCGCGCGCAGTCCACTGCGATTTGCGTGTGCCATTCCGCTCCTTCATATCTCTAGATAATACGGGCGCATATGGCGCGCGCGCGCGCATGCGGAGCACGCACACATGCGCGGGCGACAGTTTCTATTCATCGCACGCGAGGAACAAGTGATGGGGTAATTTGTATCGATGGTATTTGTCGATGTAAGTTAAATTTATTTTGCGTGTTTTACAAATATTTTTAATTAATTTATTTTTGTTTTTAGGATTGTTATAAAGATAGAAATTTTTCGACAATTTATAAATAAATGTGCTTATGCTGGGTAAACCTATTTTTAAGTGTAATTTGTCAAGATTAGTATATAAAGGGGTGTTATAAGATAGTTTTATAGCTTTATTTTGAATAATTTGAAGTTTGTTAATGTTTGTGGAGCAAGTACTGCTCCATACAGGACATGCGTATGTGATACAGGGCCGGACTAGGGTGCGGTAGATATTTAATTTTGTAGTACTACTGAGACATGAATGCCTATTTAGTAGTGGGCTTAATGCATTAAGCGCTTTGGTCCCTTTCAGGCTTAGTTTTGAAGTGTTCTCTGACCAATTGAGCTTATTATCCAGAACGACACCTAGATACTTCACCGAGCGACTCCATGGAATATTGTAACCATTTATCTTTAATGTACGTACGGGAAGCGAACGCTGCCTGGTAAATAATATAGATTCAGTTTTGGAAGCATTAATTTTTAGTTTCCATTTTTGGAAGAAAGATAAAAGGAGGTCAATAGATAATTGCAGGCGATCTATAATCAAATCGATATCTTTCGATGATGTGTATGAAGCAGTGTCATCTGCGAAGCAAGCCAGGTTTGTCCGAGTTTGTATTGGGATGTCATTTATAAAAATTAAAAAGAGGTGCGGCCCCAGAATTGATCCTTGGGGTACCCCTGCTGGCACAGGTTTAGATAAGGAGGAACAATCATTAATGTGGACTTTAAATGAACGGTCAGATAGGTAGGATTTGATCAGTTTGACAAGAGGCATAGGTGTGTTTAGCATAATTAGTTTGTGCAAGAGGGCTTCGTGCCAAACTGTGTCAAATGCCTTTTCAATATCCAACAGGAACATACCAGTGGATTGTTTAAGGTTCAAGTTGTGTGTCACAGCCTCTGCAACTCTTGCCAGCTGCTGAACTGTAGAGTGGCCTTCACGAAAGCCAAATTGCTCGTCTAGGAGTAAGGACTCCGAGACACGAGTCAATCGGATGTATATGAGTTTCTCAAACAATTTGCCTAAGCAGGGAAGTAAACTGATAGGGCGGTAAGACGCAGGATGAGAGGTGTCTTTGCCAGGTTTATGTATCGCAATTACTTTAGCTGTCTTCCAAACCGATGGGAAATAGTTCAGATTTAAGCAAGCATTGAAGATCTTAGTTAGCAGTACAATGCACTTTTGAGGGATATTTTTTAAAAGTAAATTCGAAATATCATCAGGTCCAGGAGCTTTTCTGGTTATCAGTTTTTTAATAATTTTTTTGACTTCAACAGGGCGAATAGGAGTTATTGCGGAAAATGTGTCGGAAGAATAATTATTCAGTGCTTTCAACGAGTGGTCAATGATTGGTTGCTCGCTGCTAGTCCAGGCATGTGTTAGTAACATGTTATTGAGGAATGTGTCTGCGAGAGCATTACACTGTTCCTGCTGGTTTGTGGTTAATGATCCGTCCATTGTTTTGAGGGCAGGGATGGGAGAAGAAGAAGTAGACTTCAAGGTTTTCACGACTCTCCACAGGTCAGCACTAGGATTATCGACTCTTTTTAACTTCTCAGTCCATTTTTTGTCTTGGTGGGCTTTTAACGAGATGTTGATCTCAGATTGAAGTTGATTAATTTCTTTATTAAGCTGTTTGCGAATTATGGTATCAGGTTCGATCGCGGAGTAACGACGTAATCGGTTTTTACGCTGAATCAATCTTTTAATACGACGCGGCAGTGCTGTGTGACAGGGCTTAAAAGTTGACTTAGGAACACTTGAGTCTCTAACATTTATTACAGTGCTTTGGAAATGTGAGATGGTCGAATCAATTTCATCTGTAGTTTGATACACTTGGGAAGAAAGATAAGTATTATTATTTAATAATTCACGATATTTGGTCCAATCAGCTTTGGCGTAGTTAAATTTAGTAATAGATTTACGAGTAATAACTGTATTAAAGTTAACAAAAACAGGGAGGTGATTTGATGACAAAGCGGGTATTGTGACTATGTCACTAATTGTATGAAAGTTTTTTGTGAGAAGAAGATCGGGAGTGGACGGTTTGAGTTCAGCACGGTAGTGAACGAGAGTTGAGTCTAGAGGACCATGGATAACAAACTCATTGCCTAGCATGTGTTCGTAAAGGCGCTTGCCGTGTAGGTTAGGAGGCCCAGCAGACCAATATGGATGCTTAGCGTTAATGTCACCCATGACTATTACACGATTTCCCGTGGACATGAGTGAATCAAAGTCGCTGGTTAAGAGAGGCATGTTGGGGGACTGGTAGACAGAGAATATTATGACGCTACTTCCGGCTATGTTAAGGGAGATACCTATTACTTCAAGGTTGCTGGTAGTAGGGAAGGGTATAAGGCTATGAACTAAATCAGACCTTACTAATATAGCTACACCTTGACCAGTACTATTGCAACGTTTGTCCTTGCGATAGCAAGTATAGCCCGATATAGCTAAATTTGAGCGATCAGTCAAACGCGTTTCGCAGAGCCCGATAATATCTATGTTAAGTTCACTTACCACGAGGTCTGTAAGTTCTTGTTGCTTACTGCGAACGCCATCAGCGTTCCAAAAAAAGTACACGAAGGCCATTATAACTAAACATAATGACCTAAGTGGGTTAAAATTAGAATCACTTTATCCATAAAAGTTTTGCACTTGATAAATTCTTGTTTGAGAGACTTGATGGTACTAAGTATTTCCAACATTTCAGCGGTTGCTAGATCGTGTGTGTCCATATTTTCAGCAAGAGAAGCTTCTTTAAAATTTGGCTCTACTTTACTCAGCGTGGGTACTCCCTCTAAACTTTGAGGTTTATTTATTTGCCTTTCGGGCTTTAAATTAGGTCGAGGAAAATCTTCCTTTTGGGACCTGGAAGTTTTTGCGTAGTCTTTATCAATGGTGGTGACTTGAGCCCAAGTCTTCTTATTTGCTGCAGACATAGGCATGGAAGTAACTTCCACTCTGGATGTGATCGTCTTACGTACTACATCGCGTTTTGATTGGATACGTTCAAGGTACTTCAATCTTTCTGTGCACTGAGCAAAATTGGCTGGGTGATTTTGCTGGCAATTACAACAGCGAGCGGGTTCCTCTCTATCTTTTTTCTGGCATTCCCAAGTAGGGTGATCTAGCGCACACTTAACGCATCTTGCCGGTCGGTTACAGTTTCTCGAAGCGTGTCCAAAGCCTTGGCACCTAAAGCATTGGGTACCTGCTTTGTTGCTCGGCTTGTATCTCTGGATTTCTACTACACAGTTCAAGAGGTATTTGATTTGTTTAAATTTACCCATGTCTGTGCCGGTTGGCAGTTGAACAAGTAGAGGAGGGCATTCAGTGGGGTACAATGTCTTTAGTTCTGAGATGGTTGTACCAGCAAAGCCGATTGAAGCAAGTTCGGCTGGTAGGTTTGATTGGAGAAATTTGGGCAGCCCTTTTAAGACAGCTTTCGGTAACTTCTCGTCTTTTCGTGAAAATGTATGAAATGCAACGTTCTCTTTAAGAAGACCTTCTTTAACTTGTTGGTGGCCTTTACTCGAGTAACATTGAACTTTCACTCTGTTGCGCCCTTTGTATTGAAGGTGAAATCCTTTTTCGTACTTTTCTATTACATCTTTAATGCTCTGGTGGCTCCAGTCACCCAGAAGCTCTATCAGGATTGGTGGAATTTGGTTGATCACCTTCTTCTTTGTAGCTTTTTTAAAAGACTCCGTAGCTACATCTTCAACAAGTAATCCGCTGAAGCGATTAGTTGTTTCAGTTTCCTTGTCCTTGGGGCAATCTTTGGAAATCGCAAATTTCTTCGGCTGCCGCCACTGGTCAGTCACTGCCGACGCTTCTTCCCGGGGTCTTTTGCTAACCAGATTAGGGTTAGACGACGATCTACTCAGGAACTGATCCATGTTGTTATCGATGACTTGTCGAGAGCGCCTTGGTACATCACTAGTTGTATAGAACCGGTACGGAAAAATACGGAGTGGTAGCTCGGTACGTGCGGTTGCGGGGGCAACCGAACGCAGAGTGGACGTCGACGAGGCCGAAGGACTCATGGCGCAAGGTACTGCGAGACTGCATCGCGCTCCTCACCAACATATAATACCTGCGACTGTACTACTTATCAGTTGAATATCTCGCAAAAGTGTGTATACTTTCCAAAATTGTAGATTTTATGCACAAAACTATGATGTAAATGCAAAGCAGCTGATTTTGTTTATTTATTTTTTCAATTAGATTCACCAAACTGGACGACAGTCTTTAACATAAATTGGTTTTGTTATTAAGTGTACGACATCCTTGAGGTGAACACAACATGCTATAATAATAATATTACACTCTTTAGAATCACTTTATTATGATTGATGATTAGGATTGATGTGTTGAAGATGTCCACATCGTGACATATTTTATTGTAAGCCAAGCACATTCGGTGCAATGGAGAGTGCTGAGCATAATTGGATCAGTGCCTTTTTATGCAGACTATCATCATAGTTAATCTTCCACCTCCGGGTGGTAGGGGTGGGTCTCAGGGTGTTCTGTCTACCCTAGAATAAGCGCTGGTGGGTACTCCGCTAGTCGGTGCGCCTCTCAGTTGCTCTGTGTTGGACCTTTGTAGTGTGTGGTGGTCGCTGTCGCTTCTGATCTCTTCAGTATTACAATGCGGAGTACCCACCCGCTTTCTCTGTTATTATTATTATTAATAATAGGTGTTGGTTGTTAGCGGAGCGCGCGTCGAGCATGGAGGAGCGCATTGCCCAGACTCAGGCGGCGTTCCGGCTGAAGCAGCAGGCGCTGTACCGGCACAACTCCGCGCTGCGCGCCGCCGCCGACCACCTCGCCAGGCTGTACGCGGACCACGGTGAGCCACATACCGTCCGCGCATCCACCTACCGTCTCCCCTGGCCGCGATATCAGATCACATTGCAATATTGTGTTTGTCTGTTTCAGGGGACTTCAGTAAGAGCGTCGAGTTAATAAAGCAGAACATCCAGAGTTTAGAGTACCAGTTCGGATCGTTCAGTGTAGAGGTAATGCGACCTGAACGAGTGTTTCAAATCAAATTATTCAAGTGCAAAACACACAAGTTGAGCCTCGGCCCTACGCTGTACGCCCTTGCCTGCGCACACCCCACATACTATGTGGCGTGTTTCATACAAATTGGGACTATTCAACAGAGCCCGCGCCGCGCCTCCGGCCCGCGCCCTTTTGTTTGACTTGCACTTCAAATACTGTTCGAATAGAAGGAAGTAAGAGGTCGCGGGTGGTTGCAGGTGGCGCACGAGCTGCGCAAGCTGTCCGACGTGATGCTGGAGAGGATCCTCAAATCGCCGCAGAACCCCGACTACAGGTAACTGACAACCTGCCCCCGGCGAGCTTTCACCCCGCCCACTCTGTTAGTACCTCTGTCTACGTTAATGTATGAAAAGTAACTGTTTAGATACGTTAATGAAATTTCGTTTTCCCATTTCCTAATTATTTTTTTGCAGTCAATGAGCTCGACTCTGTTTGTAGGTTACCCAACAGACTTATATCCTAGGAATTCTATTTTTTCTCTCATTATTAATGCAAATGTTAGTGAGAATGTATGAATGGAAGTTTGTTGCTCACTCACGCAAACACTACGTAAAGGATTTTGATGAAAGGACACGCTACTAAGGAGCTTAGCCTGTCTACTGTCCGCCATTTAAAAATCTCAGCCACTGGTCACACTTTAACACAATTCAGAATGCTTCATTATTTACATATTTTGTTTGTATTGATGATCTTTATCGATTTATTAATGTTTACTCAAATACTCATTTATTGATAAACAGGGTTTACAAGTCAAATCATAATTATTATTATTATTAAATTCAATATGAAATTTAAAATAAAAATGTCAAAATAAAATAATAGGATATAATATTCGCAATGTCAAAATTATAATTAAATTCAAATCCCACAAAGGGGAGAAAAAATAAATAAATAAAAATGTAATTAATTTGTAACAATCATAATTATTATGATCAGTTAAAAAATGTCAGGAGTATAAAATATATAAATTACGGCAATGTCATAAATTCATCAAAACTATAGAACGTTTGCTTGATAAGCCAGCGTTTAAGTCGTGTTTGGAAGCACGTCATGCTGGGAGCTGCGATGATATCAGCGGGAAGCCTATTGTTTGATTAGTGGCTTTGGATCATTTTAGTAAATACTTGTCTTGGTTAATTGGAACTTTGACCAGCGCGAAGCGCTAAGATAACTAGATAGCTCAAACAATGACATCAAAAGATGCCTTGAAAAATATAACGTGTCGTGTATGTGTATGAATGTATGTATATGTACAGCGACTGGTGCCTGGAGACGCACAAGATAACGAAGAAGGCTGTGCAGCTGATGGAGCTGAACTACGGCGCATGGGAGGGCGCGGTGAAGCGGCTGCGGCGGCAAGAGGCGCGCGCCGCCGCGCTTCTGGCCGGCGCGCCGCGCTCGCCCGCCGCCGCCGCGCCCGGCGTGCACCGCGACCTGCACTACAACCTCAAGATATAGCGCCGCCGCGCCCCGCCCCGCCCCGCCCCGCCCCGCGCACCGCGCTCGCCCTAACTTCTACTAACCAAACGTGTTACATTTCTCTCCACAAACTCGGCCCGTTACGAAGCGGGTATTCGGGGAGAAAGTGTGGCAAGGAAACGTAATGGTGAGCGCATCACATCAGGAATGAAATGTTTTTTTCTAAAATTGCCTTACATGACATATGTTCATCTACGCGCTGCTCGTCCCAATTGATTTAATTGGAAATGCTAATAAGTCACATCGGCTATTTGTATATTGAAATGAACTTTACAAAACAAATTGTATTTTGTGGATATCTTCTCTGAAGGACCGCCTTCTGTAACACTTGACTTTGTTACGTTTTAAGCTTAGTTTGTGTTTTTATACCTTATGATAAAGCAATACCTAAAGAATGCAGTCAATTTAACGACAAACTAATAACATTATCCGCTACTGTGTGAAACAATCTTATCTCAATTTAATCGTAGTTTAAAATGTCTTCAATTAAAAATATATTCAGGTATTTTAAATGCTATAATATAAGTTAAATCGACCGTTTACCGGCATTTTAATAAAAGTGTGGTGAATATAAAGTTATGAATATTATATAAAATAATGTAATTGCTACATATACTATATTATATGTAGTATTGTATTAATATTGTGTGCCTAGGTAATGTACGCTACATGAGACGCCAGGGAAAAATAAAAACAAGCTGGCACCGGCGGAACGTTGTTTTGTTATAGGGTTTCTATGTGATACAATGATAACTGTAAATGTTTGTAAAAAGTTCAAAGTAAAGCAATAAACAAGTTGTACTTGAACAATAGTGAGATTTTTTAAATAGAATAATGGACAATAGTGAGATTTTTAAAATTATTGTAACAGATTACGCACACGAGTGACTTTAAGTTAATGTTCATGTTTAATGTTAAGATTCTAAGGGAATAGGTGACCCTTAAGTATGACTAATAAGCGGAAAACGGAATTGAGAAAAGCGGCTCGAGGAAACCCGCGCGTCGCCGTGATATCAGTTTTACTGGACTCAATTGTGCGTGTGTGTGACGAGTGGGTCAAAATACGATAATCTGACTTATTAGGCTAGTTTCCCTCTTCTGTGGCCTCCGTGGGTAAATATTTAAATAACCGCCCTTTATGCTAGTAATTAGAAATAACAATCATTAATAATAGCAAAAAGGGTCAACAGTTTCTTTTGCATTTGTATATTTGTAGGTTGTAACAGGCGGCCCTTGGACCTACAATAACAATGTATAGCTCACGCCTAACATGTCCACTGTCTGGGGCGACACGTGACCAACGCAGGATATGATTTTATATCCATTTTTGGTACTTGCGCAGGTAATGTGATGCGCCCATCAGCGGCCAGTTGATCAATTTTATTGCATCGCACCTTGCAGCACGTTTGCTTGTTTTTAAATGATCACTACCATTTCACATTTAATTGTTCATCTAAGGGCTGCTATAAGTATAAGTAACGTGTTCGTAAGACATCATTAACACAATATTTAGTATACCTATTCAGTTATTCAAAGATATACAAATTTACATATCTAATTGCACGGTTTCTTGATGCCGTACAACTTTGATTATTGAATGAAAGTGAGACGTGAGACACTTATTTTTGGCAAATCTACGTTATTTAACGGCGTAGCCAAATGTTTTGGTAGTTGTCGTGTGATGACGTCAAATACACGCCGTACTTGTTCGGGCGTCTACTAGTGCAGACTCAGCTGATATGAAGCGGCTAGCGCAACGCATGAGCCACCTGTCTCCGGTTATTGACATCGAAGCGGGCGGCGGCGGCGGTAAGTGCACGACTTGAGGGTAGGTCAAGGATGCGCGACAAAAAATTTCACAGATTTTCGATGATTTCTCTAATATTAGCCGACAAATGTTCACCAAACTAACTTTGAAATCTGCTAGGTTTCGCACATCATCATCATGAGCCTGTTGCAGACGACTTCCACTAGTGGTGGTCAACTTCGTCAGGTAGCTTCTGCCTAGAGACTGAACGAACACTTTCGACCCCCGGTTCTGCTCGTTCTAAATAGCGTGTGTTGGAGCACCGAAGGTCACGTCGTACCAGTTTACTTATATTCTTATTGAGTGCCCGATGTTCTGACGAAGTGACAGGTGGAGTTTCACGTCGTCACGTCATATACTGCAGAGTTTCCTGCGAAAGTTCGGACTTCCTGCCGGTACGCCGCATATCACAAAACCTCGTACCTTCCTCCCTGAGGATTTCTATCACTTGTTCGAGGGCCTGGTCTACGTCATTTGTGGTTTTCAGGCAACAAAATCTCATTTTTAGTCATAGTGTCGGCTTTGTCACGTCCACTTCCTCTAGAGCTGTTTCTTAACGAAAAAAATATAAGGAAAAGCCCCTCTTTCTCAAGTTAACAAGCATTTGCCCCCTATGATTCCTACTGCCAACATCGTGGGATCCTTCTACCGATTCGTTGCGATTCTGTACTCCTACTTTAGCGTTAAAATGACAACGTTGTAGTGGGCCTTAGTGGTGAGATATAAGGCTTTAGATATATCTTCGAACATATCTTCTACTACCTGTACAACCTCTCGCCGAGTTTGATGACGAGGTACGCTACCCCATTCGACACTGGATATTTCTACTACGTTATCAGAGAGAACTTTGGTAACCAGGAACCCGACGCTGCCTTGGGATAGCTGTTCTCCCTCTCCTAAGTATAAAAGGTGGCCCGATTCCAGGGTAATGGTGACCTTCCACTCTCATCGGACTTCACATAACCCCAGGATGGGCCACTTTATCCTTCCGAGTTCCTCTGCGAGCTGCAAGTGCTCATTAAGCCGTAACGTGCGTCCATTGTAAGTTGCCAAGGTCTGTTGTTTTTGGCGGCCATCCGTATCCCGGGGATTGTTGCACCCCTGCCGTTACCGTGACCGACGCCGTGATCAGGAATAGCAGGGCGGCTGGGAACTAGGGGTCTTGGATTATTTTGGTTTGCCATTGTGCTTAGGGTTTGCCCATAGACGCCACGCTAGAGATGCGGGTTGGCGACCGCAGAGAGTAGCTTTCGCACCGGTAACGCTGCTGCCCGTCTCCGGCCTGGATCATTTAGCTACCCCTTTGTTGTTGAGATGGTTATACCTTAACGTAAAAGTAACTCACCGTCATCTCATCAGAATTATCAGAATTATCTTTCCTTTTTTTGTGTGGGGGGGAAAATGCCGTCGCACTACCCTTCTGCCATCCCCGTGATGGGTGGAGAAGAGGTGTGTTGTTCTTGAGGTGTTTGGGGCTCGAACCCACTAAGAGCGCCTTATCCTCCGGCGCCCCACATTCACGGCAGGCTGGGGTCGCCTGTAAAGTACCTGCACCAGATCGCAAGACGGTGCAGGTACTTTCCGAAACATCTGTGTCCGAAAAGTATCTGCACCAATCTGAAGGTTAGCGACCCGTAACGCCTCACCCACCCCCGAAGGACCGGGCGGAAAGCCTTCACTGTCCACTGCCCAGGGACCGGTGGAGCCAGGTCCTCCGTCCACCGCCGAAACAATGCGGCCCGCGCCTGCCACCGCATGCGTGTGACTTCCTCCCAAGCTGGGGGTTCTCCTCGGGATCTCCTCGCCGCCACAAGTAGTATACTTCGCCGAGGATATCCGCTTGCAGCTCCCAGGGGGATGACATCGTCCGGTAACCGCGTCTCGCCATCGTTGCAATGACTCGCTGCGGACAGCAGCAGGGTCTTGTTGTTGAGGGCGACCACCCAAACAGGTGACCCGTACAGGGACATACTCCGGACCACTCCGGAGTACAGTCGGCGGCAAATGGCGCTCGGGCCACCCACGTTGGGCAGCAGCCTTCCCAAGGCGGCCGCGGCTCCCACAACACTTGTGGCCAGTTGGGCAAAGTGTACCACCTCCCGTCCAGGATGAGATCCAAATTGGGAAGAAGAAGAGAAAAAAAAGTTGGGATCCTGGATCCCAACCGGGATCAGGACTCCGTCTAGTTGCACTCGTTCCTGAAAGAGGTCCCCCCGAGGCCCATGAAATAAAAAGGCCTCGGTCTTGGAGACGGCAACCTCCAGGCTCAGGGCACGTATACGGTCGACCACGAGTATTGTGCCTACCGTGGCCAACCGCAATGTCTCCCGGAGCCCCCCCCCCCCCCCCCCCCCCTGACTACGACTAGTGTGCCCAGTACCGACCCCTGTTGAACCCCGCAGGGGACGCGACGATGCCTCAAGCCGTCGCTTCCTTTCAATCAGGACCTCGCGGCACTGGAGGCAGTCAGCCAACAGCCTCCACAGATACAAGGGCACCCCGTTATAACGGAGTGCCTCTTATATCGTGTCGTGCGGAAGGCTGTTGAAGGCGTTGGCTATGTCGAGCGAGACAGCCAACGCCTTTTCTCCTTCGCTGAGCGCGCGTTACTTGCGCATTATGCGGCGTGCGTTAAATGCGTTTGTGGTATCAGGATCCATGAAGCAGGATGAGTTGGCTGCGTTGGAGCTGATGTTGAGGCTGATTGCTGGCTTGCTGTGCAGCTGCTTCTGTTCGCTGGTCGTCAGTGATTATGCTGAGAGTAAAGGAATAAGATAGCGATTTTGGTGCGAATTTGCCCATTTGGGGCTAGTTGCATATTTAAATTTTTTGGTTGAGTATTGATTTTTATGAGGGTACTCTTTTCATCTAGTCGTTGGAAAGGATAGGTATGCGGAAGGAATGCCTCTTACCTCTTCATCATCTGTGCCGTCATTGTGAGCGGGTGATCTTGCTCGTGACGACATCTCTTTTTACTCTTGATAAACTGCATCTCTTGAAAGACAAGAGTTCTTTTGTATGATCTCAGTGAATAGGTCTTTAAATAACAACCACTGGTGATAATTACCGCTGTAAATCGAAATCGAAAATCTTGGGCGTAGATTGTTCTCTGTGGGCCGACACCGACCACATTTTCTTGTTTTTAAACACATATTGCTAAACACATACTAAAGTATGTACGAGCAGCAGTTGTATCATTAATATAAACTGCTGTTCGTACCGTACTGTTGATTACGACCTACGAATTCACCACGACGATCTTACATGAAGGGTTTTTAAAAGATCTTTAAATTCCCATTTATCAGTAACTTGCCTACAACTTTCCTACTTACCTACATTTAAAATTGACCGCACGAGTCCTCTAGAGTGTCTCGCCAGTTTTCTAAACATTACTTCCAACCTACTTGTTACACTTCGGGACATGTATAACAAATGTAGGACAATGACTCGGTCCCGGAAGCGGACTCATTGGTACTGGACTATGTACGGCCTTTTCTTCTGTGTTTTTGGACGTTTCTGGTCTTGTCCACGGCGCGGCGAGGAGACCTCCGCAGACTTAGAATTATAGTTTTTAATTGTAGATCTTATAAACTCATACCTAGTCTTAGTTTGATCGAATATGTTCTCTGTGAAGTACTTGTCAGACTTGATACCGTACCCACACAGTTGTATATGAAGAGACTGACACTCTTGCGGGTATAAATCGAGGAGTTTTAGTCTTCGTTTTATGTAATTTGATTCACGATCGGCGCCGTCTTTTTTAAAGTTAGTATGAGTCTGCTCTTTGATAGTAAATCAACTTGTTGCTTTTGAGTTGCTAATGACTGTCCATTTTACACACCACAAAAGATTGAAGCTAATAAAAACAATTAAAAAACTCTTGCAGTAGTTGAGCCTTGGTGCTCAATGATAACTCCTAACTGGAACCTTGATGCTCCTGTGCAAGACCTTGTGCCCACTCATGACGCCTGGCTTGAGATCCTTGGTGATCCGGAATGAGCCTTAATGCCCCGTGATGCCGCCTGCATAGATCCTTGGTGACCCGGGCGAACCTTGGTGATCGATGACAACTCGTTTGTTTGGAATCTTTGATGTTTCCGACTAACACAGTCTTCATTCACTGATGTCACTGATAAGGAACCTACACGTTGACAGATACCTACGTATATTTGCCACGCGCGATTTGTCCAACAAACAAACATGTCCGGTTTCTTGATGCCATGTAGCTTTCATGATTGAATGGAAGTCAGATATGAGTTGGAAAAATAATTTAATTAAATTATCGAACCAAACTAATTGATGAGAATGCGTGATTCATGAGATGATGTATTGCGATCTAGTGACTTAAGGCACGTAAACTGCACTCGCAGCAGAACATGAGTTCAATGTACTTGTACAGCTCGCTCCGTACACTAATATAGACGGTGTAACTGGAACGGTGGATCGACGATGGCACGGGGGTGGCCTACCCATCGATTTGAATAACTGTATATCGCAGAATATACATGGGGGTTACATCGTTAGGTTTGAGCTCCTTCAGCCCCGTGCCACCGATGCGGTGATCCAATCGTCCAGTTATACTGTTTACATTTTATCTTTCGCTTAATACATTTCTTAATTATTGTTTATGCCATGATTCAACTTCTATCTATACAAAACTTTTTAACCGTCGTAAAATTCATATTATTTATGCGAACTTAATATTAGGCTTAACAATACGATTGTTAAATTGTAAGTGAGCATATGCATTCTTTAAATGGATTAGAAAATAATAAACTGCTGTTATCTCCTATGACATTTTCCTGCATTTCATTCACTACATAAACGGCTTCACCCATTATTGTATATGTATACCATTGTCTGCTTAAATGAAGAAAGGTTCAACATAAGGAATTAAGCAGGTACATATTATGTACCCTGACATCATTCACATCCAATGTTTATAAACCAAAATTAGTGAGATTGACATTTTATTTCCTATGTATATTATTGTACTTGTTATTAAATATGTTTCGTTCAAAGGCGCAGATGACGGACTTTAACGAAACTCCGCCAGAGAAATATAGTCTTCGGCTAACGGTTTAGAGACTCACACTCACACCACATTTCATCATTTTGTCCGCAAGGAGTCTACATAAGCACGCGTTATGTAATAAAATAGTAGGCCAGTGTCCGCCAAAAAAACCGACTGCCACTCGCCCACTATTTTTTTGCAGATTTTGCTGTACCTACCTCGTCGGGGAATAAGATCTGCCGTGGACTGGCCGTCAATGGCGCAGCCCTGAAGTATGATACGTACCTATTTGTAGTCTCCTGGCCGCGGTTGCCGATCAGTTGATCCCATTATTGTGAGCATCAACCATCATCGGCAATCACAGCCCTGCGCTGCGCCATCGACGCTCATCATCTTATCTTTACATATACATAATTATATACTTTCTTGTCCATCATTGGATAAGTGTCTACATCAGTTAAATTATATGTGTCACAAATATATATATTTAGTATTTCTCATTATATTTATAGCAATAAATAAATAATATAGTATTTCTTGCAGTTAGATTGATATATTTACATAAGTGCTAGGTTTAATATTTTAAATTGTGTTTAAGTGGCAGGCAGCAAGAAGTTATTAAATTTACAAATAATATTGATAGTTATGCATTTTATTAGTATGAAATTCGTCTTTACATGTTTTAAATATTCTATTAAATAAATAATGTTATGTGTTAAATATCAGGTAAATATAGGTACGTATACCTACCGTTTGAAACGCCTTCAACTCGGATTGCCCTTGCTCTGCCACAGTGCAAAAAACAAGTGTCCTTCAAAAGATATTTATTTAATAGGCACAGAAAAGCATTTTAAACATCATATACACATAATACACATCGATTAACTACCAATTTCTTTCCCATACTTGAAACTCAATATGATTTACAATATAAAAAACATACATAAAAACACAGTTTTACAAATTATAAAATATGTATAATTTGTAATATCCTAAACAGTTATACTCTATATTGTTTGTCTACTTACAATTAGTGTTCTTAAAAACAGGTCCTACTTACAAGGAAGTTTTATAAACACCAACACCATACTTATACAACTTTAGCAACACAATGTTGTAGACTTGTGAACTAGCAATATAAATCCATAGCAATATAATTATTATTTTCAATGCAATATAAGAATGTTCGGTATAAATAGGCGCTCTGTTGTTTATGTAACATTGTCTCTATTTGAAATAATCATTTGGGGTAGAATCGCCAGTGTGCCAGTGACGGCGACGTCTACGTCTTATGTATTTGGACTGTACAGTGTACAGTACAACGATAAAGTGATCATATTTATTTTTGCAATAGAATACCACGCATACAATGACGATACAAACGAAGTGATACTTTACTGTAAGGTTTTGATCAATTTAAGTACATTTTAATCAAACGAAATATATTTGTTAGGTACTTTGTTGTGTACGGTTCCGTTGAGACGCCAGTATTTTTGAAATTTGTAATGGTAGCTCTTGATAACTAGGTATAGAGTTTAAGGTTTCGTTTTCACTATGTTTGAAATCGAAATAATTATCCTATCATACTTATTAAACCTGCGCAGACGACGGCCTTAATTTGTCCGCGGAAAATAGTAGGGTAAAATGCCAGCGAGAAAAATAATATCCTTGGCTGACGTTTTGCAGACTTAAACATCCGTCATGAGGTTATTTTTTCTGCGTAAAAATACTTCGTTAGGGATTTTGTTTTTTTTTTTTTAAGTTTGCACGTTGGGGCAGGCTAAAGTCTCTAGGACCATATCGCCATGTCTTACGTAGTTTTTATTTGATAGTTTAATATTCCATTTATTATACTTTTGTTGAGAATGAGGGTCAACAGCAACAAGCCGGACCATCTCCTAGTGCTTCAATAAAGTGGTGGAACTTAATTAAAGCTTTCGATGGACTTTTTGGGAGAACATAAAAAGCAATGTTTTCTCTATTTTGTTTCATTTGCCTACACTCGTGAACGTTTACGAACACATAATGATTAATATTCCACCGATATAACACATGATCACTCCCTCATTCTCAACAAATGTATAATAAATGGAATATTAAACTATCAAATAAAAACTACATAAGACATGGCGGTATGGTCCTAGAGATTTTAGCCTGCCCTAACGAGTGAAACTAGAAAAAAAAACTGGTTGCCGGCTTTTTTTTTGAAGATTTGCTATGATTTGTTAACAAAACTTTAATGTAATTTATATAACACTTTGGCAAGCGGTAATTTTTTTGGAACTCTGCTTCGTCTAGCGCCATTGCGTTGTTATAGAACGAGGACGCGTTTCTTAGACGACGAATATGCGCGTTTATCGGACCCCGTCAAACAAATTCGGCGTTGCCATTTCGTAATATCGCTCTGTTACGCTCATTACCTTCCTAAAATCAGTCGCTGCAGCGGGTACTGAGGCGCTAATGGCCGCGCAGTCTACAGTTTCGGTGCAACAAGCTTCTGGTGCCCTTCAGTAAGTACACCTCTGATTCTGTTCTACATCACCTCACAAAGATCATCTGCACTTTCATAGTGTCTGTCATAACCTCAGCAAAAAGTGTTTACTGCCATAGTGTCTCAGACATTACCTCAGTTTATTACTTATATTTATACTCCAAATGGTTTTTCATCTAAGTATGCCTATTGTTACACCATTGTAAACATTTGACTTGTACTTTATCTCTATTTTTAAGGTGAATAATAAAGTGTTTATCTATCTATCTATGTATGTTCCTTCAACTAACTTTTATGTTATATTAGATGCCGTATCCGGGTACCTGGCTCCCAAATCTTCAAAATGGAAATGATGGATGGAATGGTTGAAGCCTGGCTTGAAGTGTTACAGCAAGAAAGCAAGTTCAGTGATTTCGACGACTGTAGAAGACCCTAACTATGCGTTAAAAAACGTGCTAGTAAGAGAATTACATGTAGGTGAAAATAATGACAGCGAAGACAACTTCACCGATAATGATGTTCAGCCACTGAGCTCATTTGTTACCCGAGAATGTGGTGAAGCTGTTTCAGACTTTATTGGCAAAAAAGAGCGAATTTATAATGACAGGCTACCTTGAGAGCGTCGATTGACAATCAGAAGAGTGCTAAGTGAGGATATGCCTCCCCGTCCTCAACCACCTCCTCAACCAGGACCATCAGGAAGAAGCATATGTCCTAGCAGACTGGAAAGGCAGAAGATTTACCTGCTGCGTTTATAAGAAATCTATTTGCCTGCAGTGGGACTGTGTCCACTTTCGGCTTGCGTGAACACGATGCCCGGAAAAAATCAATTCAACCAATAATCATGTTATTTATTTTAAAGAATGTTTGTGCTATACTTTTGTATCAACTTACACATACAAATAATATATTTAAAAAGTATTTTAACTGATCTTTCCATTCTTTCCTACTGTCTGTCGGTCAGTGTTGCCAACTACTTGCCTGGTATTATAAATAATTATTCGCTAATCGATATAAACTATAAATAAAATCGATGCTAAGTCAACCGTTCCGTTAAGCTTCGTCATCGATCACCCCATGCTCATTTTAAACTAAGTGTTTAATTAAATAGTTTAAGTTAATATTTAACGGTGATTTTTCACCGCAATTTATGCACTTAATCTTCCCAGGGCGAGGGATAAGTGCAAATTGCATAAATAGACATACGTTATATAAACGAGAGACAGGCTGGCATGCACGTCACTAGAAGCTGGCTTGTAATTAGAGATTTTTAGTTGTTATTAATTAATTATAAGGGATAAAGAGTTGCGCAGACGACTGAGAAAATAGTCTTGGAATCATAGGGGCAATACAACGCAGATGAGGTACATAAAGTAAGCGTAAAAGGTCCCGTACATTTTTTTCTCCAACAAATTCTAGCCTGCGCCTGCGTCTGCGCATGCCTTTATCGTTTCTCACAATGTCTTATTTATGCATCTAGGAAATAGAAGTATGTAGGTAATATTGACTTAACTCGATTTAAAACCAGTTAACGATTAATGGATATTTATTTATGGCAATACAGCAATTATAATCAAAACAAGCAAATGTCAAAGTCAGTAATGTCAGTAGGTATATATTTAATTCGTTAATTCACTGTTTCCTTGTGAGCATTGCAACGTTTTTCGCCTTTGAAAATGGATTCTGAAATCTCTTTTCTCGGCAATTCTGGCTCGCCTACGGACTCTGATACCAATACCACTCATCACGTTGACCCTGGCCCGCCTACGGACACCGAAACCAGTGCAATCGTTGACCTGTTCCTGTTTGATTATGGATACTGAACCCGCGATAGATAACAATTCGCATGGACACGAACGAGCTACCCCTGGTGGAGACAGTCATAACCTCGATCTTGTGGAGGTGGAAGCTGACGTGAAGTGAACTGAAGAAGGCAGTGGATCGCTCCGCAAATGCTACGTTTGCAATCTCTAGCACACTATTATTCATAATAACCGGCAAAAACTACATAAGACCGCCTATTGTACCAAGACATAAATGAGACAAGAATGTTCATTATGAAATTCCTTTTTAAGTGCAATAAAGTGTTTTTTTGCTATTTAATCAATCATATTTATTTTCTTATAACAGATTGAAGATGGCTGTGTAGTATGTTATTCTTGCTGAACTGTGACTAGAATAAGTCAAATGCGCAAGTTTCAAATGAAGTTTCAAACGAGTAACACACGGAAGAGACTAGTGTCCCACGATGGACTGAATCGTAGTGTGAGCCCTAGTGCATCTAAAATAGCTTAATTATTACACCTACCCTATTTGTAAACACTAAGTACTTACCGAGTGCTCTAAAATTAAGTTTTTCTGTACCAACAATCTAATTGAATAAATAAATTATTATGATTATTATAGTTACCAAATGTATAATATTGATAATATTTTGATCTCTATAAAAAAAACTAACAAACATTGTATTGTTTTATTATAAATCCTAAATATTGATTTTGGTAGTATATCAAGCACTTCAAGAAAAGGAAAGACATATTTACAAGTAAACTTAAAAATCTGTGATATATTCACTATTTTAAATGACGTCTGATCAATAAATAAGTTGTTAGTTAATAATTAGTTTGTTTGCAATAAAGTATTGAGTATTGACTCCACCTTGGTCGAATGTGAACAATTATTATTAAATCATTTATTTCAGGCAACAAGTAACAAAAGTACATAGTCCCATATTAATAAATAACTTACAGACTAACATACATATAATATAAAATATAAGTAATTAACACATCATTGCGTGGTGTCATGGGCCAGCCTTCCGTAGAATCTTCGGAACTTGACACTCCTCAGCCAAAACTCCTCACTCACAAAGGTTGCAAGTCACTCAGTTAGAACTCTCACCACAAATGACTTGAAACTGACAGTATGTCGAAATTCCAACTGTACAACCCTCAAGGTGAGCTTGGTCTGCTGCTTCATTCTCTGTTTTTACACACTAGTGAACTCGAGACATGTAGACCTGTAGATCATCGGAATCTCAGCACGAAGGAGATTCGTTGTTGTCGGTGCGGCTGTACCGCACTGGTTACGACGATTGGACTTCCTCCTCTTTTTTTCCACCTTGGTGTAGCCCTTGGTGTACAGTAAAGTCACCTCAGTTGCAGAGGGATATAAAAGCTAGTAGAGCCATGGTGTCACTTAAACAAAAACAATAATAACTACTTAGTATACATTAACTTCTACCACTTAGATATTTTCTGTAGTCACAAGTTTCGTAGTAGGTACTGTAGGTACAGATACATTGCCCGACGGCAAGGCAAGAAGGCAAGCGTTTATAGCCAAAAACAACAAATCAAATCCATAAATTGTTACACTATGTGGTATGCCGATTACAATGTTCTTTGGTTTGCAAATATGAAAGAAGTTAATGCTTTACGGCTTTAGAATTTGTTTTGGCTCAATGTTGATTCACTTCCACGGCGTCAAGATGTCAAACAATTAGGATTATAATACTTTTCGTTACTTACGATTCCTAAAAGGTTGGCTTTGTCTTACCTTTTTGAAATCGCGATTTATAACCTCAATAACTCTACTGACAGTTGTCAACATTGCCTTTAAAATAGGATATGGGTGCCAATTTACGATCACAACTCGATCGAAGAATGAACAATTTGCTTTTTCAAGGCATTATTTCATTTTTTTAACCGACTTCAAAAAGGAGGAGGTTCTCTATTCGGTTGTATTTTTCTTTTATTTTTTTTTTATTTTTTATGTTTGTTACCTCAGAACTTAGTCATTTATGGACCGATTTGGAAAATTCTTTTTTTATATGAAAGGATATACTTCCAGATTGGTCCCATTTTTAACCGACTTCAAATTAAAAAAGGAGGAGTATATTTTTTCCTTGTTTTTGTTTGTTACCTCAGAACTTTGTCATGTATTACCCGATTTGGAAAAATTCTTTGTTTATTTGAAAGGACATACTTCCAAATTGGTCCCATCATTAACCGACTACAAAAAGGAGGAGTATATTTTTTATGTTTGTTAACTTAGAACTTCGTCAAGCTGATTTGGAAAATTCTTATTTTATTTGTAAGTGTAGGGGTTTAAAATACTACATAAAGAAAACATAACTTGATAACATACAATAATGGTTTATTATCTCATCTCTCATCACATTTTCACAAAGAACAATAATAGAACTCCTCTCATCAATTTAATTTACATTCGTATCATCATTTAGTATCGTTAGATACTAACTTTAGATCGCTCTAGCAGGAACTGTGCCACTGAATAGTATAAGTTTCTCAATTTATAAAAGAAAACCCGTTGATCGCACTTACCGCAATCTGGCCAGCATCGCCATCTTTTCTCTTCTGTCACAGAAAAAAAACATGGCGGGTGGCTCGGACCAATCATCGCGGTGTGTCAACGTAAATGTCAAATATGACGTTTAAATCATACCATGACATTAGAGGTCAGACTAAAGAGTTATATTGCTAACCAGTACAGTTTCCTAACAGCTCGGCCATCCTGCTAAAGCGAGTCCCTTCGCTGTAAGATACATAAATAACACATACACATTCTTGTGAATCAATAAAACAAACCAAAAGAACATAAAAAAAAAATGTTACGTATGAATATTATAACAAATGTTAGTTTCATAGAAACACACTTACTTACAATAATACATTTCGGTAAATAATAACTGGCTGATTTTAAAACAAAATATTTACAAAATAAATACAAACGTTTGAGACACCAATTATTATGACCATTATACATTCCATATAATAAACGTTTGATCGAAATTCAAAACACATAATTTCAAAAGAAAACTCTTCAAAAAAATATATAATCATGTGATATACTCCTTAAATTAAATAACAATTATTAGATATAATTCACTATACCTAATAATTTATATATTTATTCAAATTCAAATACAACTATCATCACAGGAATTTCCCAATTCAATAGTGTATGTCAACATTACAATTCATTTACATGTAACATAGTCAATTATATAATTAATTTACATCTACATTAGTCAAAGTTATTTGCCATTATAATTCATTTATATTTACAATAGTCATTAATTATTTTTATTTTAATTCATTTACATATACAAAACATAATTATTTTTACCATAACATATATCAAATAGTATTGCTGTTTGTAATAATATTTTTTTATTCAAATTTAAAAACATACCTAATTAAACATCGAATCCTATTATTATATTTCAAACTGTTAACTGCATTCCTTGCTTCATTTGTCGTTGCACCGATATATGACTTTTCCCTGTAGGTACTAGTCATTACAACAATACTGTATTAATTAAAAATAAATTAGGTATACCAAAAACATAGTACGTTAATTAGTCATCTTTACATTTAAAAAAAACAATATGATAATTGAAGAGTATAGTAACATTAGTAGTATATCAAAACATAGTACTACAGTAGACAGATATATCAACTGATGGTACAGATTCCAAATTACATAACGAATATTACGTATATCAAACAGAATTACACCAATTGTCCGTTACAAAAGTCATTTATACTCAACGGACGGCATTGAAATGTAAATAACATGTAAAATGTATTTCGAACCAATGATACGCACCCAATAAATTGTCATGATGTGGGTAATATTACAAGAATGTGATTCCAATTAAAGTCAATAATGCAATTACTTATTCCTAGATACGATTACTTATTCCTATACGAACCAAATAAATTAATTTTTATCATTCAATACACCACAAACTATTCTATTTATTATGACTGACATGCGATTCCACACTATATTTAATTTCAACTACGAGTGATCCCAATATATCTGTTGGTTAAAACCATCAATATTTACAGTTGACTTTCTGTTTACTGAATTTTTACATGTTGGGCGTCTAGCGCCATTCAAAAAGCCAAAATATATCTACCAAATAGGCACAAAAACTGCACCTTTAAGGTCACACATCATACAAATCAATTAAAGTACGTTAACAATTGTAACTTAAAATATTAAGACTTAAGGTAAGCATGTCTACCCATTTCTCTCCCATACCCAACTGAAGTCCGGGCCCAGAATAATGCAAATACCGACTCCACTAGTGCTTCGGAAATACGCCCGCTATATAAGACAACACCAAGAAAACTACAGCGCTATCTCTTCTTTTTTTTTTTTTTTTTTTATCCCCCTAAACGTTTCAAAATACATCACTGAACAATGAGGCATACATTATAATGAACATAACACACTACGCAATGTCAAACCAGAAGCGCGATTGAGACGTCCCACAGTCATAGCATCAGCAACATGAAAACATTAGCAATTAATATGTAAATAGATATATAGATACAGTAGCTGTCAGAGTGATCAGACCAGACAAGTCCCCACAAGCAGCACCCGAGTATGGCCTGTGGACCAGCCATCACCTCCTCAACCATATTCAATTTCAATTTCAATCACCCATTGCGTTCCATATTACTATTACACAGTTGTTGCCAATAAATAAAGCTCACTATGGACCCTGTTGGGCACAGCAATTAGAAGAGAAAAAGAACACTAGTGAACACAATAATTATTGAACCATTACTATTATCAAATTATTGTTATTATTAAATTATTATTAGGTATTATTAAATTGTTATGATCATACACAAAGCTACAAAATTACAAATTAGTATCTAGTATTCGATGGAAGGGAGTGAGTGACCCGACACATAGATCTGCCGCAAGCAACGACATTTGAGTGACCATTACTGAAAAACCCAGTCACCTCCAACATTCAAACCAACTTTTACGTGTTTAATTTAATGAATGACCAAAGACATAATACATTTCACATGGCACCGCACGCAATATACACAACACAACACATGTTCGTTAACTGTTATCATCATGGAGCTTAGTGCAAACAGGTCATGCATTTTTGTGATTAACATAATATTCATTTATTGTATATTATCTTTTCTTCTTAAGATTAGATTTAACAAATGATTTGAATCTACACATTGGTAATTTATTAATGCCCTCACGTAATTTATTGCAAAAGTGTAAAACAGTATCCCATAAACGAACCATTAACTCATTGCAACGAATCTAGATAGATACAACTTATTGTTATGTCTATTGTTATAATTATGAAAGTCACTGTTTTTATTTATTAAAGTAGCTATTGTTTTTGCGGGCATGCATTAATTTTTATTAATCTATTGACAAGCGACTGTAAGAATTGATCTCTTTAAAGCTTTCCCTAAAAGTCACTAGCTTTCATGTTATAAATGGAACGAATTGTTCTTTTTTTTTGTAACACAAATATGGTTTGTAATACCGCAGCTTTACCCATAGTAGGTACTATGGAAGTAACTGAAATATACTAATATTAACATATAAGTCAAAATATGGCTTAAAACTTTCAATGCGGCGCCACTTTACGTGCGCTTTTTGCGCATAAGAGATCATCAATTATATCACGTTTTATAGTTAAAACGATAAGTACCTAGACATTTCATGAGTTATTTCTTTGATTTTCCGTCGTTGTTAAGTATCTTTCTTCTCAGATTTACTAAATCGCCACGATCAAAGATTGGTCGATTACTACAGATCTGACATCCCTCCAAACCTCTATTAGTGCAGGTAGGTAGTATCTAAACTTTCATAAATTATTTCTCTGAGAATATTCTCAGGGTTGCCATTTGACTTATCAATCAATCAATCAATCAATCAAAAGTTCTTTATTCAATTTTGTCGTCACAGACGCACTTATGAACGTCAATTATTACAATGACTCTACCACAGTATCGGAAAAAGAACCACTACTCAGAAGATACGGCAAGAAACTGAGGGACATATTTTTTTAGAACTTTTGTTACAATATTTTATGTCTGTTTTTGACAATATTATTTCTCTTGTATGCTCGTTGGCCACTTGGCAGAAGCGGAATGTTCCATGCATCTTTGTCTTCTATGTAATTACTAACTGCATAGTATGCTTTTTTCATTAGAATATTTTTCACACTCAATTTGAATCTACTTTCTGTAAGCTTCGTTATACATTTTGGAATTTTAGTGTAAAAACGTACACAATTGCCCATGAAGGACTTATTAGTTTTACTCAGTCTAAACCTAGGTACTGCAATTCTATCCTTATTTCTAGTGTTTATGTTGTGGTGGTCACTATTCACCTTGAATTGGTGCAGATTTTTACGAACATACATAATATTTTCATAAACTGCTATGTTTGTAAAAAGTCCAGAGGAAGAAATCGTTGTAACTGTCAGAATTTCCTAGTACGGGTACTAACGACACTTCTAAGTATATATTAACACCGTATTTGTATAATTATATGATACCCTCATAAAGATGAAATTAATTGTTATGTATGTTTTTCGAAGTAGGTGACCTAAAACCAAAATAAAGATCGGGTGGGCTCTAGATGATATAAACTTCGTTTTATGAACAGTGGTACCCAATCGTCCTAATTTATGTCATCGATTTTACAGATACAGCGGCGAGAATAGTTTTATTGAACCGCTCTAATCGAAACTAATCGAACTAGTACTTGCCACTAGCAATTTAGGTGTAGCAACTGCGTTTTCCATAATATATATATATATATATATATATATATATATATATATATATATATACATACTTTACGAAAGTTATGTTATTTGTAGACGACCTCCCTTGATCGGTGTTCAACCACGTTGGCGCACCAAAGTAACTAATAAGGTCGCGAAACACTATTAAAGTAGTAGCAGTCTTAATATTTCTAATAACAGTGATAATAACTTTACATGCACGTACGTTTTCACAAAACGGCGCATCTTAGGGAAAACGACTGCACACTTCGCGTGACTGTATATTCGAAACTAAAGTGATTTACCAACATTTCGACAAAAGTATGTGATTTAGGTTCCTTTGTCATTCACGAAGCACATTATTACATAGTAGCATCTAAGTAAGTTCGATCAGAACATAATTGTTACTTTTCCAAAACCCGCTTTATCTGACTACTTACCAGGATATCAATTCCATAAAATATTGACGAAATAATGGTATGTCGTAGGATTAGGACTATTGGAGTCTACCGTACTACAATAGTCGAATGGTATTACCATCCTATTAAGATACTTCTACGAGTTGACTGCCATTGTTGGCAAAATATTGGTATTATGTTAAGTTGTAAGTAGCACAATATCTCTGTCATGTTGCAGTTGTATGGTTTTCGAAATCTTTCAGGTGTAGCCATAGTAACGCTATCAGAACACGAAAGATTTATTGTAGAATACTAATTCAGTTAAAATAGCTCGACAGCTACGTCACCTTGAGCGACAGCGTGTCGATAGCAAGCCATTGACTCGTGTTCGAAATAAATAGTGAACAAACTACAGAAACTATCATAAAACTCTCAATTTTGATTATTTTCGTACAACTGATACGTAATAAGGTAGTTCAATAAAGAAAAAGACACAACGCTTAGGACTGAACTGGAAGTGTTGGTGAAAAAGTTTAATACCTATAGACATTTAAAACTCAGTGAATCGACACAAAGTGCAAACTTAATAAAAATCAAGGCGACAGAATATCTGAAAAGGTTGGTATTTTGAATCTTTTGTGCATCTCCAAAGAATAACGTCATCACAATTATGTATTTTGAATTGTAATAGAACAAGATAAATGAACTATGTATATCATCTCTTCACTTATAGCCAGAAATATGTGTTGATAAAGCTGGTGCTCAACTTAACTCTAACCAACGACTCTTTGTTTTAATAAACTAATCGTGTCTCGTTGTTCAGTTACCTGGCCCTAATGTTTGTCCTGCAATATCACGTTAATTGTTGTTAAAAGTTTATGTTGTACACAACAACTTAAACATTTACGTGCAAACAGCGCGTAGTAGTCAGCGGGATAAAGATGCTGTATTCTTAGCTATATTTAACAGAATCGAAGCCGGTCGCAAATAACACTTACTCATGATTAACTTTCCTTCTTTATGAACCACTGACGTAGATGCGATCAGTAAAGTCGGTATTATAGATTTAATTAATTTGTACTACAACAATTTCTTTAAGTGACAAAATGACGTCTTTCAAACGCATACATAATTTACTGGATGTTTATTTTCTTTTAAAAAAATACTATTTCATTAGACGTCTTTGTAAAAGTTACTCGAATCTTTCCTGTAAAAAAGTTGACCAAATAAAACCGGACATTTGAGAACACTATGTCGTCAACTACAAATATTTTGATACATTCTCATGAAACTATATTTTATAATCAAGCCGCAGTAAGTTCGGCTTAATTTAAGAATTTGTCAATAACAGAATAAGTTTCACTATAATCCACCTGAAAACTACGTTTGATTATGGTCTCTAACTTACATCGTAACGGCGAAAGCTCTCTCGGAGAGTAAGAAACTCGTCCACATGTTTTGAGACCAAAATCATGATCATCATACAATACACAATACACAAAACTTTCTTGTACACCAAACAAAAATAATCAGTAGGTACATGAAAACAACTTAAAAGTAAAGCACAATGGGTGGACTCATCAGATCATCGGATCATAGTGATGCTTTCCACTTTTCGCTAGAGCATAGGTACCACTGTACGAGCGAGCGTACATTTATGTTTTCTGCCAACTTAGCGGATTGCGCCTGCGAGCGCATCGCCTTACATTTTAACAATTTTACTTAATTAGTGTGAAATAAACCCACTCAACAAACAGACGTCTTTTTTACTTCGTAATATTCCGTCGCGTTCCTTACAAACAATCTCATATGCACGGTGTGGACACTACCGCCCGTACATATTGGTCCTTCGAACCGGATTACCTGGTCCTTATGTATCAGATTTGATGAACTTAATAAGCGAGAACGTAAAAAGTCAAAACGTCTACGCAACACTGGCCACGTCTTTTCGGTCTTGGTAAAATTTGCAAAGCATGCCTTAATGTGTTACGATAGGTTTTTAGAAATTTACGATTTTACGATTGATGCTGTGAAAACTTCGAACCCTTACGGCATTTTCTTGGTAACTCCACACTTGAACTGCTTGACGAATGTTTGCGGCTTTGCCTACTTCCCAAGCATTTAAATGATAGGTATAAATAAATAATGATTGCGGCTTTGCCCAACTCTCTAGCTCCCTTCCGCGTTATTTATATCTATCATAACGAAATGAAAAGTGACTGCGGCTTTGCCAACTCTTTGGCTCCCTTCCGCATCACTTATGATAAAAATATGAAAGTTATTGCGGCTTTGCCAACTCTCAGGCTCCCTTCCGCATCACTTATGATAAAAATATGAAAGTTATTGCGGCTTTACCATCTCTCTGGCTCCCTTCCGCATCACTTATGATAAAAATATGAAAGTTATTGCGGCTTTGCCAACTCTCAGGCTCCCTTCCGCATCACTTATGATAAAAATATGAAAGTTATTGCGGCTTTGCCAACTCTCAGGCTCCCTTCCGCATCACTTATGATAAAAATATGAAAGTTATTGCGGCTTTGCCATCTCTCTGGCTCCCTTCCGCATCACTTATGATATGCAGAGCGCTTGCGGCTTTGCCACCTATCATATCATAGGCTTTGGCTCCCTTCCGCTCCCTCGCTCATTTTATGCATCGGTCGTTGTTGAGTCTCACACTCACCGCTACCAGCTGTGCGCTCGACGAGGACCAGACGACTCTCGTCGATAGCATCAGTTCAACCAGTACTAGCCGCTGTGTCGTCGGCGTCACCACGAGTCTCCACAAATGGCGCCACGCGCCTTCCGCAACTGCAACACTTACAAACATTCACCTCGTTATAAAATATCATGTATATAAGCTGCCATTGACAGGCTACTGGTTGTGTTTACGTCCACCACTCATTAATACACGAGTGACTAATCGTTCTAGTAGTCACAATTAACTACTTTACCCATTATGTTACTACACAAATATGTGTTTTACAAGAATCACCTACATTTTGCACTCGATTAATAGTAAGATGACTATCACATCCTCAGATGCACTTACTTTGAGTTCTATTATTGCGCAATGTCTATGAGAAATCAATATTAAAATGAACTGAAGTAGTAATGCATGGGGTATATGAGGTATTCTATGGTATGAGAAAATAACACATGACGAACAGAAAACAAAAAAAAATATCTACATTATTTTGATGACGCATTGGTTGAGGTTGTGGGCGGGATAAACGAGTGATTTACAATAAAATACCCGTTTATCCCACTTCTGAAGTGTAGGGGTTTAAAATACTACATAAAGAAAACATAACTTGATAACATACAATAATGGTTTATTATCTCATCTCTCATCACATTTTCACAAAGAACAATAATAGAACTCCTCTCATCAATTTAATTTACATTCGTATCATCATTTAGTATCGTTAGATACTAACTTTAGATCGCTCTAGCAGGAACTGTGCCACTGAATAGTATAAGTTTCTCAATTTATAAAAGAAAACCCGTTGATCGCACTTACCGCAATCTGGCCAGCATCGCCATCTTTTCTCTTCTGTCACAGAAAAAAAACATGGCGGGTGGCTCGGACCAATCATCGCGGTGTGTCAACGTAAATGTCAAATATGACGTTTAAATCATACCATGACATTAGAGGTCAGACTAAAGAGTTATATTGCTAACCAGTACAGTTTCCTAACATAAGGATATACTTCTAGATTGGTCCCATTATTAACTGACTTCGAATTAAAATAGGAGGAGTATAAATATTTTATTTTGGTACCTCAGAACTTTGTCATTTATGAACCGATTTGGAAAATTCTATTTTTATTTGAATGAATGTACTTTCAGAATCGTCGCATTGTGGTCCGACTAATTAATAAAAGGAGTTTTTTTTCTTATTATGTTTGTTATCACAGAACTTCGTCATTTATAAACCAATTTAGAATATTATTTTTAAAGTTTAAAAAAGGAGCAGGTGCGTCATCTCGTTTTTCGCTCTGTCGTCGTGTGGTCGAATTAATAATTTACCGAGATCGATCACAGCTCTTTCGAGGGTGGTCCCCTGTAGTTTATGGACTGTGACCGCCCAGCTTAATATTAGAGTAAGCATACGTCGCTCTACATCTCCGTAACCCCTCGCCGCCTGAAATGTAGTGCTTGATGGAGGTATGGGTATGCAATAGGGTTGCTGAGGATTCCTCTTCCGCTTCCTCATAATGCGGAAGTTCCGCTATATTTTGAGTTCCTCAACCGTTACCGCATCCTAATAAATAAAAAATAAAAAATCCTCTTCCGCTATCGCTTCCTCAAAATAAGAGGAATTTAAGAGGAATTTCACTGCGCATGCGCGTATCGCCGCAGCACGATGCCGAGCCGAACGGTCAGCGCGCGAGCCATCCCCTCCCGTCACCCGCGCTCTTCCTTGCCTGTGCAGTGTGCGTGTTTTAACTTGACATAGCGTTGTTTTGTTTACGCGCGTAAGCATCGTGCATTGCAAACATAATAATTTGTCTCTAACCCATTCAAAAACATTGTTATATCGAAATGAGACCGAAGTGTAGTGCTATATGGACGTACTTTAATGAAGTTGACGATGAGACTGTGCGTTGTAAGTTGTGCAATCAAACTTATTCAAGGAAAGGGCGCGGGACTTCTGGGCTACGAAGTCATCTCCAGTCACGTCATAAAACGGAGTATACGGAGTATGAAAAATGCGATGCGGCATTGAAAAAGGCTGAAACGGAAAAGAAACGTAAGAACACAGAAGAAACTTCTCTTCAATTGGTCAAAAGGCAAGTTACTTTACAAGAGTCATTAATGAAAAACCAGTATTGGGATACATCGCACGAAAAAAGTCGCGAGATAGATAATTTAATATGCGAAATGATCGCGTTGCAAGATTTGCCATACAATTTCGTTGAAGGTATTGGTTTTAGACGGTTTGTCCATGCCGCACAGCCTAAATATAATTTAAAAAAACGTCAGTATTATACTTCCCATTTGTGTAATTACGTTTATCCTAAACTTTATGGAAAGATTAAAAACCTGATAAAAGATTTGCAATACGTGTCTTTCACTACTGACATATGGACAGAGCCTGGAGCTGGTGTTTCTCTGCTCAGTTTTACAGTCCATGGAATTAATGATGATTTTAAAAGAGTGTCTTTGGTTCTTAAATGTGTCACACTCGAAGAACGACACACAGGCGATTTGGTAGCTCAAAAGCTCGACGAAATACGAGAGGAATGGGACATTCCTCGTCAAAAGCTACATGTAATGGTCCGTGACGGTGGATCTAATATGAGACGAGCTGCCCGTATCTCACAAATGGACGATATAGATTGCACATTACATCAATTACAATTGTGTATACGTTCTGCATTGGCGGGTAATGAATATGTCTCAACGCTGTTGGCTAAATGTAAGCAGATTGCGACGCATTTCAATCATTCTTTATCTGGACAAAAAGAATTGAGAGACTTTCAAGAACGCCTGGGCTTACCACAGCTGTCAGTCATCCAAGAATGCGCTACTCGGTGGAACAGCATGTTTTATATGATTGAAAGACTTATTAAGATAAAGGATGCTATCGTACTATATACATCGCAACACTCAAATTTGCCGCAACTTATACCAAATGATTGGTTGAAACTTGAAAGTTGCACAAAGATTCTAAAACCCTTTGAAGAGATCACTAAATCCATGAGCAGCACTGAGGCATGTATATCCACTGTAATCCCACTGATCCATGTCTTAACATGTACAATGCAAAAAATTTTGAGAGAAGATAACATAGACAATAGCCAAGATTGCAAAAATATCATCCAAAAACTAATAGAAGAGATTAACAACCGCTTCGGAGAGCTTCATAATAATAATCTCTACGCCATCTCTACTTATTTGGATCCAAAATACAAAACTAAATTTTTTAATGAAATAACTAAAGAACGTATTGAATCAGTACTGCTAACATTAATCAACCAACGCCCAATAGATAATATCGTCATGGAAGTCCATAATCAACCATCCACTAGTTCTGGAGCTGGAGTACTTACACCCAGTCCCACAGCCACCGCTCCCACGGGAAAGACTGTAGATTCAATGTTAGCCGAAATGTTAGCTTCAGAACCAAACAGTGACGAAGAAAGTTTACCAATAGAAGATAGATGCGTGGTACTAAAGTGCCTATTAAATAACTACATTAAAGAAAAACGAATCAATATGCATGAAGATAGTCTTCTATGGTGGAAAAATAGCCCGAAATATTCTGAGCTTTACGGAGCTGTACGGCAATATTTATCTTCTCCTCCATCAAGTGTACCCAGCGAACGACTTTTTAGCAATGCTGGATTGGTTTATGATGAGTTAAGGAACCGGTTGTCAGGGGAAACAGCATCCAAATTGATTTTTATGAAAATCAACCTCCCTATAATTAATTTTGATTATTAATATCTATATAAGATAATATCGTTTGATTACTTAAATTCGAAATACTTAATTAATAAAGAAAGGACTGCATTCATTATTTTCATTTCAATTCCTAAATAAAATTATATACCATTCCCTCTCATATACATATATAAACATATATACAATCGCTTTCAATAGAATCTGGCACTGATCTAAAATTGAATCTTAAATTTCCTCATATTCTATTAGAATTATCATAACTTTAATTATTATTTAAGTGCCGATTGAAGTATCTTAAAGAGTATTCACATCACTAAGGGACATAGACAAGACTGTGACAATGTCAGCTGACCATTATGTTTACACTTTTGTTAGATTCTATTGAAAGCAACTATATATTTCTTGTGTGAATGTGTATGTCACTGAACTCCTTTTAAACGACTGGACCGATTTTGATGTTTTTTTGTGTGTGTACAGGACAGCGTCTGTAGGGTCTGTTAGTATATATATATCATATCATCCTCATCCGCTTCCTCTTCCGCTACCTCATCCGCTACCTCATCCGCTTCCTCTTCCTCAAAAAATATCCTCATCCTCATCCGCATCCTCAAGATTTGTGCTTGAAACTCCCTCTTCCTCCTCCTCTTCCTCATAATCACTTCCTCAACAACTCTAGTATGCAACCGTCACTATTTTTAACCGACTTCAAAAAGGAGGAGGTTTACAATTCGACGGTATGTTTTTTTTGTGTGTGTTTGTTAAGCGATTACTCCGCCAATTATGCATTGATTTCAATGATTCTTTTTTTGATTGGTAGGTAATACTTCAAAGGTGGTCCCATATAAATTTTATCGAAATTCATTCAGTAGTTTTTGAAAAAAATAGCAAAAACAAAAAAATATAAGTTTAATCTTCAAGTCGGTTCTTGTTTTTTTCGTAACCAACTTTCTAAAGGTGGAGGTTTGTATTCGACTGCTTCACATGCTTCACCTAGGGTTGACTTCCGGTGAGGGAACTCCTCAACGGTGAATAGTACAGACACAACATTTCGTAAATGGATTTAACCATAATAGCCTGTTCTAAATTCCATCATGACATGGCAGATACACCCAGGATTGACTTCCGGCGAGGGAACTCCTCAACACACTGACAACACACTGACAACTGAATAGGACAGACATGAAATTTTTTTGTACATGCATTTAATTGTGATAGCCCGTTTTAAACTTCGTCATGATGTGGCTTCTAGATCATAAAAGCTTGTCTTTAAAAACTTTTTGAATTAATTTAATTAAAACTTGTTTTTCACTAAAAAGGTTAAAATAAATTATTTTTCAAAAAAAACTAAACCGACTTCAAAACCACAAATGGCACTCAAAAGTAAAAAATAAATTAATATAATTATCATAAGCGCTACCCACTCATATATTTGAAGTCGGTGCCAGCCAAGTCTAAAAGGTATTAGATAAATACTACCTGCAAGTAGTACTTACTATATACATAGTTTATTTTTTATTTATTTATTACTTTTGAGTGCCATTTGTGGTTTTGAAGTCGGTTTAGTTTTTTTTGAAAAATAATTTATTTTAGCTGCATTAGTTCTCATATCAGCCGCAACGATATGGAGCGCTGGCGATGCTCTAAATGGTATTCAAGAGTACCAATTTGGGTTTTATACGATTGAATCAGCGGTTGATATCAACCCGATGTGCATTATCTGAGATATGGGTTGCCCCCCATGGCAGACAAGGTAATTCGAGTTGATCGTGATCCGAGTCTGATCTACGATACCAACGCGATATTGTCGGTACCCACTGCGCATTTATGGCACGATCGTACAACTCTCTCGAAATCGCGTTAAGATCGAGATGACGTCATACAGATTATGTAAAAATGTAGTGTTTTTTTAGCAGTCTGTGGTTTAAATTAACAAAAGACTGTCAATTTTGAGTTTGACAGCGCATCTAGACTTCATTTCGTTTTTTCTTTTTTTAAGTTCGCCCGTTTGGGCAGGCTAAACTCTCTAGGACCATACCGCCATGTCTTACATAGTTTTTATTTGATAGTTTAATATTCCATTTATTATACTTTTGTTGAGAATGAGGGTCAACAGCAACAAGCCGGACGATCTCCTAGTGCTTCAATAAAGTGGTGGAACTTAATTAAAGCTTTCGATGGAATTTTTGGGAGAACATAAAAAGCAATGTTTTCTCTATTTTGTTTCATTTTCCTACACTCGTGAACGTTTACGAACACATAATGGTTAATATTCCACCGATATAACACATGATCACTCCCTCATTCTCAACAAATGTATAATAAATGGAATATTAAACTATCAAATAAAAACTACATAAGACATGGCGGTATGGTCCTAGAGATTTTAGCCTGACCTAACGAGTGAAACTAGAAAAAAAAAACTGGTTGCCGGCTTTTTTTTGAAGATTTGCTATGATTTGTTAACAAAACTTTAATGTAATTTATATAACACTTTGGCAAGCGGTAATTTTTTTGGAACTCTGCTTCGTCTAGCGCCATTGCGTTGTTATAGAACGAGGACGCCTTTCTTAGACGACGAATATGCGCGTTTATCGGACCCCGTCAAACAAATTCGGCGTTGCCATTTCGTAATATCGCTCTGTTACGCTCATTACCTTCCTAAAATCAGTCGCTGCAGCGGGTACTGAGGCGCTAAATGCCGCGCAGTCTACAGTTTCGGTGCAACAAGCTTCTGGTGCCCTTCAGTAAGTACAGCAATAACCTCTGATTCTGTTCTACGTCACCTCAGAAAGATCATCTGCACTTTCATAGTGTCTGTCATAACCTCAGCAAAAGTGTTTACTGCCATAGTGTCTCAGACATTACCTCAGTTTATTACTTATATTTATACTCCAAATGGTTTTTCATCTAAGTATGCCCATTGTTACACCAGCATTGTAAACATTTGACTTGTACTTTATCTCTATTTTTAAGGTGAATAATAAAGTGTTTATCTATCTATCTATGTATGTTCCTTCAACTAACTTTTATGTTATTTTAGATGCCGTATCCGGGTACCTGGCTCCCAAATCTTCAAAATGGAAATGATGGATGGAATGGTTGAAGCCTGGCTTGAGGTGTTACAGCAAGAAATCGAGTTTAGTGATTTCGACGACTGTAGAAGACCCTAACTATGCGTTAAAAAACGTGCTAGTAAGAGAATTACATGTAGGTGACAATAATGACAGCGAAGACGACTTCACCGATGATGATGTTCAGCCACTGAGCTCATTTGTTACCCGAGAATGTGGTGAAGCTGTTTCAGACTTTATTGGCAAAACATTCTCCTTCCAAGTTTAAAAGGGCGAATTTATAATGACAGGCTACCTTGAGAGCGTCGATTGACAATCAGAAGAGTGCTAAGTGAGGATATGCCTCCCCGTCCTCAACCACCTCCTCAACCAGGACCATCAGGAAGAAGCATATGTCCTAGCAGACTGGAAAGGCAGAAGATTTACCTGCTGCGTTTATAAGAAATCTATTTGCCTGCAGTGGGACTGTGTCCACTTTCGGCTTGCGTGAACACGATGCCCGGAAAAAATCAATTCAACCAATAATCATGTTATTTATTTTAAAGAATGTTTGTGCTATACTTTTGTATCAACTTACACATACAAATAATATATTTAAAAAGTATTTTAACTGATCTTTCCATTCTTTCCTACTGTCTGTCGGTCAGTGTTGCCAACTACTTGCCTGGTATTATAAATAATTATTCGCTAATCGATATAAACTATAAAATAATATCGATGCTAAGTCAACCGTTTCGTTAACCTTCGTCATCGATCACCCCATGCTCATTTTAAACTAAGTGTTTAATTAAATAGTTTAAGTTAATATTTAACGGTGATTTTTCACCGCAATTTATGCACATAATCTTCCCAGGGCGAAGGATAAGGGCAAATTGCATAAATAGACATACGTTATATAAACGAGAGACAGGCTGGCATGCACGTCACTAGAAGCTGGCTTGTAATTAGAGATTTTTAGTTGTTATTAATTAATTATAAGGGATAAAGAGTTGCGCAGACGACTGAGAAAATAGTCTTGGAATCATAGGGGCAATACAACGCAGATGAGGTACATAAAGTAAGCGTAAAAGGTCCCGTACATTTTTTTCTCCAACAAATTCTAGCCTGCGCCTGCGTCTGCGCATGCCTTTATCGTTTCTCACAATGTCTTATTTATGCATCTAGGAAATAGAAGTATGTAGGTAATATTGACTTAACTCGATTTAAAACCAGTTAACGATTAATGGATATTTATTTATGGCAATACAGCAATTATAATCAAAACAAGCAAATGTCAAAGTCAGTAATGTCAGTAGGTATATATTTAATTCGTTAATTCACTGTTTCCTTGTGAGCATTGCAACGTTTTTCGCCTTTGAAAATGGATTCTGAAATCTCTTTTCTCGGCAATTCTGGCTCGCCTACGGACTCTGATACCAATACCACTCATCACGTTGACCCTGGCCCGCCTACGGACACCGAAACCAGTGCAATCGTTGACCTGTTCCTGTTTGATTATGGATACTGAACCCGCGATAGATAACAATTCGCATGGACACGAACGAGCTACCCCTGGTGGAGACAGTCATAACCTCGATCTTGTGGAGGTGGAAGCTGACGTGAAGTGAACTGAAGAAGGCAGTGGATCGCTCCGCAAATGCTACGTTTGCAATCTCTAGCACACTATTATTCATAATAACTGTGCAATAACTACATAAGACCGCCTATTGTACTAAGACATGAATGAGACAAGAATGTTCATCATGAAATTCCTTTTTAAGTGCAATAAAGTGTTTTTTTGCTATTTAATCAATCATATTTATTTTCTTATAACAGATCGAAGATGGCTGTGTAGTATGTTATTCTTGCTGGACTGTGACTAGAATAAGTCAAATGCGCAAGTTTCAAATGAAGTTTCAAACGAGTAACAAACGGAAGAGACTAGTGTTAGCGAATTACATCCATCCATAGCCTACGTCACACTCCGACCATAAACAACAACATGATTAATTATTGAATTAAATAGATAACACTGAATTAGTTGAATAGAATAATTGTTTAAATGTTGTTTAATTATTGTAACGTGGTTTTATCAATTATATAATTTTTTAACGGTTGTTTCATGATTACAAACTAGTGATTGTACATTTTGGCGCCAGCAGCAGTGGCGCCACTAGTAGTTTATTAACTATATTATCTAATCATCAATTAAATAATGTAACTAACTCATCATAATTCTTAACTAAATAATTAAGCTACTAACGTTTCTTTAGTCGGTTAATTTATTGTAAAATAACATTCTTGATATAACTTAATGAACATGATTTGAAAACTCGTAGTTCGTATAAAAGTGACAGCTATGCTTGACAGCATTCATTGTGAATTAATAAGTGCTTTAAGGCGGAAGCTCTGCTCAAAATATAAATGTTGGAACCTAAACGACGTTTTGTTTAAAACCAAATCCCACGAACCTTCACACTAGTGTCCCACGATGGACTGAATCGTAGTGTGAGCCCTAGTGCATCTAAAATAGCTTAATTATTACACCTACCCTATTTGTAAACACTAAGTACTTACCAAGTGCTCTAAAATTAAGTTTTTCTGTACCAACAATCTAATTGAATAAATAAATTATTATGATTATTATAGTTACCAAATGTATAATATCGATAATATTTTGATCTCAATAAAAAAAACTAACAAACATTGTATTGTTTTATTATAAATCCTAAATATTTATTTTGGTAGTATATCAAGCACTTCAAGAAAAGGAAAGACATACTTACAAGTAAACTTAAAAATCTGTGATATATTCACTATTTTAAATGATGTCTGATAGACTCAATAAATAAGTTGTTAGTTAATAATTAGTTTGTTTGCAATAATGTATTGAGTATTGACTCCACCTTGGTCGAATGTGAACAATTATTATTAAATCATTTATTTCAGGCAACAAGTAACAAAAGTACATAGTCCCATATTAATAAATAACTTACAGACTAACATACATATAATATAAAATATAAGTAATTAACACATCATTGCGTGGTGTCATGGGCCAGCCTTCCGTAGAATCTTCGGAACTTGACACTCCTCAGCCAAAACTCCTCACTCACAAAGGTTGCAAGTCACTCAGTTAGAACTCTCACCACAAATGACTTGAAACTGACAGTATGTCGAAATTCCAACTGTACAACCCTCAAGGTGAGCTTGGTCTGCTGCTTCAGGTACGACATTCTCTGTTTTTACACACTAGTGAACTCGAGACATGTAGACCTGTAGATCATCGGAATCTCAGCACGAAGGAGATTCTTTGTTGTTGGTGCGGCTGTACCGCACTGGTTACGACGATTGGACTTCCTCCTCTTTTTTTCCACCTTGGTGTAGCCCTTGGTGTACAGTAAAGTCACCTCAGTTGCAGAGGGATATAAAAGCTAGTAGAGCCATGGTGTCACTTAAACAAAAACAATAATAACTACTTAGTATACATTAACTTCTACCACTTAGAGATACATTGCCCGACGGCAAGGCAAGCGTTTATAGCCAAAAACAAAACAAATCAAATGCATAAATTGTTACACTATGTGGTATGCCGATTTCAATGTTCTTTGGTTTGAAAATATGAAAGAAGTTAATGCTTTACGGCTTTAGAATTTGTTTTGGCTCAATGTTGATTCACTTCCACGGCGTCAAGATGTCAAACAATTAGGATTATAATACTTTTCGTTACTTACGATTCCTAAAAGGTTGGCTTTGTCTTACCTTTTTGAAATCGCGATTTATAACCTCAATAACTCTACTGACAGTTGTCAACATTGCCTTTAAAATAGGATATGGGTGCCAATTTACGATCACAACTCGATCGAAGAATGAACAATTTGCTTTTTCAAGGCATTATTTCATTTTTTTTTAGCTGCATTAGTTCTCATATCAGCCGCAACGATATGGAGCGCTGGCGATGCTCTAAATCGTATTCAAGAGTACCAATTTGGGTTTTATACGATTGAATCAGCGCTTGCATTATCTAAGATATGGGTTGCCCCCCTGGGGGGCAACCCATATCTCAGATAATGCACATCGGGTTGATATCAACCGCTGATTCAATCGTATAAAACCCAAAATGGTACTCTTGAATACGATTTAGAGCAGCGCCAGCGCTCCATATCGTTGCGGCTGATATGAGAACTAATGCAGCTAAAAAAAAATGAATTGAATCAGCGCTTGCATTATCTGAGATATGGGTTGCCCCCCTGGGGGGCAACCCATATCTCAGATAATGCACATCGGGTTGATATCAACCGCTGATTCAATCGTATAAAACCCAAATTGGTACTCTTGAATACGATTTAGAGCATCGCCAGCGCTCCATATCGTTGCGGCTGATATGAGAACTAATGCAGCTAAAAAAAAATGAAATAATGCTTTGAAAAAGCAAATTGTTCATTCTTCGATCGAGTTGTGATCGTAAATTGGCACCCATATCCTATTTTAAAGCGAACGAAGTATTTTTACGGAGAAAAAAAAACCTCATGACGGATGTGACAGTTGTACTGTACGTACCTTGGTACGTACTTGGTACGTAGGTACGGTAGGTACGTCATAGGACGGGATCATTTCTGCGTACAGAGTAAATATAAGCACGAATGAACACACATTTTTTTATAACGGGCGATTGCCTTTATTACTGAAAACAAACTAAACTCTACTTACTAAAACTAAACTAACTACATACAAGGAGAAGCAATTGGACAACCATAGACCATTAAAGGCCTATACACACAAAATTAATTGGTACGATGGATGTTTAAAACTGAAGTGTAAAGAGGATACTCAATTTTCCAAAACTATGAAATGTGTGCATTTTAAAAAGTCGAGCTGGACTGACTTATGAATATTAAGAAAGTTACATCAACGAAAGATATTTCACTAAATAAACTGGCTTCATTAAGATTTTAATGTTACTTAACTAAAATGTTCGATTCTAAAATCATTTCTTCAAAAATCAAATATACCCAGCAATATTTAATCGCTACTACTGTTTATTTCCTAACATTAACCTGCAAAGCTAATTTAAAATGTTGAAATGTACGATGGTGAATGTACAACCTTAATGTTTCGCATACACATGGCAATTAAGCTATTGTTTCTCTCCTGGCAATCACAGACCCAAGGATTCGTGTATGTGTGTGATGTTTTCTTTCTATGTGTTCATCTGTTTTGTCTATATGTTATACATTTTTGACGTAAAATTCGTTTGTTTACATTATTTTTACGGAGACTTATTTATGTTTTCCGTACGCTTATGTCCTTATTTTCATCAACATAAAGACTAATATTGCATGTTTAGTTGCAAATTGTCTTGGTAATTATAGTTTTGCATGTGTGACCGTGTACATGAACAGCTTGTGTAAACACATCGCGCGACATCACAGATAACAGATTTAGTAACAGTAATAATGAAGATATTTTTAATAGAAATAAATACCTATAATTATAATTAGCAGTATTATGTATTCTATGGCTTTAATTTACGGATTGTAACGTAAAACTATAGGCCAGTTATTGACTAAACGGATTTTGATGTTTGGTATGAAAATGGGTACATAGGAAGTACTTGTATAAGACCTAGGTGGGTACTTTTACGTTACATCCCAGAAAAACGAACAGTTCCATAAAGGTACCTCTAATAGGTAGCTAACTCTACGCGGTTTCGCAGGTATCGGCTAGTAGGTATAAAATTACTTGGTACCTAGAGAAAAGAGTGTGGGAAGCTTCTTTGTTTCATGGTTTTATACCTATTGATGGATTATGGGCAAAAAGGCAAACTACCAGCCGAGATTATGAAGGATTTATTTCGATTAAAGGGACACGTACAATTACAGCAAATGTGCAAGAGCAAGAGATGTCACATAGTTTTGACAGTTAACACTGACAGATTGGAGTGCGTTTACAAACCTAACACTGGCCCTTAAACGAATACAATCGCAAATAGCAATACTAATGAAACTGGCCCTTAAACACAACTTATATATTAACTAAACACAAACGTTATTAACAATGCAACAACATGTTAAATGCATACATGAAAAAGAAATATAGTACCTAACACATAACTCAACATAGAATCATCGCAAGGCTACTATATGTTTTATATATATTATTACTTGACAAAAATCATTTAAACACATATCTATGTAAGTATCCTAAATTAAAATGCCTTATACAATGTAATTTATTAACTTACAGTACAAATTGTTTACACTGTTACAAACACATCTTTACACATATCTTTAGTGACAAAATTACATGTTACATAAACATAAACCTTTAACAAACTGATCATGTTTTTCCTTTATCAAGGGTTTAGTCAATATATCTGCAATCATCAAATTTGTTGACAAATATTTAACATCAATTACATGTTTCTTTATTGTTTCTCTAATAAAGTGATGCCTTACATCAATGTGTTTAGTTCTACTGTGATACATTGAATTGGTAGTTAATTTTTGAGCAGATTGGTTATCATTGTATAATAAAACTTTACAATCTAATTCTAACAATTCATATAGGAAATTGCGAACAAATAAAGCTTCTTTACAAGAATCTGACAACGCCATATATTCAGCCTCTGTGCTAGAGAGAGCAACTGTTTTCTGTTTGCGACTTTCCCATGATATTAGTGAATTACCTAGTTTAAAAATGAAACCGGTATATGACTTACGGTCGATTTCATTTCCTGCCCAATCAGCATCTACGTAAGCAACAATGTCTAGCCCTCCTTTTTGAAAGACCAAACAATAGTTAAACGTACCTTTGAGATAGCGTAAAACGCGTTTTGCTGCCTTCCAATGAATTTCAGAATAAGTTTCGTTGAATTGACTGAGTACACTCACGGCGTGCGCTATATCTGGCCTGCTGCATACTGCGATGTACATAAGACAGCCAATAAGATTTCTATAAGAATACTTATTTTCTTTTGTTTCGCATTTTGGAAACTTTATTCCTTTTTCCATTGGAGTTTTGGCTGTTTTACAATCTGTCATATTAAATTTCTCTAGAACTTTCATTATGTATCCAGATTGATCAAGAGTTATTCTATTTTTAGTCTTGCAAACTCTCATTCCTAGAATATGATGAGCAGGTCCCAAATCTCTCATTTCAAATTCCTTCATTAGATCATTCTTTATTTTCATTTTTAAGGTTGAGTTTCTGGTTGAAAACAATAGAATGTCATCGACATAGAGTGCAAGAATTATTAATTCTTCTTTTGTTTTTCTGAAGTACACACATGGTTCTGAAGAAGTTCTTTTAAAGTTCATTTTCTTCAACAAAACTTCATTTATTTTATCATACCACATTTTTGATGCTTGTTTCAAACCATATATGGCTTTATTAAGTTTATAAACCATATGTTCTTTTCCTTTTAGTATGAAACCTTCTGGCTGTTCCATGAAAACTATTTCTTCAATCTCACCATTTAGAAATGCGGTCTTTACGTCGAGATGATCGATATCCATGTCATATTCTGCAGCTATAGCAAGTAGAGTTCTAATTGTAGAGTGTCTTACTACTGGAGAGAATGTTTCCTCATAGTCTACTCCATGCTTCTGTGTGTAACCCTTTGCAACCAGACGAGCCTTATATTTTAGGAGTTCACCATTCAGACCTCTTTTCTTTTTAAAAACCCATTTGCATTTGATAGGCTTTTGATCTTTCGGTCTTTCTGTAAGAGTCCAGCATTTGTTATCAATAAATGATTTATACTCATCTGACATCGCTTTACTCCATTGAGCTGCTTCTGTACTTGTTAGGGCTTCTTGCACAGTGTCTGGATCGTCATCATCGCTGCATAATTTCTTCACTAGCAGCACCGACATTTCTGAGTCTTCATATTCTGACGCATCCGTAGACATTTCTTCTAAGGTTGAATCACCTGGAACGTAAGTGGGATCCGCAAAACTATTTGTTTCAAAAGTGTCGTCATCGTCCGAGTCATATACTGTAATTATACTCGTCCTTCTTCTTGATTGGTCATCAGACACCTCTGGACTTACAGTACTTGGCTCAGACTGTCCATTAGACTGTACTTGCTGATCATTTTCCAGTACAGGTTCCGGAAATTGAACGGCATTTACAGAGTCCCTATCATTTTGGGATAAATCATGTAATGTAGAGTTCTCATTATCATCATGTGACCTTTCTTTATAGAAACTGTTTTCTAAGAAAATTACATCTCTGGCTTTGACACATTTAAATGAATTCATGGGATCCAATAGTCTGAAACCTTTTGTTTCTTCACAGTACCCAACAAATATATACTGTTTAGATCTTGAATCTAATTTATTTAATTTTTGATTCTTTTTAATTGCATATGCTAAACAACCAAATATACGTAAATGTTTTATGTTCACCTTTTTGTTGGTCCACTTCTCCTCAGGAACAAATCCGACAACAGCCTTAGTTGGTGTCCTATTTTTCAGATAGACGGTGGTATTGACAGCTTCTGCCCAGAATTTTTGGTTCAGCCCAGCATCTCGCAACATGCATCTTGTCTTCTCAAGAATAGTTCTGTTTGCCCGTTCTGCCACTCCATTCTGTTGTGGAGTGTACGGGACCGTTGTTTGATGCTTGATTCCGTTCTCTTTCAGGAAAGCCTGTAATTTAGAGTTAACATATTCACCACCATTGTCACTACGAAGAATTTTAATTTTATGATTAGTTTCATTTTCTACCATTGCCTTAAAATTCTTAAAGTTTTCAAACACTTCATCTTTCGTTTTCAAGAAGTACACAAATGTTTTTCTTGTATAGTCGTCAATGTATGTGAGAATGTATTTTGCTCCACTGAACGAGGCACAGGGCATAGGGCCGCACACATCTGTGTGAACAAGCCCCAGGATTTCAGTAGCCCTAGTACCAGACTTCTTTGGAAAGGGTAACCTGGTCTGTTTACCCTCAATACATGCAGTACAAGGATTAAAAATATTAGAATTATAATTAATTCCTGTGACCATACCTTGTTTCATTAGTGTCATGCTCCTGGAGTTCAAGTGACCAAGGCGACGGTGCCATGTCTCTTGAGACTCCTCCACTACTGTACCTTCTGATGATGAAACTGTCAGGGCTATTTCATGCTCTGGCAGAAGTTCACTTTTGGCTGCCACTGCACTGTAAGAAACAGAATTATTGCTCGTCTCTACACACAAAGGCTGATCAATGACATCAAGTTCGTAGACACCATTCTTTAGCGATGCAGTTGCCAAAACTTCTTCCTCATCAGATATACTACACTTATGTTTATCAAATACAACATTGTAACCCTTTTTCACCAAAGTGCTCACTGACAGTAAGTTTGCTGAAAGATTTGGCACAAAATAAACATTTTTTATTGTCCTTACACAGTCTTTCAGGTTCACATGAACATTTCCTTGTCCTGTTGTCATCAATTTTTCACCATTCGCTACATTTACTTCTATTGGTTTTTCACTAACAAAATCGCATAAAATATCTTTGTTATTACACATGTGACTCGTCGCTCCACTGTCCACATACCATACATTACGCTGGATACCAACCGAGAGTGCCGTCAAGAGCGCCTTCGATGAATCCTTGACTACCTTGTCCTTAGGCGGCTTCTTGCTACCTTGCGGGCAATCCTTTATGAAATGGCCAGTCTTCTTACACCGAAAACATTTAGGTGGTTTTCGAGTGGCTGCCAAAGCCGTTGCTCCTTCTGTTTTGCTGTCACGACGGTCATATTCTTGCAATAGTTTTCCTTTTACCACATCACTGGATAATTTCATGTTTGAGTTCTCCAGGGCCATTATTAGGGGATCATAGTTAGATGGCAATCCACTTAACAAAATGACTGCTAAAAACTCATCATCCAAAGGCGATCCAATATCTTGTAGCTGTTGTGAAATGTCCGATAGCTTACTGATGTAGCTGTCCATGCTGTCATGCTCGCTTTGCTTTGTGCTGAATAATGATCTAAGTAATCCCAGTCTCCGACACAGACCTCTGTCCTCATAGGCTTTGCTAAGATTAGTCCAGGCTTCCCGTGCATCTTTGGCATTTCTGATATGTGGAAATGCTGCTGGTTGAACCGACAGACAGATCTTGGCCAATGCTTTTTGCGTCTGTTTTGGGTCATCTTTGTCGTCTCGACTTCGTTCTTCAATGCAATCCCATAGGTCTTCATGAATAAGTATCATTTTCATCATGAACTTCCATGTAGAATAGTTTTCTATACCTCGTAGTTTGTCGATGCATTGAAGCGCGGTGTTTCCTGACATTTTTCACTTTGAGGTTATAATTAATTTTAATCTCAAAACTTTGCGAGAAAAACTTCAAAATATAGTCTTTTATACGCGTAAGTATTTGGCTGGGCCCATAACCTGATGGATTATGGGCAAAAAGGCAAACTACCAGCCGAGATTATGAAGGATTTATTTCGATTAAAGGGACACGTACAATTACAGCAAATGTGCAAGAGCAAGAGATGTCACATAGTTTTGACAGTTAACACTGACAGATTGGAGTGCGTTTACAAACCTAACACCTATGATATTTAATCTCTTGTTCTTATTCTAAATCTAATCTAGAGAAGTTAAAAAACAACTCGACTGATTATTGTTAGGTACCTACCTAGATAACCTACAAAACCTCTCCTATTACCCAATTTAATGTCTTATTATTGATTTGCCCCATACTTTGTAGCTCATTCTCCTCATACTTTATTTATATTGTAATAATATGCCTAAAAAAATTGCATTCGCTTAGCTTGCGCGTCCATCTAAACATATCTGCGTAGATGCCTAGGAACTGTTATTAAAAGACAGGTTTTCGTTTTCGATAAAGAAATGTTTACTTCAAGGGGCGCCATGCCTGTTATTCGCCTAGGGCGCCTGGCATGCTCGGGCCGGCCGGCTGCAGGCGCAGCGGCGCTGGATAAGTGTGATCTAGAGATCACATACTATTTTTCTATGACAATATTTGTGGGTAAATTGTTTTCTTTACACTTACCTAACAATGTACCTAAATATGAAAGTTTCATATACCCATATATGTAGTTTCATAATAAAACTATTGGACTTGGTCATCATAAGTACCTACCATTGAGGAATAGTGCGAGACCTCAATGGTACCTACCCACTGACTACGGAGTAGGGTTGCTAGGTCGTCGGGATTCATCTGGTTTGTTCCGACTTTTGATATGAGGGTCTCTCCGGCTGATTGGGCGCCGGCCACCCAGGCTTAGAGCGTCGTGGAGTGCCCGGCGCGGAAACCAAACTGCTCCTTTCTCGGAGTCAGGTGAGGTCTCATCCTACGCAGCAGCAAGCGCTCGAACAACTTCGAGATGGTCGGTTGCAGTGTGATGGGTCTGTAGCTGCTAGCGGGTAATCGGCGATCCTTTCCTGGTTTCGGCAGCACGATTACCCTACCAGTCTTCCATTCCTAGGGGAAGCAACGGGTACGCAGGACTCCGTTGAAGAGCCGCGCTATAGACACCAGGCCCTTCGTGGGTAGTTCTTTTAGGACGACATTTGTAATGCCGTCTAACCCTGGTGCCTTTTTTCCCGGTAGTCTTAGCACGGCCCTCTTCACCTCCGCCGGCGATATAAAATCGTCACCTTCTAGCGGTGGCGGCGGGTGGCCAGGAACACTGCGACCTTTTCCTGGACCATCTGGTGGTGTTTCAGAACTACACGCGTTATGTTATTGTACTAAGACAATATGACAATGGCATTTTGCGTCCTAACGACACATACCCAACGATCCACAAACAACAAGAAGAAACTGCTGTGCATTCACGCTCACACAAAGAATGAACATTGAATGAACTTGTTGTATAAGTTTGAGTTGCTATATGAAAAGCTCCCTCCCCCCCCGTACCTCATTGCCTTCCGCCATTCTCCGTAAAAATATGTCTTGCCATTTTAAAGGCAATGTTGACAACTGAGTCTGATAATTGATGAAAAAAAAGCGCGGGAAACTTGGCGGGCGCGAACGCGAAAAATTTTCAAATTGTAAATTAGTGGTCAGAAGAGACTTATTTGTACATATTTTGTATTTATTTTGTATATAGTTTATTTAGTAGTGTATATAATCTATTGGTAAGTCAATTTTACCTATTTTCGGTATGGCTGAGGCTAAGCCCCCTGACCCGGGGGGCTCAGCACCTCCTGCAGCATGTTTCGTTACGATATCTAACGAGTCGGGCATGGAGACCGATGGCTCTGTGGCCTCTGTAACTATGTCTCGTTCTTTAAAGAGAATCCGTCCGAGTAAGATGTGCAAACACTGCAATAAACGTAGGCGTAAACGAACTACTACTTCTGAACATAGAGAAACAGATTGCGCATGTGATCAAACCTTAAAAGAAAACGATAATACATCAGATTTGACCACCCCCAAACCAGATTTAACTCCCCCCAAACCAGACTTAACTCCCCCCAAACCAGATTTGACTCATCCTACAAATAATAATATGACAGTAGATACTGTTACGAAAACACCATTCTTTGGTATTAATATTTTTATTGCTACAAAATTACAAGGATCAACAACTTGCTCGAACACGCCATTTTTTTCGAGAGTTCTACAGAGCGTTCTTCCACAGACAATAATCACAATTCTATAAAGCGCCGGAAGGGCATAGATAAAAAACATTAACAAATCCACGACATCCTCCCCACGCAAAAGGAAACCAGACAATAATACATATACATGAATGCAATAAAATAAGAGCTATTATTCTTCGTTAAAGAACAGTCTTATAAATAAATTGTAAAACATATAACAAATTGTTATTTTGTCGAATTATTCTTAAAAAATATTTAAAATAAAAATACCAATTTGTAAAAAATCTATGTCTCACGCTATATCATATCTATATAGCATTGCGATACAAAAGTATAATCATGTCTATTATTCTTATTATTTACAAGATATCATTTTGTTTCAATAAACTATATTAAGTATTTATCTTGTCCATAATTACAATAAAATTATCATTCAAATATAAAGATCATAATGATATCTATGTCAAAATTATTATTAATTATATAAAATTATCATAAGCATGTCTGTCAGTCCAAATTTTCATATACAATATTCGCTGTCATTATCAATATTTATATGTATGCATTCTAACATCTATAATTATATAAATTACATGCTCAGATATTAATACAATAGCTTATTTTAATAACTCTCTTAGTCTTATCTTTAAAATAACTGCTCTCTACAAAATATGGTTGTGTTACAGACACAGAAAAGGGAGACACAACATTATCACAGCAACTGGCAAATATTACTAAATTTAGTCTAAGAATCTTTGTGGTATTTTAACAACTCTACCATGTCTAGTAGTCGCAGAAGGCGGCTGGGTTGAATCAGCTAGGTCTGAGTTCAAAATTGCATCTGGACTAAAATCCCTACTGCACGCATTAGTCTCAGGCTTACCTCTGTCGGTAGTTGCTCTGTGCCACTCATCCGTGACTGTAGTCAACTCTAATGGATAGAGTCTCTGTATAGCTCTCAACCACTCACCAGTAGCTGTCTGGACCCTCGCGACTCTGCCATGACCATCAGTACCTTAATGAGTCTTTCCCACCATCCTCCCCACCACGGAGCTCGAGGAGGTATGAACCGCCACTTGATGGGCGGAGGAACGGCGGCGGTCGCAGCTTCCACCTCTGTCCAATTTACTTCCTTCAACAGATTTGAAGAACCCTGAAAATTACCACCATGATCGGTATAGATGACATTAACACGACCTCTTCTAGCTATAAAACGACGTAGAGCCATGAGAAAGCTATTTGTAGACAGTGACTCCACCAGTTCTAGATGAACTGCCCTGTATGTAGCACATGTGAATAGTACTATCCAGCATTTCCCTTGGTCTCGAAGATATAGAGGTCCGGCAAGATCAATTCCGGTTACCTGGAAGACTGCTGTTGCTTCTATTCTATCTGCAGGTAACGGAGCTTCGGGAACTGCATAATGCTTACTCTTGTCCCTCTTACATATGACGCATCGCGACACGATACTTTTGGTGAGACGTCTTATGTTCAAAATCCAGAAACCATTTCTGATATTTGACAATAAGAGCTGTGTCCCTGCATGATTAAGTTTTTCGTGTCTCTGTCGTACAAGCCGTTGAACTATTTCATTCCTTCCAGGCAACAGTACCGGACTCACGAAATCCTTATCTTCTTGACTCAACTCTAGTCTCGTCTTTACTCTTAAGATTCCTTCGTCATCTATTTTAGTATTTAAACTCTTTGGTATATTCTCTTGAGTAAAGTTCTCTTTCTGTAACAATTTAATTAGTGACTTCTCTGCATTTATATACTCATCATTTGTTATATCCTGCTTACATCTTACATTTTTATTTCTCACTTTAAAACTCCAGCGTAACATCCATGCAACTAGTCGAACTATCCGATTATATTTTGAAAAATGCATTAACTTTTGACTGAATGGTTCTATTGTGACCTCGGTATTCACCATAACCTTGTGACTTATTTCTGCCTGCACCATCTCTTCATTGCAATCTTCTTGGTTAGACTTTGGCCAGTCCTCAATATTGTACCATAGCCAAGCTGGGCCTTCCCACCATTTGCTTTCTAATAACTTCTTTGCATTGCATCCTCGTGATGGAAGGTCAGCATGATTGAATTCTCCAGGAAGATGGTGCCAATCATTGTAGTTGGTGGTTGTGCATATTTCCTTGACTCTATTAGACACAAATGGTTTCCATTGTGTTTGTCTTTTGATCCATGCTAATACCACAGTCGAATCAGTCCAAAAATAAACCTTATAGTTCTTACATTGTGCCAATAAGCCAGACTCCATAATCTCTTTGTATAGTCGAGATGCGACTAGCGCGCCCATAAGCTCTAATCTAGGTAGCGTCATTTTCCTGTTGGCGGGAGCAACTCTACTCTTGGCCAAAATGAGCTGTACATGTACCTCTTTTTTTTGTTGTGTTCTCAAAAATGAACAGCCTGCAAATGACGCCTGACTCGCGTCACAAAATATATGTAGACTGGTCTCACATTCCTCAATAGGTACAGTAGATATGCGTCTCGGGAAACGACATTGGTTTATCAAATGTGCTGATTTTAGCCAATTCTTAAATTCCTGAGCCAAATCTTTAGGTAATTCTTGGTCCCAGTCTACATTCTGTTCCCAGGCCTTTTGCATTATAAGTTTAGGTATCAATGTTGCTGCGCAGGCGAATCCCAATGGGTCAAAAACATGCTGAGTCACTGAGATGACATACCTCTTTGTTATTTTCTCTGGTACTGTCTCATTTATATTTACATTACAGCGGAGATCATCTTGTAACGTATCCCAAATCATTCCAAGCACTGGAACTGCAATTGTGTCATCAATTCTTTGAGGAGCTGTCACCCATCCACGTAGATCAAACATACCCTCTGCCAGAATGGCTTTTGATTCTGAAATAAAGGCATTTAGCTCATCAACAGTGTCAAAACTTGCTACACAGTTGTCCACATAAAATGACTCTTTTAACTTAGTAGCTGTCTTCTTGTAGGTCTCCGTGCACTTATCTAAGTGATATTTTAAAGTTGCACTTAACAAAAATGGACTACAAGTTATTCCAAAAACTACTCTTTTATGTCTGTATGTCACCATCTTCTCACAGGTCTCTGTATTTTCCCACCATAAAAACTTAAGGTAGTCTCTGTCCTTTTCTGTAATAGATATTTGCAAAAATGCTTGTTTTATATCAGAGACAACTCCATAAGCCCCTTTTCTAAATTGTATTAATAACTTTGGTAATAATTCTATCATATTAATACCTTTATCCATGCAATCGTTCAGTGACCATCCATTTTTGTCCTTTGAAAATGTTTTTGTAGATGCATCAAAAACTGGTCGAACGCGAGTTGATGTACTTGATGGTTTGATGACACAGTGATGTGGTAGATAGTGACCCATTTCTATATTATCATCTGTAACCTTCTCAATGATATCATCCTTCTTCCAATCTTGTAGGACGTCATTATAAGTTTTTAGGTTACCTGTTGACTTCAATTTCTTTGTAGTCGACTCCAGCCTTTTGCATGCAACTTCATAATTTGTGTTGAGCTCCGGACACCCTTCCTTCCACAGCAGCGAGACTTCATAACGGCCTTGCACGTTCACTGAAATGTTATTGTTAAACACATTTAAAATCTCTGTTTCAGTTTCCTTCTTACACTGCTTTTCATATGGGTCTTGAATTCCTAATAGCTCCACACTCCACAAATCAGAAAGATTTGTTTTTGAAAAGCATGAAACACTTATAGTGTTGACTGTACTTTGTACTTGTATTGGGCCCTGTAATGTCCATCCTAAATTGGTGTTAACAGCCATCAGGTTGTTATCTACACGTACCAATTCATTTGTAATGATGGACCCTAGGTAGTCAGACCCAATCAAGAGACTTATTTCAGTGTCTGCAAAGTTTATATCACTGATCTTAATATTCAAGTCTCGCAGTTTCTTAATAAGGTTCACATTCTTAATTGTTGGAAGGTGTCCACACAAATCAGTCTGCTGTAATGCAATGATCCTTGTAGAAAATGAGTTGTCAAGACTACTCACCAATAATTCAAAGCTCTTAAATACCTCAGCAGGCTGCTCAACACCTCCAAATAACATGTGACCTATTTTTTCTGTGCCAGTCGGCTGCAATCCCAATTTCTTGGTGACTGCAGCGGTAACGTACGACCGCTGTGACCCGCTGTCCAACAATGCTCTCACCTTCTTAACCTTCCCATTATAGGTGATGTTCACAATCAGCGTCTGTAATAAAGTCGTAGTATTATTTCTGGCACAAAGAAGAACATTTTTAGATGCCCCACTTTCCTTCTTATTATGCACTTCAGGGCACACAACCACAAGATGTCGTTTTTCACAACAAATACACTTAACAAAAGATTTACATTTATTAGCCATGTGACCTTTCCTAAGACATATGTAGCAACAACCCTTATCCCTAATTGCCTCCTTCTTTTCCTCCAGAGACATTTTATTGGCTTTATTACATTCAAAAATATTATGGCCACTTTTATCACAAAAAATACATTTATGCAATTCCTTACCAGATTCCTTAGATTTTAAATTGGACACCAATGCTGCCGCTGTCGGAATGTTCTTCACTGGCTCTCTGTGAAATGAGGGGTTAGTGGTTGCACAGTTAAAATCAGACCTAGCTAATCTGATACGTTCCTCAGTTTCAACTTCACATTTTAAAAAATTCAATAATTTTGCCAGCTGGTCGGACGAGTGGTCAACATTCGATCTATTCCAAGCTACGAGTATTGTCTCTGGAATAGCTGATTCCACCAGAGGATACAAAATTGTTTCATATTTATGTTTGACTATTCCTAAAGTTTCCAATGATAACAAATAGGTTGATAATTTATCATAAAGTGACTTAACAGATACCTGATTTTTATTATGATTTAATACAAGTCCTAGTAGTTGTCTTACGTAAACTTGAATAAGCAGATCTTCGCGTCCAAATCGGGCTTGCAGTTGTTCAATTGCTTTTTCATAGTTGTCCGCAGACGGAGGGTAGCTTTCCACGAGACTTCGGGCATTGCTGCCTTCCTTCATGGCTTGTATCAAATATTGGAATTTGTCTTCACCAGTGAGTGACTGGTCTTCGTGCACCTTACGGAATTGTCCCCAAAATCCAATCCAACTCATGAGTTGGTCGTCGAACTGTTTGAACACGATCTGGGGCAGATGGTAATTTCGAACCGGTTTTGGTTCGTCAGACGGTTTTATAGAAATTTTCGACGACATGCCGGCTTGTATTTGGCTCCGAATTTTACACCACCGATATTTGTACTTATCTGCATTGTCAACTTCTTCTTCGTACTCCTCTTCTTTGAAATTGTCCGATTCTAAAATGCGGTCTTGTAGAATTTTGTCCAAGGCTTCCAATCTACTCATTTTTTCTCGTAGAAATTCCATATCTATTGTTGCATTTGTGTAATCTTTTTTCTCCATGTGTGTCTCCACTGATAGTGCTGTTCTGTTGAAGATCCTTCTAACTTGATCACGTTCTCGAATTTCCTTAAGTGCCGACGCAGCCATATTGTCTTGATGTCCACGTAACCACGTTTTATTGGAGTATTAATAAATCCTCAGATTTTCTTAGTATAATACTCCCAATTATATCATCAAGACGCCACGAACGGATATAATTCGAGCCGCATTTGTCACGGTCGCCATTTGTTACGAAAACACCATTCTTTGGTATTAATATTTTTATTGCTACAAAATTACAAGGATCAACAACTTGCTCGAACACGCCATTTTTTTCGAGAGTTCTACAGAGCGTTCTTCCACAGACAATAATCACAATTCTATAAAGCGCCGGAAGGGCATAGATAAAAAACATTAACAAATCCACGACAGATACAACCAATACAAGCGAATCCCGCCCTCGTCCTCCACCTATTGGTAGGACAATGTATGAACCCACAGATGTAGCTCCCTTTATTGTACATGTTCAGAGAGAACAAACAAATCCAGATGATAACACTAGTCTACATCCCATTGCCTTTGGTAAGTTTTTGCAGAGACAATGCTTCCACAATATTGTTAATGGCAGCCTTAAACGAATTGGAAGAAATAGAATTTCCCTTGCATTTACACACTTTAATGATGCTAATTCATTCATAAGTCATGGTAGCCTAAGTAAAGACAAACTGAAAGCGTTTATACCTACTTTCAATTTGACGCGCATGGGCCTCGTTCGAGGAGTCCCAGCTGAGTGGACCCCTGAAGAGGTTGAGCAAAACATTAATGTACCAATAGGTTGCGGTAAAATTTTGAAAATTAGGAGGTTGAATTATAAAACTATCGTAGCAGGAACTCCTACATGGAAGCCCTCACAGACGGTTGTTGTTACGTTTGATGGCCAGGTCCTACCAAAAAGAGTGTTTATGTGTTATAATGCCTTAGCTGTTGAACTATACACATATCCCACCATACAATGTTATAACTGCTGCCGTTTTGGACACACTAAAATACAATGTAGATCTAAACCACGATGTTATAAATGTGGCCAAGACCACACCGCAGATAGCTGTAAAATTGAAGAAGATCATTCTTCCTGCTGCCTATGTTCTGGCACTCACTTTGCAATTAGCAAGTGTTGCCCGGAACTTGAAAGACAGAGAAGAATCAAGCAATCCATGGCGGAATCTTGTGTATCATACTCTGAAGCCTGCAAATTTCACCCCCCAGTTTCAAAATCATATGCCGAAGTAACTTCTACTAAACTGAATCAACCAAGCCCTACAATAGTCAAAATGACACCTGCATCTACACACACCCAATCATATAGAAAAACTATAACAATAAACCCACGCCCAGCACGCCAATCCCTTAAAGGATATGACCGTGTTGCTCATCAACAACTTGTAAAGGAGTACAATATGCCGGAACCCGCCAATGGCTGCGGTCTCCAAACAAATTCTGAACAAAATACTTTGACCGAAATTATAATGTTATTGATTAATACTCTTTCTCAGTCCAACATCTTGACACCGAACCACGCTGCCCCCTTGCTTGAATTGTTTAAAAATATCTTAAATATCCATAATGGATATACACCATCAAATGAACATAAACAATAATCACACTTTGGCGGTTCCACTGCACTACCCTCATGTGGTGGTGCAGTGGAACTGCCGAAGTGTGGTTAGTAAAAAATCTGATGTAATTTATCTCATCAATAAGTATGAACCATCTGTAATCGCTTTGGGAGAGACCTGGCTTCGACCAGACTCTTCCTTCAAAATAAGTGGTTACACCTGTCTTCGACAAGACAGAAGTGACGGGTATGGCGGAGTAGCCTTACTTGTCAAAAATAATTTATTTATTAAATCTATTCCTCTTCCACATCATAATGAATTTTCTATTGTTGCAGCTCTTATTATTGATATATGCTTTGTATCTATTTATATTCCTAACCCATCTTCTAGTATACTCCATGAGCTTAGTAATATTTTAAACAGGCTTCCAAAACCATTTATGATATTAGGGGATTTCAATTGTCAGCACAGGTCATGGGGGAGTTCTATATCTAGTTCCTACGGAGATGAATTAGTTGATTTATTAGACCAACATAACCTCTGTTTATTAAACACTGGTGCACCAACACGGCGTACTAAACCTAATGAAAATATCAGTGCTATAGATCTGTCATTCACTTCACCAATTTTAGCAACTTCACTTTCTTGGATCACCCTTCCATCTACTTTTGGCAGTGACCATTACCCAATACTAATTTCATTCCCTGGTCATAAAATTAAAAAAGTCCCACCTAAACCTAGGATGAAATACAGATTATCAAATGCTAATTGGCCTAAATTTAAAGATCATATTGAAAATAACCTTGAACATTTACCTAATGTATCAGGTGATAAACAGCAATGTACTACAGCATTATGTAACATAATGATAGAAGCAGCTGATGCCTCCTTTCCTATTAAGAATGCCTCAACAGGAAAATTACCTTCTCCACCATGGTGGGACAGTCAATGCACAGCTGCTATCAAAAAAAGGAAACATGCAGAGGTAGAATACAATACAAACATGACTGACCAAAATTTCAAAAATTTATTAGATACAATAGCTGATACCAAAAAATTATTCAAAGAAAAGAAGTTTTTAAGCTGGAGACAATATTGTACTTCTATTTCTCCTAGGACACCTTCTACAATGATGTGGACCAACATTAAACGTTTCAGACTAGGTGTTTCAGATTCCACATTTAGTACAATCCCATCATCCATGTCTAGCGAGTTTTTGAATCATTTAGCACCTCCTTTCGTTCCAGAACAAGCGCTGTTTATTCCTCTTCAGGTATCACTTGGCAACGATGATTCTTTCCTGTGTTCTCCTTTTACCATAAATGAACTCAAAGGTGTACTTTCTAGTGTTCGGGATTCTGCTCCCGGCGAAGATGGTATTCCATACTCCTTTTTCTGTAATCTTGGAGAAAACGGCATTGACTATTGTTTACAACTTATAAATTCTGTAGTTATGACAGGTGACGTACCGTTGACATGGAAGTCTCAAATAGTGTTGCCATTTTTAAAACCAAATAAAAACTCTGCAGAAATCTCTTCATATCGTCCGATAGCGTTATCTCCAGTATTAACAAAAATTGCTGAGCACTTAATAAAAAATAGATTGGAATGGTTTATTGAAAGTAAAAATTTACTGGCTGATTCTCAATATGGATTCCGAAAAGGAAAAAGTACGATTGATAATATTAGTATCCTTATATCTGACATACGTTTAGCGTTTTCCAAAAAAGAATCACTTGTGGCAGTTTTTTTGGATATTAAATCTGCTTATGATAATGTAAGTCTTTCAATTTTAAAGAACAAACTTGAATTAATAGCAGTACCCAAAATCCTTACAAATTTTATTATAAGCTTGATGTCTGGGCGGTCAGTCAAGCTAGAATCTCACGATAGAAAAATCTGGAAGGGTCTCCCACAGGGATCTGTGCTGAGTCCCATCCTCTATAATATTTATACGTATGATCTAGAAAGCTCAATAAATGGAACATCTCATATTTTACAATATGCTGATGATGTGGTTTTGTATAGTTCTAATATATGTGTAAATACTGCCTCTTCTTCACTATCAAATTCCTTAATTCTTCTCAAAACATGGTTGGACAACAATGGCCTGGAATTATCTGTACATAAAAGTTGCGCAATGTTGTTCACTAGACAGAGAATGCCCCCTCCCTTAACATTAAATTATAATGATGAACTCATTCCAATTAAAACACAAGTTAAATTTTTAGGCCTTATTTTGGATTCAAAACTTACCGGTTTGCCTCATTGCGATTACATTTCTGCAAAGTGTGAACGCTCATTAAACGTCATTCGATGTCTGTCAGGCGTCTGGTGGGGCGCGCATCCCTTTTCACTGAAACTTGTTTATAACGCTCTGATAAGAAGTGTTCTTGATTATGGAACCTTCTTGTTAGAGCCATGTAACGTAGAAGGTATGAGAAAATTAGATGCCGTCCAGGCAAAATGTCTTAGGACCATAACAGGAGCGATGAAAAGCAGTCCTATAAATGCGTTACAAGTTGAGTGCGTTGATCCACCACTTCATCTTCGACGTCAATTTTTAGCCGACAGATATTTTTTCCGAATATTACAGTTTTCTGGACATCCCCTGTTTCCAAAACTTCTTCTCCTTAAAGAACAAATCAATTCATCTTCATACTGGACTCACAAATCTTCGCCTTGCTTGATTAACTCTTACATTAAATATAAAACAATAGATTCTCCAACTCACCGTTCTCATACTCTTCCTCTTTTTGAATCAAATTATGATGTCCTAATAATTTCACCAAAAATAAATTACAATTTAGGTATTATAAAAGGTGATCCTCACGCAAACATTAATTTTAATTCTATAATTGATGACTGTTGGCAAGATTGGCATTATATTTATAGTGATGCTTCCAAACATACCAATAGTAATTGTGTTGGAGTAGGATTATTCCACCAACAATACAACATAGTCGAGAAAATTAAATTTCCCCCGCAGACCTCGATTTTTACAGCTGAATGTTACGGGATTTATAAGGCTTTAGAATATATTAATTTAATGAAACTTTCTAAAACTGTTATATTTTGCGATTCTAAAAGTGCATTACAAGCCCTTGAAAAATTTCCTTTCAAAAGAAATTCCTACTCTCCAATAATTATATCGTCTAGAGAAAAACTTTTCAAGTGTGTAAGTGAGGGACGTTCTGTTTGCTTTGCCTGGATTCCCAGCCACACCGGTATAAAAGGTAATGAAATAGCTGACCGACTTGCAAATAGTGCTATACAATGTGGTGATATGTTTCCTTATAAAAACTATACTGTGGATCTCGCTGCCCTTCCAAAACTTTACCTCCAAAATTCTTGGAGTGAAGCTTGGAAGAACAGCACCCGGTTAAAAGGCAAATATTATTATCATATTCAACCCAATATTCCTATCAAACCCTGGTATTTCAGAACTAAACTGAGCAAAAGAGCTACATCTGTACTTATACGAATGAGATTGGGGCACATGTGTAGTCCAGCGCATCTTGCTCGGCTTCGCATAATTGACTCGGACCTTTGTGAATGCGGGGAGGATATAGGTGATACCAACCATATTCTTCTTAACTGCCCACGATATGATTATTCTCAAATATACCAAGATCTTATAGAACTTAAAGTTCCCTTGCCAACCAATACTATATGTTTACTTTTATCTAATTCTATACCTATTTACAAAGTCATAGCTTCATTTATTGAAGCTAATGACATAAAATTATAAAAAAATAAACTTAACCAATGTTTAATTTGATCATTTTTCCTATTTTTATACCATTTCCTTCCAAATTACTCCTCTGACCCTATCCTTATATCCGTTCGATCCGATTTTTTTACCAATTTATCCTGTTTCCTCGTTTTATAAAATATTAAAAAGAAAAATTACATCCTAAAAAGAAGATAAATTTAATCCTAAAGAAAGAAGAAAATTAGAAAATCAACGAAAAAAACAAAAACAAGACGCTGGCAAATGCACAACGTGCGACGCCAAACTCCTCAGAAAGAGGAGAAAAAAAAAAAAAAAAAAAAAAAAAAATGTTGACAACTGTCAGAAGAGTTATTGAGGTTATAAACCGCGATAGCAAAAAGGTAAGACAAAGGCAACCTTTTGAGAATCGTAAGTAACGAAAATTATTAAAATCCTAATTGTTTGACGCTTTGACGCCATGGAAGTGAATCATCAGTCGGCCAAAACAAATGCTAAAGCCGTAATGCATTGATTTCTTTCTAAAGCAAACCAAAGAAGATTGAAATTGGCATCCCGCTTAGTGTAACTATTTATGGATTTGATTTGCTTTGTTTTTGACTATAAAACGCTTGCCTTCCCGTTGGGCAATGTATTTGTGCCTACAGTAGGTACTACGAAATTTGTGACGAGTGCTACAGAAAATATCCAAGTGGTAGAAGTGAATGTATTTATAAGTAAGTTTGTTTTTTGTTTAGGTGACACCATGGCTCGAGTTGCTCTTATGTTGAACGCCCTAGAGGAAGCGCAAGACGAGGATACGCGTCGTCGAAGAAACTCGTCCTTGTTCTATAACAACGCAATGGCGCTAGACGAAGGAGAGTTCCAAAAGAATTACCGGTTGCCAAAGTGTCTCTATTTAGAGTTGGTCGATAAATTATCACCCATATTACCACGAGCAAGGCGTCGGACTGACTTATCCGTAAAAACAAAGGTACTCACCATATAACCTACCTAAATAATTTTCAAATCTGTGTAACATCTAGGTAGGTATTATAATGTTGTATAATGTTTTTTAACTTGTTAACTCCACCTATTTCAGGTTTTGATAGCGCTCTCTTTTTTTGGCACTGGGAGCTATCAACGGCTGGTTGGAAGAGGAACTGGCATAATACCACAACAAACAGTTTCTCGTTGTGTAAGAGAAGTCACCAATGCAATTAATGACCCATCAGTATTGCATGAGTATATCAAGTTTCCCAGTAACACTGCAGAAAGAAACGCTATAAAATCTAAGTATGTTGATATAATTATTACTTACTTACTTATCCTTACCTTACCTATGTACCCTAATCTACTGATGGAGCGTTTATAATTAATTAGAACAGAATATCTCCAGTTACACTGAAAAAATTGCATGTTACATGTCAAAAATATGATAATTATGAAAATATGTTCATGCATAAGTCTGTTTTACAGGTTTTATGCAAAATACAGGATGCCAGGAATCATTGGGGGGTGTGTTGATGGCACCCATATAGCCATGATACGACCGGAAGAGCACGAAGAAAGGTTCTTTAACAGAAAACATTTTCATTCAAGAAATGTTCAAATTGTATGTATTGTTCTACCACATAATATTTAAAACTGAAATTAATTGTTAATACCTAATTAATGGTTTTAATGTTTTCAACAAACTTTTTTTCAGATTTGCGACTTCGATTTGAATATTTTAAATGTGGATGCATGTTTTGGAGGTGCTACTCACGATTCCTACATTTTCAATCAGCATGAAGTAAAAAATCATCTTGCTGAACTTAACGCACAAGGAGAAATTGTGTGCTTGTTGGGTATGTCACCTTTTATATCATTATAGAATTTTAGCATGCCTTTGATAGCATGATAGGTCCATGTATATGCATAATGTTAATAATATAAGCTCACAGTTGTAAAGCTTTAGGTATTGACATATTATTTTTAACCAGGTTTTTTTTTCTAGGAGATTCAGGATATCCCTTAAGGGAATACCTTATGACCCCAATCCTCAACGCTGAACTAAACTCACCCGAAGAATTTTATACACAAACACATGCATCGGCAAGAAACAGAGTGGAAAGGACGATTGGGTTGTTAAAGTCTCGCTGGAGATGTCTTCTCAAACACAGAGTGCTACATTACAAGCCCGATATGGTAGCAAAAATCACTAATGCTTGCTGTGTTTTGCATAACATGTGTAACAAAACAGCTTCGATAATGTCAATAACTGAAGAAATCCCCAGCCATGAGCTGACTGAACAGGAAGAGGAGACACAGGAGAATTTAAGACCATCACAATCAGTTAGTGATGAGTTGCGTAGGGGAATGGCAGCCCGTCAACGTCTTGTTAATGGACTGTGGAGTAGTAGAAGGTAATAATAATTATTATTATTATTTAGATAATAATAATAGTTATTATTATTGTTGTTAATACACTAGCAGCTTAAAGCTGATGCGTGTATGCCAATTCAGTGAACTTGTCCAATATTAAATTTATCGAGTCTATTTTAAAAAAACTTCACTGTAGGAGCACTTATCACTGTCTCTGAAAGCATGTTCCACGCACTCACTACACGGTTCGGCAGGAAGTGTTTTCTGGGATTGCTTGTACTTGGGTGCGTTACCACTTTCAGCTAGTGCCTTCTCAGTGTCTTATTGTTATTGAGTATGTGTAGTATGTTTGACAGGTCCTGTATGTTATAATAATTGTTCAAAATCTTGTAAGTCTCTATTAGATCACCTTGTTGTCTATGTTGCTATAAACTTGTTAATCCTAGTTCTTTAAGTCTGTCTTCATAGGAATGGTTTATGAGACTTGGTATCAGTTTGGTAGCTCTTCTCTGTACTCTTTCCAGTAAGTCTGTCTTTCCTAAAATATGGGTTCCATATTCTAACGTTGGTTGTACATATGTTTTGTACAGTTATAAAAAAGTTATTTGTCTATTAACGAGAATGCTTTCCGTTTTATATAGTGTATAGAGTTTGTTTTTTTAGTAATTTCTATGATGTGAGTCGCCCATTTAAGATTTGAGGTAATGTGAACGAGGTCAAGGTCCTTTTGACTTTCAACTACTTCTAGGGTATTTTTGGATTTTTACTTCCAACATGCAGAATAGTACATTTAGATTCATTAAGTGTAATGAGCCAGTCTTGAGTACATTGATATACTTGGTCGAGATCTTTCTGAATAATTTTATGACTAATTAATGGATTACCTATAATTTTTGTATCATCTGCAAAAAGCGATAGTTGTGAGTGTACAATTTGTCTCAAATCAGTAAGGAATATTCCAAACAGTATAGGGCTAAGCACATATCCTTGTGGTACACCACCATGCACCTCATGGTGTATAGAATTTGCTTCTCCAACACGTAATTTGAATGTTCTATTTGTAAGAAAGTTTTCAATCAATTTTAGAAGTTGTTCAAGTTTGGAAACTAGTCTCTTTATGGGTACTCGGTCAAAGGTTTTTTCATAATCCAGGTATATTACGTGTGTGGGATGCTTATCCCAGTTTTTTATCCACATGTCGATGCGGCCAAAAAGATTGGTTACTGTTGATCGCCCGGGAATGAAGCCGTGTTTGTTCATCTATAATCACCTTCTCCGTTGACAAGTGTACTCTTAGTTCATTGGCTACTATTTTTTCCATGATTTTGCAAATTGTGCTTGTGAGACTTATCAGATGATAGTTAGCCGCAATTCACTTGGAGTCACAGTTGCTTCTTTTCAATCCAAAGGTAGCGTCCCTTGGTTCAGTGAGAAGGTCATTATGTCTGTTAAGTGGGAACTTACTGTTGTACGACATCCTTTTAATAGAATGGCCGGAATCCCATCTGGCCCCATTGCCGTATCCTTCTTTGAAGGTCATGAGGGCTCTGCAGACCAGTTCTGGAGTGAAATCTACAGTTTCTATAGAGTTGCCGATCCTAGGAACTTGTAGCATTGGCATAGGGACATGGAGGCTCTCGAACATATGATTTTTCTAATTGTTTTGCAAACATGTCGGCAACTTTACTGTGATCTCTTATTACGGTTTGGGTGGTATCATTTAGTAATGATGGAGGTACTGACACTTTTGATGTTAGTTGCTGGCGTATGAAGCCATAAAAAGATTTAGGCCCACTCTTAACGATACTGGTTTCATATTTAATGTTTGCTTTTCTGACTTCTGCAATGAGCTCATTATTAACCGTTCTATATCTGTTGTAGCTATATTCCGGTTTTCCAAAGTGAAGCTTTCTCTTGCGATCTCTTTATTACGTCCGGTCCCTGTCCGTGAGAACTAATGGATATTTGTTTCTCCTTCGATGCCCAGTGAGCACACTAGTCCTAGACCTTCTCTGGTTAGGTTTTTGTTCAGGGTTACTATTCCTCCCAATATAGGTACAGCCACTTACCTCGAAAATCCGATGAGCTCACGCACGCAGACTCCGTCGCCGGCGCCGTCCAGATCGGCCAAAATCTCAACACCCGGGTGTAGGTGCGAGAGAGCAGTGTCCAAAATTACACAATCACAGAGGTCCCAAAAGGTCCGAAATTCTTCAAATATACAACCGCCGAATCGACACGTCCTGTCCAAAGCTGTGTCCGAGGTGCACAAGGTCATGCACGGTCCGCCGACGATATACGTGAGAGCAGTAGTCGAAACTACCCTCATCTTCTTCACATTTCTGCGCTCGATGCCGGTATCTTGGCTCGTGACCGTCCAAATATTAACAAGAATAATAACGCCTGAACATCCCCCCGCCTAACCAAGGCTCCCTTGGTTCCTAATTGCCTATAGGTAACCGACATAGCTTAGAAATGGGTCTGAGAAGAACGCCATTTTGAGTTTTTACTTCTGCTATCCGAACAATTCCGTCCTTGCCCGGTAGCAATTTTATTAACCGACCGCGCTTCCAATGAAGGGCAGGCATATTATCTTCCTTTATCAATACTAAGTCATCTAGCTTAGGAGGTTCCGTTAGTGAGGTCCATTTATACCGTTGCTGAAGAGTATGGAGATATTCAGTTCTCCACCGAGACCAGAAATGTTGAGTCAACTTTTGAATTTGTTGGTACCGAGATAGCCGAGTCATTTTGATGTCCGTATAAGGATATTCCGGAAGGGCAACTAGAGGTTGTCCTATTAAAAAATGTCCAGGAGTTAAAACTTCAAGATCTGACGGATCCGTACTCAGAGGACACAAAGGCCGGGAATTCATAACCGCTTCCACCTTAGTAAAGAAGGTTGTCAATCCTTCAAACGTGAGACGAGAATCACCCAATACTCGCCTCGCATGTGTTTTAGCCGACTTTACCGCCGCTTCAAAAAGACCGCCGTGATTAGGACTTGCCGGTGCATTAAATAACCAGGTGACGCCTTGCATGGTTAGTTTACGTTCAATATCCGATTGGTTTTTACGTAAGAATATATACAATTCCTTAAGAAATTTGTCAGAGCCTGTATAATTAGTACCGCAATCCGACCTCATCATTGCCGGAAGTCCTCGCCGGGAAACAAACCGTGTAAACGTCGCAATAAACGCTTCAACCGATAAATCAGTTACAATTTCTAAATGGACCGCCTTGGTGGCTAAACAAACAAAAATACATAGGTAACATTTTTGTATCTTAGCATTCCGTAATGTACTTGACTTGATATAAAATGGCCCAGCAAAATCCGTACCGACACCGAGAAAAGGGCGTACGCCTCTTACGCGATCCGGTGGTAAATCTGCCATAAAAGGTTGCGTAGGACGCGCCCTTGACCGATAGCATTGAACGCACCGAAAGGTGATAAGCCGAGTAATCCGCCGTGCTGAAACTATCCAGTAGAACCGAGACAAAATAGCCGCAAGAGTATTTGAACCGACATGACAGTGTATTTGGTGATAATACGTTACTAATAATTCCGTAAACCGACATTTACCGGGTAATAGAACCTGATGCCGAGCATCATAAGGTAAGGTTGATGCGTCTATTCGACCGCCAACTCGAAGTATGTTATCCTTATCAATAAATAAATTTAATCTCCGTAATGAACCTTTAATAGGTTTGCCCAATTTTAAAGCCGTAAATTCTTCTTTAAAATGTATACCTTGAACATATCTAATCAGATAGGAGACCGCATTTCTCCGTTCTGAAACCGTAATATTTCCGTTTGTTTTAATTTGACGTTTGCAATTGTTAACAAACCGTAATATACAACAGGTGACATTAACTAGCTTATCAAAAGAGCTATACCGTTGTATCAAATCAAAATCCGATTCTACCGCGCTGACATTAGCCGTTATAGCCTTAAGACCAGGCAGATCTCTAGGGACTTCTACACAATCTCTCGGCCATTGGTCTGAAGGCTCATGCAGCCACTGCGGTTCCCACCACAAGTGATGCTGCATTAATTCCGCTACCGTACTTCCGCGGGACGCAACGTCCGCACAATTCATGTTACTGGGAACGTATCTCCAGTGGATTCGAGTCGCAGATGAATTTATTTGTGACACGCGATTACCCTCGAATACTTGTAACTTATGGGGCGACGTTTGAAGCCATGCCAATACAATAGTGCTATCACACCAACCTACAACCTCATCGAATACTACCTCGTGCTCCATTGAAGTAGCGACACAATTGATGAGTGTGGTCAAGAGCACCGCACCGCTCAATTCGAGTTTAGGGATAGTACGTTTCGTCTTAAGTGGAGCTACCCTGGATTTTGCCATGAGCAGCCGCAGAACCACATTTCCGTCCGATTGTTGTGCCCGGATATATACCGCCGCCGCGAATCCAACCGAAGAGCCGTCGCAAAATCCGTGCAAAGTATATCGGGTGAACGAATTCCTCAAGGGTTTTAAACACCGCGGTATGGATAGTCGTTCCAAATTTGGTAAGTCGGAGGCAATATCTAACCATTGCCGAACTATGGAATCAGATGCTGGAGCATCCCAGTCGACCTTTCGCGCATTATCAACACTGCTGAGCAAGGTTTGTAACAACAATTTAATTTTAAAAACAACAGGACTGATCCAGCCTAATGGATCATGCAACCGAGCTACTAGTGACAAAATGATTCTCCGAGTGACTGTTCTTCCAGGAGGTAAGTTTAGCCGATAAGTAAAAGAATCCGATTTTGGATTCCACTGGATGCCTAAGACCTTAATGTAACCGTGTTCTTCCGTATGTTCATCAAATACCCGAAGAGTTTCCAAATGTTCCGAAGGTAAATCGCCTAACAGTTCCGGGACGTTAGAAGACCATTTGCGCAACTCATAGCCCGCCGTATTCATAAGACCCACCAATTCATCTTTCAACTCACGAGCTTCACTCAACGTATCAGCCCCACCGCTCAAATCATCTACATATGCATTTTTAAGCAATACCCGCGCCGCCCTTGGATACCTATGTTGTTCATCATGAGCTATATTCTGGAGGCACCGATTCGCAATAAAAGGACTACTTTTTAGACCATAAGTGTTGGTCGTCAACTCATAAATTTGCAATGGCCAGATGGAGACGTCCGCCAAAATAAAAGTTGATATTTTCTATCATCAGGGTGAACCCAGGTTTGCCTAAACATCATTTTTACATCCGTAGTGAATACAACCCGTGGCCACCGAAAATTGAGGATGATTACTGTGATATCATTCTGTAAACGCTCGCCGGAATATAGACAATCATTGAGTGACACTCCGGAACTAGATTTAACACTACCGTCAAACACTACTCGAATTTTACTAGTGTCTCCGGACTTTTTAAATACACCGTGATGAGCGAGGAAATAATGTTCACCTTCCAAATCTAAATTTCTGTTTGATAACGTCATATGACCGAGCTCAAGATATTCCGTCATAAACTTCACGTACTTATCTCGAAACTCAGACTGTCTTTTCATCTTCCGCTCGATAGCTAAAAAGCGCTGCAGCGCTATCTGCCTTGAATCACCCAACCGCTTGTGATCTGGTATAAGTGGCAACCGAACCGTATATTTGCCATCCGCACCCCGAGTGGTGGTTGACTTAAATAAATCTTCACATTCAATATCCGCCGGGTCCTTTATTTTAATATTTGGTGGCTCCTCCGATCGCCAAAACCGCTCAACCGCTTCAACAAGTGTCACCAAACTGCTATAATGATCATTCGATTCACTGATATCTACCGAAGCCGGACCGAATATAACAAAATCAAAAATAGTTTTTAAACCGTAAGGCCCGTCCGAACCTAAGTTAACCGCATGACTAAATATTTTACCTAAAATGTCACAACCGAAAATTATATCCACTTGAGATTTATTCCAAGAGCCTTCATCCGAAATCCGTAACCCACTACAATCTATTCCCAATCTCCGAGCTAGATAAGCCGTAGGATTTTTTAAAACCGCCGCCGTAACTGATAACAAAGGCTTCCCTGCCCGTTCCGGTCTAAAGTCAACAGATACCACATGCTGACTGCCGCCCGCTCGAATACCGCCGATACCTAATAAAGATGTATGAGTGTAATATCGCTTCAACCGTAAACTTGAAACAAAATCGCTCTTAATAAAGGTTAACTGAGCGCCGAGGTCTAACAAGGCTCTTGCACGAACAAAGTCGCCGATTGAATTTTTTACTTCAATAATAGCCGTAGGTAAAATAACATTATTAGCTAACCTAGGTAGTGAAGCGATATTACACGATTGCTGTAATTGCTATTCCGAATTATTGTGTGGACGACGAGCAACCGGCGGGCTCGACGCACGGTCGACACGCCCGTCGTTTCCGTGTGATTCGTTTCCATAATTTCGATCATCGGTGTTAATCTCGTTATCAGTACGCCGGCGCCGATAGTAGCTGCGCTCTACTCGTGTTGGTGAAGCACGCCGCTGCTCATAATATTCCCGCGATATACTGGAACTGCGACGCGACTCACACGGTGACCGCCTACCGCCAGCAACATCATCGCGGGCGTGTGCGGAAACGTGTGCGTGCCGTGTTCCCTGCCGGCCGTCCGTTGGTGCATTCGAGCGCGCAATGAATGTGCAAATTAACTCATTATGCCCCGAGTTCCCGCACCGACCGCACGGAACGGCAGCGGACCGACATGACGCCGCCGAATGATTTCCGAAACATTTAAAACATAAGCCGTTCACTTGAACCCAACCCTTACGATCCTGTCTAGCCAAATTGCCAAATTTAAAACAATTCATAATAGTGTGCCCCGTAAATTGACAATAACAACATTGCTTATAATTAACACGTTTGTCAGCTGTTCGACGCGTGCGCTCCGCATAGGAAACCGGTTCCGCCGAGACCGATGCCGCCGTGTCTATAAATCTGCACTCATTTTGTAGGAATTCTATAAGTTGGTCGAATCTTGGTAAATTAATACTGTTTCCGCCGTACTTTTGTTCAAACCGAGTTTTAATTTCAATAGGTAGCTTTGAAAGACCAATATATAGTAGCATATAGCTCCATTGATCCGTAGGTAAACCTAAATTGTTCAAAGCCCGGGTAGATTCTAATAATGGGTTTAATATTTTAGTTCTAAGTTCAACGACCTTAGTTAGCACTGGCAAATGTAAAATCCGATAAATATGAGAATCCGTCAGTAACCTCTTATTCTCAAATCTAGCCTTAAGTATATCCAAAGCCGTATCTAAAGAAACATCAACCATCGGAAGATGTTTAATTAATGACCGCGGCTCACCCACTACGTGAGAGAATAAATAGTGGAATTTTTCCGTTTTAGATATATCCTTCCTAGACAACACCAAGGAATTGAAAAGGCTAATGAAGCTACTCCATGAAAAAAGGTCGCCATCGAAGGTGGTCAAATCTATTCTTGGTAACCGAGCCTGTGGCGCACTTTCCGTTGGTGTGTGAGTGCCGTCCAAAGACGGATATGCCGCCGATATTGACTCCAACTTGTTATATATCTCCGTAGCTTCCTTATACTTATCATCGTATTCTTTAATGACTGCACTATCGTTTGTCTCCGTACAAACATTCAAAATCGACTCGTATGCTTCCGTTAAGAGCACGTAATAGCCCTCTAATTTACGTAACCGAGACGAAATAACACCTGAATTTTGTGATTTTGTATTTACTATTTCCAAAGAATAAATAAACCAATCGTATTTAATTTTAAACTTGCTTTCAAAAACCTTAGACATTTTTTGACCGTTAACTGAACCTCGTAAGATAGAATATTATATTAAGCTCTAAACCGAACCGAATTATTAATACGAATAAGTATAGGTATATAGCAAATGTACCGAATTTAACCAAGAACTTAGCCAACCGTAACTACCTACCAGTTTTAACGAAAATCTATCCGGTACGACGGACCAAAATTATGTCCGTGAGAACTAATGGATATTTGTTTCTCCTTCGATGCCCAGTGAGCACACTAGTCCTAGACCTTCTCTGGTTAGGTTTTTGTTCAGGGTTACTATTCCTCCCAATATAGGTACAGCCACTTACCTCGAAAATCCGATGAGCTCACGCACGCAGACTCCGTCGCCGGCGCCGTCCAGATCGGCCAAAATCTCAACACCCGGGTGTAGGTGCGAGAGAGCAGTGTCCAAAATTACACAATCACAGAGGTCCCAAAAGGTCCGAAATTCTTCAAATATACAACCGCCGAATCGACACGTCCTGTCCAAAGCTGTGTCCGAGGTGCACAAGGTCATGCACGGTCCGCCGACGATATACGTGAGAGCAGTAGTCGAAACTACCCTCATCTTCTTCACATTTCTGCGCTCGATGCCGGTATCTTGGCTCGTGACCGTCCAAATATTAACAAGAATAATAACGCCTGAACAGTCCCATCTAGGGCTTTTTGTGGTTGTAACTTTTTGTTTTATGTTTTAAGGGAATATTTGATTCTATAATGGCATGAGTTTTGTCTTTGAACACATTCCACGCATCTGATACGGGAAATAGTGGATCATGTGAGATATCTTTTCTTTGTATCTGAGACAACTGTATAGTCAGCATGGAAGAAATTTCGCCTCGGGGTCCTTTCAGGCTTATCTGAAATTTGTAATGTAGCTAATAGTACCTGATGATCACTTTTTCCAATGTTAGAGTGATGTTATACATAACTAGGTTTAATAAAGATTCCTGATCATTTCTTTTTCGAGTTATTTCTGTCACCAGCTGGTGTGGGCTACTATCAAGGAACATCTCTAGAAATTTTTCGTGTAGCATATTGTAGCTCAATTCATATGTACACATGTGTATGTGTAGTAAGGCTTAAAGTTGACAATATATTATTATGTAATAAATATATACTTAAATAAAAATAAAAGGTTCATTAGAATAAGGTCACATATTTATTTGACATAAGAATGTACAATAATAAAATTTAAAACACATTTAACATGTTAAACTATCTTTCTGTATAAGTACTTCACAGCAAAATTGCCTACTAATCATTGAAAGAATTTACTTTAGTTTTTCTTATAAATATATTATATTTTTAAATTTGACTTTGTTTACAATAGTCTTTATAAGTTTAAAAATTACCTACTAGGTAGGTAATCAAAATCTATCTGTTCCCAGTTATCACCAGTTTGCCACCGTCATCGTTCCTACTATAGGCCGACCGTTTAACTCGCGTATCGCCTGCGCGGTAAGAAGGGAGCGAGGGGCGATGTTAGCGGGTGGGTGAAAGGGGTGCGCGGAGCAGAGAGCTCACGTCCTTTCCCTTTCACCCACCCGCTAACATCTCCCCTCGCTCCCTTCTTACCGCGCAGGCGATACGCGAGTTAAACGGTCGGCCTATAGTGACAGATGGGGAAAAAGTTCAATAAAATTGTACAAACTTTTTCCGAATTTTCCCAGTCCTCACCAATAGTTTGTACTTAATGGTGACCAAAGGGAAATAAAATTATCCTAATGATTGTCGCCAATAAGTGTCCGTCAGGATGGCCGGTCACCGGTCATATTTTACATCGAAATAATTATAGAGAGTTGCTACCTAGTTCTACTAATCGTGAAATAATTGATAGCCACGTCATTAAAAAGATGAACTACTTTTTCGGGCCATTCTGACATTATGGCTGGTCACCTATCCAGTGAGAACAAACTGCGCAAATGAATCAAATTTTTTTAACCAATAGTTGCTACCTGTATATATATCGTTTTGGACCTCATTGATACGCTACTATTTATACGCGCATTTTATATGTTTTTAAGTATAAAACGTTATTATCACTTTATTATTTTGATGCCTAAGCGCCTGTAGAATAAAATGACCAAATTCTTAATCTAGGCAGTTTTATCACTGTTCTTCATATCCTATATTTATCTTGGCACTAATTGTAAAATGGCGTAAGCTATTGTATTTCCACAATGTACAACAGCATTAGCTATATTTCCAATGCTACTTGCTACTAAAATAAAAATACTTTCAAATAAAATAATATGTTTATATAATTTAACATACAAGAGATATAAAAAAATCAACAAGGGTACAAAAATATTAAATGTTTATCACAAAAAAGGCATCTAACTTTTTATTAAAGAGCATGGCCTGTCTATTGTCCGCCATCAAACTTAGTTTCTACAGCCATTGGCCAAATCTTAAATCGGTAGAGGACTTCAAATGCAAACAAAACCTTATAAATAGTGAAGATCAAACGTTCCATAATTATTGTCATTATTCCAAACAGTTTTTCAATATGGCGAACGATAAACAGGCCAGAAATATTAGATGGCCTTTTTAAACACTAGTCTTTTTATCACATGTAAGTTTTACAATCAACCATTAACTAGGTAAAGCTAATCACAATTATTGGCAGTTTTATCACTGTTCTTCATATCCTATATTTATCTTGGCACTAATTGTAAGATGGCATTAGCTATTGTATTTCCACAATGTACAATAGCATTAGCTATATTTCCAATGCTACTTGCTACTAAAATTAAAATACTTGCAAGTAAAACACTATCTTTATATAATTTAACATACAAGAGATATAAAAAATCAACAAGGGTACAAAAATATTAAATGTTTATCACAAAAAAGGCATCTAACTTTTTATTAAAGAGCGTGGCCTGTCTATTGTCCGCCATCAAACTTAGTGTCTACAGCCACTTGCCAAATCTTAAATCGGTAGAGGACTTCAATGCAAACAAAAACTTATAAATAGTGAAGATCAAACGTTCCATAATTATTGTCATTGTTCCAAACAGTTTTTTAATATGGCGAACAGTAAACAGGCTAGAAATATTAGATGGCCTTTTTAAACACTAGTCTTTTTATCACATGTAAGTTTTACAATCAACCATTAACTAGGTAAAGCTAATCACAATTATTGTCAGTTTTATCACTGTTCTTCACATCCTTTATTTTTCTTGGCACTAATTGTAAAATGGCATTAGCTATTGTATTTCCACAATGTACAATAGCATTAGCTACTGCCGCTGCATTGCAGGCAAATTCTTGGAGCGACCTTGCATTTAGCAATTCTGTTTCGACTCTCTTTTCTTCTATTGCAGCGAGTCGATCTCGCTCCTCATAATGCACTCCTTGTCTGCGCCAACGTCTTGGAGCTATAAAAAATGTTTATGTTACTTATATGGTCTATAGTGTCATAATTCTTTTATGTTACTTATATGGTCTATAGTGTCATAATTCTAAGATTGTAACATGAGAAAGATGATCTCTTATGTACCGAAAATTACTTACACAACGGATGATTTGAAGTGTCACGTGCACCACGACGGCGGCGGCGTCTCGGTGTTGTATCTAATAAAAATAAGCTTTTATTAATATACATACTTTATGAAACAATACTGTCTTATTCATTATTATTAATACTATTACATCCTCCTTAATCGGGCATTCTATAATACCGAGTTCATCTAGACTATGTATCAAACACTTGTACCTACATAATGTACAAATTAGAAATTATATGCTATATAGAATTGAAAATGTAACTGTTATAGATCAAATATGGTTCATGGATCACCATCAATGGTGGCAAATGGCAATGAGTATGACAAAGATAATAATTTAAAAGTTAGAAATGAAACCAGAATAGAATAGTAACAGTGTACATAGATCTGTTGTCAGAAACTATGAGGACCTTAATCTCGGAATACCATCACTGGTGGCAAATGGGAATATATCAATGATAATCATTTTAGTACTAAGAATAACAAAGTTAATGCTTACTGGAGTGAGCTGAAGTGCTAGGTGCTGGCTCATTTGGAGATGTTGCATGTTCAGGCAGTGTGGTGTCTGATAAAACACTGTATATCACTACCATATCTTCTTCTGGTGGTTGTGATACTGGGGGCGGTGATATCAGAGGCAGTGATAATGGTGGTGGTGGTGGTGGTGGTAGACGGTCCTGTGATGATAATACATATATGTTTTTATTTTGTTAATGATTAGTCAGGTAGGTAACCTAAACATTATAAGCAATTATTATAACTGTAATATAATACACCTCTGAAACATGGCTCGTGTATAATTATTTTATTTTTACTCAATACCTTATAGCACTTCCTTAAGGGACTGTTTATTTTATGGGATGAAAAGTATCCTATATCCTATGCCAGGACTTTACTGCATGTACCTAAGATACCTGCATACTAAACATATCAAAACACATTCCGCTGTAAACTGTTATGAAGTTGTAAACATAGACACACAAATAGCCTTTTGCATTTATAATATTACTAGCCATCCCCCTTTGTTAGTACACCTACACTCTGCAGGGAATATATATTTCAAATTTCATGTTTCTATGTTCAGTGGTTTGTGCTGTGTGTTGTGTCAGTCACGGAATGATTTTATATGTATATTAAAGAAGATCCAGAATTAATAATAATTTTCTATATCACTTACCTGATTAATTGAAACTCTAAATTGTGGATCGCCTTCTGCAAAGCTTCGTCCACCAAGGAGTTCCACCATTCTCAACTCCAAGTCCGTGAGCTCGGGAATATTGTCCACCCCACCACCAGTTCTCTGCGCTGACTGGTTTAATTTAGATATATGTTTTTTTAACAGATATTTTTTGTCAGTCCAATACTGAAATGAAAGGGGACATTTTAATGAGTGTTGCTTAAATAGACATACTTATCACATCTCATTAATAGCATGAAACATTTCTCACTTTGGACCATCCTTTGCCATCCTTAACAACCCCGCCTAGAGAATTCAACTCCTCAGCGGCACCCTCCCATTTATTTTTAGAATGCCACTTGACTTGGGTAGTCCTTATATACCCTTTTGCAATGGCGGGGTTAGCCTCTAAAAAAGCCACAAGTGTCTCCTGTTGCAAATACGAAGGACGTGCGGAGGCGGAGGTCCTAAAATAAAATTAAAAATATAATATTACATAGTTACAATACAATCCTCATTGTAATTACAAAATCTTTCAATTGCCTTCCTATTTACTTTAAGTTGATATAAATAATGTAACTACTTACATGATTCCGTGAGTATAAAAAATATTACTTCGTCTACTTCATCTGGTAAGCACATACATTTCCTTAGTTTATTTTTAAAACACTAGATTGACCAGCCTAGAATCTTAGTCCTAGAAATAATACACGCGAACCTAACCTCAGCACATATTATATACAACGTGTAACATAAATGTGTAGTAATAATTAAACCACGCATATAGAAGCTTATTAATAATTCAAGTCCAAGTGCAAATCACCAGAAACTTTTTAAAATCACAAGATATGATAATTTAAACATTTCTGGTAATCAAGTTCATTTCAACCCTAACAATCAGCTGATAAAGAGCAATGAACTTGTGACAAAGAATATTAGTGCGCCGCGTGTACAGATCTGACAAACAAATTTTATCTTCAGTTAGCAAAGCCAGCTGTCCTACCAACCTTACTTTACAACTAACTTTCAAGCAAACTGCTTTTTACGCGACTCCCCAAAAAAGGAATATAATGTTTTCGGGGTTAATGTATGTGCGTTTTTTTATTACAAAATGCCTCAACAGATTTGGATGTATGGGGTATCCTCGGAATCCTTAAATCATCCCAAGTGATAATGTTTTTGGCAGGGTATTTTTTTATTTTTATTAATGCTTACTTATTAATTACAGCATTAAACATCATCGCTCCAATTAACATTCAGGAATAAGGATCTAATCAGTGTAAACGCCTAATAAGAGCGAGCATGGCTGATGTTCTTAAAAAATACGTGAGGTCACCAACCACCGTAGGAATAGGATGTAAAAAACATCATGCATGAATTTCAACAGTAGGAATGTAATAGGCTGATAATGATGATTAAGACATTTCCAACATTTGATTTCATTGCATAGTAAAAGAGTGTTCGTAAGTCAGTAATCAATAAAGCGTCTTTACTTAGTCAGTTTTCAGAAATAAACCTGTTTAATCTTTGACAAAACGCGGCAAACACTAAAGCTATCAAACATTCGCCGCCGCTTCATGATTCGCTAGCCTTGTTTCGTATTGCACCAATCATAAAGATGTAATCCTAATAAATAATAGCCGCTGCTCCTCATTGGTCGAGCGGCACAAACAAAGTTACCTTCTAACGCCGCCCCATAAAACTCCACCGAAAAGGACCGTTTTCGTTTCGGAAATTCTTTTTAGGTTATTTCTGAATATGAATTCTAAGACGTCAAGTTGGATAAAAATTTAAAACTAATCAAGGCAAGGCTAAGTCGGGTACGTTCGCGGAGATTTTTTTGTATACCGGTTCCGGAACATGCAAAAAAACTATGGTAAAAAAAACTTAAACCTATGTTTTTATTATGGTTTTAATGCAAATCTGTCCAGGCAATAAGAAGTAATGGTGGAATAAATAAATACATACATACGTAAACCCTGAAATACTCCTTTTTGGACAGTCGTGTAAAAATGTGGAAATACCCTTTTTTACGAGTGGGTTCCGGAATGGAACCGACCGAGTCCGAAGATCCGTTCAGTATGAAATTCCGGTATTTGAGACTCGAAATCAAGCCCTTGTAAAATGTTCGGCGTTTTCAAAGACAGCGCCTAGGCCACAAAACAGATAAATACAGAAGTTAATCTCATGTATGTACTTTTCATACATTTCATTCTGGACGGCGCAGGAAGTTTTTGGGAGGAAAATTGATTGATTTAAAAAAAATAACTGTACACGATATCGACATAATTTTTTCGCAGTTACTATTATAACTGAATAAAGTTTTTTTGAAGACAAAACAAATGCGATTAGTTTACATTAACATCTTCCTCATTAGATTATTGAACACAAGGCTAACACAGCTTATACTACAATAAATATCTAATTTTAAATTGTAATAATATGACAAGGCCACAAAGTCATGTTCGCTTGTTCGGCGCAGGGCCGGGGGCTGGGGCGCTTACCTACCTACCTAACTATTTTGTGTTACGTGAAAACGAACCATCAAAATACAAGCAAATACCTACTTACCTCTCTGAAACAACTGGTACCTTAAAAAACGACAATTCACCGTTTAATGTTGAATTTAAACAACCGTCCACCAAACAGTTATAATAACCTATTTTTCGTTGCTCCATTTTTGCACAAAAAAGTTCACAGACGCGTGTCTCAAGCGGATGGCACTCGCGCTCTCATCCCAACTGTGCCCAGATATCGTGTCTGTGAGCGGTGTCTATGTGTGCGTTGCTCGAGCGCACTTTGTATGTATGTAGATTTCTGTACTAATCTGTTTTGTGCCTAGGCACAAAGTAGCTCGGTCAATGACCCGTACTACCGCGACTAGGCCACAGCTTGTTAGGATTGTCCAAAATAATTCAAATAAATAATTTTTAAACTTTGTATGGAAAATATAATAGTGTTGTTTTGGTTGTATATTCTGCCCGATGATTCATGACTAGATACCCATACACACCTTTCATTATTACTACACATTAATGTTATTCCCTGTATAAACCAAATTCCAAAATAAGCCGGCTAGGCTACCAGTCATATGACGTTAAAGTTGAAGTCTAGATGGGCTGTCAAACTCAAAATTGACAGTCTTTTGTTAATTTAAACCACAGACTGCTAAAAAAACACATTCTTAACAATACATTCTTACATAATCTGTATGACGTCATCTCGATTGTAACGCGATTTCGAGAGAGGTGTACGATCGTGCCATAAATGCGCAGTGGGTACCGACAATATCGCGTTGGTATCGTAGATCAGACTCGGATCACAATCAACTCGAATTACCTTGTCTGCCATATGGGTTGGGCTGAACCTTGAAAAACTGATGAGAAAATTGTTTGTCGACGTCTCACGAATAGTTTTATTATAGCGCACTTCTTTAAATTCAGAGAATTGCCAGTTCAGGAGACATGATAATGAGCATTGCTCGATGGGTTCAAAATAAAAATAGGCTATATTTATATACCTTTAGGTCCATTAATTACCTACTATTACCAGCAATTAGATAATTAGCCATCGCTAATTACCTACCTTAAGTCGCGAACTTACCAGCCGCCCCTCGTACTTTAATTAAAATACGTAATAGTACATTATGATGATACAAGTGTGCTAAGTTGATCATTAGTAATGATCGAGCCATACTACCGCCTCGAGTGTAATTATCAACGCACGCGTTTCAAACGACGTTTTTATTACACCTGCGAGGAAAAATACACTGCACTTGTATTAGTATCTTTTCCTTAGATTTCGGTGGCAGGAAATTATTACTACTATTCTCCACTTGAACTTGACACTTGTAAAATAATCAACTGCACATATAACAAAAATTATTGAGGAAAATGGCGCCAAGTATTCCTTTTATTTTTGCGTGCCGCGGCAAAACAAAGCGCGCGCATTCAGCCGATATTAAAAAAAATTATAAAGCGAATATTTTCGTATTTCCTACTCATATTATAAACGCGAAAGTGTGTAAGAATGTATGGATGTATGATTGTTACTCTTTCACGCCGCAACGGCTAAGCGGATTAGGATGAAATTTAGTATGGAGATAGCTTATACTCCGGATTAACACATAGGCTACTTTTTATCCCGGGAAACCGCGGGTGAAACAGCAGGGCGCAGCTAGTATAACATAATTTGTTGTGAATTATTTGATTAAATTAAATGTCATTTTACCGTAATTAGTGGAGTAGCTACTATTTTTGTATGATGTTGTTTAATCAATATTTGTTAAATCTTGACTATATTTATATTTTAATGTGACCTGACTAATTATTATAATGTAAATCTCAATATTTTAATGCAAATAATTCAATTCAAATTAATGATTACGTAAAAAAAATTTTTTATTCCATGTATGTAGGTATATTAATAACATAAGAAATTTTTGTAATTGAGACGCCTAGAATAACAAACTTTGTTATTATGGTGAATCAATGATTCTATTCTATTCTAGGTTACTAGGTGGTAGGTAGGCTACGACCAAACTCGTAGGTCTTTCGTATGCGACGGGCTGTCTGGGTTTACTATGTTTCGGTTTGAAGGGCATTGTAGCCAGCGAAATTACTGGGCATATTATTATGAGACTACGTAGTACATGTCGGCGCCATCTCGGGAAACTCCATTAAAAACCACGATTTAACTTGTTCCAAAGCTTTATTTTTATTTTTAAATAGTTTTTACAGCAAGTTCGATCGATAGCTCAGTAAAAAGGTAATGACGCCATGTTTTTCAAGATTATGTCACTTCACAAAATCAAAACAAAACCTATTACAGAAATTTAATAATTTAACACCACATAAAATATAGTATTAACTTTAACTTATGCAAACCGTTTTTAAATCATGTTATCTAATACAAACCAATTATTTTAAAGCCTTTTTACATTTATAATCAATGTGAACAAATTAATTTTCTATGAGACAAGTGGCGCCACGCGGCGCGAATTCGAAACAATTTACCAGTCAATTCAAATAAATTAATGTAAGAAAACTTTGACTTCTACACATTTAAATATGGATTTGAATTAAATCCCATTAAAATAATAACATATAAATTTAGAAGGTAATTCGACGCTAATTTGAGACACAATAACATCAAAAATAATAGCTATGCTGCCAAGACTAAAATCATTGACATTAAACATTAAAATAACCAATGCTATCCTTTTGAAATTAATAATTAACATTTTTAAGTCGGAAAACAACAATTATCATAATTAGAATTACTTAGTAACTATTCTCAGTACATTTTAAATCAATTTAAATTATAACTACTGCTAAGTCAACTAGGTGGCGCTACGTCTGCGCCCATACGGCCATACTGACTCAAGCGCGCTCTCGGCGCTTACATTTATTATGTATGCAGAAAGAACTTCTTAATACTAAATTAACTAAATTGTGAAATATTTATTACAACACTTATCAACATTTGATAACATAAAAATATTTAATCAATCACAAACCACAAAACATCATCACCACGACCCATTTATGAGTATTTTAATCTAGTCATAACTCAAAAACATTTCCATAATCACAACAATAATTTCCATAACCCATATAATTTTTCATAAATCACAAAAATATTATTACCAGAACGCATCAATGTAAGTCGGCAATAATCCATGTCATTTTCATTAATCACAATGTTTTCATAAAACGCATCAATATAAGTCAGCAATAATTCAAACACCGTAAAGCTTCACATGTAATAATGACACATGTAAAGAACAAGATCAAAATAAGCATCACACGGCATCAACCATTTTGGTATAGCCACACACAGGCAATCACCCTTCCTGGGATCTAGCCACACACAGGCAATCACCCTTCCTGGGATCTAGCCACAAACAGGCAATCACCCTTCCTGGGATCTAGCCACACACACAGGCAATCACCCTTCCTGGGATCTAGCCTTCAAGACCGGGAAATAAGGATGCACAAGATGGCCAGTCCGTGCTTAAGGAGGGACAGTTTGGATAGGTATTAAATAAAACAAACAAGATCAACAATTCAGCGAAGCAATACACATTATTACACACTAAACATTAGTCGAAGTAGAAGCTCCGAAATTAACAGGCATATCCGCTATACATTGCTTTGAGATTCAGAGTTGGTAACGCCTGAATCGCCAAATATCAAGGTCATGTCATCCCTTGCCCATACGGCCGATTCCTCTGCATCACTTTCAAAGGGATCTGTCTGAGCTAAAGGAGCGGGTCGTAATGAGTCATGACTGGCAATCTTTTCCGAACAGCCTCGAAGATTGACGTGTTTGAGCTTATAGCGATCATTCGGCAATAATTCTAAAACTTCCATAGGACCTTCGAACTTTGGACCGAGTTTAGTTGTATGTCGTTCGTGCCGGCGCAACAAAACAAAGTCACCAACTTTCAAAGACTGGATCCTAGTTTTGCCTTTGTCAAATTGTTCCTTATCATGAACAGACCGCTCGTCCATCCTATCTTTACAAGAAGACCGTAACGAGTCCAGGTCACTAACTACTTCGTCATCGTCGATTAATACATGTTTAATAGTTGGTGGAAAACACCTTTTACCAAATAGAATTTCCATTGGGCTTTTGCCTGTACTTTTAGAGACAGTAGAATTTATAGCTAACTGTAGCTCTTCTATCGCTGAATGCCATGGTTTGGTAAGTTCTATTACTAACATATTGTCTTTTATGACCTTCATGAGACGCTCTACTTGTCCATTCGCCCAACTGGCACCCTTTGCAACTTACGTGATGCTGAATACCGTTATGTTCGTAATATCTTTTAAACTCATTAGATGTCATGTAATAAAACAGGTGGGGGTGCCGAAAATGGAAATTAAGTTTTGAAAACATTTTATGGCGGTTTCAGATGTGCGATCGTTTGTGTAAATCATGTGAACATATTTTGTAAATACATCTATAAAAACAAAAGCATATGTTTCGTTGCGCTTACCGTTGATTCTACCACTGATGTCACCATGAACGGTGTGGAAGGAGATCACGACTTTTTCTATTGGATGCAACGTAACTTGACGAGCTCCATAAACACTTTTACGCACTCTGCAATTGACGAAGTTTTCGACAAATTTACTCACTTCCCGGTAAATCCGGGTCAAGTATGGTCAAGAGGGGTGAAGACGTAGGTTGGTCGAAAATATCTTGTCCAGCAATCTCATGACTTTCAGCCCATTGCCATTCAGCATTTGATTTGGTCAGCGATGAGAGGTAAAGGAAAATGATCCCTAACAGTATTGGCATTTAGCTCGCGAAAATCATTACAGAGCCTAACAGTTCAATCCCTTTTTTTTCACGAGCAGAATGGGACTACTGAATAGAAATGAACTTTCTCGTATTATGCCATTTCTCTTTAAATAGTGAACGATTTCTTTAACTTAATCGCTTCCGTACCAATATGATCGCCGCTGTACGGTTTTAGATTTTTTTTTTAAATTTAATTTTCAATTCTCCTGTTGTCGCCATTGAACGCGATTACCTGTCGTAAAACTATCTTTAAACGTGTTAAGAATTTCTTCTAAGAGTATGAATCAGTTATGTCAATTTCAAGATTTGAAGTGTAGCGCTTGTAGCGTAGCTGGCCTAGTCATTCGTAACAGATCTTCTAAGTTAAGCAACGTTCGCAGCGGTCATAACTTGGATGGGTGACCGTTTGTGTAGTATTTACATCTGAGCGCTACCGTGCTTCGGAGGGCACGTTCAGCCGTCGGTCCCAGTTGTTGTTAGGACAATAGTCGTTAGGCCATGTCGGAGGCCTTCAGGCGGTCTAAAAACTCCGACACTAGGGTTGACCACACACCCACACGAGAGAAGAAGAAGATTTGAAGTAAAATCTTAATTTACTGTGCGCTAATTTATTAGAAAATAACGCTTTATAGAAATGCTATCTTTCCTAAGAGTAACACTAAGTCCTGGCACTTTCAATAGGTCAAACCCTATAATTATGTTAAACTGCGTTTGTGTGTCAGCCACTACGTAAAATTGTAGTTCAACATATATGTGTTAGCGAATCACATCCATCCATAGCCTACGTCACACTCCGACCATAGACAATAACATGATTAATTATTGAATTAAATAGATAACACTGAATTAGTTGATTAGAATAATTGTTTAAATGTTGTTTAATTATTGAAACGTGGTTTTATCAATTATATAAATTTTAACGGTTGTTTCATGATTACAAACTAGTGATTGTACATTTTGGCGCCAGCAGCAGTGGCGCCACTAGTAGTTTATTAACTTAATTATCTAATCATCAATTAAATAATGTAACTAACTCATCATAATTCTTAACTAAATATTTAAGCTACTAACGTTTCTTTAGTCTGTTCATTTATTGTAAAATAACATTCTTGATATAACTTAATGAACATGATTTGAAAACTCGTAGTTCGTATAAAAGTGACAGCTATGCTTGACAGCATTCATTGTGAATTAATAAGTGCTTTAAGGCGGAAGCTCTGCCCAAAATATAAATGTTGGAACATAAACGACGTTTTGTTTAAAACCAAATCCCGAGAAACTTCACATTTCAGAAGTGGGATCAGTGAGAAAAATTGGGCCTCCTACGCAGCTAGTCATGGCAAAAGGAAATAGAGCGAAGAGTACACGACTGACGACAAAGAGATCGAGAGGGCCCAAATTTTTTTTTTCCGTCACCACGCCTGCATAAGGAAATGACGCCAAAACAAATAGGAGTCGAATGGTGCTGTTTGCCGACGCGACAGATTGGAAATTAGGTGGTTTTGCCGAGCTCAACAACGCTGTGACATGTGTTGGACCATTGCATTGGATACTTATCCAGCACCTGCGGGTACGCTTCCACTCCTGGATCAACGCGGCAGCAAAGCCAAAATATTTCGGGTGAGTCGCATCATGTATACCTACCTACTTTATCGATATTTTCTGGATATATATAGAACATACAAACATCGCATTCACTGACCCAGAAAAACTTGTTGCTTACGTAAATTTAACATTACTTTTTCAATAAACGTTATAAATACAAAGTGAAAAAGGATGATAAGATATTGACTAGCATTCGCTGGGTAAATCAGGTGTAGATTAACTTGATGGCCTGTTAAACTAGGAAATTCAGACTATAATACTAAAAAAATAGACGCTGTCTCGAATGTGACGTCTCTCACGGCAAAGCTTATTATTTTGAAGATTTTTAAGTCTAACAACTACCACAACTTCGTTTTCAAGTTGGTGACATATTTTTTTCAAAACGGATCAGTAATTCCCGAGATTACCTTCTACAAACATACATAAAAATATACTTACAATTTTATCCCTATATAATACGTATATAGAAGTGTAGATTATAATATTTGCTGTCTTTTCTTAACTTATACGTCTTGTTATGCAATCTTACGATGTCAGGAATGATGTCGTAACACAATCTTGATGACATTCACGGGCTGAAACCCTAGCGGTAGTAGTCACTGAAACGTTTTCGCTTTTATTTAACGGGAATACCTGTGAATGTAATTGCCGTCGTTGTGTAGCTTTAGAAAGTATTGTTTAAGAAAGATTTGATCATACATGTGACAAGCCGATTGTGGCTGACGTCAGGAGTATAACTTACATATAAAATTTTGGACAGCAGAGCGAATGAAGTAAACGCGCTAAGTAGGAATACCCTTGTAGAACCTAATTGTTTTAAATTGACGAATCGGTCCGGCTAGTTTCTCTTTAATTGCAAGATTCTAATGTTAACATAATAATCACGCCACAGTTTTACAACAAAAGCTGTGCTCACACAGTGACGAGAATATACATAACACTAAACACGCACATGTAAACAAAATAAAATAATGGTAAATAAAGTTACATAAAGTTAAAGTTCAATGCAGTTAAAGTTCAATGCAGTTAAAGTTCAATGCAGTTAAAGTTCAATGCAGTTAAAGTTCAATGCAGTTAAAGTTCAATGCAGTTAAAGTTCAATACAGTTAACAGTTCAATACAGTTAACAGCTCAATACAGTTAACAGCTCAATACAGTTAACAGCTCAATACAGTTAACAGCTCAATACAGTTAACAGCTCAATACAGTTAACAGCTCAATACAGTTAACAGCTCAATACAGTTAACAGCTCAATACAGTTAACAGCTCAATACAGTTAACAGCTCAATACAGTTAACAGCTCAATACAGTTAACAGCTCAATACAGTTAACAGCTCAATACAGTTAACAGCTCAATACAGTTAACAGCTCAATACAGTTAACAGCTCAATACAGTTAACAGCTCAATACAGTTAACAGCTCAATACAGTTAACAGCTCAATACAGTTAACAGCTCAATTAACAGCTCAATACAGTTAACAGCTCAATACAGTTAACAGCTCAATACAGTTAACAGCTCAATACAGTTAACAGCTCAATACAGTTTAAAGTTCAATACAGTTAACAGTTTAAAGTTCAATACAGTTAACAGTTTAAAGTTCAATACAGTTAACAGTTTAAAGTTCAATACAGTTAACAGTTTAAAGTTCAATACAGGTAACAGTTTAAAGTTCAATACAGTTAACAGTTTAAAGTTCAATACAGTTAACAGTTTAAAGTTCAATACAGTTAACAGTTAAAAGTTCAATACAGTTAACAGTTAAAAGTTCAATACAGTTAACAGTTAAAAGTTCAATGCAGTTAACAGTTAAAAGTTCAATGCAGTTAACAGTTAAAAGTTCAATGCAGTTAACAGTTAAAAGTTCAATGCAGTTAACAGTTAAAAGTTCAATGCAGTTAACAGTTAAAAGTTCAATGCAGTTAACAGTTAAAAGTTCAATGCAGTTAACAGTTAAAAGTTCAATGCAGTTAAGTTATAAATACAGTTTACAGTTAAAAGTTCAATTCAGTTAAAAGTTAAAAGTTAAAAGTTCAATACAATTAACAGTTCAACACTTTCAAATAATTTCACTGTTGGGATACTCTACAAAGATTAACGGGGTACAGCTATCACCTGCCGTTATTTCAACACATTGCGGGAGAAACTCAATTCAGACGTGTTAGAGTGAGTGTACATGGAACGTCGATGTCGTACGAGACATAAATGACACCCAGTTCTACTATAACCTTCTCCCGATTTAAACTTTTGTATGGGCGTAGAAATTTACTTTTGCCAACTTACCCTACCGGGAAACGTCACGACACTAGAACAAGTGCCACAAAATAAATAGAATCTGCGGAGATAAATATTGACGGGAATATGACTCGCATGAAAAAGCGATTAGACCAAAAACTTAAGAAATAAATAAAGTACTCGGTAGGACAATTCAAATCAATTGAAATTAAAATGCAAGTATAAAGTGAAATATTAAGACCTTATACATTAACAGTTTTGATGCAGCTCTTCTAATGACCGGGAAATAGTTATTGGGCGATTTCATCGATCTGCACGAGGTAGTACATAATACTATGAAGCTATTCCTAGTTGTACCTAGGAATTTATCTGATCTGTAGTTCCTGATTCGGTAATTCAGTTATTTATTTGAATATTTGGTATTTCAGCCTGCTTCTTGCTGTATATATGTTGTGTACCTATTATCATGAATAGTTAGTGTTGGTATTTACGAAGTAAAACTCCAGAAATATAAGCAGTTTATTAAAATTTCAACAGTAATTTATCACCATATAAAACATTTACCGTTGCTACAGTCAGGCGCAGTGAATGTGTAGGAGTCTCCTTAAATTCATGTGGTAAACTAAAACAAAAATATTAATGAGTAATCCACCAATGCTGATTACGAAATATTTTATTAAATAACAACTTCAGGTGTTTATATTAAAGAACGTCCAACGTATTATAAGACCATATCTAAAAGGTATAGGGGATTGTTATTCTCAAATTAAAATATAAAAATGGCTACTTGACAACTTGCAGAAATAATTCAAGGACTATGTGACACTTTTTGTACAGTCTGTGTGACCTGAACATTAATATCAATACTTACCTTCTTTGTCTACAATCTATTCAAGTCTGTACCTACTTCATTGTCTGTGTGACCCTTTATAACTTACTGTGACTTAGAAGCTTCTGTCTGTGTGACTTACTTTATCTTAATGTCTGTGACCTACTAACTTCAGCTATTGTCTATGAGACCTACTTCAGCTACTGTCTGTCACCTATCTAAACTACAGTTTGTGTGACGTGCTTAAAAAAAACTACTGTGTGACCTATTCGCTTAATGACATCCAAGTAAGACTCCGCATCTCAATCAAAAGTGCGTGCACGTAAGTATTAAAATGTGAACCTATACTTGGGTTAAGGATAACATATTCGTACAGGCGAGTCTTAATGTGTACCATTCATTATGTAAGTATGATGCAATGTGCAACTTTATGAAAATAAATATATCCTATTCTAATTTGGCTCACTGTCTGTGTGACCTACTTAAATTAGTCTGTGTGACCTGTTTAAACTACGGTTTGTGACCTGTTTAAACTAGTGTCTGTGTGACCTATAAATGTAGTGTCTGTGTGACCTACAAAAGCTACAGTCTGTGTGACCTGTTTAAACTACGGTCTGTGACCTGTTTAAACTAGTGTCTGTGTGACCTATAAAATAACCGTCTGTGTGACCTATAAAGTATACTGTCTGTGTGACCTATAAAGTATACTGTCTGTGTGACCTATAAAATGTACTGTCTGTGTGACCTATAAAATATACTGTCTGTGTGACCTACAAAAGCTACAGTCTGTGTGACCTACGTTAGGTGTGAGTATATAATACCATTAATACAGTTTTAATGTCTAAATAGGTCAGCCTGTCGGTATTTTACAGGATTCATCACGGTGAGTGTGCGATGGATTTACACGAGTTAATTCGTCCATCTTCTTTTTATCATCCGACAACAAGACGTACGGAAACTCGGCATCCGTGTATGGTTGACATTCTTCCGTTTCGTTTCAACTTTTATATTTATATAAAACGTTTTATTCAACTTTTATAATGCTTACAGCTAAGGAATGGAACACCTTACCAGCTTCTCTGTTTCCCGATACTTATAATTTAGGTGTCTTCAAGTCCAGAGTAAATCGGTATCTTCTAGGCAAGTATGATACATTGACGACCGCGTCACTACTTTCCATCAGGTCAGATAGCAGTCAAATGTTTGCTTATCAATTAATAAAAATTAAATTAACTTGCCATGTGTATATAAATTATTTTATATTACTATATACCAATAAGCTAAACAGTCGCTACCATAAATTAGACAATCACTCATATCACTTTACTTGTACAAGTTACTGCTTTTTCTTTTCTAATTTCTAGGTGACTGACGGTGCGGAAACCAGGATGCTACCAGAGCGCCGTGGGACACGGCCGTTGCAGGATGGCCGAGTGTTAGCGAATCACATCCATCCATAGCCTACGTCACACTCCGACCATAGACAATAACATGATTAATTATTGAATTAAATAGATAACACTGAATTAGTTGATTAGAATAATTGTTTAAATGTTGTTTAATTATTGAAACGTGGTTTTATCAATTATATAAATTTTAACGGTTGTTTCATGATTACAAACTAGTGATTGTACATTTTGGCGCCAGCAGCAGTGGCGCCACTAGTAGTTTATTAACTTAATTATCTAATCATCAATTAAATAATGTAACTAACTCATCATAATTCTTAACTAAATATTTAAGCTACTAACGTTTCTTTAGTCTGTTCATTTATTGTAAAATAACATTCTTGATATAACTTAATGAACATGATTTGAAAACTCGTAGTTCGTATAAAAGTGACAGCTATGCTTGACAGCATTCATTGTGAATTAATAAGTGCTTTAAGGCGGAAGCTCTGCCCAAAATATAAATGTTGGAACATAAACGACGTTTTGTTTAAAACCAAATCCCGAGAAACTTCACATATGCCATCTGTTTTTACCAAAGTTGTTATGCTCTGGTCCGAGGCAACTGGAGAACCACCTATTCCGGAAAATGACACCTCGACACATTTACGCTTTCGTGGCATTAAAATTGTGAGACTTTTTTTTTTTATTAAAGAGCAGTCGGCACCTGTGTCAAAAATGCACGGGTATGTTTTGTCACCTATTTCAATAGTTGTAATGCTGCGATCAGAAGAACTACAATAGTTGACAGACTTATTATTTTGATTTAAGTTCATCATTTTGACGACGAAAACAGTTTTTGTCAACATGGCCTTTACGGTGGCAATAACTACATTCTATAATCTTAGTAGTTCCAGTAGCAGTGGACTGAGTAGAAGCGCTATTATTCGGTGCTATAACTGAGGCATGTTTAGAGACAACCCTATCCCTGCAATCACGAGAACGATGCCCAGGCTTATTACAATTAAAGCAAATGATGTCTCTATCTCTCTTAAACGCGGCAGACTCGGCAACGCGTGGTTTTTTAAAATCAGGCCTATCACTGTTTGTCCTAGAAGGCTCCAGTTTTCGTTTGCGATACGTTTTCAAAACAGATATTAACTTAGGCAAGGAATCGGGCGTATTTCGCAATAACTCAGATCGTACAAACTCGGGATAAATACCTGTGATCAGGGCGTCTACCACTTCTGTATCCGAAGCCTCAGGTCTCACTCTCTTAAAGAGGGTCCATGCCGTGGTAGCATATTCAGCATAACTCGTGGCTTGATCCGATGTGTATGCCCTCCACTTCAGGACGTCGTCAGCATAACGAAATTCCCTGCCAAAAGTTTGAATTAGTTCTGTTTTCACTTGTTCCCAAGAGGTTGTATTAAGTGACCACAAATCAGCCCATGTCTTTGCTCTTCCTTTCAATTGCATAATAGCTTTCATGCGGGCTTCGTGTGATGGAATATTAAGCTTCGTTATTGATTCATCGACATGAGCACACCAGTCCCTGATATCATGTGATCGTTCATCAGGGTTAAAGGGTGGGAGGTAAAAATCACTACGCTGCTGGCGTGATGGCACCATAACTTCAGTCGTAAGGGCCGCTGTTACAGCGCTAGCAGCCGCTTGTTTCGTAATAGAACTAACGAGGCTCATCACCTGATCAATCGTGAAGGTCGGGTCCGGCGGTTGAGGTTCTGGCTCACTGGCTTGTGATCCCACCGCTGCTGTCGGCGCCATCTCGGGAAACTCCATTAAAAACCACGATTTAACTTGTTCCAAAGCTTTATTTTTATTTTTAAATAGTTTTTACAGCAAGTTCGATCGATAGCTCAGTAAAAAGGTAATGACGCCATGTTTTTCAAGATTATGTCACTTCACAAAATCAAAACAAAACCTATTACAGAAATTTAATAATTTAACACCACATAAAATATAGTATTAACTTTAACTTATGCAAACCGTTTTTAAATCATGTTATCTAATACAAACCAATTATTTTAAAGCCTTTTTACATTTATAATCAATGTGAACAAATTAATTTTCTATGAGACAAGTGGCGCCACGCGGCGCGAATTCGAAACAATTTACCAGTCAATTCAAATAAATTAATGTAAGAAAACTTTGACTTCTACACATTTAAATATGGATTTGAATTAAATCCCATTAAAATAATAACATATAAATTTAGAAGGTAATTCGACGCTAATTTGAGACACAATAACATCAAAAATAATAGCTATGCTGCCAAGACTAAAATCATTGACATTAAACATTAAAATAACCAATGCTATCCTTTTGAAATTAATAATTAACATTTTTAAGTCGGAAAACAACAATTATCATAATTAGAATTACTTAGTAACTATTCTCAGTACATTTTAAATCAATTTAAATTATAACTACTGCTAAGTCAACTAGGTGGCGCTACGTCTGCGCCCATATACACGTAGTACGTAGTACGTACGTACTACGTACTACGTGTACTACGCATTTATAGTTAGTGGAGAAAATAATAAATGCGGCAAATAAGATTAAGTTCAACTTTTAATTTATTTTGAGTAAGTAGGCCGTCGGTAGTTAAGTTGCCTAGGTCACAGATCGCGCACTGTCCAGGTAACAGATATACCGCACTATCCTCGGTCCCGCAGCCCTCCAGGTGATCCCGCAGGATGTGGCACGATTCAGTGGATTGTGGACGATTCAGTGCTGTAACTCCAGGGTGGTTGTAAGTCCAGTGGTGTTCCTGTAAAGGCATCGAACGAGGTTACGATTCTTCACTGGCAGGATTTATATAGACCTGAGGATTATGAGGCACTCTAGACCTACAAAAATAGCTAGCACAAGGGAAAGAGTTGGCAGGTGGCAGATTCACAATTCAGTAACGGCTAGGCGGCTATTTACATCTATTAATTGCACTATTTCGTTGAGATGGGCAAATAGCTACGTAATATATACTGCGGAGCAAAGAAATACAGTAATAAGTAAGAAACTAAACACAACAAGGTAACTAAACCGTTATATTGTAACGGTTATTTTAAGCTCGACGGCTCGTCATCTCAATAAATCCACTAAAACACATTCACAAGGTTAAAACAAAGCATAAAACTTATTTGCTCAACTCACCCAGTATGGGAACACAGAAAAACAATTAAATAATTAAATGAAAAATAGTTTTTTAAAATTTAAGATCGCGCCGTATTATTTCGTGCGCTTGCCACGCTTAGTGACGTGCGCTCGGCTTGGGAGCAAAATGATGTGTCGCGGGGACGGCGATGCGGCGACCGGCGGCGGCCGCCTCGCTCGCCGCGCCCGGGCTTAGAACAATAGACCACAGCTGTCTCATCCGTATATATAAAATAATCATGCCGTCGCGTCGTGCAGTTAATTTATTTATTTTTGTTATTAGTATTTTTTAAGACAAGATTTAATTATATTAAGTGTTCTGATGTAAAAAATGTTAATTATTATTGTGACGTACTCAATTAGATTATAGATGATAAATAGATTATAGGAACGAAATGGATTTATTATTCTGTTAAACTAATACTCTGAGACTAGAGTTTGTAACGCTACGTTACAGTAGGTTGTGCGATAATGGTATTAAAAGTTCTGGGTGGCATTGTAATTGTTATGGGTAGGCGTGGCTCTTAATATCAGGTGAACGACTCGTACGATTCATCACTCAGTTCCATAAAAATAACACCGCTTGTCATATATTCCGTCGTTAAGCAGTAGTGCGCAAGCATTACTGTGTTCCGGGTCAAGGGCATTGTAGCCAGCAAAATTACTGTGGGTATTATGAGACTGAGAAACTGTTGTTTTAAGGTGACGAGCGCAGAGCAGTGCAGCGGAGAATTTTGCATAACACATTCTGGGTGGTGCTGCAACTGTGTCGGGCAAGCTTGTTGCATACCGTCACTTGGTGAACGACACGTTCGTCTTGCACGGCAGTGCGCTGCCGCTGCTGCCAGCTGGAAAATAAGAAAAATGTGCTACCTCCTACGTCTCCCTTAATTATTTCGCATAAGTGCAAATGAGCATGCGCTCAGCGCATAATTATATTTCCTCGCGCGATGTTATTAAAATATCTCGCTGCGCTTGGGATTCTACCCGCGTGTCCGCCGGTTTTCGCCGACTATTACAGAATATATATTATATTATTATGTATTGTTTGAACTACTGATTGACCTGGCTGCTGCGCATTTTGAAATTAGCAGTTTGTCTGAAACATGGGTACAGATAAAGATGTAGAGATTTGTTGTCTACCTTTCGGTGTACAAATATTTATGATAATGAATTTAATATATGTCATAATTTAATTTAATTGAACACATGTGATTATTTATTAGTTATTGTCAGTCCCTTATTAATAATGTCAACATAAAAATAAAATATACATGTTGCGGACGATTGTAGATAATAAAGTTTTGTCGTAGTATTTTCGTAGCCCTAAGATAATATATAATTGTCTCCACCACTTTGTTTGTACCCATTGTATTAAATTTGTATAGAATAACTCCTTTGTAATGTATCCCTGTCGCGCGCACACAAATACAAAGCGGAGTGACCGCATGCTGTGCGCGCTAGTGTGCGTCGTGACCCGTAGCTTAAATATAGATAATAGAACTTAGAATAAGACATTCGCCTGTAAGATCTCGTCGAGTAAACAACTTAAACTTAAATTATAACTTATACAGTCCACCCCGAATTATGGAAAGTCAGTGGTTTTATTTACTACTGCTGTAACCCAGTAGATCTAAGACCCAGCACGAACAGTCTGGTCCTGCGAGCCGAATTATTTGGAACAAGTTGATCCCCAGCGCCGGATCACTTGGAAGTTGGAAGAACTCGACTACCGGCGGATCAACAGGGTGGCACCCTAAGGCCGCTCTGTGTGTTACCACTGCCGACGCTAGACGCTCGTAGCGACCGAACCGCTACCGAGTGCAGCGTGAAAGAAGCCAGTGACGACGCCAAACGCTCGTAGCGACCGAACCGCTACCGAGCGCAGCGTGAAAGAAGCCTGCGGAACGACAGGGCGGTTACCCTAATACCGCTCCGTGCAGCATCGCCGCCGCCGGGCGCTCGTAGCGACCGAACCGCTACCGAGCGCGGCGCAAAGAGGCCTGCAGAACGACAGGGCGGTTACCCTAATACCGCTCCGTGCAGCATCGTCGCCGCCATCACGTAGGTGTATATTGTGCTGATCAGCTAGCTTTGTATGTCATGTAGTGGAGAGTAAGCAATAAGCATGTACAAGTGTTTACTAGATAATCACGGACTACATTAAGACATAGTATAAGTAGTTATAGCTTTAAGGTACGATGGCATTCTGAATATAGGAGTTCACCAGTAAAGATGGATCAACTAAACACGTAGTTTCAATGGACCAGAAACCACCACATTACATGGCGATCCCGCCAGACCAACGCACCACATTACATGGCGACCCTGCCGACGGACCACTTTACATCGCAGTTCCCGACCCTGCCAGTCCGAGGCCAACGCATCGCAGTTCCTGACCTGCTAGACCGAAGGACTACATTACATCGCAGTTCCTGACCCTGCCAGTCTAAGGCCAACGCATCGCAGTTCTTGTGACCTGTCAATTCGAGTTTTGGAAAATATATGGAAGCAATAATGAAGAAAAATAAATAAGAAGAATTTACGAAAAATGAAGATTGAAGAGTTTTTAAGAAGAAATTAAATGGTATTAATGAAATCCACTATGAAAAATGAAGATTCATGTTACGAAGCATAAACCAATGAAGACAGAAGAGTAATATTAAGATATTAATTGAAGATAGAAAATTGTGCGGTGAAGATTAAGTTTGAAGATAGAAGATACATTATATGATGAAGAATAGAATGAACAAGAAGATACATCCTCACTATGAAGCGAAATATTATGAAGATGAAGAAAAGAGAATAAAGAAGAAAAATACTATGAAGGATGAATAATGATGCTGTTAAGAAGATATATTAAGAAGAGCGAAGAGAGAAAAGGATAGCATCGAGCACCGTCTCCAAGGACTAGTATGCTGTCATGCTGACCTCATCAGAGCATCCCAGCCGTAGACGGTTCGGACGACAATTTTTTTTTTAGGAGCGTGATTTTGCTGCGTGTTGTAACGAAAGATGTGAGTACTACTATTTTTGTAGGTATATTTTTTTTATGAATGAAAGTTGATTGATGGGAAGAAGTTTAGATGATGTTCATATATTATCATATTGATAGATTTTTGTAATAGTATTTTTGTATAATAAGTAATTAATAAAAATGGAAGATTTTGACCTAGAAACGGCCATCGCCTTGTTACCTGTAATGACGGGACAAGAGCAAGACACAAAATCGCTCATCGACAGCATAGAATTTTATAGTGAAATGATTTTTGAAGACTCAAAACAATTTTTAATTAATTTTGTACTAAAAACGAGGTTGACAAGAAGTGCAAAATTTTGTTTAAACAGGCATTATGCTGATGTCGATAGTTTATTACGTGATATGAGAGAATTTTTAGTTACGAAGAAATGTCCAGTCGCATTAAAAAATAAGTTATTAAATTGTAAACAACGCAACAGATTAATAAATGCTTTTGGATCAGAGATTGCAGGCATATTAACAGAATTAACACTAGTACAATCTGACGGAAATCAAGAGAAGGTAAAAATATTGCACCCAGTCAATGAAAAACTGGCTGTAAATGTTTTTGCAAAAGGTTTGAATAGCTCGCGTATCGGTACTATTATTTCATGTAGACAGGTAAAATCATTGTCAGAGGCCATTCAGTTAGCATTAGATGAAGAGGCCATTATGTCATCTTTTGAAAATTCATATCAAGTTAACAGTTTTCATAAGTCTTATAGCAATCGTTTAGGTCAAAGGTATTATAATATCTCACGTAAAAATTATATCAATACAAACGAGAGAAATTATAAAGATCAGCAATTATTATGTAACGTGCCCTTGTCTATGCAGCAAATTCCGAGCAGCGCTTATGTTTTGCGTGATCAGCAAACGCAGCGAATAGTTCCGCGCACTTTAAATAACAGTAATAATAGTGAAGTAGTGAAGTTTGACATGGTTTTCTTTCCTAATAATATTAGTCAATTAAATTGTACGAGTAATAAACAGAATAGTAGCTCAATAGATTTGAATGTTAGTAAGGAAGAAGGTAATTTTGTGTTGCAGCGCGATAGAGGAAATGTAGGTTCGGTTTTCACAGAAGATAAAAAATCGAAGTGTGTGACGTCCAATATGACGATGTTGTGTTTCAATACACCCAGGCTTGGTCAACCTGAGACAGTTAGAAAGGTAGAAAAATCGAAAGAAATAAAGGATTTAATAATTAAAGAAGAATGTAAGAAGTCTGATAAGTTTATGGATTTTAAGAAAAAATTAAGTAGTAAGACAAAGAAATGCGTAGATGTTTCGAAAGAACAAAATGTAAGGAAATATATTCGTTTGATGAAAGATAAAAATGATGTTAAAGTGATGAAAGGTGATGACATAAAGATAAAAAGAGGTGATGATGTTAAACAAATATGCGATCGGAAAAAGTTAAAGAAATGTGTGATGAAAATTGATAATGAAATTAATGAGATGAAAAGGGATGTTGATGTCAAAGAAAAATGTAATTATATTAATAAAGAAACTTGCGACAAACGTAGAAGAGAATTACGGGAAATGTTGAAGGATTTTTTGTTGAAGAGGAATGATGAAAACATCAAAGTACAAGAGAATTATATAATATATAAGACGAAAGGTTTAAGTTGTATGACGCCGACTATAGATAGTCAGGATAAACATATTGTTTGTAAAACGAGATGTATTTTAAAAATATGTAAAGATAATGATTTAAATAATTTTAAAAGAATCTATTGTATTTCGCCGAAGAAAGATTATTATAAGATATTATATGAGAAGCGATCTGTAGGTATAACTTAGTAGTTAAAAATTATGAATATTGTAATGATGTGGTAGGCGTTTGTTTATAGTTGAAAATGTTATTCTAAGTTTAGTAATAATTTTATAATATTTTGTATTATTAAATTATTTTAAAAAAAGGGGAAGATGTGGTAGGCGTTTGCACTTTATATCACGTAGGTGTATATTGTGCTGATCAGCTAGCTTTGTATGTCATGTAGTGGAGAGTAAGCAATAAGCATGTACAAGTGTTTACTAGATAATCACAGACTACATTAAGACATAGTATAAGTAGTTATAGCTTTAAGGTACGATGGCATTCTGAATATAGGAGTTCACCAGTAAAGATGGATCAACTAAACACGTAGTTTCAATGGACCAGAAACCACCACATTACATGGCGATCCCGCCAGACCAACGCACCACATTACAGGGTAGATCCAACCCTTACCCATCCTCACATTCCATCCCTGAAGGAGCGTATCCCGACTTACACCCGGGCCCTCCTGACGGACTGCTAGGGACGATAGGGAGGTAGGGCAATTAGGAAGTTAGGACAGAGTTAAGCTGTCAACCAAGATGACGAAGACTAGGAGCCAAGCCGCAATCACGGCGGAAGACAACTCCTCCGCGTCTTTGTCCGCGACCACCGACACTGCGATTCCGCGATTGACCGAAACTCGCGCTGCTACCGCGACCGTACAGACCGTGACCGCACCGACCGCGTCCGCACCGACCGCGACCGAACCGCGTACGTGTGTAGGCCCGCCGCGAATAACGTCGCGAGCACAGTCCGTAAGATCGCAATTATCTACCGCGAGCGCGATAGCACGTATACGACAGGCGGAACTTGAAGCAGAGGAGCAACTCGCGAATATCCGGCGAGAAGAGTTGCAACTTCAGGCGCGACTAATCAAAAAGAGGCTGGCAGTCGATGTAGCTACCATACGCGAAGAGACCAGTAGAGAGAGCATATGTGCCGAGGAAACCGCGGAAACTGAATATCGCATTAACGACTGGCTGACGTAGAGTCACCTACGGGGGAGTCTAAAAACCCAGGTGACCCGGATCAAGAAACAAGCGCCGCCAGATACCAGTCGATAAGGCGCGCAACAGAGACGGAGCGATACCCGCCCGTAACTACGAACCGCGTTACTTTCGAAGCCGCCGGTCGCTCAAGGTCACCTACACCGCATCGGTCAAAAGAACGAGGGATTGAACGTCTAGCCGAAATGCTGGAACGCATGGCTCGACAACGTGTGCCTCCTAGACAAACTCAGGACTTGCCAATATTCAGCGGAGCGACTGGAGAGTGGTTACCCTTTAAAGCGGCGGTAAAAGAATCGAACAAGCTATACAATTTTTCGGCGTCTGAAAACCTAGCGCGTCTAAGAGCATGTTTACGTGGCGAAGCTAAGCAATCGGTTTCCGCCTTGCTATTTACCGCGACTGAGCCATCCGTGATTATGAATACACTAGAACAGTGTTACGGCCGGCCGGAGGTAATAATGAACCAGGCGTTGGACGATATTAGCAAACTCCCGCGGCTAGGGAGAGGCGCGAACGAATTTAACAATTTTGCAATTAAGGTGCAAAACATCGTAACAACAATCACGTGTCTAGATGAAAGAGGTTATTTAAGAAACCCGGCATTGGCGAGTCAAATCGTAGACAAACTTTCCCCGCATATGGTGACCAGATGGTGCGAATACGCAGATATTTGTGGGCAGGCTGACGAACCAGAGATAGCAACCCTTTCTAGGTTTCTTATGTGCGAAGCCGACCGGGCAATGAAACACGCCTATTCAACAACCGCACAATCTGGGACGGCACGAAATACATTCAATAATCGGAACTCAGAACAAAAGTCGCAAAACAAAGGAGCAAAAGTATATACAGCCACTGAAACAAAAGCACAGATTGCATGCTATTGTTGCGGAGATGACCATTCGACAATACAATGTCGTAAACTTGCAGCTATGACCATAGAAAAACGGTGGGAATGGGCGAAAGAAACAGGGTTATGCTTTTGTTGCCTCGATAGTAAACATAGGCGTTTCCGATGCAAAGGCAAAAAGTGCGATGTAGAACAATGCCGCCAACCGCATCACCCATTGTTACACACAAAGAAAGAAGAAGCCAGTGTTAAGGAAACCGAGAGACCGCCTAAACACGAAGAATCGGTACATACGGCAATGACGAACAACGATCAAGTTTTATTGAAAGTGTCCGGTAACCATCAGGGGGCGCCAGGGCAAAGAGGTCAATACCTACGCGCTGCTAGACGAAGGTTCGACGATCACTTTGGTAGATGATGATATCGCTAAGCAAATAGGAGGGCGAGGCCCAACGAGAAAGTTACGCATTAACGGGATTACTTCTAGCCAGAACGAGACAGAAAGTCAAGCGATAGAGATTGAAGTCCGAGGACGAAATCAATCGAGCTACCAGTCGATACCAGCGCGTACGATGAAAGGATTAACTTTAGGGAGTCAATCGATCAATGTGAACATGCTCAAATATAAGCACTTGATCGATTTGCATCACGATGACTTATGCTATACGAACGCTAGACCTCGCATACTCATCGGCGCTGATAACTGGCATCTTATTGTGACGCGAAGGCTTCTCACAGGAAAGAAAAGCCACCAGCCAGCCGCTTCGCTCACTCAGTTAGGGTGGATTATCCACGGAACGACGCCGAGAAGCGTCGTGTCACGGGACTCTGAAACGACCCTACACGTTCGAACCTATCAAAAATCGCAGCGTGACCGGGATAACGAGTTGAGCGAACTCGTCCAAGCATATTTTGACATAGACGCATTAGGCGTGTCAATCAAGTTAAGACCGGTAGCAAAAGATGAGCGCGCCAAGGAGATCTTTGAACGCACGGCAAGACGAGTAGACAACCGCTTCGAAGTCGGACTACCGTGGAAATCGGATGACATAGTATTGCCTCCAAGCTACGACATGGCTCTACGGCGTTTACGAGGCGTAGAACGTAAGATGGACAAATCGGTACAGTTTAGAACGGAATACACTGAGCAGGTAGACAAGTTACTACAGAAGGGGTACGCGGTGCGATGTGACGAGAACCACGATGGGAACCCGCACCTATGGTACTTGCCTCACTTTGCAGTCACTAATCCAAACAAGCCCGGAAAAATGCGACTTGTTTTCGATGCAGCCAGTCAAGTGAACCAAACGAGCTTGAACGACGCTCTGCTTGACGGGCCTGATCTATTACAGTCACTACACGGAGTTTTGTTTAGATTTAGAGAAAAACCGGTCGCCATTACATCCAATATAAGGGAAATGTTCCTACGAGTGAAAATTAGAGAGGAGGATCGCGTAGCGCAGCATTTTTTATGGCGCGGTGATGACAGATCGAATCCACCGCGAAGATACAAGATGGTCAGCATGATCTTTGGAGCTCGGAGTTCTCCTTTTATAGCCCACGGAGTCCGGGATAAAAACGCTGCGGATTATGCAACTACTCACCCGCTAGCGTACGATGCAATAACGACCAATCACTACATGGATGATTGGGTGCAGAGTTTCGACACCGAGGAACTAGCTGCGCGTACAATGAACGAGGTGCAAGAAGTCCATAGCAAAGCAGGTTTCGAACTTGCTGGATGGAATTCTAACCGCGCGCATCTACTGCAACGTATTCCCATCGAAAACAAAACTTGCGCGCCTAAAGAGCTCGGCGCTAATACGCATACGTACGAAAAAACGCTAGGAATCGTTTGGATATCGGACGTCGACGAACTACCGTTTAACACTGCGATGCATCGCGTACCCGAGGAAATAGTGAACAGAACGCGAACTCCTACTAAGCGAGAGGCCCTGGGAGCAGTAATGTCCTTGTTCGACCCCCTGGGCGTCCTTAGTACGTACACGATAACGGCGAAAATTATGTTACAAGTTTTGTGGAGAAAAAAAATCGAGTGGGATGAACCACTGCCGTCTGAGGAAGCAGTTATGTTCAGCGAATGGCTAGAGGATGTAAAGTACATCGCTGTACTCCGCCTACCACGATGCTATGACGCGAGCGAAGAGATAAGCAACGTCCAGCTTCACATCTTCTGCGACGCCAGCGAGTTAGCATTCGCCACCGCAGCTTACTACCGTTTCACGAGGAAAGACGGGAGCGTAAGCGTAGCTTTAGTGGCTGGAAAAGCTAAAGTCGCCCCTATGAAGACGCAAAGCATTCCGCGCTTAGAACTTCAGGCCGCGTTAATAGGGGCTCGACTCGCCGTCGCAATCGTCAAAGAGCACCGGTGCAAGCCCAGTAACGCGATTTTATGGACCGATTCGAAAACGGTATTACACTGGATACGGAACGATTTAGTCAGGTATACACCGTATGTGGCCCACAGATTAAGCGAAATAGCCGAATTAACAAACGTAAACCAATGGCGATGGTGTGACACGCGCTCGAACGTTGCCGACTATGCGACCCGCGGTGAAAACTCTCGATTGCATAGCCATGACTGTTGGTTTGTAGGGCCAGTGTTTCTATATGTGAACGAGGACAGCTGGCCTCAAGAGAATGTTACATGTCAGGAACAGGATGAGTCAATGGTAGCACACGTGAGAAATGAGAACTCGCCGTTGATCAATACGAAACGCTTTTCGTCTTACAAACGATTAGTGCGAACCGTCGCATACGTGTTGGTATTCATAGGAAAGTGCTGCCAACGCTCCTTAATTTTTAATTTTTTAATAGCTTGACTTAGCACACATAGAACGTGCCGAACGAATATTGGTAAAAGAAGCACAGAAGGAAAGCTTTACGAACGAACTACTACGACTGGGACGTAATCAGAACGTAGAACGAACCAGCCGTCTGTACAAACTCGATCCCACATACGACATGGACGGTACGTTGCTTTTAAACGTGTGGCCAAGAGGTCAAGTTGAGCGCGTCTACGAAGGTCCGGACGGGGTTGTCAGGAGTGTAGAGGTACAAACTCGAGGAGGAGTATTTAAAAGGCCTGTGAGAAGGCTCATCGTCCTCCCTGTGTATGGGAAGGCTGCGAAGGTCTACGCCGGGGGAAGACTGTTGCGGACGATTGTAGATAATAAAGTTTTGTCGTAGTATTTTCGTAGCCCTAAGATAATATATAATTGTCTCCACCACTTTGTTTGTACCCATTGTATTAAATTTGTATAGAATAACTCCTTTGTAATGTATCCCTGTCGCGCGCACACAAATACAAAGCGGAGTGACCGCATGCTGTGCGCGCTAGTGTGCGTCGTGACCCGTAGCTTAAATATAGATAATAGAACTTAGAATAAGACATTCGCCTGTAAGATCTCGTCGAGTAAACAACTTAAACTTAAATTATAACTTATACAGTCCACCCCGAATTATGGAAAGTCAGTGGTTTTATTTACTACTGCTGTAACCCAGTAGATCTAAGACCCAGCACGAACAATACAGTTATGTCATGATCATGAGATACAATAATAATTATTAATAATACATTTAATATACCTTCACTTTACATTTAAAGAAGTCATCAAGAAAGTAGAAAGAGAAATGCAGTAACCAGCTATGTAATTTTGTTTTAAATTTGTGAAGTAGCATATTTCTTATATCAATTGGGATATGTTTATATATTTTGATAGCCATATAATAGGCATTGTTTTAAAAAAAACTTAAGTTCAATATAGGTACTTATATAGCCATGAAAAATAATATTTTAATTAAATAAAGTCTTATAAGTACCTAAAACTATGTTTAAATGTTACGTTTTCAATATTGCCCCGCAAAAGGTCACCTCACAACGTATGACGTCACACGCTGGCAAACGAAACGACAAGCTCAACGAAAGTAAACTTGCAAAGTGATTTATACGTATTTGTGAAGTTTAAGAACTTTTTTGTTTAGGCTCGTCATGGCATAAAAAAATATCGTTTTGATTTTATTTGATAAAATGCAAAAACAATAAAATAGAACAATTTTACCATCCAATTAAATTGTTATTATGCTCCTGAAGCTTCGTCCGGATAGAAGATGAGAGCGCGTCGCTTGTTTTTGCATGTTACAGTATTTTTCGCCTATTATTGTCATAATTCCGTAAAATAATAATATTATGTTGCCAATAACCTATAATACTTTTAACATTTCTTATTTTATAATAAAATTACCCACACCATCACAGGGCAGGTGCGAGGTTATTTAAGAATCTACCTTCGTATTTTCTGTCATTGCGTTTCATCTTCACCAGGCAGCCTTTAAATACTCCGGACGAAGCTTCAGGAGCATAATAACAATTTAATTGGATGGTAAAATTGTTCTATTATGCCCCTATCAGCTTCGTCCGGATAGAAGATGAGACGTGTTTGTTTTCGCCTGGTGATGGTGGTTTGAGTATTAAAAAGATGATAATGATGTTGGAAGAGAGTATAAACTAGTGAATTTATAATTTATTTATTTTTATTTATTTCCAAAGCTTTATGATAAATGTTAAGACAGCTTTAAACTATGAGACACAATAATTATAATATAAGCATGATAAAGTAGGTACAGTGTAATATCAGTAATCAGTTAGTACATTTTTATTAGGAGGTACTGAATAATCATATAATAAGTATATAAGTTTTGACTTAATTCTCCACAAATCATAATTTAGGTTTCAAAGCACACAAACAAATTAACTTAGCCAACTTAGACTGATTGAAATAACTGTGATAAGGATTGATTATTAGACTCTTTTTGATCAATTGGTTTTCTGTAAAATTTGATGAATGTGTTAGGTTCTCGCCAGTTACCTTTAGACAAAATCTCATCAAGAGGCATATTCTGTAGCCAGTTATATGATGCTACAGCTGCCCTAGAACTGCCTGGGGTAGCCTCAACATTTGCATCTCGGAAAACAGTTTTGATCCAAGATGAAATTACTGTTTTAGAAGCCGGCTTAGTCTGTTTGGAATGCATGGATAAAAATAATTCAGATGTTTCACCCCTAAAAGATTTAGTAAGCTCTAGGACTTTACGCACCCAGAAAATGGGGCATGCATTATTAGAAGATGTATTTGCCAACAGTTTCCAACCCGATTGTTGAAAACGTATATTATCTGTTTTTGAGCCAAATTTGGGCCAAAATATCAAATGATCTGTATTATCTAAAAAATTATTACCGTCTACACACAGGAGCGTTAGATCGTGTACCCTTCTTCCTGATGATAGCAAAAGTATAGTAGCACAACGTCTATTTGCTTCGAATAAAGATACATTTGGAAGAATGTTGTTTTGCAACCAGTGTAATAGAACGGAAGGGTCCCAGGTAGGACATTGGGCCTTCTTAGGATTTTGTAATGCAATTGATTTCAAGACTTTTTTAATAATCACATCTGCACTAAGTTTTGTCTGAAGGTGAGGCTCACAAAAAGTAGATATAACCGACTTATGTACTAAAATGGTCCTATAAGACAAATGTAGGTCTAAATGCAAATGAGCTAAATATCTGGCTAAATCGGAGCTTGACGGCCGATATGGGACAATTTTGTTTCTATCTGCCCATTCAAGCCAACGTTTCCAAGCAGGTTTGTAAACATTCAATGTAGATTTACGCCAGCCTTTCATCAAAAGATTAACTTTATCAGGTGACCAACCCTTTAGCATCTTGTCCCACCCCGTACCAGCCATGCCTCCGAAACTAGGTTCTTGACGTTCGGGGGTTGAGCATTGGTTGTGGTGTCGATCAGAACTCTTGCCAGGTTGGGTATCTGGAGCGGATTCGATAGGGCTCTTTCTGCTCTCCAAATTGTTTATCGCCATTGGGGCGATACTAGAATGTAACGTCCTGTAGCAGAGTTGAGGTGTTTCAAAACTTGTGGAATGAGGTAATGAGGGGGAAATATCCACCCCATCATGTAGTGCCGATTCCGACTGAACACATTGTGAAATTTGGCCTTGGGATCCAAGCAGTCCCTGCTGCAATACCTCTTTGTGATGTTTGCTGTCTTCGAAGCAAACAGCTCTATTATGAACTGGTTTAACTAAAGGCTGACCTTTTGCAGCTGTTTTAGGGATATACTTTTCTTGATGTGATCGAAGTCCCAATTCACGCCTAGAAACTCCAGACGTTTGCACAGTTCTACTATTGATTTCTGTGAATTGACAGTCCAGCCTAGAGAATAAAGCAGGTGGAGTGTGGTATATGATTCGGGCGTTGTGTAAGCCTGAGGCGAGGTGCTGGGTTTGAACTGAGGGGGCTTCTTGTAAAATGGATTTTTCAGGTCTGGTACAATTTTTAGACAGTAGCTGGGGGCCCCCAGATTTTCCCAAACTGGGAAGAATGCCTCCCAGCATCCTCCTTGAAACCGGTTCGAGTCATCTGTACCGCTTCCGCTTAGCGTCGCCAGCGGAGTTGCGAACTGTAAACTCTTGAGGCCTTTTTCTGGAGTTATATCCCGCCGGGACCTCCTCGCCTCGCTGGTCCGCTGCTCTTCCCTGAAAGGGGTGACTGGGCCTTTCCTGAAAATGCTGTCCCTGTCGTGTCTTATGGGAGGTATTATGGTGGTGATGGTGCTTTGCGCTGCGGTAGTTACGCACACCACTAACGGGTTTTGTGATTGGTTTGGTAAAATTATTTGTTGCACCGCCATGATCAATTAAAACCTTCTCAAGCTGAGAGTTCTCAAACAAATGTGTAACTGATGGGGGTATCTCCCTCAACTTAGACATGACTATGGAGTTAGAACACTGGTTTAGCACATTGTTCCGTCTATGATGAATAATACTCGCTCTCTTACCACAGGCGATCTGAAGAATGTCATCATTAACCTTGCCAAACTGTTTGTCGTCGACAAACAATTCTTTTATTTTCTCCGTTACCAACTCTGGTGTCAAGTTTATACCTGAGTAACACCAATCCACAACTTTTTGAAGCCTTTCTTGGACTGCGGCCCTTTGAACAATAGCAGCGTGCGTTATGGCAGCGAGAGTATTCTCAAAATCGAACGGAAACGTCGTCGACGTATCAAATGGTCCAATCTCAGTGTTAGTTTTGAGGGCACAGAACCCCGGTGTGAACAAGTGTGTTTTTTGAGTCTCAAAAAACGGTATACGCATCCAGTCTGGACACCCAAATTTTTGTAAATTTGAAATTGTTTCTAATTCGGCGGGTATTGCTGGTTTAATTGCAGGATCTTTGCAAAGTATCACTGGATCTGAGCAAAACAATTTTGCATTCTGAGCTGAAGTGCATGGTTCATCTACCGATCGCAAGACTTGCGAGGTAACCTCTTTATAAGACGCAGCAGGAAGCGACGCTTCCTGGCAAACATTGGGAGCTTCAATTACAAACTGATTAAAAGCATCACCTGCTCCTGGAGGTTCATGAACATCTGCCTGAACTGATATATATTGATAGCCAGGGACCCCAGCTTGTTCAACAAACAATTCTTGCGAGTGCGTGTTTTGCAGGGAAGATTGAGCGACATTTTCAGGCGCTGGTTTTACCAGAATATTGCTCAAAATATTAACTCGCTCGACTAAGCTTTTTAACGTGGTTGATTCGTCTTGCTTGTGCTTATGATGGCGCGAGCGATGATGACGATTCCTTCGTCGCCTATTATATTTATAATGTGGCGAGGAACATGAGCTCTCCGACGATGACGAAATATCGCTCAAATACTGATTAGTAACATGTTCAGTACTAACAGGTGCTGAGTTAGTACCTTCCTCGGTGTACATAGGCACTGTATCAATATTCACTGAATCCATATTCACTTCATCCATGATCACTGACACTGAATCCAATCCGCAAGAAACGTCCTATCTTTTCCGATGCAAACGACGCAATGACAGAAAATACGAAGGTAGATTCTTAAATAACCTCGCACCTGCCCTGTGATGGTGTGGGTAATTTTATTATAAAATAAGAAATGTTAAAAGTATTATAGGTTATTGGCAACATAATATTATTATTTTACGGAATTATGACAATAATAGGCGAAAAATACTGTAACATGCAAAAACAAGCGACGCGCTCTCATCTTCTATCCGGACGAAGCTGATAGGGGCATAATAAACACAAGCTTCGCACACGCTATTTACTTTGAAATGACGTCATGCACTGTGTTGGTGTTTCGAAACAGATAAAAAATGACAGAATTACTAGATTTAATTTATTGATTAAAAATTATAAATTATTATTACAAAAATATTGATTGAATGCTAAAACACAATGAATGAATGCTAAATGACATTTTAGTTTTTTTTCGATTACTTTCCGATCCCTTATTCCACGTGGGCGAGTCGCGGGTATCAACTAGATAGCATATCCTACTCTATAAAATAAAACCACTATTTATAATCGATTTATTTATTTCTCCAATAAATGACATCGTGCCAGTGGCAACACATTTAATGGGTAAAGTACCCAAATAATACATATTATTAATATAACATATAGGTCTTACCTCGCGCCAATCTCTATGGCCCCTAGGCGGCGCGCCACGTGACCTGCGCAGTAGCAAAAATGGATACAAAATTGTATCTGCACAGGACACGGTCAGCGGCCATAGAGTTTAGCGCGAGGTATATGTACGCTAAACATCTATAGAACAATCAAGTGAAACGTTGATATAATTACAAACATATAGGGGAGGGCCGGGCAAGACGGGGTACTTGACAAGTTTCCACTTTTGATTTGTTGATTAGTTCAATAAGTAACAATTGTTCCTTTTATTAGGTACCTTAAAATATAAGACTGATTACCTAAGTACAAAGTGCAATAAAAAATATTGAGAAATTATAATATTTTTTATTTTATTACACTTCAAACCAAGGGCCTCCATCTTGCCCGGTCCTCTCCTACTATACATATAATGGCATATATATATTGTATAATCGGATATCTGTCGATTGTTCTTTTTCTGATATAACGTTGAGATCATAATAATAGGGAATATACATGTGTTGTCGAAAAATCTGGAAATTACGTTTTACGATAGATTACTCCTGTAAACATTTAGTAGTGATATATTATTATTAGTAATTGCGTAGTTTTTTTGTATTTCAATGTTTATTTTTCTTATTTTTGGAGAAACGGAACGTAATCGCAAAACGCTTGAGTACGTGCAGCCACATTTTAACGACACGCGCCTCGCTGTTTATTGGTCAATTTTTGACATAGAGCCTGCCCTATTGGTAAATTATTGACACACAAATTCCCTATTATGTTTGTAGGTTATATATACTTTCGAGATTATTTACATTTTCTAATTCGGTATGTATGACACCACAATGTATATAGTATTTTTACCACTTTATATATAGAAGTCGTTTAGTTTATACCCGTCAATTTTTCGCCATTTAAACATGAAACTACCAATAAAGTTCTATAATTGGGTATTTTAGAACCGACGCTGCTTGTTGTAAGACGGGCTTCAAATAGCGTCGGCCTTCACTGTGACGGTGTACAACGGAGCATTAGCCAACAGAATTGGCTAATATTAAACTTGAATACTAACTCGAAACATGTAGCTATTACACAAGAATAATAATAATCCATTATTTTACATAGAATAAGGACTATTATACACTGACATGGATTAATTTAAGTAATTATATTACCTTATTTTACACAATACAATTTTAAAGGTAAATTCGCCGAAATTGTAAAGTTTAGGATAAAATATAACATTAATATATACTATTTTAAAGATACTATTTTTAAGATATACCTGGTTTATTGGATAAAAGTGACACCATCATTTCTAACGGTAAATATCGGTTATAAGTAATATAAAATAGTATAGTGATCAACTTAACGTTTTCTCTAGTTGTGTGTTGTCAAACAAGAAATCCGAAAACAACCTAATGTCGCTCCCACAAATTAAAACAAATGTAAGTACACCTGTACACCTAATAATTATTTATTTAATGTGATTTAATTTAATTTAATTATTTAATTTATTGCAATTTAATTTGAATTGTTTGAAATTAGTACTCAATCATTAATTTTATTTATGTTGACATTATATGTAATATGGATTTTTATCTGAAATAAATGACTTAATAATAATAATAATACCAACACATACACATACGCCATACCTGTTCTCACATACACATTCGGAATTATACATTGGACACAAACAGATCTTTTAAAATTACAACGATCCATCAACACATCTATGACCAAAAACCGCAAACACCATCCTCGATCCTGTGTTCAAAGGCTTACTCTGCCAAGAGAACAAGGCGGTCGAGGAATTATTGACATCAGCAACCTCCATAATAAACAAATCTCCACTTTAAGAAAATTCTTTTCCGAGCGCGCACAGCACTCGGTCCTACACAAAGCAATAGTTGTCTCTGATAAACGTTTTACTCCACTAAACCTAGCCGACAATACCACACAAACTAATGAACGGATAACTGATCCTAAAGAAAAAATAGCCGCATGGGAACGCAAGGTACTCCATGGCAGACATTACCACGATTTGCAGCAACCACATGTCGACAAGACAGCGTCGAACGCGTGGCTGCAAAGCGGTGAGCTCTTCCCAGAGACTGAGGCGTTCATGGTCGCTATTCAGGACCAAGTCATAGACACACGTAACTACCAAAAATATATAATCCGCCGACCTAACACCATTGACACATGTAGGAGATGCTGTAGCGGCTCTGAGACCATTCAGCACATTACCGGGGCATGCAAGGCCATAGTCCAAACAGATTATAAACACCGACACGATCAGGTAGCTGCCATTGTTCACCAACTCCTTGCGTACAAATATAAACTGATAACTGAAAAATTACCTTACTACAAATATAACCCAGAATCCGTACTTGAAAACAGTAGCTATAGGCTCTATTGGGACCGAACAATAATTACCGACAAGACCATACACTACAATAGACCTGACATAACTGTATTAGACAAAACTAATAAGTCTGCTCTTCTCATAGACATAGCAATATGCAACACTCACAACCTCCAAACAACATACACAGAAAAGATAGCGAAGTACACAGACCTTTCAATAGAAATTAAGACACAATGGCAGATAAACAGCACCAGAACTATCCCAATCATATTATCTACGACAGGTGTCATACCCAAAACCCTAGCCAAAAACCTTGAAACGCTCAACATACAATCTTCGACGTATAAACTGCTTCAAAAAGCGGTAATATTAAATACATGCCGAATAGTTAGGAAGTTTTTGTCCCTCTCATAGCACTTGGTTACGGCCCGTGCAATTTTTCCACCTCCAGAATTGGAGAGAAAACAAAAGTTTACACGAAAATAATAATAATACTGACGTCCTACATAAGATTGTCGCAAAGCCTAAGGTATTTTGGATCAGCGGCACTCTCATGTAGGACGGCTTAGTTATTGTGAATGAAGTTAGTGCCAATGGGAGTTGGACGCGCGGCGCGACGGGTTTAAACCTCAAAATAAAAAGGAGAAACCGATTTGTCCGTTCGTAGAAACGAACCCTACACCCGCCACTTGACACTGCCAGCGAAATTACTAGGCGTTATGCGACTTAAGAGCTAACTGTCTCAGGGTGACGAGAGCAATGCAGCGTCGCGCAGGATTTTTCAAAACAAAATCTGGGTATGAGTTTAACTATCATGATCACTGACTTTAAGACTGTTGCAAGCACCATGATCAACGAATTACGCATAGGCATCTTCGTGATCATGGTGCTTGCAACAGAGCCGAAATATCGAAAACTCATAACAAAACAAATACATGGTAAATATTATCACGTTATTATCTAAAGTTGTGGGTGGCGCTGCAACTGTTGTGGGCAGGCGTTATGCTTTCCATCGGGTGAACAATCTGCTCGCCTCGCCTTACTCCACTAAACCGCCACTTGTTCATTATCTAATAATAGTTATTTAAAATTACACTATAATCTACATGAAAATATAATTCTAAGGTATACAATATCATAATTTTATTCAACAAATCGTGTAGGAGACGGTGGCGCTATATATTTACAGGAGTTTCTGGTAGTGTCTACAAATGTCCTGTTTTGATTTCAAATAACATAATCTTACGCACAAACTTAACAACTTCAAAAATACATACTTCATTACGACAAATTCTCTCCAATTTACACATGAATAAAATCAATACGAATAACTTATATTTAGGTTTACGGTATTCCTACACCCTATGCCTACATGCTACACGCCCACAACTACCGGCCGCCTGTCGCCGCACTTCACGTGCCGCACGTCGCGGAACGTGCCGCACGTCGCGGAACGTGCCGCACGTCGCGGAACGTGCCGCACGTCGCGGAACGTGCCGCACGTCGCGGAACGTGCCGACCGCCGCAACAACGCGGAACCAACTCAACTTACAATATAGAACTAGTACCCAACTTTGCTGATTATACACCTTAATATACGCGTTCCCAACGCAGCGCGCGGCTCGATACGAACTTCTATTACATTACATAAAGACTAAATGCGACTACTAAAAAGTATTTTACGGTGATGTTTCATTCTCTAAAATCGATTTCACGATTCCATAGAACAAAATCTGTCTTATAGTACATTGCTCCTTACTGATCCATCCCAATTAATCCACCTATAGAAGGCCTCTTCTGACACTACGGCGAAGTCTTAAATGACTATAAAAGCAAATCAACAACGATGCTTTCCTTTGAAAAGAAAATGTGATAATATACTATTAACATACATACAGACACTCATGATAGGTGTACATTTTAATGTGATAAATATGCAACTTGATATAAACACGTATTGTATATAAGACCTGACTTCTAGAATCAGTAAAAGTAAGTGAAGCATGAAGGTAAATACTTACAAGTAATTTCGGCTGCTAATCTATCAATCAATCAAATTATTTATTACAACATTAATATATTATATAAAATACAGGGGCTGTACGCGCTACCACAGCCTCGCTGTTTCTTGTGTTCAGTCAGCTCTGTGACAAGGAATGAACACTACATTAGTCTGATCCGGGTTTCGTCCTCTACGCAGCAAGACATTAGGAAAGTCGTCGCCGGCGGTCGAAGGCGAACGAATAAAGGGGAGCGCAGGGTGCCCGCGGTTTGCCTCTGTGTTTTCTGATCCGTTCTCCTTAACCATATGGACGTGTAGTATTGTCCGGGGGGTGCTCGCCGTTCGCGCTGGCAAGTTAGACGAGCTCGTAAATAACGTTCTCCTGGAACACTTCATCTGCCTCCGTCTCTTCCTCCTGCATTAGTGGTATAAAACTTGGTTACCAATTATAACGCCAATTATAGCTCATACCTACTGATGGAATCTGTTCAATCCAACGTTACCATTTCATTGTCTACAAGCGAATTTCAGTAAACTAATATTTAAAAACCTCCGACACAAAAAAACTATAATAAGTAAAAAACGGCTGAACCGGTTTTGATAGAACTTGAATCTAAGAATCACGGCTAGAAAAACTGCTTCCAATAAATGAAACCGCACCCAAATCGCTCGTTAACCCGTTCACCCCTTTAAGAGCCACGGTGCCATAGACACACAGAGTGGTCAAACTTATAACATCCCTCCTTTTTGCGTCGGGGGTTAAAAACTCAAAGCTGTAAGTATATTCACCTCGAAGCCGAAGCAAGCGACGACCTCCTTCTCTAGCTTGATGGAGCGCTCCGCGGCGGCCTTCTCCTGGTTCTGCACAAATTTAAATATATTTGTTGACATTTAAATACGACATTCGCACAGAGAACTCAACTTGATGTTCCATAACTGGAGTGCACAAGTTGCTATATTTACCTGAATATGCTTCTGCATCTTACTTTGCATGTCTTCTTCCTCTTCTTCATCTACCATCTTCACCTGAGGAGTGTACGAATCAATATTAGTATTAAATAGACGTACACAAATATTTTCTAATTATGAATTACTTCTTACTATGCCACCTAGTTTTCGAGTGGCACTGCATTGAGCTCGTCGCGAGATTTGTTTACAAACTCCTTTCTAATTAACTAACTCGTTTTTAATTGTTGTCTATGTTCCCCTCTTGACATCTGTCATCTTTATCTTGCAATAAAATATTATTAAAGTTCTATAATGTTGTAAGTTACTTTATGTAGTTTCAAAATAGTGTGTTTATGCAAGAGAAAGCAATGTGAGCGACCTCCATGTCGAGGTCGACCTCCTCGGCCTCCTCCTCCCCTGCCTCCTCCTCGTCGTCCTCCTCCTCGTCCTCCCCCTCGTTCTCCACCTCGATGACCATGTCGTCGCCGTCTGCAAACAAACGTCACCACACCGTCAGCACCATACCACGTCTCCACACAACTACTTCAATATACATATGTATATATATATATATACAATAGGTACCTATGTACAGATTTAAATTAAAGTAAAGAATTAATCACAACACCGCTGGTTAATCTCCTTCTATACTTTTTTTTATGGAACTGAGTGATGAGACGAGCAAGTCGTTCGCCTGATGGTAAGCGCCACGCCTGCCCATTACAATGATGTTGTCTAGAGACGCTCGTTTTGTTATTATTGCTGCAAATGTATCGCCGTCACTCAGTAGTATCATCATCAGCCCGTTATCGCCCACTGTTCAGCATAGGCCTTCCTTTGGAGCTGTCATTTAATTTCACTCGGTGACATAAAAAAATGAACACGTGAGGTTCATTTTTTTGTGGGGCGTAGTAGCGTGTATAGAGTGAGTGTTACCGGCGTTCCGTCGCACGGCGAGGTAGTCGGGCGCGACGACGGCCACCTGCTGCTCGGTGCCGTCCTCCAGCTGGATCACCTCCAGCACCACGTACTGCTGGCCATCGCCGTCGTTGACGGTCACCAGCTCGCCGCGCTTCAGCTCCGACGACACGCCCACCTTCAGCACCTGCGTCTTGCTGCGGCTCTCGTCCTGCAACACCTGCCGACCAACGACAACTAGCGTCACGGACCTGCTTGCCGCTCACTCACACGCACACATGCACATTTTGTACACCAAACAATATTTTCCATTGTGAAATAAAGTTATATAACAAACTTTTGTCTCTATGTAAAAATATAAAATTACTATCAAATTGTTTAAGAGGATATAGGTATATAGGTAAATTAAAAAAAATCAAAATCGTACAATTTATGATACTTATTAACAATTGTCTATCAGACACACACAGCAGCTCACATAAAACATACTTTGCCCGGTTAATCTAGACATGAGACTTTTAACCGACTTCAAAACAAACAAATGACGTATGTTGTTTTTTTCTTTTTGTATATTCTGATTCGAAATTCTTTTTGAGTTGGGTTCAGTTTAGCTTCAAGGCGGTCCCATATATTTGACCTTGGACTTGGATGATACATCAGATTTGAAGTCTTTTTTTGTTCATTACTCTACTATATGTATACTCTGTGAGGCAGCAGCGTACCTTGAGTGTCTCCGCGTCGATGTACTTGACCTTCTTCTGGCGTCCAATCTTGAGCGCCAGCGCGCGCTCCTGGTGGCCCGAGTCCGGGTCGTGCACGGCGAGGTGACGGATCAAGTTGCCCTGTGCCAACCAACCAACGTCATCAACTCACTTGTCTCACGCGGCGCACAAGCATGGGGAACGTAAACGGAAAATGGGACCGACTTCAATTTCAACTATCTACATAAAAACTAACGTTGTCTATGAAAACCAGAGACACCGTTCGCTATTTTACCACATATTGTATGTATTTAGTCACATTCTTGTCTGTCTGTCTTTCGTTCCCGGTGGAATCTTACAACTCAAATTTCGAGCTTTTTCCGGTTAGCTATCCGGCGGAAACTTTCAGGGTAGCTCACAACTATGACAATGCGTTCTAAATCCGTAAATACGTGGTTTTTGGATTATTTTTTTAATATTATTATCATAATAAAATTACTCTCCTGCAAATCGGAAAAAAATCGACAAAGTTTTTGTTACATAGGTTCCATAATATTTTGCTTCATAAACTAGATAGTTGTAACTTTTCGTCTTATATGGAATAACATAATGGCATAAGGCATAATTCTGTCGTATCCTACGTCTGTTAATTCTATGAAGTCCTCATTGTGTCGACACAACAGCGACACGACACTTGTTTTGCCGACGTGTTACCGTGTCCAAGCGGCGCGGCGGCGGGGGCGGCGGCGGCGCGGCGGCGGCGGCGGCGCGGCGGCGGCGGCGGCGGCGGCGCGGCGGCGGCGGCGGCGCGGCGGCGGCGGCGGCGCGGCGGCGGCGGCGGCGCGGCGGCGGCGGCGGCGGCGGCGCGGCGGCGGCGGCGGCGCGGCGGCGGCGGCGGCGGCGGCGCGGCGGCGGCGGCGGCGGCGCGGCGGCGGCGGCGGCGCGGCGGCGGCGGCGGCGGCGGCGCGGCGGCGGCGGCGGCGGCGCGGCGGCGGCGGCGGCGGCGCGGCGGCGGCGGCGGCGCGGCGGCGGCGGCAGCGCGGCGTAGGAACTAGTGTAGAGGTGGAGTATAATATACAAGGGCGTACCTTGTGCGCGAAGGTGCGGCTGCACTCGTGGCAGGTGTGCGTCTTCTCCTTGGGCGGCTTCGGCACGTACTCCGGGTTGTGGTACAGGTTCTGGTGTCGCCGGAGCAGCTGCTTCTGCCTGCGCCCGGGGATCACAACTTCTTATTTATTTATAACTATTTTACCATTTCTCTCATCAACGACCTTATAAACATTAAAAGCTGCGGGGACCGTTTGAATGTTTTCTTAATGACTGTCTTTCAAAGACGGTCATGGAGTCAGTTGTGGACGCCTACAGAGGCTTTCAAGTGTCTCATTCGAACTATTTTACTGGCGCTTCTTAATTTGTATGGACTGAATCGCACATTGTTATGATATAAAAGGTGCGGTAAGATATAGTTTGTTTTACACAATAATTTACGAAATGATGTCCCAAACAAACAGCCATGCACACTTATGTCATAAGACGATTTCAAAAATTTAAACTTGGAACACAATTGAACAATTTGACATCAGCTATTTGATACGCATAAATGTGCGCGTTTCTTAGTAATGAAATATCTCAATAGTATTATAGTTAAGTGAGAGTAATTGTGTGTAATGTGCGTCGAGCTCGAAGCTGCGGGTCACCTGAAGGACTGGTCGCAGTCGTCGCACGCGAAGGGCTTCTCGTCGGTGTGCTTGAGGAGATGCGACTTGAGGTGGCGCAGCGTCGTGGACGCGTACGGGCACAGGTCGCACTTGTAGCACTTCTCGCCCTCGTGCGTCTGCGGGCAGGACAGTGGGGAACTCTTCATCAACTCATCATGACGCACCAACGTACAGAACGAGAACTTATATTACTTAATTGTTTCTTCTGTTCTTTACGAAGTATTTATTTTTTTATTTCTAACTTTACTGTACCCAGAAAATAGCTTAATGCCATAGCCCCATTTGCCCTTCCCCTTTCGCAGGACAGTTCTAAGATGTAATTCCCCTGAAGTCAGATTGAGCCAATCATAAAATAACTTAAGTGGCTTTATTAAGTTCATGTCTCTATATGATTTTCGTCTGCAATTTTTGGATACAATATCGAACGGAATTTGTACTTAATATATTATCTATTTAAAAGTATGTTAAGTTACAATTTGGATTAGTGGTGTTTGTCTAAAATTGATTGTGCAATTAGTTTGAACCATATCTTGATAATGTTAATTTGGCGTAAGCAATATTGTAACAATCGTTGGTAAACATTTTGTAAAAAAAATAAATAAATCATTATAACACTGTTTGAAGCGTAATTTGACTTAAAGTTTGTGTAAAGAACGCAGTACAATGGCGCGCAACAATCGTGTCGGCGTGCGCCGTTACCTTGTTGTGCATCTTGCAGGAGTAGCGGTCGGGGAAGGACTTGCCGCAGCGCTTGCACTTGAGCGGCTGGCCCGACGTGTGCAGCTTCTGCACGTGGATGCGCAGGTCCGTCTTGCGCCCGCACTTGGCCGGGCACAGCTCGCACGCGTACACCGGCTTCTCCGACACTGCCACACCATACCAAACAAACAGACACACACGTTACACCTTCAAATACATAGCAGTACATCGTCTAGCTCATCGCCTTCCTACTTAATACATTATAAATACGAAAGTCTATGTGAACAACTGTCATTTTTTCATTATCGATGGGAACGATGATTTCTAATTCTAGCGAAGATGATTATGATTTCTGATTCTAGGTTCATTAAAATATTTGAACTTATATTGCGAGATAACCTGAATCGAAAACGGTTAATATACTAACTTTGCCGACAGACGAGAGATGGTCGCTTTGTTTGTTCGTCTCAAACTCAACCGACTGCCAACTGTCATGTTCAGCTCAATTGACATCGAGATGGCAACTGTACTTTGCATGCTATTCATTTTATTTTTACTATTATTATCGATTATTAGGTTGCTTATGAATAGTCATAAGCAACCTAATAATCGAATGACGAACCTAATGATCGGTGAGAATGGTCATAGGACCACTCAAAACATTTACATCGTGGACTATAAACTACAGGTACAAAGGCAAACTTAACCCTAAAGAGTTTTCTTCCAGCCTACCCTTGAGGAAAGAGAACTGTCACTTGAGCAAATAGGTTTCAGTGTATGGTCTTTAAAAATATCTATCTTTTAAAATGACTAAAAATATAACACAAAACAATGAGGTACATACAGATTATGATTAACATAAAAAAATTACAAACTAGAAATGCGAGATGTCCCATAGTCACAGTAGGTATCAGTAACAAAAAAATATGAGTAATATATAAATAGTATATAGATATAGTAGCAGTTAGTGACCAGACCAGACCAGTCCCCACAAGCAGTACCCGTTCACGAGTATGACTTGTGGACCAGCCATCACCCCCCTCAACTATATGTATACATATTAAAAAGTCAAAAGATATTTATTGGCACAAAAAAATCACTTATAAAAGCATATACAGTTCCCCATAAACAAACCCTTAAGTCTCTGCAACCTGAATCTAGGTACATACAATTTATACATTTACAATTATGGAACAGTTATAATTATGGAAGTCACTGTTTTTATTAAAGTTGCTAATGTTTTGTGAGCATGCATTAAATTGGTAACAATACCACACTAGAATTACAATAGCCCAGGACTAATCCTTTACAGAGTTGATTGCCTTGCTCGCCATAAACTGTTGATAAGTTGTTGGCGGCACAGACGACCACTCTCCAAGTCATCTTCAGCTGATCCGACATGGCCTGTTTCTAACATCTGGAGTATGCGTGCTTCCGCCTGTTGCCAATTCGTAGACACTGCCGGAACTGGTAACCCTGCCTGGTTACAAATATTGTGCAATACACAACAAGATATTACTATTTTAGACACCATTTCTGGGTCATAGTGCAGAACTCGATGAACCAGAAGGCATCTAAACCTGCCCTTTAATAAGCCAATTGTTCTTTCAACTGTATTCCTTGCGGTGCTGTGCAAATCATTGTAGTATTGTTCTGGAGAACCTGGCTCAGGTTTGCTGCAAGGAGTCATTATATATGGTCTTTGAGCATAACCAGAATCACCTGAAAATATTCAAAAATTATGATTAAATCAACTATTTAAACGTAATCACAGACAACTTTAAAAAAATCTGCTTACCCAGTAAATAAGCTGTCTCCCCTGAACTATGCAGTTGTTCAAGATGCCTTTGTATGATAGAGCTTTTTAAAATGAAATTGTCATGTGTGGCTCCTCCAAAAGTGGCGTCAACATGTATGATATTCAAATGAATATCATTAATCTGAAATAAAATGTTAAATACAAATAATTAAAATTGTTGTAGAATGTAGAATTTAGTAATTAGGATATCAATTATTAGTAACGAGAAAACTTACTATTAGAATGTTTCTGGCATGGTAACCTTTTCTACAATAATATCTCTCTTCATGTTCTCTTGGGCGCACCATCGATACAAAAGTTCCATCTACACATCCTATTACTCCAGGAATTTTGTATTTATTAAAAAACCTGCAAAAATATTGTTAATGTATGTTCCTATACTTAAGTATAAAATAAAAAAATACTTTATTATTTACATTAAAGAAACAAAAATTAAATAAGAATCAGATAAGGGCATAAATACGTTTAGAATATGGTTGTATTTACTTCTCTTTTAAAATCTGTCTTTCTCCAGCATTTTGTGGAAATTTCATATATTTCCTGACAATGCTGGGATGGCTCAGAGCATTTGCAACCAAGTGTATAGCTCGAGAGACTGATGCCTGGGAAATATATGTGTTGACATTTCTACCAAGTATTCTTTGATAGCTTCCATTTGCAAAAAATGATAATGCACATAAAATCTAAAATTAAAACAAAATGTTTGCATTAAGTTACAAAAACCTTAACAATATATATATATAAAAATACCAAAATGGGTAGTTATTTGTACAATTTCATTTAACAATAATTCTAAGGGTACAAACCATAGTTCGATATGTTATTCCTCCTTTCCGTATTTTTCTTGGGAATAGCGGAACGAGGTCATTCTCTAACATTTCTATTAATTCTTCAGACAATCTAAATATTTTAATGTAATCGTGATGTCTCGAAGTAACATTAAGGCTGCGTATTACCCGAGATTCTCTCCTTTTCTCTAAATTGTCTTGTCTTCTATGTTCTTCCAATAAAAATATCATACAACACAAACGAGCAGCCATCTAAAAATTCAATATAGTTGATTAAAAACAAAGATATTTTTGAAATGATAGTACTTACCTACAATCAATTTCCGTGGAGTTATAGTAAATTCTGTTTCGTTCACGTTCATATAATTGAAATTGTTGTCTAAACAAACTTTTAACGCTTGAGGGAGTGATCTTTGTTAATGTTTTCGTCACTTCACATCCAAAAAATATGCATTTGACCACCAAAACTACTACCAAAACTACTAGCTTTCCACTTTGACAGATAAAATCGAAGGCGAGAGCGATGTTTTGGCGATGTTTCATCGACGAACGTGCTTAGCGAATACCGTTACAGAACAAATGCTATACCATAGATTAGTTCGTTCTCACGCCGTCGACATCGTTGGGGCGCTAGTTGCAAATGATTAGATTAACGAATACCAAATAAACACTTCGCCTTTGTTGCAAAGTTGAAATCAAGGTTGCAAGGATGTTGGAGCTTAGAGAATAGCACCACAGAAGGTATTGATGGAGTAATTATGGGATAAATATGCGTGTGAACAATTCTTTCCATTAATTTACTAAAAACATTTAGTATTGAGATTGGGCGGTAATTTTCTATTGACGTCTTGAGCCCTTTCTTGTATATTGGTATCACATGAGCCTTTTTCCATATGTTTGGAAAATAGCCTTCTTTAAAACATCTATTAAAAAGTAAAGTGATGGGGTACACTAGGGATGTAATACATTTAACGAAGAATGTCGGGGGCAAATTATCATTGCCTGCTCCTTTAGTGAGGTCAAGGTTATCAATGACCTTTTGAACTGTACTCGCACTTACTCTAATTTCAGAAATCAAATTTGTGTTAGTAAGCAAATGCTTAGAATGTAAACAATGTAATGAACTACTATTATTTGAAGAGGGACCAAAGTTTCGTTTAAAGAAGTCATTGAACGCAGAACATATATCCGACGGACTGCTGAGTGTCACCATACGTCATCTGTTGCGGATAGTCTGTCGCATTCTTTCGCTTCGATTTTACGTAGGACCAAAAAGCTTTTGGGTGAGATTTTATTTTCTCTTGTGAAAATGTAATAAATGATGAATGACATTCGTCCTGCAGAATTTTTTGTCGTTTTCTGAGCTTCGAAAAAGCTTGGTAGTCATTTGGGTTTCCATACTTCTTCCAGTCGGCATGTAATTTTGTCTTTTCTTTAATGAGATTAATAAGTGATTTGCTGTACCAGATTGGATACGAATATGTACCACCGCTACGAACCCTTGGTACAAATTCATTAACCACGCTATTTATCTATATAATAAAAGAGCAGGGTTTTTTTCTACAATCATCGCACAGCCGAAACCGCTTAACATAGAAACCTGAAATTTGGACTATGTATTCTACAAGTAGTGGAGGCGTCATTTAAGAACGGATTTTTCGAAATTTGACCTTTAAGTGGGTCAAATGGGGTCATATAAGATGTATGGGGAAAAAATTTTCTTTTGTCGCACGGTCACGAAACTTTGGTAGTATATTATGCAAAAGAAATAAAAGAACAAGTGTATCACAGTTTTTTGAAAATCAACCTTTAAGGGGGGTTTAGTGTGGTTTTTTAGATTGGAATGCGGAAACTATAATATATGCTACAGTGATTGTTTCTTGACCAGTAGTTATCAAATTTTGTGTGAGCATTAAGCATGTAAATACTAAGAACTTGTTTTCGGCATTTTGCGAAATTCAACCCCTAAGTTCATTTATTGGGGTCGCAAAATTTCCATGGTGTAGGTTTATTTAGTAAAGTTATGAAACTTAGTAAATTGACTTAACATAAGAATATAAAAATATAATTTCAGTAACTTTTCAAAAATCAACCCCTAAGGTAATTAAATAGGGCTGCAAAGTTTGTATGGAGTAGGATTTTTTATTAATGCGACACTGTAGCTACAGTAAAGAAACAGGGTAAATAATATAATTTTGATCAATCTTTAACATAAGTTTTCAGCATTTTTCAAAAATCAATCCTTTACTGGGTTAAACGAGGTGGTAAAGTTTACATAAAAAAACTTTGTTTATAGCGATGAAACTTGGTACATACCTAACAAAACATTATTAAAATGTGATTTACCATTTTTGAAAATCATCCCTTAAAAGGGTTAAACAGGGTGGAAAGTAAAGATTATTATTTTTAAGCTACAACGATGAAATGTGGTGTACGTGGTAAGTTAATGAAATTATAGATGTGCATTTCACCATGTTTTGAAAATCATCCCCTAACAAGCTTAAGCGGGGAGGTAAAATTTGTATCGAAAATCTTTGTTTATGAAGTTTCGTGGCTATGATAAAACTTGGTAAAAGAAGATAATTAAAACGTGATTTATAATTTTTGAAAATCATCCCTTAACAGGGTGGAAAGTTAAGATTATTATTTTTAAGCTACAGCGATGAAATGTGGTATATGTGCTTAACCAATGAAATTATAGATATGTATTTTACATTTTTTTAAATCATCCCCCAACAAGCGGGGTGGTAAAGTTTGTATAGAAAATCTTTTATATTTATGAAGTTTGTGGTTATGATGAAACTTGGTACATAAACTAAGAAAAAGGAGATAATTAAAACGTGATTCTGTGTCATGGGAGGAAACTGAATAATTTTGTGTCACAGATCCTGGAATGCTAATATTTATGACATGGTTGATAGGTTCTATATCTTGCGTGTAGAAATTTGTCCTGATACGCAGATTGCTCAAACCTTCATTGTGAGAATGGACAGTAAAATTATCAGTTTTTATTAGACATCCGCCTTCAATATGTATTATTCCTGCTTTTTCTATACGACCTGCAATCGCTTGATGTTCACATAACACACGAATGTGACACGTCCCGCAGCAGAAATAAAAATATTCGTTTATTCTGCTTGTCTCAGTCCATTCACTCAAACATGAAGTTATGCTGATTGCGCATTTCCCTGTATTTTGTTCGATCTGACACAAGTTTTCATCCTGTTTTAGATGATAAATCGGTCTAGGTATATAACACATATGTAGATTTGTTCCGTCGTCTTCGCATGAATCAATGTCACGTGTGGACATTATTATATATGATTCCTTTCTCAGGTTTATCGCTACGTACTTTGCAATCGGTATAACTCGGGCCATGCTGGAGTTACCAATTGCTTGAGGGACCGATAAGATTTTCATAATTTCATACGAGTCTCGAGTTAAAAGTGGTAATCGCAATTCAAATATTAAAAACTCCTTGCACATTCTTGCTTTGACTTTCAATAAACGATAAATCCTAATCATTATTCATATAAGAGATGAGATAAATGTTTGTTATATAATACCCGACACCGTTGATAAGGCCTCTGCGCCGGCGCTTGTCCCGTCGCGTGGTGGAATGCTGACTTAGCAACAGGTGGTTATTGTATTTCAGTTCTGAGTACTCGTGCCGCAGTTGTAATGTTATTATGTTACAATGGGAATTGTCTTTTATTTTTAACCGACTTCAAAAGGAGGAGGTTCTCTATTCGGTTGTATTTTTTTTTTATTTATTTTTTATTTTTTATGTTTGTTACCTCAGAACTTAGTCATTTATGGACCGATTTGGAAAATTCTTTTTTTATATGAAAGGATATACTTCCAGATTGGTCCCATTTTTAACCGACTTCAAATTAAAAAAGGAGGAGTATATTTTTTCCTTGTTTTTGTTTGTTACCTCAGAACTTCGTCATGTATTACCCGATTTGGAAAAAATCTTTGTTTATTTGAAAGGACATACTTCCAAATTGGTCCCATCATTAACCGACTACAAAAAGGAGGAGTATATTTTTTGTGTTTGTTAACTTAGAACTTCGTCAAGCTGATTTGGAAAATTCTTATTTTATTTGTAAGGATATACTTCTAGATTGGTCCCATTATTAACTGACTTCGAATTAAAATAGGAGGAGTATAAATATTTTATTTTGGTACCTCAGAACTTTGTCATTTATGAACCGATTTGGAAAATTCTATTTTTATTTGAATGAATGTACTTTCAGAATCGTCGCATTGTGGTCCGACTAATTAATAAAAGGAGTTTTTTTTCTTATTATGTTTGTTATCACAGAACTTCGTCATTTATAAACCAATTTAGAATATTATTTTTAAAGTTTAAAAAAGGAGCAGGTGCGTCATCTCGTTTTTCGCTCTGTCGTCGTGTGGTCGAATTAATAATTTACCGAGATCGATCACAGCTCTTTCGAGGGTGGTCCCCTGTAGTTTATGGACTGTGACCGCCCAGCTTAATATTAGAGTAAGCATACGTCGCTCTACATCTCCGTAACCCCTCGCCGCCTGAAATGTAGTGCTTGATGGAGGTATGGGTATGCAACCGTCACTATTTTTAACCGACTTCAAAAAGGAGGAGGTTTACAATTCGACGGTATGTTTTTTTTGTGTGTGTTTGTTAAGCGATTACTCCGCCAATTATGCATTGATTTCAATGATTCTTTTTTTGATTGGTAGGTAATACTTCAAAGGTGGTCCCATATAAATTTTATCGAAATTCATTCAGTACTTTTTGAAAAAAATAGCAAAAACAAAAAAATATAAGTTTAATCTTCAAGTCGGTTCTTGTTTTTTTCGTAACCAACTTTCTAAAGGTGGAAGTTTGTATTCGACTGCTTTACATGCTTCACCTAGGGTTGACTTCCGGTGAGGGAACTCCTCAACGGTGAATAGTACAGACACAACATTTCGTAAATGGATTTAACCATAATAGCCTGTTCTAAATTCCATCATGACATGGCAGATACACCCAGGATTGACTTCCGGCGAGGGAACTCCTCAACACACTGACAACACACTGACAACTGAATAGGACAGACATGAAATTTTTTTGTACATGCATTTAATTGTGATAGCCCGTTTTAAACTTCGTCATGATGTGGCTTCTAGATCATAAAAGCTTGTCTTTAAAAACTTTTTGAATTAATTTAATTAAAACTTGTTTTTCACTAAAAAGGTTAAAATAAATTATTTTTCAAAAAAAACTAAACCGACTTCAAAACCACAAATGGCACTCAAAAGTAAAAAATAAATTAATATAATTATCATAAGCGCTACCCACTCATATATTTGAAGTCGGTGCCAGCCAAGTCTAAAACACAGGCAGATGCTCGTCAACTTTCTGGAAAAAGAGGGGCTGTTCCTAATGAATTCATTCTTCAAAAAACAGCTCCAGAGAAAGTGGACGTGGCAAAGCCCAGATGGCGTCACTAAAAATGAGATCGACTTTATCATGACGGATAGAAGGCACATATTCAGGGATGTCTCAGTGATCAATAGGTTCAACACCGGTAGTGATCACCGACTGGTCCGAGGCACCCTGAATATCGACTTCAAGCTTGAGAGAATCCGCATGATAAAGTCCACGCTCCGACCAAATCTGCTCCAAATCATGGCTGGGTCCAACATTTTCCAGGAAAATTTGGAAAGAAAATTCGCTGCTGTGGAAACCACGGATGACGTGAACGGGGGGCTGGATAAGGTAGTCAAAGTCCTAAAGGAAGAGGGTATGAAGTTCTGTACCATGCAGAGAACGGGCGGGAAATGTAAGCTCTCAGACGAGACTCTCCGGCTTATGACACAGAGAAGGGAAGACACCCAAGCCTCTTTATCGGAACGGGTGACTCTTAACAAAAAGATCAAAAAGCTGACACGAAGAGACCTTCGATGCTCCAATACACGCCAAATTCAAAAGGCAATCGAGCAGAACCGAGGGTCCAAGGTTTTTGTCCAGCAACTTGGTAGGAGTCACCTGACCAAACTTAAAACATCTGACGGCAAAACCGTTGTGTCAAAACCGGAGATTCTTGCCGAGATCGAAGATTTTTATGGCCATTTGTACGCTCCTCATGCTCCTCGACCTGTCTCCACAAATGAGGACTCAAGAGCTACTTTAACCCGCCACTACACTGATGAGCTGCCAGATGTAAGCCTGGAAGAGATGGAGATGGTCCTGAGACAACTGAAGAATGGAAAAGCCCCCGGTGAAGACGGTATTACGTCCGAGCTTTTAAAGGCGGGAGGTACTCCTGTCTTGAAAGAGCTAAGGACGCTTTTTAATACCGTCATCAACTGTGGGAGAACTCCAGACGCTTGGAACAGGAGTGTGGTGGTACTATTCTTCAAGAAAGGGGATAAAACCTTGCTCAAGAATTATAGACCCATCTCACTGCTGAGCCACGTCTACAAGTTGTTCTCGAGGGTCGTCACAAACCGTCTTGCGCGAAGACTTGACGAATTTCAGCCGCCTGAACAGGCCGGGTTTCGGGGAGGGTATGGCACTGTAGACCACATACACACAGTGCGCCAGATTATACAGAAGTCAGAAGAGTATAATCAGCCACTGTGTCTAGCTTTTGTGGACTACGAGAAGGCCTTTGACTCTATCGAGACCTGGTCTGTTCTGGATTCTCTGCACCGATGCCAAGTGGACTGTCGGTACATCCAAGTGCTGAGATGTCTATATGAGGCTGCCACGATGTCCGTCCAAGTACAAGACCGGTGTACTGAACATATCCGACTGCTCAGGGGAGTAAGACAGGGGGATGTAATATCCCCGAAACTGTTTACAAACGCAATCGAGGATATGTTCAAGACACTGGATTGGAAAGGCATGGGCATCAACATTAACGGCGAGTACATCTCACACTTGAGATTCGCAGACGACATCGTCCTTATGGCGGAGTCGCCGCAAGAGCTGCAACAAATGCTGATCAGCCTAGCTGACGCCTCAGGACGCATTGGTCTCCGCATGAACAATGATAAGACGAAAGTCATGTTTAACACACATATCACACCGGAACCAATAGTCGTCTACGGCATGCCTCTCGAAGTTGTGCAGGAATATGTCTACCTTGGACTAATTCTAATGCTCGGTAGACACAACTTTGAGAAGGAAGCCGACAGGAGGATACAGCTGGGCTGGGCAGCATTTGGAAAACTTCGTCAAGTCTTCTCGTCGCCCATCCCACAATGCCTGAAGACAAAAGTCTTTAATCAGTGCGTCCTACCCGTAATGACATACGGCGCTGAAACGTGGACACTGACTGTGAGACTGGTTCATAAGTTTAAAGTCGCTCAGCGAGCTATGGAGCGAGCTATGCTCGGGGTTTCTCTGAAGGATCGAATCCGCAACGAGGTGATCCGACAGAGAACCAAAGTAACCGACATAGCTCTCCGAATAAGTAAGCTGAAGTGGCAATGGGCCGGTCACATATGTCGAAGAACCGATAACCGATGGAGTAAACGAGTTCTAGAGTGGAGACCACGTTTAGGCAAACGTAGTGTAGGACGCCCTCCGGCCAGATGGAGCGACGACCTGCGTAAAGTGGCTGGCAGTAATTACATGCGAAGAGCCGAGGATCGGGCTCAGTGGCGTGCATTGGGAGAGGCCTATGTCCAGCAGTGGACTCGTATAGGCTGATGATGATGATGATGATGAAGACCGCGATGGATTGCTGAGAGTAGGTGGAAGATTAAGCAAGGCAAACATCAATCCAGACATGATGCATCCGATTATACTACCTCATAGCGGTCGTTTAACCGAGTTAGTTATAGATCATGCTCATAAACTGACTTTGCATGGTGGAGCTAGAGTAACTTTGGCTGCCATTCGCCAAAAGTACTGGATCATCGGAGGTAATAGAGCTGTTAAAAAGCGATTACATAACTGCGTTACATGTCGCAAACAAAATCCAAACAAAATGACGCAATTGATGGGAGACCTGCCTTCACAAAGATGCAATAAAGGGAAACCCTTTTTCATAGAGGTGTAGATTTTACTGGGCATGTAATGATAAAGGCCAACAAGGGTCGTGGTATCAAGACCACAAAAGGGTACATAGCTGTTTTTGTATGTATGGTGACAAAATTAGTACATCTGGAGCTAGTGTCTGATCTCACATCGTCTGCCTTCCTTTCCGCTTTACGCAGAATGGCTGCAAGAAAAGGGGCACCACGACATCTATATAGTGATAATGGAACCAATTTTGTCGCTACAAGTAGAATTTTGAGACAGGAATATGAAAACGTATTACAGACATTTGATCAAGATTTCATTACCGAAATAACTAACATGGAGATTGAGTGGCACTTTAACGCGCCCTCTTGGCCCTCTGGAGGTGGACTCTGGGAGTCATGTGTGAAAAGTTTGAAGATCCACACGCGGAGAGTAATTGGAGATCAGCGTCTAACTTTCGAGGAGTATTCCACGGTCCTAGCGCAAGTAGAAGCGATTTTGAATTCAAGACCATTGTGTCCGTTAACTGAAGATACTAACGACTTAGATTTCCTTACACCATCCAGCTTTATCAATATAAATCAGGACTTCAACATTTTGGAAACTGAGACAGACATGCGTACAAGATGGCATCTTACTCAAAAGATAGTGCAGGACATTTGGAAACGCTGGCGCTCGGAATATCTCAGTCAGCTTACAGCAAGAAGCAAGTGGAGAAATCAGCAACCTAACATAAAGATCAACGATGTAGTAACAATCAATGATGCGAACCTTCCTCCAGGCAAGTGGGCAGTAGGCCGCGTCGTCGAGCTGCATAGTGGGTCTGATGGCTGCGTCAGGGTAGTCACATTAAAAACAAAGAATGGACTAATAAAGCGTCCTATAGTAAAACTGTCAGTGCTACCTGTACACAACCAACAAGACGACCAATCGACTAGCAAAATATCACATGACAAAACAAACAACCAGAAAACAAGATCAAGTTACATTTTCATGACCCTAACAACATTACTGCTATTTTTCATGAGCATTTTAAGCAAAGGCAGTTGTAATTACAGTGTGACTCAGATCAAGGACAGTCAAGGCTTATATTTTGATAAGATATCTGATATGCGATTAATCAGGGATGAATGGAAAATAGTTTCTTATTACGACATGGATCCATACTGGCAAGGAACTGCAGCATGCAACAATTATCTAAATTATCTGGATAAACTTTGTAGCATAAATTATTTTTCAAAAAAAACTAAACCGACTTCAAAACCACAAATGGCACTCAAAAGTAAAAAATAAATTAATATAATTATCATAAGCGCTACCCACTCATATATTTGAAGTCGGTGCCAGCCAAGTCTAAAAGGTAGTAGATAAATACTACCTACAAGTAGTACTTACTATATACATAGTAGCATTATACATAATAGCATAGTAACAATATACATAATAGCATAGTACAAATGCTGCCCAGCCCAGCTGTATCCTCCTGTCGGCTTCCTTCTCAAAGTTGTGTCTACCGAGCATTAGAATTAGTCCAAGGTAGACATATTCCTGCACAACTTCGAGAGGCATGCCGTAGACGACTATTGGTTCCGGTGTGATATGTGTGTTAAACATGACTTTCGTCTTATCATTGTTCATGCGGAGACCAATGCGTCCTGAGGCGTCAGCTAGGCTGATCAGCATTTGTTGCAGCTCTTGCGGCGACTCCGCCATAAGGACGATGTCGTCTGCGAATCTCAAGTGTGAGATGTACTCGCCGTTAATGTTGATGCCCATGCCTTTCCAATCCAGTGTCTTGAACATATCCTCGATTGCGTTTGTAAACAGTTTCGGGGATATTACATCCCCCTGTCTTACTCCCCTGAGCAGTCGGATATGTTCAGTACACCGGTCTTGTACTTGGACGGACATCGTGGCAGCCTCATATAGACATCTCAGCACTTGGATGTACCGACAGTCCACTTGGCATCGGTGCAGAGAATCCAGAACAGACCAGGTCTCGATAGAGTCAAAGGCCTTCTCGTAGTCCACAAAAGCTAGACACAGTGGCTGATTATACTCTTCTGACTTCTGTATAATCTGGCGCACTGTGTGTATGTGGTCTACAGTGCCATACCCTCCCCGAAACCCGGCCTGTTCAGGCGGCTGAAATTCGTCAAGTCTTCGCGCAAGACGGTTTGTGACGACCCTCGAGAACAACTTGTAGACGTGGCTCAGCAGTGAGATGGGTCTATAATTCTTGAGCAAGGTTTTATCCCCTTTCTTGAAGAATAGTACCACCACACTCCTGTTCCAAGCGTCTGGAGTTCTCCCACAGTTGATGACGGTATTAAAAAGCGTCCTTAGCTCTTTCAAGACAGGAGTACCTCCCGCCTTTAAAAGCTCGGACGTAATACCGTCTTCACCGGGGGCTTTTCCATTCTTCAGTTGTCTCAGGACCATCTCCATCTCTTCCAGGCTTACATCTGGCAGCTCATCAGTGTAGTGGCGGGTTAAAGTAGCTCTTGAGTCCTCATTTGTGGAGACAGGTCGAGGAGCATGAGGAGCGTACAAATGGCCATAAAAATCTTCGATCTCGGCAAGAATCTCCGGTTTTGACACAACGGTTTTGCCGTCAGATGTTTTAAGTTTGGTCAGGTGACTCCTACCAAGTTGCTGGACAAAAACCTTGGACCCTCGGTTCTGCTCGATTGCCTTTTGAATTTGGCGTGTATTGGAGCATCGAAGGTCTCTTCGTGTCAGCTTTTTGATCTTTTTGTTAAGAGTCACCCGTTCCGATAAAGAGGCTTGGGTGTCTTCCCTTCTCTGTGTCATAAGCCGGAGAGTCTCGTCTGAGAGCTTACATTTCCCGCCCGTTCTCTGCATGGTACAGAACTTCATACCCTCTTCCTTTAGGACTTTGACTACCTTATCCAGCCCCCCGTTCACGTCATCCGTGGTTTCCACGGCAGCGAATTTTCTTTCCAAATTTTCCTGGAAAATGTTGGACCCAGCCATGATTTGGAGCAGATTTGGTCGGAGCGTGGACTTTATCATGCGGATTCTCTCAAGCTTGAAGTCGATATTCAGGGTGCCTCGGACCAGTCGGTGATCACTACCGGTGTTGAACCTATTGATCACTGAGACATCCCTGAATATGTGCCTTCTATCCGTCATGATAAAGTCGATCTCATTTTTAGTGACGCCATCTGGGCTTTGCCACGTCCACTTTCTCTGGAGCTGTTTTTTGAAGAATGAATTCATTAGGAACAGCCCCTCTTTTTCCAGAAAGTTGACGAGCATTTGCCCTCTGGCATTTCTGCTGCCAAATCCATGGGGTCCAATTTTCGATTCGCTGCCGGCTTGGTTTCCCACTTTGGCGTTGAAGTCCCCCATAACAACGTTGAAGTGGGCCCTCCTGGTGGTGTGTAGGGCCTTCGATATGTCTTCGTACATATCTTCGATTTCGTCGTCTGAGTGTGTCGAGGTTGGTGCGTAAACCTGTACCACCTTGAGAGTATATCTCTCGGTGAGCTTGATGATAAGGTACGCTACCCTGGTCGACACACTGCAGATTTCCTCAACGTTGTTAGCGAGGACTCTGTGAACGAGGAACCCGATTCCGCCTTGGGATGGATGGTCTCCCTCTCTGAAGTACATAAGATGGCCTGACTTTAGGGTTATAGTGTCCTCTCCCCCTCTTCGGACTTCACACAACCCCAAAATATGCCATTTTATGTTCTCCAGTTCTACTTCCAGTTGCGCCATATGCTCGTCCAGCCGTAGAGTGCGTCCATTAAACGTAGCCAGGGTCAGTCGTTTTTGGTGGCCTTCCGTAGCCCGGTAATTCTTAGCACCCCCTGCCCCGCCGTTACCATGACCGCCACCTTGGTCAGGAATAGCAGGGCGGCCGGGAACTAGGGGCCATTTGTGTGTTGTGCCTATCATTGTGGAGGTTATGCCCATAATCGCCACGCTGGGCAGGCGGGTTGGCGATCGCAGAGCATAGCTTGTCGCACCGGTGACGCTGCTGCCCGTCATCGGTCGGTGATATTTAGCTACGCTGGTTTATTGAAATGGTTATACCGCCATTTATCGGTCGTCAGAGCTTCGTCCGTTGTTCAGCAGGATGTACCGCGTGCAGGTGAAGTTGACTTGGGGCACTGTGGTGGTGATTGTGCCCCCTTACGCCCCTTGTGCCCCCTTACGCCCCCGCGGTCTTGGAACGGATTAAATTGCAGTAGTTTGCAACTGGAGCCTAAAGGCTTGTTACTCTGTAATTTATCAATTTCTACTGTAAACTCCGTCTGTTGCACATACTTTATTATTGTACACTTGGCTGTATTTATTTCTTGTAAAGTTATGTACGTACCATGCCCTCTTTGTTTTTGCTTGCTTTGCTTGATAAATCTCAAAATCCATGCTAAAACTCTTGTTAGTTTCTGAAAAGAACTATGTCTTGTTAATAGTTCTTCAATTACGCTGTCCTTGCTGTTTTGCATTTGTGTGTAATTAACATGCTTTAGTACTTGTTTTGCCTTTTTTGCTTCCTCGTCAGTAGTGAATGTTTCTAAATGATTGGCTTGTTTTGAGTCATAGTTTTCCAGCCACGATGGTCCATTCCACCATAGTGAATGATTTTTTAATTGTTCAACGCTCATTCCGCGGCTGGCGCAGTCAGCTGAATTGTCTGAAGATTTTAAGTGATTCCAGTTATTTGGATGCATTATTTCACATATTTATCTCACGCTATTTGCAACGAAGGGTTTCCACCTTGACGGGTCGCCTTTAAGCCATGCTAGAACTACCATCGAGTCTACCCAGCCATATGTTTGGAATGAATAGTTATTGAGGCATTCCTGAACCTTGGACATCAGCTTTGCCAGGAGCAAAGCACCGCTGAGCTCTAACTTCGGCAAGGATATAACTTTGCTGGCTGGAACTAGTCTTGATTTTCCTGCTACTAGCGAAATTTTGACGTCACCATTTTTCGATTTGATCTTACAAAAGATTACACATGCGTAAGCTTTTAAGCTGCTGTCACTAAATCCATGCAGCTCCACTTGATCACATTCGTCTGAGGTACCCAGCCAACGAGGTAACTCTAATTGTTTTAGTTTTGACATGTCTTCTCTGATGTTCACCCATTCCTTGGCAAGATCTTCTGGTAGCTGATCATCCCAACCGATATTTGACATCCACACCTTCTGGAATAACAGTTTCAATCTTGTCGATACTGGAGTCCACCACCCGAGGGGATCGAAGTGCTTTGATATATCCGAGAGCATAGATCGTTTCGTCACCGTCTTAGTAATAATTTCCATTTGTGATTGGAACGTAAATAAATCTTGTTTCGGATTCCATCGGAGCCCCAATGTTTTGGTTGACTCGGGTTGCTTGAAATCAAAATCATCTTCTTTGTTGTCTCCTGATTCTGTTTGTAAAAGCTCTGGTAAATTTGATCTCCATTTTCTAAGATTAAATCCGCCGGAACGTAATAGATTTATTAAGTCTTGTTGTAATTGTATTGCTGAATCTACGGAATTTGAGCCATGTAGCACGTCATCCATATAAAATGATTGTTCCAAAACTTGTGCAGCCTCTTTGTAATTCATTCTCTCATCCTCAGCCAGCGTCTTTAAGGTCATCATGGCCTGAAATGCCGCTGCTTTTGTCCCTTGAGTTACCGTACACAGTTGATACTCCTTGAGAGCTGAGTCAGCAGAATCTCGCCATATTATCTTTTGAAGACATTGATCGTCTTCATGTAACCAGATACAGCGGAACATCTTTTCTATGTCTGCTGTAAATGCATATTGATATTGTCTCCATCTGAGTAATAATGATTGGAGATCTTGTTGAAGATTTGGGCCTGCATAAGGTCATTTAAACTGCGTCCACTTGTTGTTCGTCTCGATCCATCAAAAACTACACGACATGAAGTTGTAGTCGAGTCATTACGTAATACACAATGATGCGGTAGGTAGTATTCGGTTTCATGTTCAGTTGTAGACAGTTTCATGTGTCCTAATGCTATGTATTCATTGATAAATGATTTGTATTGTTGTTCAATGGTTTTATTATGTTGATTTTTGCGCTCTATTTGACGAAATTGCGCAATAGCAGTATGTTTTGATGCACCTAGCTGCTCTTCAAAATTCTTCTTGAGCGGAATCCTGGGGCCCGATCACGTTAATTTGAAACAACTGCGAACGTCTATGGTTCAGTTGTAGTTTGGTTACGACTGTGGTTAAGTTTCGATTCACCTGTCTGAATTTTGGTATTGCGATAAAGTTCAAACGCCAACCAAAGTGGAATCGAAGCTGGAACGTTAACGCTTTATAGTTGTTAGTGATGTTACTTTTAAGTGACAGCTATTTCTGCTACAAAATGCTAAAACGAGGATCGATTTACCATTTTATATTTGTGCATCTCTAGTTTTGACAGCTGACAGCGTGACATTCGCCGACAGATAGACAAATGTACTCTGTGGTAAGACTGGTAAGTAGCACAGAATACTAAGTAGTTGAAAAAAAAAGCGCGGGAAACTTGGCGGGCGCGAACGCGAAAAATTTTCAAATTGTAAATTAGTGGTCAGAAGAGACTTATTTGTACATATTTTGTATTTATTTTGTATATAGTTTATTTAGTAGTGTATATAATCTATTGGTAAGTCAATTTTACCTATTTTCGGTATGGCTGAGGCTAAGCCCCCTGACCCGGGGGGCTCAGCACCTCCTGCAGCATGTTTCGTTACGATATCTAACGAGTCGGGCATGGAGACCGATGGCTCTGTGGCCTCTGTAACTATGTCTCGTTCTTTAAAGAGAATCCGTCCGAGTAAGATGTGCAAACACTGCAATAAACGTAGGCGTAAACGAACTTCTACTTCTGAACATAGAGAAACAGATTGCGCATGTGATCAAACCTTAAAAGAAAACGATAATACATCAGATTTGACCACCCCCAAACCAGATTTAACTCCCCCCAAACCAGACTTAACTCCCCCCAAACCAGATTTGACTCATCCTACAAATAATAATATGACAGTGGATACAACCAATACAAGCGAATCCCGCCCTCGTCCTCCACCTATTGGTAGGACAATGTATGAACCCACAGATGTAGCTCCCTTTATTGTACATGTTCAGAGAGAACAAACAAATCCAGATGATAACACTAGTCTACATCCCATTGCCTTTGGTAAGTTTTTACAGAGACAATGCTTCCACAATATTGTTAATGGCAGCCTTAAACGAATTGGAAGAAATAGAATTTCCCTTGCATTTACACACTTTAATGATGCTAATTCATTCATAAGTCATGGTAGCCTAAGTAAAGACAAACTGAAAGCGTTTATACCTACTTTCAATTTGACGCGCATGGGCCTCGTTCGAGGAGTCCCAGCTGAGTGGACCCCTGAAGAGGTTGAGCAAAACATTAATGTACCAATAGGTTGCGGTAAAATTTTGAAAATTAGGAGGTTGAATTATAAAACTATCGTAGCAGGAACTCCTACATGGAAGCCCTCACAGACGGTTGTTGTTACGTTTGATGGCCAGGTCCTACCAAAAAGAGTGTTTATGTGTTATAATGCCTTAGCTGTTGAACTATACACATATCCCACCATACAATGTTATAACTGCTGCCGTTTTGGACACACTAAAATACAATGTAGATCTAAACCACGATGTTATAAATGTGGCCAAGACCACACCGCAGATAGCTGTAAAATTGAAGAAGATCATTCTTCCTGCTGCCTATGTTCTGGCACTCACTTTGCAATTAGCAAGTGTTGCCCGGAACTTGAAAGACAGAGAAGAATCAAGCAATCCATGGCGGAATCTTGTGTATCATACTCTGAAGCCTGCAAATTTCACCCCCCAGTTTCAAAATCATATGCCGAAGTAACTTCTACTAAACTGAATCAACCAAACCCTACAATAGTCAAAATGACACCTGCATCTACACACACCCAATCATATAGAAAAACTATAACAATAAACCCACGCCCAGCACGCCAATCCCTTAAAGGATATGACCGTGTTGCTCATCAACAACTTGTAAAGGAGTACAATATGCCGGAACCCGCCAATGGCTGCGGTCTCCAAACAAATTCTGAACAAAATACTTTGACCGAAATTATAATGTTATTGATTAATACTCTTTCTCAGTCCAACATCTTGACACCGAACCACGCTGCCCCCTTGCTTGAATTGTTTAAAAATATCTTAAATATCCATAATGGATATACACCATCAAATGAACATAAACAATAATCACACTTTGGCGGTTCCACTGCACTACCCTCATGTGGTGGTGCAGTGGAACTGCCGAAGTGTGGTTAGTAAAAAATCTGATGTAATTTATCTCATCAATAAGTATGAACCATCTGTAATCGCTTTGGGAGAGACCTGGCTTCGACCAGACTCTTCCTTCAAAATAAGTGGTTACACCTGTCTTCGACAAGACAGAAGTGACGGGTATGGCGGAGTAGCCTTACTTGTCAAAAATAATTTATTTATTAAATCTATTCCTCTTCCACATCATAATGAATTTTCTATTGTTGCAGCTCTTATTATTGATATATGCTTTGTATCTATTTATATTCCTAACCCATCTTCTAGTATACTCCATGAGCTTAGTAATATTTTAAACAGGCTTCCAAAACCATTTATGATATTAGGGGATTTCAATTGTCAGCACAGGTCATGGGGGAGTTCTATATCTAGTTCCTACGGAGATGAATTAGTTGATTTATTAGACCAACATAACCTCTGTTTATTAAACACTGGTGCACCAACACGGCGTACTAAACCTAATGAAAATATCAGTGCTATAGATCTGTCATTCACTTCACCAATTTTAGCAACTTCACTTTCTTGGATCACCCTTCCATCTACTTTTGGCAGTGACCATTACCCAATACTAATTTCATTCCCTGGTCATAAAATTAAAAAAGTCCCACCTAAACCTAGGATGAAATACAGATTATCAAATGCTAATTGGCCTAAATTTAAAGATCATATTGAAAATAACCTTGAACATTTACCTAGTGTATCAGGTGATAAACAGCAATGTACTACAGCATTATGTAACATAATGATAGAAGCAGCTGATGCCTCCTTTCCTATTAAGAATGCCTCAACAGGAAAATTACCTTCTCCACCATGGTGGGACAGTCAATGCACAGCTGCTATCAAAAAAAGGAAACATGCAGAGGTAGAATACAATACAAACATGACTGACCAAAATTTCAAAAATTTATTAGATACAATAGCTGATACCAAAAAATTATTCAAAGAAAAGAAGTTTTTAAGCTGGAGACAATATTGTACTTCTATTTCTCCTAGGACACCTTCTACAATGATGTGGACCAACATTAAACGTTTCAGACTAGGTGTTTCAGATTCCACATTTAGTACAATCCCATCATCCATGTCTAGCGAGTTTTTGAATCATTTAGCACCTCCTTTCGTTCCAGAACAAGCGCTGTTTATTCCTCTTCAGGTATCACTTGGCAACGATGATTCTTTCCTGTGTTCTCCTTTTACCATAAATGAACTCAAAGGTGTACTTTCTAGTGTTCGGGATTCTGCTCCCGGCGAAGATGGTATTCCATACTCCTTTTTCTGTAATCTTGGAGAAAACGGCATTGACTATTGTTTACAACTTATAAATTCTGTAGTTATGACAGGTGACGTACCGATGACATGGAAGTCTCAAATTGTGTTGCCATTTTTAAAACCAAATAAAAACTCTGCAGAAATCTCTTCATATCGTCCGATAGCGTTATCTCCAGTATTAACAAAAATCGCTGAGCACTTAATAAAAAATAGATTGGAATGGTTTATTGAAAGTAAAAATTTACCGGCTGATTCTCAATATGGATTCCGCAAAGGAAAAAGTACGATTGATAATATTAGTATCCTTATATCTGACATACGTTTAGCGTTTTCCAAAAAAGAATCACTTGTGGCAGTTTTTTTGGATATTAAATCTGCTTATGATAATGTAAGCCTTTCAATTTTAAAGAACAAACTTGAATTAATAGCAGTACCCAAAATCCTTACAAATTTTATTATAAGTTTGATGTCTGGGCGGTCAGTCAAGCTAGAATCTCACGATAGAAAAATCTGGAAGGGTCTCCCACAGGGATCTGTGCTGAGTCCCATCCTCTATAATATTTATACGTATGATCTAGAAAGCTCAATAAATGGAACATCTCATATTTTACAATATGCTGATGATGTGGTTTTGTATAGTTCTAATATATGTGTAAATACTGCCTCTTCTTCACTATCAAATTCCTTAATTCTTCTTAAAACATGGTTGGACAACAATGGCCTGGAATTATCTGTACATAAAAGTTGCGCAATGTTGTTCACTAGACAGAGAATGCCCCCTCCCTTAACATTAAATTATAATAATGAACTCATTCCAATTAAAACACAAGTTAAATTTTTAGGCCTTATTTTGGATTCAAAACTTACCGGTTTGCCTCATTGCGATTACATTTCTGCAAAGTGTGAACGCTCATTAAACGTCATTCGATGTCTGTCAGGCGTCTGGTGGGGCGCGCATCCCTTTTCACTGAAACTTGTTTATAACGCTCTGATAAGAAGTGTTCTTGATTATGGAACCTTCTTGTTAGAGCCATGTAACGTAGAAGGTATGAGAAAATTAGATGCCGTCCAGGCAAAATGTCTTAGGACCATAACAGGAGCGATGAAAAGCAGTCCTATAAATGCGTTACAAGTTGAGTGCGTTGATCCACCACTTCATCTTCGACGTCAATTTTTAGCCGACAGATATTTTTTCCGAATATTACAGTTTTCTGGACATCCCCTGTTTCCAAAACTTCTTCTCCTTAAAGAACAAATCAATTCATCTTCATACTGGACTCACAAATCTTCGCCTTGCTTGATTAACTCTTACATTAAATATAAAACAATAGATTCTCCAACTCACCGTTCTCATACTCTTCCTCTTTTTGAATCAAATTATGATGCCCTAATAATTTCACCAAAAATAAATTACAATTTAGGTATTATAAAAGGTGATCCTCACGCAAACATTAATTTTAATTCTATAATTGATGACTGTTGGCAAGATTGGCATTATATTTATAGTGATGCTTCCAAACATACCAATAGTAATTGTGTTGGAGTAGGATTATTCCACCAACAATACAACATAGTCGAGAAAATTAAATTTCCCCCGCAGACCTCGATTTTTACAGCTGAATGTTACGGGATTTATAAGGCTTTAGAATATATTAATTTAATGAAACTTTCTAAAACTGTTATATTTTGCGATTCTAAAAGTGCATTACAAGCCCTTGAAAAATTTCCTTTCAAAAGAAATTCCTACTCTCCAATAATTATATCGTCTAGAGAAAAAATTTTCAAGTGTGTAAGTGGGGGACGTTCTGTTTGCTTTGCCTGGATTCCCAGCCACACCGGTATAAAAGGTAATGAAATAGCTGACCGACTTGCAAATAGTGCGATACAATGTGGTGATATGTTTCCTTATAAAAACTATACTGTGGATCTCGCTGCCCTTCCAAAACTTTACCTCCAAAATTCTTGGAGTGAAGCTTGGAAGAACAGCACCCGGTTAAAAGGCAAATATTATTATCATATTCAACCCAATATTCCTATCAAACCCTGGTATTTCAGAACTAAACTGAGCAAAAGAGCTACATCTGTACTTATACGAATGAGATTGGGGCACATGTGTAGTCCAGCGCATCTTGCTCGGCTTCGCATAATTGACTCGGACCTTTGTGAATGCGGGGAGGATATAGGTGATACCAACCATATTCTTCTTAACTGCCCACGATATGATTATTCTCAAATATACCAAGATCTTATAGAACTTAAAGTTCCCTTGCCAACCAATATTATATGTTTACTTTTATCTAATTCTATACCTATTTACAAAGTCATAGCTTCATTTATTGAAGCTAATGACATAAAATTATAAAAAAAATAAACTTAACCAATGTTTAATTTGATCATTTTTCCTATTTTTATACCATTTCCTTCCAAATTACTCCTCTGACCCTATCCTTATATCCGTTCGATCCGATTTTTTACCAATTTATCCTGTTTCCTCGTTTTATAAAATATTAAAAAGAAAAACTACATCCTAAAAAGAAGATAAATTTAATCCTAAAGAAAGAAGAAAATTAGAAAATCAACGAAAAAAACAAAAACAAGACGCTGGCAAATGCACAACGTGCGACGCCAAACTCCTCAGAAAGAGGAGAAAAAAAAAAAAAAAAAAAAAAAAATACTAAGTAGTTTCTTGGTTTGTTTGTTTTTTTGTAGTTTCGAAACTTTAAATGTTTTGTAAATGTAAAAAAACTATTGTGGAAATGTTTGGTTGGTGTTGATGGTACCTAATATTTTACGCAGTTACTGAGCTATTTTAAGCACATTATGCTCAGTTAGTACTTAATTTGCTAACAGTGAACACATTTAGAAGAATTCCCTTCTATTGTAGAATTTTGTTTCTGATCTTCAGTTGTGAAATCTTTTAGGAAATGGAAGAGCGCCGCAGATGCACAACAGAACGTCAGCTAAAGCTCATGATAGAGTTTCTTGAAGGACACCGAGACCTTGCTCTTATAGATGGGTGAGGTGTTGAGGCTCGTGCATTTGCAGCACAATTATGGCTTGAATGTGCTGAGACCCTTAATGCGAAACGACCTGCCAGAACAGGAAAGGAATAAGCTAAGGTATATACCTACTTCTATAAAAAGTAATTATTAATTTTACTGCTTACAAGTGAAAAAAAAGATGTCATATATAATTTTTTTAGAAAATAATTATTTAATCAATCTTTCAACTGCCAGAAGTGCATTAGAAGAAGCGTATCAAGGTCATCCACATTGAAGAAATGCGGGCAGAGGCTGCTATAAAAAAATACATAAAATGTCTAATCATTCAGATGCTTGCTGAAAGCATTGATAGGTTCAGCCAAAAGGTAATTTATTTTTATATGATATAATATAATAATCAAAATATGCCTGAAATGAGTACTGTCAGGCTATTAGGAAAAGAAGCTGGCGGAACACTTTTAACGCATATATGAAGTATAACTACTTACTCTATGCCTTTAACCCCTTTAGGTAGCGACAAATTTTTCAGCAAAAAACTCACAAAGTTTACCTCATCATTATAGTATTGTATTAGTGTACAAAAATCAGTATAACGCAGGGCAGCTGTTTATCGTTATAAAGCCGCCTGAAATATTGGTACTCACAGAACTCACTATCTATTGTTTCAGTATTGTCAACACAAGACCCAGACCATTAGATGATGTAAAGTCAGAAGAAGGACTAGCACAAGTTAATACCAAAAATAAATTACAAAAGGAAAAATAAATTATATGAAGGAGAATCAACATTCATTATTAAATGTGAAAAAAGCTAGTATATGCCTAGAAATATAATTTTTAAATTTGTATAGGTTATGGTTATTAACGTGTAAGATTTTTATTTAAGGCCCTGTAAAATAGTTAAAGGGTATGTTATTTTATCTCTCTGAATAAAACCATGTTAACTGTCAATTAATTATTATAGCAAAATCTATGTTTATCACAATAATGATGATGTAGAAACGCTGCATTTCATTTATGATCTATATCCCTATCTACCCGCAAAAGGTTGTATGAGTGCCTGCTGACGAGCGCGTCCTAGCTCCAACTCGCTGAGGGCGCACTTTGGTCACACCACCGCTGCCGCTGGTGCCTTGGTTTGAGCCTCCTCTGCCTTCAATAGACTATGTGATGTGTGCCTTTTATGCTATAATATGCAGCACACAGCATGCATTTGTTATCATTGCAGCAGCCACTGGTAAATAATTCATTTTTCTATCCACCAACGAGCACCTACAATAGAATATATTTTATGCATTAATAATATCAATAAGTATTCATTAGGGCTATGAATGTCTTGTTAAACAAAATTAATTCCTGATTGACCCAGACAAACAATTACATTATTGATGGACCCAGTGGCATAGAATGCCAATGCAACGAAAACCTAAAATAAATGTTTGTTATTTAATAACAACACAACAAGTACTTAGTAAAGGATTGTCATGCAAATTCCAAGGAAGCGACAATGTTAGATGTTAATGGCTTTACAGCGGAATCATCGTAGTTAATCACTTCACTTAAAAGCTCCGCACATACATACGTCTTGCACTTATATTTCTCTTCCTCTCTTGGGCCCGAGCCATCGCAACGTCGAATACATAGGCCTTCTCTAATAAATCCATGTACGCATTCATTTTGATTAGGTTTTAAAAGTTAAACCGAGTCAAACACCGTTCAACGATTAAAACAAAGTAGCATCTTCCTAACTTTTTCACAACCGTTCGTATGACAGCGGTAACGTTCCAGCTACGATCGAGTTGCGTTTCAACTTTCAGTCAAATCATTAACGCGATACGAAACATTTAAAAAGTTGTGCTGCGTTTCAAGTTCAGTTGCGTTTCAGTCGATATATTTTAGTGCGATTGCCCCCCTGAAATTACTCCTTGACAGCGTTTTCTTGGTAGTGCCAAAATCTGTGCAGCACTTTCAGAGATCAGGGAAACTTGAGATCCCTGGTCAATAAGAACCCGCATTTTATGGTAAGATCCATCCCTTGCTTGGACTTTGATCATAGCAGTAGCCAATAAAATTTCGGTAATGTTTTCCTGTTGCAATATTGAGTTTTCATTCATAGGTTTGGTGTCATCAATCGTCATGTTACACAATGTATTTTTAAATGCTTCATGAATGAGCGTATTATGCTTGCCTTGGCATTCCCGGCATCGTGTTTCCGATATACAATCTTTTCCCTTATGACCTTTAAGACAGTTTTCGCATAAATTAAGTCCCGTAATTGTTTTGCATTTGACTTGAGGTGACATACTTAAAAACTTATTACAGAAATATAATCCATGCTGATCTTCGCATAGTGGGCAAGTTTTCACTGAATTATTGCGCAATGCTTGACTTCCTTTATGCGCGGGCCAAGACTGTTTTGGATAAGAGTTAAACGGTTCCGATGTTTTTAAATTATTAGGATTTGGAGTAACATTGTTAGATGTTTTGAAGTTTTCTTGTTTCTTCCTTGATGATTCTAAAGTTGTGAATTTGTTCTCTAGAAAAGTCAAAAATTCTTGCAAATTTGGAATATCTCGTGGATTTTTTAGAGATTCTAGATATTGGTTGTGAGACTCTGTATCAAGTTTCTGCAATAAAATATGTACAATTAAAGGATCCCAACCACTTGTGTCTACGCCTAGATTTTTGATTGCATTTAGACACTCTTGTGTAGTGTCATGAATTTTCTTGATATGATTTACTGAAGGTTGTTGAGCAGTTGGAAGGCTGAGTAAAGTATTTGCATGTGACGTAAAAATTAATCTTATGTCATTGTATCGATGATTCAGTATTTCCCATGCGACGTGGTAATTTTCAGAGCTTATTTGTAGATGTTGTATCAAGCGCTCAGCTTCTCCTCTTAGCTTGATTTTGAGGAATTGCATTTTTTGGGCGCTCGAGAGAGAAATATTACTATGAATAGCCTCTGTAAATAGATCTTTAAATGATACCCAGTTTTGGTAGTTACCGTTGAATACAGGAATGTCCATTTTTGGGGTAGAATTCTCCCTGTGAGACACTGACCATAACTTGGAGTTAATCTCTCTCTTCAACTCGTTGTCTTTTATCTCGTGCTTTGTATAAGACCTTTCATATGTCTCGTCCGTACCTTCTAGCTCGCTGTCTAATTCTAAATGCAGAGAATCTACTATCGACCACCGAGACTGCAAAGTACGTAAAGCGTCTTCTAATTCCCATTTCTGACAGATGACATTTACATTGATACCTGAGACCGTTCGAAGAAATGCTCTGAAGTTACTGGCTTGTCTTTTCATCATTTCATCAAGCTTGCTTGATGAACCTGTAGCGAGCGACTCTCTCAGGTGACGTCCGCTGATTGTCCTCAATTTTCGACATCTGTTCTGTTTGTCCACCTTTACTTGTTTCACCTTGATAAGAAACACGTTGCGATTTTTCCGGAATCACTGGCGGAGCTGGTTCAAGGCTCTTCTTTATGAAGGCTTGATGTTGTTCGATGATGAACGTTTTAGTCGACTTGTATCTATCAAAAGCCTGCTCGTAGTCACCCTTCATAAAGTATGGATGTGTTCTACTTTCTTCCGTAACAAGTTTGTCATGATTATATTGATAATCTGCCCAGTAAGACTCTAAAGTCTCCAGGCGGCTTTTAAAATAGTCTGCTGACTTGCGATCCGCAGAATCTTTCCTAATGTTTGTGACTAACTTAGATATAGCCTCAAAAATCTCTTGTTGGTTTTGATGAATAGCTTCTATGATGAAACTTAAGAATGAGTGAAAAAATAAGGAACGATCTTACTTGTCTTTTCCTTCGTCACCTTATCCACACTGCAATCCAGAGATAATTGTACTGATACTTGGTAATCAGGGGGGCAACCCATATCTCAGATAATGCACATCGGGTTGATATCAACCGCTGATTCAATCGTATAAAACCCAAATTGGTACTCTTGAATACGATTTAGAGCATCGCCAGCGCTCCATATCGTTGCGGCTGATATGAGAACTAATGCAGCTAAAAAAAATGAAATAATGCCTTGAAAAAGCAAATTGTTCATTCTTCGATCGAGTTGTGATCGTAAATTGGCACCCATATCCTATTTTAGAGGCAATGTTGACAACTGTCAGAAGAGTTATTGAGGTTATAAATCGCGATTTCAAAAAGGTAAGACAAAGCCAACCTTTTAGGAATCGTAAGTAACGAAAAATATTATAATTCTAATTGTTTGACATCTTGACGCCGTGGAAGTGAATCAACAGTGAGCCAAAACAAATTCTAAAGCCTTTACGGTATTAACTTCTTTCATATTTTCAAACCAAAGATTGAAATCGGCATACCACATAGTGTAACTATTTATGGATTTGATTTGCTTTGTTTTGTCTATAAAACGCTTGCCTTGCCGTTGGGCAATGTATATGTACCTTACAGTAGGTACTACGAAACTTGTGAGGAGAGCTACAGAAAATATCCAAGTGGTAGAAGTGAATGTATAAGTATTTTTTGTATTTTGTTTAGGTGACACCATGGCTCGACTGGCTTCTACATATATCCCTCTGCAACTGAAGTGACTTTATTGTACACCAAGGGCTACAACAAGGTGGAAAAAAAGAGGAGGAAGTCCAATCGTCGGAACCAGTGCGGTACAGCCGCACCGACAACAATGAATCTCCTTCGTACTGAGATTCTGATGCTCCAGGTCTACGTCTCGACTTCACTGGTGTGTAAAAAAAGAGGATGTTGTGGAGTACCTGAAGCAGCAGACCAAGCTCACCTTAAGGGTTGTACAATTGGAATCTCGACATAATGTCAGTTTCAAGTCATTTGTGGTGAGATTTCCAACTGAGCGATTTGCAACCTTTGTTAGTGATGAGTTTTGGCCGACGGGTGTCAAGTTCCGACGATTCTACGGAAGGCTGGCACGTGACACCATGCAATGTGTTAATTAAATGCTTATACTTATATTATATGTATGTTAGTCTGTAAGGTATTTATTATATAATATAAAACTGAAAGACCACTGACTGACTGACTGACTGACTGACTGACATATAATTGACAGAAATAGAAGTGGTACTTGCCGATATGGTGGGGGGGAGTGTTTGGTACCGTTGGATAAAGGGTGTTTTGAAACCAACCAGAAAAATCCGAAATCACCAGAAAGTGGTTTCCTTGATGGAACTGCTCAGGGGATCTCGAAAACTATAAATCGGATGGGGGTACCGCTTGAACTAAATATGCCCCAAAACCTGGGCCATTTTTGAAAATTTGAAAAAAAAGATGGCCGCCATACAAAAAAACATGGCCGCCATACAAAATTAAAATGTTAATAACTTTTGAATGGTTAGAGATAGGTATAGGGTGCTCGACCAAATGTCATAGACGACGATGGGGGAAATTTGGAAAAGTTGGAAAAATTAAAAAAAAAGAAAAAAAAATGGCGGCCATTTTGAAAGTTGCTGCGATCCGACTGAAATTTTGCATCGGGGGGTTTTCTGGGTTGAAGATTACAATTATAAAAAAAAATTTTGGATTCCGCCATTTTTCAAGATGGCCGCCATACAAAAGTTTTTTTTCCGGAAAAATAAGCCAAACAAAACTTTTGAACCGTAGTCGATAGGAAGCGTCTATAAAAAAAAGCAACACCCCCCCACGCGAGCTGCTTCAGCAGCTCGCGCACGCCACAAAATCACTTGGATTTCGCCATTTTTCAAGATGGCCGCCATACAAAAGTCATTTTTTCAGAACAACTGAACTTAAATAACTTTAGAACCGTAATCGATAGGGAGCTTTTATAAAAAAAAGCAAAACCCCCCCACGCGAGCTGCTTTAGCAGCTCGCGCACGCCACACAATCACTTGAAATCCAGCTTTTTTTCAAGATGGCCGACATACAAAAGTTTGATTTCAAAACAAAAAGGGTAAACAAAACTTTAGAACCGTAATCGATAGGAAGCTTTAAAAAAACAGCAGCCACCCCCCCACGCGAGCTGCTTTAGCAGCTCGCGCACGCGGCGAAATACTAGTTAATATAATATAAAACTGGAAGACCACTCACTGACTGACTGACTGACTGACTGACTGACATATTGACAGAATTGATCTCCCACTTGCCGTTATGGTGGGGGGGAGTGTTTGGTATGGTTGGATAGAGGATGTTTTGAAACCAACCAGAAAAATCCAAAATCACCAGAAAGTGGTTTCCAAGATGGAACTGCTCAGGGGATCTCGGAAACTATAAATCGGATGGGGGTACCGCTTGAACTAAATATGCCCCAAACCTTGGGCCAATTTTGAAAATTTGAAAAAAAAGATGGCCGCCATACAAAAAAACATGGCCGCCATACAAAATAAAAATGTTAATAACTTTTAAACGGTTAGAGATAGGTATAGGGTGCTCGACCAAATGTCATAGAAGGCGATGGGGGAAATTCGAAAAAGTTGGAAAAATTAAAAAAAAAGAAAAAAAAAATGGCGGCCATTTTGAAAGTTGCTCCGATCCGACTGAAATTTTGCATAGGGGGGTTTTCTGGGTCGTAGATTACGATTATGAAAAAATAATTTGGATTCCGCCATTTTTCAAGATGGCCGCCATACAAAAGATTTTTTTCCGAACAATGAGAATAACTTTAAAACCGTAATCGATAGGGAGCTTCTATAAAAAAAAAACAACACCATCCCACGCGAGCTGCTTCAGCAGCTCGCGCACGCCACAAAATCACTTGGATTGCGCCATTTTCCAATATGGCCGCCATACAAAAGTTCGTTTTTAGAACATAAAGGCTTAGATAACTTTAGAACCGTAATCGATAGGAAGTTTCTATAAAAAAAAAATAACACCACCACCACGCGAGCTGCTTTAGCAGCTCGCGCACGCGGCGAAATACTAGTTAATATTATATAAAACTGGAAGACCATCACTGACTGACTGACTGACTGACTGACTGACTGACTGACTGACATATTGACAGAATTGATCTCCGACTTGCCGTTATGGTGGGGGGGAGTGTTTGGTACGGTTGTATAGAGGGTGTTTTGAAACCAACCAGAAAAATCCGAAATCACCAGAAAGTGGTTTCCTTGATGGAACTACTCAGGGGATCTCGGAAACTATAAATCGGATGGGGGTACCGCTTGAACTAAATATGCCCCAAACCTTGGGCCAATTTTGAAAATTTGAAAAAAAAGATGGCCGCCATACAAAAAAACATGGCCGCCATACAAAATAAAAATGTAAATAACTTTTGAATGGTTAGAGATAGGTATAGGGTGCTCGACCAAATGTCATAGAGGGCGATGGGGGAAATTTGAAAAAGTTGGAAAAATTAAAAAAAAAGAAAAAAAAATGGCGGCCATTTTGAAAGTTGCTCCGATCCGACTGAAATTTTGCATAGGGAGGTTTTCTGCGGCGTAGATTACGATTATGAAAAAAAAATTTAGATTCCGCCATTTTTCAAGATGGCTGCCATACAAATGTTTTTTTTCATGACAAAATAGGTGAAAATAATATGCAAATAACTTTTAAACGGTTACAGATAGGTATAGGGTGCTCGACCAAATGTCATAGAGGGCGATAGGGAAAATTTGAAAAAGTTAGAAAAATTAAAAAAAAAGAAAAAAAAATGGCGGCCATTTTGAAAGTTGCTTCGATCCAACTGAAATTTTGCATAGGGAGGTTTTCTGGGGCGTAGATTACGATTATGAAAAAAAAAATTAGATTCCGCCATTTTTCAAGATGGCTGCCATACAAATGTTTTTTTTCATGACGAAATAGGTGAAAATAATATGCAAATAACTTTTAAACGGTTACAGATAGGTATAGGGTGCTCGACCAAATATCATAGAGGACCATAGGGGAAATTTGGAAAAGTTGGAAAAATTAAAAAAAAAGAAAGAAAAATGGCGGCCATTTTGAAAAATGCTCCGATTCGACTGAAATTTTGCATCTGGGGGTTTTTTAGGTCGTAGATTACGATTATGAAAAAATAATTTAATTCCGCCATTTTTCAAGATGGCCGCCATACAAAAGATTTTTTTCCGAACAAAGAGAATAACTTTAAAACCGTAATCGATAGGGAGCTTCTATAAAAAAAAAACAACACCACCCCACGCGAGCTGCTTTAGCAGCTCGCGCACGCCACAAAATCACTTGGATTGCGCCATTTTCCAATATGGCCGCCATACAAAAGTTTGTTTTTAGAACATAAAGGCTTAGATAACTTTAGAACCGTTATCGATAGGAAGTTTATATAAAAAAAAATAACGACACCACCACGCGAGCTGCTTTAGCAGCTCGCGCACGCGGCGAAATACTAGTCCGATCCCCTATATATAAAGCTCAATTACCACCACAAAACGAACACATTGACAGAAATTCTAAGCATGAAGGAGAAGAGGTGCGATATAGTGTTATATATATTCGTATAGAGAATCAAAATCGACCCGACAGAAAAATCGAAAATTTCCAAAAAATCAAAATGGCGGCCGACACCATGGTGGTATCTCCAAAAAAATGTATCAAAAGTGGCAATATGGGGGTCGTTTTCGAGTAAACCGTCTACGCTCATTTCGGTTTTTTAACTTTTTTTTTCAAAAAAACCAAGATGGCTGCCGAATATTTCAACTCGAAAAACGGGCACCACGAGACCCTACTTTGAAAAATTAGTTTGTTCAAGCGATTTCGCGATTCTGATACGTTTTTGATACAGAAACATCAGTCATGTCCTGACGTTTGTAAAAAAAAATATATCAAAAAATAAAAACAACATGGCGGACGCCGCGGGGGCCATTTTGGAAAACGATTGAAATTTGCACATTTTCAAACCTATTTTCGAGGCAGAAGCTCACATCTGAGCTGCTCGACTTGTATGAGACGGTCGTGGAAGACGGCGAGAGGTATTGCCCTTTTCAAAAATTTTCCCCATTTTTAGGCTAATTTTGGAGATTTACCCCGAAAACATGAAAAGTAGAAATAATAGTATTTTGAATAGAAATTTCACACTACCGGGTAGTTGACGTTAGTGAAAATGACATTTGAGCATTTTCATCTCTGTCGGCCGGCTACTTTGCGAGATATCGATTTTTGAAAACAGGCGCCTAACGTTAAGTATTTCTATGAAGGAGTACCGGTGGGATAACGTTTTATACGTATTCGTATAGAAAATGTCCTTTTTCTCAGCAATAAAATCGAAAATGTTAAAAAAACAAAATGGCGGCCATCATGGCGGTCGTATCTTCGAAAATGTCCATGTCACGTGACAATATGGGGCTCATTTTCGAGTAAAACGGGGGCGCCGATTACGATTTTTGAAAAAAAAATGGCATAAAATTCAAGATGGCCGCCGCAAATTACAACACAAAATTTTGAAATTGTCGGACCCTAATTTGGACGATCGGTTTGTTCGAGCGATTTTGCCGTACCCGTCTTTTTGCAGTACAAAAAATTTTTCAGTATCCTGCAGTGTATAAAAGAAATAAAATAAATAAAAAAAACAAAAATATGAACGCCCCGGGGGCGTTTCGGTAAAATATTGTGTTTTTTGCCACACTTTCAAATCGAGTTTTCAGCCATTCGTCGACGCTCTAGCGGGTCGGCGTGTATGAGTCGATCACGGGTAATCACAAGTGCTACTCGATACTAGATATAGAGTTAATACTTTTCTTTGAAAAAACATGAAAATTTCATATATTTAACCTTCGAACCCCCGTTTCACCACCTCGATCCGGCCCTGTGAATTTGTCCTTTCTCGGCGCATACGGACACCCTACCGGGAACCTCCTCTGAAAATTTCAGCTTCATGAGTTGTGTAGTTTACGAGATTTGGTTAAAATACATAGAAAACCGGCAAATGGTTACAGCTTCATACAAACTATTAAATAAACTGTGCCGTTACTATAGATAGGCATTCATTCATTTCACGTTATCTCCTAAACTATAGTTTCGATTTATATGGTTCAAAGGACAAACTTCATCTATACAAAATTTCCTTTACGATTAACGTATTTAATTTAATAAGGATTAATATGTTGTATCTAATAATTACATCAAAACAGACGTCTTTGAATTTCTTCTTTTCTTTAAACATAAATACCTTTATTCTTGCTCAAATATGTTAGATAGATATATCGTGTCGCGGACTTTTTTATAGAGCACTTTAAAACAAATAATTTGCTACACATTATAAACATGAATTTTAAGGCGTTTTGGCAGCGCACGCCGATATATATAAAATATGCTTATTTGAAATTCATAGATACGGTCATTTCGTGTTTAATTACAATTATATTTATTACTATAAATAATATTTATTTATCAAGGATAAACTAGCTTTTTATTACTTCAAGAATTTTGCAAATCGAACCAGTAATTTCCGAGATTTACTTAATAAATGAACGGTTTTCGAGACTATAATTATATATAGACAATTTTCGACAGTTTCTTTAACAGTCAGTTGGCCTAGCGGTTTGAAACACGGTTTCGAAGGCTGAGATAATCGAGTTCGAACTCAGCCGAGGGAATTCGTAAGCATACTACAATCCTACTACTGCATAATTATATCTCGCGATGATTTAGCGTTTTTTTTAATAAAACAGGTTTACCTATTTAATAAAAGTACTTATTATTTATTCTGTTTTTATGAAACTAAGTGATGAGAGGAGCAAATCGTTCTCCTGATGGTAAGCGCCACGCTTGCTCATAACAATTAAATAGCACTCATCGCCCCGAGACATCAGATATATGAACAAATACCAAAACTGGTTCCGTGAAATTACAAAAATACCACGAAATCACCTGATGGCAAGCGCCACGCCTGCCCAAAACAATCGCAGTGCCTACCTAAATACCTAAATGATAGATAGGTAACTCGCGTGTGTCGGGGGTTAAAACCCCCTAAGGGTTTTAACCACCGACGCAAAAAGGAGGGGTGTTATAAGTTTGCCACCTTGTGACTGTCCTAAACCGGTACCGAACTTAAAAGGGTCGATCAGTTTAAGTATCTTGGGCATGTGTTAACCTCTGACCTGATCTAGATTTGGTCGTTATATAATTTTAACTAGAATAGATACAGGGATAATTGTTTTTTTAATTATTGATCATACCATAAGTTAACATTTATACAAGCATCATATCAATATATTATTAAAATAATAGAAACCTCACAATGTAATGCACGCCACGCAACGCCTTATATGTCGGGCGACACCGCCGGCGCCGCCTGTGTAGGTATGACCACAGAATACTTAATAGTACCAGGCCTAGCGCACTCCGCACTGTAAGTAGGTACGAAGCTTAAGTACATAGCCGGACACCGGTGGCGGGTCGCGCGTCGTTACACTTGCTGCGTCAGAAGAGATAAGAGCTATGCGATAGAAAGAGGTGCGCTTTGTAGGTTAATATGACTGGTAGGTACAATACGGCCGACGTATCTTGGCGAGTCTGAACATAGGCTCTGCGAACTTTAGCGCATGTACACTGATGAAGAAAACTGTTACAGCTGTTACTAAAAATAAAATATATAAAAATTTATACTTTTATTGCGAATGTTTGTGAGGATGTATGAATGCTTTTTACTATTTCACGCGAAAACTACTGGACGGATTTTTTTCACAAACACACATTATTAGCACTCAGCACACACATAATATATAGCACAAACATACACATTTTACCGCTACCGATCTCTGTCCAAGAATTTATCACAAAAATTCAAGGACATGTGACATCCACCAACCCGCACTGGGCCAGCGTGGTCGATTATGGCCCATACTCTCTGTATGAGAGAAGGCCCGTGTCCCAGCAGTGGAAACGTGATGGGCTGATGATGAAATGGCGGTCTTATCGCTTAAATGGTAAGCGCCACGCTTGCTCATAACAATTAAATATATGTATGGTATGCAGCGCTACGCGAGCTGAATTGAACTTTATTGCGTCGTCGCATGAGTCGCTATTTGTTTAAACTTCTTTGCGGAGACGCTATAAAATTCAATTAGCTCGCGTAGCGCTGCATACCTACCAGTCATATTAACCTACAGAGCGCCTCTCTTTCAATTATTGATGAAACTTATATGGGACTACTTCGTAGCTATACTGAAATCAACGCAAAATGACTTTTTCAAATCGGTTTATAAATGACGAAGATCTGAGGTAACAAACATAAATAAAAAACGAAAATAACTACAATTGAATCTCCTTCTTTTGTGTAAGTTGGGTTGTCAATTTAGGTAATTGTCCTCCAGACCAGGTACGTACCTATACCTATTTACAGAATTTGTGTTTAAGTATAACCATGGTACTATTAAGTTTTCTGTAGTATACATTTTTCCCGTCACGGGAATTGAACCTGCAACCTCATTGGTGTATGAGATTTCACACCACTGAGGTTGAGAACCACAAGAAATAATTAGTTAACTGTTTCGGTCGCTTGAATTCTCCAATAAAAAATGCAGGAATAAATAAATAAATAAATGTGAAAGATATCCCTTTTTAACCGACTTCAAAAAAAAAGAAGGTCTTAATTGTTTCTATGTATGAATATTTGTGAACCAAGTTATTTAGTAACAACCTAAATTCAACCAAAAACGCTTCCATGTACGGTTGTAATTGGTACAACGCGGTGCCGCCCAGCGATACACGAGCCGGCGCGGCGGGCGCCCGCGCCGGCTGCGCGCGGCGTTACGTACTTACGTAAAGACACGTTTGCCTAAAGTGATCCAATAAAAATTAACCTAATGTGACACCAGGGTCATGACAGGAACATGACATAGGTGCCTACTGCCTAGGTATAACTACTTAAAACCTACATTAAATAAATGTGTGTAGGTAGTACCTTCTTCTAGGTATCTTAATAACGATAGACTAGCAGCCCGCCCCGGCTTCGCACGGGTATTTAAAAAATTGTTTTTACACCTTGGGCTACATTTTTTCAGTTTTAGTGTGGTTTTAGTAAGGTTCCCTTTTTTTTTGAAAATATAATATAGCCAATGTCACCCGGGTAGTTAGGTTAGTGTAGCTTCCCAACAGTGAAAGAATTTTTTAAATCAGTTCAGTACTTTCGGAGCCTATTCAATGCAAACAAACAAACAAACAATCAAATCCTTCCTCTTTATAATATGAGTTTAGATAAAAAAATGCTTACTTACCTACTACATGTAGATAGACTCGCATCACGGGAAAATCTATTTAATGTAGTTAGGTACCTAGGTACCTCCTTATCTACTGCAAGACAATACATCAGACATTGATATATATGGTAGAATATAGAGATGGAGTTTCATACTATCCCAGTACTGGTAGGTATGCAGCGGTACGCGAGCTGAATTGAACTTTATTGGCCCGTGTCCCAGCAGTTGAAACGTGATGGGCTGATGATGAAAGGGCGGTCGTATCGCTTAAAGCGATCTCTTCCAGACATCGTGGATAGGTAATGGTCTTTAGCGTTCATGACCTATACCGAAAACATAAATAGTTAGGTAAGTAACTGTTTTGCCGCTCGATCTATTATTTCAAACAAATAGCTAGCAAGTGATGCACAATATTAGGTATTTTGACCATTTGGTATTTAAAATTTGTGTGAATCTAACTTTGGTGTAGCTAAGTAGGTATAGACATTTTAAACATTAGATATTTAGTCCGATCGGTATTTTGAACTTAGGTAGGTATTTTATTTGCTATTTGCTTAGGTATTATATTATAGGATAAAACATAAGATATTTTGATTTAAGGTATTTTGAACGGAGGTGTTAACGTGAGGTTTTTTAATTTTAGACATTTAAATACGTACGAGTACCCGTCCAAGAGACATAGGTACCTATATTAACTAAAAAAGACATCATTGGTTCAGTCGTATATTAGGCAACATAACAACACTCCATTCCATGGCATCCAACCGCAAAATAATTTAAAATATAAATCATTCCGAGCGCAGTCGATTAGTATTTCGCAAGTCCGGCATTATAAAGCGAGTGTGGCTCAGTGGGAGCACGTGCGACTTTCAATCCAACGCACCCGAGTTCGAATCCCGTTGGCCCCGCACCACTGACTCTCTTGAGTTATGTGCGGATTTAACTTCTCAACCTCAGTGGTGTCAAGTCTCATACATCACTGAGGTTGGGGGTTCGATTCCCGCGACGGGAGAAATGTTTGTGCACAGAAAAAAAAGCGTTTTACACAAACTTGATTTAGCGATATGACCTCAAATTGTTCAGTAGGTACCTATTTTTAGTAGGTAGGTAGTCAGTCATATAAATAGTAAATGTTTATAAAGGTCTTACAATGGAATTCAATAAGAAACAGTATAATATTGTTTTTAATTTATTTGGCGGTGTAAAGCGATCTGGATATTTAGGACGAGAATCGAATACTGAATACCCTCCTTCAACAAGTCTCTCGTTTAACCTAATATCACATCCTGTATTAAATGAATAGGTACTTATTTCCATTGGTAACGGCATCATGCGGTCACATGCGTGAACGGCTGGACCAATTTCGCCAATTCTTTTTTTTCTTGTGTTTGTTATTGTCCGGAGAAGGATCTTATGAAGTAAGAGAAGAAATAATTAAGAAAGTAACGTGGAACGTTAAAATAGGTATTTAAGAAAACTTAGCAGCAGCGCCGACGAATTAACGGTGAAGCTACTTATTTAGTAACAATCTAAATTCAACCTAAAATGCTTGAAACTACGGTTGTAATTGGTACAACAAGATAATATTACGGCGGGGGGTTCAAATTGAATTTTATTGCGTCATAGCAAGAGTCGCTATTTGTTTAAATTTCTTTGCGGAGTGATGCTTATGTCCCTTAGTTTTCTGTGATAAAAACTTTATTTAGAAACCTCAAGCATTAATTATTATTACTTAGACTAATAAGAGTTTAATATAACATACGTAAGCGAACGAATGGGAATTGGGAATGAATCAAAATGATCGAAAGCGTAAAAAATATATAGCCGGAGATACTCAAACTTATAATAACCCTTATTGTCTAGGTCATAACGGTCATAATTTTTTTTACGCTTCATAGATCTGTTTGGCCACTATCTCGCCTGATGTGAAGCCATGATGTGGCCTAAGATGGAGCACATAGATCTAGAGAGAGACGGCAGTTGAGCGGCTGCTCAGACCCGTCTCCCCGATGGTTCACCGAACATCATCCCGAAACACAACTAGGTCGCTTGACGGCATGGTTTTGTTCGGTGGGTGGTATTACAACCACGGCCAGAGCCTACCACTCCAAAGTTCGTAAGCGGGTTTCATCACGATGTTTTCCTTCACCGTTTTAGAGCGAGCGTGCAAAATCTGCACTTACAAACTTACACTTACTAACCATCAGTCATTGGTGCAGGGCAAAGTCGGGATTCAAACCCAGGTTTATTTATGTCCATTGGTAGGTATGCAGCGCTTCGCGAGCTGAATTGAACTTTATTGCGTCGTCACAAGAGCCGGAGACGCTATAAAATTCAATTTAGCTCGCGTAGCGCTGCATACCTACCAGTCATATTAACCTACAGAGCGCCTCTCTTTCTATCGCGCCGCTCTTATCTCTTCTGACGCGGCACGTGTAACGACGCGCGACCCGCCGTCGCTGTCCGGCTATGTACTTGTAGCTTCGTACCTACAGTGCGGAGTGCGCTAGGCCTGTAGGTTTTGAACTAAAAGTACATGTACTTATGTACATAGGCTATGTTAGGACAAAATTATAAAGACAAAATTAACAATATAAGTGTCGCAAAGGGTGGCTCAGTGGGAGCACGTGCCACGTGGGACATTCGATCAGACGCACCCGAGTTCTACTGACTACCTTAAGTTATTGTGTGGATTTTAACGCTCGCTCTAAAAACGGTGATGGAAAACATCGTGAGGAAACCGACATGTCCATGAATTTATCACAAAAATTCAAGGAAATGTGACATTTATTTACCAATCCACACTGGGCCAGCGTGGTGGATTATGGCCCATACTCTCTGTAAGAGAGAAGGTCCGTGTCCCAGCAGTGGAAACGTGATGGGCTGATGATGAAAGGGCGGTCTTATCGCTTAAAGCTATCTCTTCCAGGTAGGTAAATGTTTAGTGTTGTATATGTTTACACTTCTTGCCTAAATACCTACTATCCTAAGTAGGATATAATAGATAGGATATCTTCTTGCAACTACTCTTAATTATTCTGTGACGCAATTGACAACTGCACCTTTGTCACCATCATCAGCCTATTGCGATCCAATGCTGGACATATGCTCTTCATAAGGGGCGAGTTTACACTGCCAGTGCGAGATCGCGGCGACCACTGGACGCACATAGAGTAAATTTGTAATCACACCACCCCCAGTCCCACAACACCCAGACACGAAACTAATGCTAGCGCTTTTTTTTTCTGTGCATAAACATTTTTCCTGTCGTGGGAATCAACCCGCAACCTGCCCAGTACTGGTAGGTATGCAGCGCTACGCGAGCTGAATTGAACTTTATTGCGTCGTAGCAAAAGTCGCTAATTGATTAAATTTCTTTACGGAGTCATATCGCACCTTCATATTCTGTCATTATAATACATAAAATAGATAGATGATTTATTGTAGGTACGTAAAACATTAAACTAAAAGCATGTCCTTAGGTACATATATATATATATCGTTGATTGTTTAGAGTAAAATTATGTTTTAGTTCAAAACGCGTAACTAGATGGCGCTGGCAAGCCTTAAAACACGCACAGGATATATTCGAGGCTGCGCGGGAGGTTAGCCTAGGTTTGGAATGTAAAGACCCATTTGTATACCTGATATCTTGTTTGATTTCGGGGGGTTTTTGGGACTTTTGTACATTGATTGTAAACATCAGATTACAAATTACAAGACATTACTAGGGATATGGTATCGAAACAAAAATATCGATACTGTACTCAATAAAAAGGGCGGGAAATGTGTATTCTTTGTTTGTAATTCTGTGTGTGGCCGCGCGTAAAATTAGTTTAGGGACAGTTGGCAGTCTGAGTGGGGTGATTTTTATGGATCGAATGTAGATGATGAAGAGCAGTGTTGCCAATATAACTAATTTCCCCATTTTTAGGATAATTTTGTTATAATGGCTTGCAGCTCGCTTACGCCATAAAAATCCAAGATTGTTGTATTGTTCATGAATACAAGTGTAAAAATTATGGTGACGTACCATATGTAACGAGGTATATTGTGAAAAAAAAATAACCCCCGACGCAAAAAGGAGGGTACGTTTGACTACTATGTGTCTCTCTGTGGCACCGTAGCTCTTATACGGGTGAACCGATATACATAAACATGTTTTATCTAAATCGGTTCAGCCGTTTTATACGTTTTATAGATTTTTAACCGACTTCAAAAAGGAGTACAATTCCACGGTATGAAATTTTGTTTTGTGTTTGTTACGCTATTACTCTGCCAATTATGAATTGATTTCGATGATTCTTTTTTTGATTGGTAGGTCATACTTCAGAGGTGGTCCCATATAAACTTAATCGAAATTAATTCAGCACTTTTTGAACAACATAGCAAATACAAAATATATAAGTTTAATCTTCAAGTCGGTTCTTGTTTTGTTTGTAACCGACTTTCTAAAGGTGGAGGTTTGTATTCGACTGCTTCACTTGCTTCACCCAGGGTTGACTTCCGGCGAGGGAACTCCTCAACGGTGAATAGTACAGACACAACATTTTGTAAATGGATTTAACCATAATAGCCTGTTCTAAATGGCTGATACACCCAGGATTGACTTCCGGCGAGGGAACTCCTCAACAGAGAATAGGACAGACATGACATTTGTACATGCATTGAATTGTGATAGCCCGTTTTAAACTTTGTCATGATGTGGCTGCTAGATCATAAAAGCTTGTCTTTAAAAACTTTTTAAATTAATTTAATTAAAACTTGTTTTGCAAGAAAAAACTTCTTGTACTAGGTACAAGAAGCGAGCTGCTTGAGCTGCTTTAGCGCGAGCTGCTTTAGCTCTTTGCGCTTTTTTTTTAAATTTAGCTTAAAAAAATAATTGACGCGAGCTGCTTTAGCAGCTCGCGCACGCGGCGAAATACTAGTTATATTATATAAAAGTGAAACACCACTGACATATAATTGACAGAATTAGAAGTGGTACTTGCCGATATGGTGGGGGGGAGTGTTTGGTACGGTTGTATAGAGGGTGTTTTGAAACCAACCAGAAAAATCCGAAATCCATGGAAAGGTGTCTCCGAGATGGAACTGCTCAAGGGATCTCAGAAACTATAAATCGGATGGGGGTACCGCTTGAACTAAATATGCCCCAAAACCTGGGCCATTTTTGAAAATTTTAAAAAAAAGATGGTCGCCATACAAAAAAACATGGCCGCCATACAAAATGAAAATGTTAATAACTTTTGAATGGTTAGAGATAGGTATAGGGTGCTCGACCAAATGTCATAGAGGGCGATGGGGGAAATTTGGAAAAGTTGGAAAAATTAAAAAAAAAGAAAAAAAAATGGCGGCCATTTTGAAAGTTGCTCCGATCCGACTGAAATTTTGCATCGGGGGGTTTTCTGGGTCGTAGATTATGATTATAAAAAAAAATTTTGGATTCCGCCATTTTTCAAGATGGCTGCCATACAAAAGTTTTTTTTCCGGAAAAATAAGCCAAACAAAACTTTTGAAGCGTGGTCGATAATAAGCGTCTATTAAAAAAAAAGCAACACCCCCCACGCGAGCTGCTTTAGCAGCTCGCGCACGCCACAAAATCACTTGGATTCCGCCATTTTTCAAGATGGCCGCCATACAAAAGTCTTTTTTTCAGAACAACTGAACTTAAATAACTTTAGAACCGTAATCGATAGGGAGCTTTTATAAAAAAAAGCAAAACCCCCCACGCGAGCTGCTTTAGCAGCTCGCGCACGCCACACAATCACTTGAAATCCAGCTTTTTTTCAATATGGCCGCCATACAAAAGTTTGATTTCAAAACAAAAAGGGTAAACAAAACTTTAGAACCGTAATCGATAGGAAGCTTTAAAAAAAAACAGCAGCCACCCCCCCACGCGAGCTGCTTTAGCAGCTCGCGCACGCGGCGAAATACTAGTTTATTTATATACGCCTTTGTACTTTTGTTACTTGTTGCCTGAAATAAATGATTTAATATTAATTTTTAACATTCGACGGAGGTGGAGTCAATACTCAATACTTTATTGCAAACAAATTAATTATTAATGAACAATTTATTTAATTAGTCTATCAGATGTCATTTAAAATAGTTAAAATATCACAGATTTTTAAGTTTACTTGTAAATATGTCTTTCCTTTTCTTGAAGTGGTTGATATACTACCAAAATAAATATTTAGGATTTATAATAAAATAATACAATGTTTGTTAGTTTTTTTATTGAGATCATAATATTATCAATCTTATAAATTAGGTAACTATAATAATAATTTATTTATTCACTTAAATTACAGAAAAACTTAATTTTAGAGCACTTGGTAAGTACTTAGTGTTTACAAATAGAAAGAAAGAAAATACATTTATTCAAGACAGATACACGCAACATTACATTATATTATATAAAAGTGATTAAACTATAATACTACACTACACATAACAAATAATACTATACTATACATATAACAGAAAAAGATAATACATGTAATAACATTTATAATAAATACATAATATAATTATAGTATAATGGAATGTTGCGCAATATCAGGAAAAGGCTCCGACTCAGCATAAAAACTAAGGTAATAAGGTAAGGTAATACATACCTTAGTACTGATTTTCAGCCGGAACCTATGACTGTGACATCATGAACAGCAAGATAAGGGATGAATACTGTTATGTATTGATTGTATAAATCATCATATGTGGGTATACCTATATGTAGGTACTTATAGATTGTTTTTGTGGAATAAAGTTTAGTTTGCTTCTGACTCAAATATGGCGTATCTTTTATTGGCGACGTGAAAAATTAATTTGTAATTGTGCAGTGAAATGGCGTCTAATGTTGCAAATATTGTGTTTCCGGGACAATTTAACCCAAAAACTGATAAATGGAGCGATTACAAGGAACTTTTGTTGTGTGCACTCGACGCGGCGGGTTTTGACGATCTTGAACAAGACAAAGCGCGATCTCTGTTTTTATCTCAATGCGGCAAGGAAACATATGCTTTAATCGCGTCGCTGCTGGTGCCTGCTCGTCCTACACACGTGAAGTTATCGGAAATAATCAAAGTTTTGGACCAATTCTATGAACCAGAAATCAACGAGATTTTGCAAGCGGGAAAGTTTCATAGACGCTCACAGTTACAAGGAGAAAGCGTGCAGGATTTTGTGGCCGCAATAAGTTTATTGGGAGCGAAGTGTGGCTTCGTAGATTTGAAACGTCAATTGAGAGACAGGCTGGTGTTAGGGGTGCGCGATGAGCGCTTGAAGAGGGATTTGCTCAAAACTAAAGATCTTACGTATGCAATGTCTTTGCAGATGTGTCTAAATTACCAGGCAACGTTCCCCGATATGTACCCTGATGCCTGCTGTTCTAAGCAAACTCACGCTAGTGTCGCTGAACCGATGGAGATTGGTAAAATTAAAACCGCAGGATGTCGCCATTGTTCTCGGCAACACAAGGCCGGGGAAAAGTGTCGGTTTGCAGGAGCAAGATGCTTCTACTGCAAAAAGACAGGGCACATAGTGGCAGCATGTGAGAAGAAGGCGTCACAAGTACACCAAGTAGAAGATAATGTAAAAAGTAGTTCTGATACTTCCGGAGGAGAGGAAGAAATGATGGGACTTTATATGTGTTGTGTTGGGGATTATCAACCTCCAGTTGTTACAGAAGTAAACATTGATGGGGTGAACTTGCGTATGGAGGTAGACTCTGGTGCATCCCGGTCCATTATATGTGAATCTACATATCAGAAACTGTGGTCAGTGCCTCCTCCGTTGCACCCTACTAATGTGAAATTAGTGACTGTGACCCGAGAAGCTCTCAAAGTTCTAGGAGTGGTACATGTAAGGGTAGTGCTCGGTGACAAGGAAGCTCAGTGTGAACTTTTGGTAGTGTCAGGGAATACACCAACCCTTTTGGGCAGGAACTGGTTTAAGCCCCTGAGCATTTCGGTGTCCGGTCTGTGTTGGTCTGAAGACATGATAACACCATTGATGCAAGAGTTTCCAGATTTATTTAAAGAAGAACTTGGAGAATATAGGGGCCCGGAGGTCTCATTGCATACCCATGCGGATGCGGTGCCCAGATATTTTAAAGCACGGCCGGTACCATTTCCTATAAAGGAACAAGTCAATGAAGAATTACAAAGGATGATAGAAAATGGTGTGCTCACTCCAGTAAAATATTCAAAATGGGCTACACCTATAAGAGTAGTGAAGAAGGATGATGGCTCACTTCGTATATGTGGCGACTATCGTGCTACTGTAAATGTAGCCATTGATGTAGATACATATCCACTTCCTACGTCTGTGGAGGCATTTGTGAAGTTAAGTGGAGGCCGGGTATTCAGTAAATTGGACTTGAGGCAAGCGTATACTCAACTGAAGGTCGATAGTGACACTGCAGAGCTACTGACACTCAATACTCCACTTGGATTGATGAAGATGAATCGTCTCGCCTTTGGAGTTAGTGCGGCACCAGGAATATTTCAACGTCTGATGTCTTCAGCTTTGGCTGATATAGAAGGAGTAGCTTGTCTGCTTGACGATGTGGCCATTACGGGAAGTAATGTAGAAGAACATAACCAGAGGCTGCGGAAAGTGTTGTCCAAACTAAATGAAATGGGTTTCCGGCTGAATTTAAAGAAATGCATCTTTGCATCTGATAGCATCACTTTTCTTGGACATACAATTGATGCTGAAGGCCTGCATCCGTCTCCAGCAAAGGTAAAAGAGATCAAGGAGAAACCAGCCCCAACCAATAAGGAAACACTGCGTGCCTTTTTAGGTCTCTATAATTTTTATGAAAAATTTCTACCGGATAAGGCAACATTACTGGAACCTTTGTACCGGTTGCTGGAATCTAAGAGGCAGTGGAGTTGGACAGAGACAGAACAAGTAGCATTTGAAAAAGCCAAAGACTTGATCTCATCTGACCTCACCTTGGTGGGCTATGATTTGAAGAGAGAACTGCTGCTGATTTGTGACTCATCTGAGTATGGTCTAGGGGCTATAATTGCTCATGTAATGGATGATGGTGTAGAACGGCCAATTATGATGGCATCCCGGACAATGCAACCACATGAGAGACGATATGGGCAAATTGATAAGGAAGCCTTAGCCATTATGTTTGGTCTCACAAAGTTTCATGACTTCTGTTATGTATGCTGACATATAGCTCCTACCTTCAATCAGTTGTAGATTTAGATCTTTTATCTCTTTCTTTCGTATTAAAACCAGTCTTGAAAATATGGTGGTTTGATTGCGTGCTACGCACCTAGTTATTCCTCAAACAAAACATTGGCGACGAGCTACGAACCCTAAAGTGCAGAAACAACGCGCAGATCATACAAGACTCATAAAAAACATGAATTTGAGCCAACTCCATGAATTTAAAATGAACGTGGATCGATGGTCGACGTACGTCAGCAGACTACGAGCGTGGTTCGAGATACACGAAATAAAACCCGCGGAGTACTCCAAACACTTGGTGGCTGTCGTGGGAACAGAGCCCCTGGATCTCATAATCGACTTGTGTTTCCCCGAAAAGCCAGAAAAAGTGGACTTTGAATCTATAGTGAAGTTAGTAGACAGCCATCTTGCACCGAAGCGCTCCGTCATCGCCGAGCGAATGATATTCAGATCGTGTAAACAAAGCGAATCACAAACGGTGACGGAATATTTAGCACAGTTAAAGAAATTAAGTAAAGCTTGTGCATTTTCCACCACAGAGATACTAAAAGATAATCTCAGAGACCAATTCGTGTTCGGATTGAAAAGTGACAAAATCAGACAGCGTTTGTTGACCGAGGTCGATCTACCATTCGATCGGGCCGTGGAGTTAGCACTTTCATTGGAGGCTGCGGTCAGGGACTCGCAGGAAGCGGTGGCAGCTATAGGGACCGCCGGAAAAAGCGATCAAGTGTATGCGATCGGCTCCCGAACTGGACCGTTCCGCGGCGCCAAACTGGCGGGTGGTGGCGGCCGTACCGGCGCCAACGAGGCGGGCAGAGGCCGCGGCCGAGCAGGCGACTCGGCGAGGCCGGGTGGTTCTCAACCACAACACACAAGATGCCATCGCTGTAATCAATCACATCGTGCGGACAGGTGTCCGTTTATCAATGTGGAGTGCTTTGTGTGCGGTAACCGGGGTCACATAGCCAAGGTGTGTCGTTCGCGTAGAAATGGTGTAGGCGTGCACAAGGTGGCCGCGGAGGAAACAAGCCCTCTCGCGTCCAGCGAAGAAGATGATGAAGTTTATCAGTTGAGTGATAAAGAAGAAGATGAGCGTTGGTTGCTGCGAGTGGCGGTCAACGGCAAACAAATTACAATGGAAGGTGACACCGGAGCAAGCATGAGTATCATTAACAGAAGTATGTACGAAAAATATTTTAGTAACATAACGTTAAATCCGCGTAGGTCTAATTTGAGAATGTACAATGGTCAAAAAGAAAAACCAATGGGCGAATTTAAATGTAGTGTCACGCTCAACAATAAAACAGTGCATGACTTAAGCCTGGTAGTTATCGATAATGATGGCAGCAATTCCCTTTTCGGCCGCAAGTGGATGAGGGCGTTTGGCATTCAGTTTCCTTCGGTATCAAATCGCGATTCGTTAGCTCACATCACAGAAAATCACGTTGATGCGCAAACGGCTGTTAGGTTGTTAGAGAGTAAATTTCCTGAAGTGTTTTCGCCAGGCATAGGTGCTTTTAACAAGGGAAAGATAAATTTGGAGTTAATGCCGGAGGCAGTGCCGGTATGGAGGCGCGCGCGGCCAGTGCCCTTCGCGCTGCGGCCTGCGGTGGAGGCGGAGCTGGAGCGTCTCGAGCGCGAGGGCATCATCACGCCGGTCGAGTGGAGTGAGTGGGGCACACCCGTCGTGCCTGTCATCAAGAAGTCAGGAGAGGTAAGGTTATGTGGTGATTTCAAAACGACTCTAAACCCGGTATTAATAGACGATAAATATCCGCTACCCAGAATAGAAGACATTTTTGCATCATTACAGGGTGGGAAAATATTCAATAAAATCGATTTGAGTAGGGCTTATCAACAACTGATATTAAGTGACGAGGCAAAAAAATGCTGCACGATTGTTACGCACAAAGGTATGTTTACGTACAACAGGCTACCGTTCGGTGTAAAGTGCGCGGCCAGTAAATTCCAAAGGGTGATGGAAAAACTGTTTCGGCTACCAAATGTGGCTGTTTATCAGGACGATTTATTAGTCAGCTCGAAAAATGAAAATGAAAGCTTAGAAACATTAATTGAAGTTTTCAGAATATTGTCAGAGAGTGGTCTCAAGATAGAAGGAAAGAAATGCAGTTTTTTCAAGAAATCAGTTTCCTATTTAGGTTATGTAATTGATGCAAGCGGGTTAAAAACGGAAATGTCAAAAATAGACGCCATAAACAGAACGCCACCGCCAAAAAACGTAAGTGAAGTAAAAGCGTTCTTGGGACTAGTGAACTACTATGGAAAATTCGTTCCTAAGTTAAGCGACATTTTAGAGCCCTTGCACGGATTGCTAAAACACAATCGAGAGTTTATTTGGTCTCAGGAATGTGACTATGCTTTTAAATTTATCAAAAACGCCCTAAGTAAAGCCCCCATTCTCGCGCACTGGGACCCCACGTTGCCCACGGCCGTGACATGCGACGCGTCGCCGTACGGCGTCAGCGGCGTGCTGGCGCAGCGGGCGCCGGACGGCGAGCTTCGACCTGTCTTGCACGCATCGCGCACGCTATCGCCGGCGGAGCGTAATTACTCACAAATTTGTCGTGAGGGGCTAGCGATCATCTTTTCCGTCAACAAATTTCATGATTATTTATATGGGAATAAGTTTACATTGATCACTGACTGTAAACCTTTAGCGTCAATTTTCAGCGAAAAAAAACAGATACCGTCGATGGCAGGCAATAGACTGCAAAGATGGGCGGTAATACTGAGTGCATATAATTACGAAGTAAAATGCATAGGTTCTAAACATAACTGCGTAGCGGACAGTTTGTCGAGATTGCCAGTGATCGAAGAAGTCAAAGAATATCGATCCGAGTCTTACATTAATTTTATATCAGAACAGGCTCCTATAGATTTCAAAACGGTGGCCAGGCACACCGCCAAAGACAATATTTTACAGAAATTGATTCACGCGATTAGGGCTAACTGGACGTATTGTAAAGATAAAGAATTAAAAGCCTATTTTGACATAAAACAGTATCTCAACGTGGAGTCCGGTTGTGTGTTATTCGGTCATCGTGTCATAATACCGCAATCGTTACGAAGCGCGATACTAGGCATGTTGCATTCCTGTCACCAAGGTATAGTAAAATGTAAAAGTATAGCTAGGGGGTATGTATACTGGCCAGGAATAGACAGCGACATCGAGCGCGAGTGCCTCGGCTGCGCGGCGTGCGCCGCGACTCGCGTCTCGCCGCCGCACGCGCCGCTCCACCCGTGGGTCTGGCCGCAGGTGCCGTGGTACAGAGTACATGTGGATTTCTTTTCCTTGGGTAATTTGACTTACTTTGTTCTGGTTGACGCTCACTCCAAATGGATTGAAGCTCAGTGCATTGGTAGCACGTCCGCAAAACTTACGATAGCTAAACTGAGACAGGTATTTAGTCAGTTCGGGCTGCCTCACGAGTTGGTGTCGGACAACGGTCCGCCCTTCAATAGCAGCGAGTTTAGGTCATTCATGGAAAGTTGCGCTACAAAACACATTTTAGTTTCACCATATAAGCCGAGTAGCAACGGCGCTGCCGAAAGCGCTGTCAAAATCGTCAAAAACTGTCTAAAAAAGGCGTTAGTAGAAAAATGCGATTTTAACAGCGCCCTAGACAAGTTTATGTTGTCATATAGATCAACCGCTCACAGCTTAACAGGTAAGTCACCGGCTCAGTTGTTGCTGGGCCGTCAACTCCGCACTCAGTACGACACATTACGACCCAATATGAATGACATAATAGTTAAAAAACAACAAAAAATGGCAGATGACAGGAAAGGTATTGAACGCAGCTTTAATAATGGGGACAGAGTTTTTTTCAAATGTTTCAGGAACAATAGGTTCACGTGGGAGCAAGGGGTTATAGATAAATGTATGGGGCCTGTCACGTACCTAATTTTACATAATGATAAAAAGTTTAAAAAACACGTTGATCACATAGTCAAGCGCCGTGTTGATCAGGTAGGAAAGGAAAGGAGGGAGAAAGAGATGATAGAAAGCACTGACATAAATACCGAAGTAAGTGATTTCAACATTATGCCAAGCGCCATGCATTATGATAACAGAGACGTCATTAGGGTCGAGACAGATTCAACTACTATAGACAGTAATATCAATGAACCAACTCATCCAAGAACGATCATGTTACAGAAGGAAACTAAAACGCCGAAACGCATACGTAAACCGGTAGACCGTTTTGTGGTCGCCCAAAATCACTAATCGCTATACAAGTGATAAAAAAAATATGTACTTAGTCACCTACGGCAATAACAGACAGGCTATAAACGTATCTTTATATTTAAGTTATGAGTGTAAGCCATTACATATAAATGTTTGTAATGTTACCTATCATATGCATACCTACTTAGTATTGTATAAATATAAATACGTCATACCTACTCTAATGATAACGATAGTTGTAAGTACGCGTAATTTAATTAAACTATTTAAATGTACCTTAATTAATATTTGGACCCGTTAACGTAAGTAGTAAGTCGTGTTAAAGTTAAGAACTGATGTGAACAATATTATGACATTCAGGCACTCATTGTATTGTACTTAGGCACGTTGTATATTCTAGTAGTTTTTGTAGCCTTAGATATTAAATTATGTTAAGTAAATGTAGCTGGCTGTTGTGCTTAGATATAGTTGTGTTAATATACCTAATTGCATAGATAATGGTATCATGCTACTTGGATTCTATTTATTATCATTGTATGTTCTAGACAGAGGGGGGAGGATGTTATGTATGCTGACATATAGCTCCTACCTTCAATCAGTTGTAGATTTAGATCTTTTATCTCTTTCTTTCGTATTAAAACCAGTCTTGAAAATATGGTGGTTTGATTGCGTGCTACGCACCTAGTTATTCCTCAAACAAAACAATCAGGCCGTAGATTCTGTATAATCACAGACCATAAACCACTTGTGGGATTATTTAATCCAAAGAAACCCATCCCAGACCAGATATCTCCAAGGATGCTACGATGGTCATTGAAATTGGGCTGTTATGATTATAGCATTAAATATAGGTCTGGGAGATTAATCGGTAATGCTGATGCTCTTAGCAGATGGACTGCACCTACATCCTCAGGAACAGGGGAAGAGCCCCTTAAAGAGGTACTATTGCTAGAAGAGCGCCCAGACAACTGGGATTTGGACGCGACTAGGATTGCAGCTGCAACAAGGAGGGACCCAATTCTACAGAAGGTCATGTTTCATGTACTGCATGGTTGGCCGCGCCACAACACTGAGTTGGAGCTACAACCGTATTGGACTCGAAGAGAGGCTCTTTCACATAGTAAAGATTGTTTACTATGGTGTAACAGGGTCATTGTACCAGCGTCCCTTCAACGAGAGGTACTTGAATTATTACATATCCCACATGCAGGTATGGTCCAGACAAAAGCCTATGCAAGAGGATATGTATGGTGGGTCGATATGGACAAAGAAATTGAAACTGTTGTAGCCGAGTGTGAACAATGTCAGTTGGTAAGGAACAATCCACCAAGGGACCCACAGACCTGGATCGCTACTGAAAAACCATGGAGTCGTGTGCACGTGGATTTTGCTGGACCTTTCCAAGGGAAGACATTTCTAATTTTAATTGACAGTCACAGCAAGTGGCTGGAAGCAGAAATTGTGACCTCGATGAGCAGTGGGACTGTCATTACTATATTAAGAAAAATTTTTGCATCTCAAGGATTGCCTGATGTCTTGGTATCTGACAATGGAAGGGCATTCAACTCTATAGAATTTAATGACTTTTTAAAGAAGAATGGAATTAAGCACCTGTATTCTCCTCCGTACCACCCAGCAACCAACGGGCAAGTAGAAAGGGCAGTACAAACTTTTAAAAATAAGCTTAAAAAGCTAGAAAGCTTACAGATGCCCTGGGCGGAGAAATTGGCCAAAGCTTTATTTTACTTAAGAACGGTTCCAAGTAGTACTACAAATAAGACCCCAGCGGAGATGCTTAATGGACGAAAGTATAGAACCGCCATATCTAGACTGCATCCTGAAAATGTACCCTCACGGACAGATACACAGCTGGAAACAGTGTCGCAAAACCCACCTACCAGACGCTTCCAGGTTGGCCAACCGGTACTGATACACATGTATGGGCCAGGCGAGAGTTGGCAGAGGGGTGCTGTCGACGCTATAGAGGGACCGAGCACATATAGGGTGAGGACGGAAGATGGAGAGCTACATCGCCGACACGCAGACCAGATTCTGGCGCGAACTGCGCGCCGTGATGGAGCAGTTGATCGGCGGCGCTTATCATGGGACCGTCCAGATAATGATTCAGATCATCAGGCACCCTCCGATGAAGTGCCTATTGAAATACCGGACACACACTTGTGGCCAGATATTATTGGCATACCAGATTCTTAATGTTGATTGTGTAATTGCTAGACATTATTATTTTAATTATTGTACTGTTGTTATCTAAATCAATATCACAAGAAGTTCGTTAATGTTCATTTGATTATTGTATTCAAAATATGAGAGGAAGGTATGTTATGTATTGATTGTATAAATCATCATATGTGGGTATACCTATATGTAGGTACTTATAGATTGTTTTTGTGGAATAAAGTTTAGTTTGCTTCTGACTCAAATATGGCGTATCTTTTAAATACAATATAAATTTATAACAAAAGTGAACAAAATATACACAAAGGGCCTATTCTATTCTAACCTAAACACATTTTCCCAGCAGACAAAATATTTCATTCCGGAAAGGAAGAACACAATAGGTACAAATACAACACAAATAATACAATAAGTTTTTAGAAATATGTAAGACAAAAAAGCAAGCAGGCAATAATTAACGACCTTAAGCTGGAGGGTAAATAGGGTAGGTGTAATAATTAAGCTTTTTTAGATGCACTAGTGCCTACACTATGATTCCGTGTCGTGGGACACTAGTCTCTTCCGTTTGTTAGTATATTTGTTATCTATATTAATAGCTAGAAATGAATTAAAACAATAGGTAGGTACAGATTTACTAAATTAAGTAACTAATCTTTCTGCTTCGGAGTACATACAGTAGATATTGCCCGTAGCAAAAGGTAGGCATTATTTCATCACAAACTAGGTACGCTATAATGCGAGTATCAATCTTTATAGTAAGGTATCATGTTCTATGCATTCAATTTTGAACGCAAGGACAGGAGATGTATAAGCTTTGTAAATAGATGAGAAAGCGTGGATCGCTATTTATGCATCCATTTTTTAACCCTTCTTACTCGTAGGTACACAGAATGATCTACTGCTGTTGCACAATTGACTTACATTAACAACAGAAACTAAGTTTTGTAAACTCACACCCACCTCACTAATCACTTATTGTTTAAAAAAATCATGAACAAAAACAACTTTTGTAAACTTTATTTTAAATTATTTAGAGCACAATAGTAGAAAGCTTTCATAAAAATCGTATGATGCGGTTAGGCTACAAATCATCGGCTAGCGTAGTGTAGGATGCCCACCGGCCAGGTGGGGCGACGACCTGCGAAAGGCGGCCGGAAGAAACTGGATGAGAAGAGCCGAAGACCGGGCTCAGTGGGGTTCATTGGGAGAGGCCTTTGTCCAGCAGTGGACGAATACAGGCTGATGATGATGATGAGCTTAAATACAAATAGGTCTTAAAGTTGACATTATTTTAAGTTAAATTTTACAGTCATCGCAAATTTGAGGTAAACACTGCAGGCAAATAGATTTCTTACAAACGCAGCAGGTAAATCTTGTCTGCCTTTTCAGTCTGCTGCAACATGTTTCTTCCTGATGATCCTGGTTGAGGAGGTGGTTGATGACGGGAGGCATGTCCTCACTTAGCACTCTTCTGATTGCCAATCGAAGCTCTCTAGGTAGTCTGTCGTTATAAATGCGCTCCTCTACGTATTAAACTTGGAAAGAAAACGTTTTTGCCAATAGAGTCTGAAATAGCTTGACCACGTTCTTGGGTAACAAATGAGCTCAGTGGCTGATCATCTTTATCATCGGTGAAATCGACTTCGCTGAGTCATTATTTTCACGTACATGTGATTCTCTTTCCTCTTCGTCAAAGCGTTCTTCTTCTGTTTCTCATAATTGCACGTCGTCGTCGAGTCATTGAAGAAACGCGTCCTTGTTCTATAACAACGCAATAGCGCTAGACGAAGCACAGTTCCAAAAGAAATTACCGCTTGCCAAAGTGTAATTAATATAAATTACATTAAAGTTTTGTTTTGTTTATCAAATCATAACAAATCTTGCAAAAAGAGCCGCCAATCATATGACGTTTAGGGATGATCGATGTTAAGAGATCAAACATCGATATTTTAACATCGATATTGCATTATGTCAAACATCGTAGCTCCGATGTCAAGAACACCTAAATAATCCAGGACACCGATCTCACGACGTCACGACTACTCACGAGTTCACGACTAACGAAATCTGTTATTTATGAACGCATTCACAGAGTATTTTACCAAAATCAGAGTAACATAACATGTAATTGTAATGTAAAAACCAAGTATAAAGCAAGCCGCCATATAACGTGACCCATTTTTTACAATTATTTAGCCACTCCCCTCCTCTGTGACCACCCGTGGTATAGGGCAAGACCCCCTAGTTTTTACGTAGTATTTGATCAATATGGTATTAAATCATTTTTAGCAAACAGAAAGTTAAAAATATAATAACTTGGATCATTTGGATCATGCCGTCAAACGATCTAGTCGTGTTTTGGGATGATGTTTGGTGAACCATCGGGGAGACGGGTCTGAGCAGCCGCTCAACTGCCGTCTCTCTCTAGATCTATGTGCTCCATCTTAGGCCACATAATCGCTTCACATCAGGCGAGATAGTGGCCAAACATAGATCTATTAAGCGTAAAAAAAAAAAAAATTGTCTTCATAAATACGGATCTTGCCGGTGACGATAACAGTGCGTGCATAGCTCGAAAAAGCGCGAGATTTCCCCCTAGAGTATAATGACTACGTAACTTCTTCTTTTTTATGTAACTGAATGACGAGACGAGCTGGTCGTTTGCCTGATGGTAAGCTATACGCCAGCCCATAACAATAACAGCAACACGTGCAGGCTGAATAACTGGCAAAGCGGTGGTACCCACCCAGACAGCCTCTCGCATACGAGAAACCTACCACCAGTAAAACCTAAGGCATCCCCCTGTCTGTCCCTGTGACCGAGCGTGGTATTTTGAAGACCCCTTCCTCCCCCTGAACGGGTCACGTAGTATGAGTACGTTCCCTTGTAACTATTTTGTACTTGTACTACATTCTAATAGATAAAATTTATTGATAAAATTGTGTGCAAAAATATCGATGTTGGCTGACATCGGTGTTTTGTGTTCGATAAACATCGAGAACCGATGTTCAGCTAGCGATAACAACATCGATGTTTTTATAATATCGATCACCCCTGATGACGTTTTAGTTGAAGTCTAGATGCGGACTTTTTGGCGGGAAGTGAAAAGTGATACAGTTCGATTTTGTTTTATTTTCCAAACAAGCACTAGGAGAGGGTCCGGCTTGTTGCTGTTGACCCTCATTCTCAACAAAAGTATTATAAATGGAATATTAAACTATCCAAATAAAACTACGTAAGACATGGCGGTATGGTCCTAGAGACTTTAGCCTGCCCTAAAGGGCAAACTTAAAAAAAAAATTATATGATTTTTGAGTTTGACAGCCCATCTAGCGCTGTCAAACTCAAAATTGACAGTCTTTCTTTAATTTAAACCACAGACTGTTAAGGAAACACTACATTTTAACATAATCTGTATGACGTCATCTCGATTGTAACGCGGTTTTGAGAGAGGTGTACGATCGTGCCATAAATGCGCAGTGGGTACCGACAAAATCGGGTTGGTATCGTAGATCAGACTCGGATCACGATCAACTCGAATTACCTTGTCTGCCATATGGGTTGGGCTGCAGATTGTAACTAATATTTCGTTAAACACTTGATAAGTTCACTTGATAGTTATTCGATAGCTATTGTAGCTCACTGGTAACTTTTTGACTCACGAAGCAAATTTTCCACGACACGAGGCACTAATTACGACGCGAGTCCTTTTTTACGAAGGACCATTTAATGTACGAGCTCGTGATAGCTCAGTACATTAGAAATGAAAAGAAGAGAGATAAATGAATAAAATGAAGAATGATGATGATGATTTTATAAAAGATGAACGGTTGCACAGTACACCCTTTCTTATTCCGTTATCCTCTCGCCCTACTCCCGATCCTATTCCGATCTCAACCGGTTGCGGTTTTTGATCATTTACATGACTTTGCGGTGAGGCGGCAGCGCAGTGGTCCTTCCCAAATATGATTACCCCATGATTTCGTGGTATCTCTAGGAATTTCACGAAATCTCAGATATCCTCATTTCCCTGCGACACGTACGGTCAACTACAAAAGTTGCTGAATATATGTAAATCTTCGATTGACTACACTTTTAGTATTTCTTATTTTTCTGAATGTTGCATTTAAAAGTCAATTAAAGTTCTGTACGAATAAGGAAATTGTAAAAAATTGCATTATGTAAGGATTCATTTCTTTTGCCTAGTCTATATACCAAGTTTCGCTTTTACCTTAAAAACAAAGGTTTTCCACACAAATATTTGCCATCTCGTTTAGATCTTTTGAGATGTTTAAAAAGTGGTGAAACATCTGCGTATAGCATATTTGATTAGTATATGTACCAAATTTCACCGTCGTAGGTTTAGAAAAAATGTTATATTCCACCTTGTTTAGCCTTTTTAGAGGTTAATAAATTATTAATATAGCGAGTTTCGTTTTAGTTTATTACTTTTGTTTGGTCTGTATACGAAATGTCATTGCTACAACTTCATAAACAAAAATTCTCCACACAAACTTTACTACCCTGTATAACCCTATTAGGGGATGATTTCAAACATGGTGGAATACGTGTTTATAATTTTATTGGCTGAGTATTCGTATAAAATTTCAACATCGTAGCATTAAAAAATATTTGATACTTTCCACCCTGTTTAACCTTGTTAGAGGGTGAATTTCAAAAAATGGCGAATTAAGTTTAAATTCATTTCTTTTGCTTACTCTGTGTACCAAATTTAATTGCCATAACTTCATGAACGAAGTTTCTCCATATAAACTTAACCACCCCGTTTGAACCGGTTTAGGGATGATTCCAGCAAAATGGTAAAAGACGTGCTTAAAGTTTATCTGTTTGAGTAATTGAACCGAACTTCATCGTCGTAGCTTCAAAAAATATAATTATATTTCACCCTTATTTAACCTGGTTAGGGGTAGATTTTCAAAAAATTGTGATTCACGTTTTAATTATCTTTTTTTTCTTAGTTTATGTACCAAGTTTCATCACAACCACAAATTTTAGAAATAAAAAAGATTTTCTATACAAACTTTACCACCCCGCTTAGGCTAGTCGGGGGTTTTTTTTTTCTAATGAAGTTTCTTAATAAGACACCTCAAAAACATAACAATCTAGCCTAATAAGACTAATAAGTAATTTGAATTTAACTTAAGCTGCTAAGTAGAGTAAAACTAAGAATGTGTCCATTAACACTTTTCTTACTGTCTCTATTAAGGCGAAGACACTATGTTCTTGTGTTCTTTATGGGTAGCACTATTATACTAAAATACACTGTCACTTCACTACACTAACAAAAGGTTTTGTCCGTTTGAGTCTTTTCACTATGTCTGTGCTGTCAAGGAGCTGGATAGCCTCGACGTTCACGTGGTGATGAAGTCTCCGTTCATGAGCTTCGGCGAACTTTTTTATTACACTAGTGACGAGGTCCACTTTCAGGTCCTGATGGAGGTCGTCATTTCGAATGTACCACGGAGCGTTAACAATACCCCTGAGTACTTTGTTTTGAAATCGTTGAATGATTGCTACGTTGCTTTGATTGGTACACCCCCACAGTTGGATACCATAAGTCCATATTGGCATGAGGACTTGTTTGTATAATAGTGTTTTATTGTGCACTGACAACGTAGAATGCCTCCCAAGTAGCCAGTACATCTTCCTATAGCGAAGCTCTAACTCGTCGCGTTTCTTTTTGACATGTGCCTTCCAGCGAAGATTTGCGTCTAGGGTCATGCCAAGATACTTGGCAGTATTTTCGTATGGTATTATCTTGTTATTGATGAACACCGGATGATAGTTTGGTCTCTTGTTCGTGAAATCTATGTGAATAGATTTCAATTCATTGAGTTTGATTCTCCATTTTTTGGTCCAATCAAAGATGGTGTTGATGGCTGTTTGAACCTTTTCCACAGCTTCCTCTTGAGTGACTCCTGTAGCCAAGATAGCTGTGTCATCTGCAAAGGTTGCTATAGTATTGTTTTCTAATTCTGGAATATCACTAGTGTACAATAAGTACAGGACTGGACCTAAGACACTTCCCTGTGGTACTCCAGCTTTTATTTGCTTAAGTTCCGAATAAGCATTGTCTTGTCGCACTCTGAACATTCTCTATGTAAGATAGGATTCTAAGAGGTCTGCAAACTGTTTTGGCAGCATATTTCTAAATTTGTATTCAAGGCCTTGATGCCACACCTTGTCAAATGCTTGTGCTACGTCCAAGAAGACAGTAGAACAAACATTCTTTTCTTCTAACGTTTTTTCGATTAAGTTGGTGATTCTGTGTACTTGGTCTATTGTAGAATGTTTCTCTCTAAATCCAAATTGATAATCTGGAATCAGGTTTTTTTCTTCTATAATGGGCTTTATACGTTTCAACAGAAGCTTTTCAAATAACTTTGACATTATTGGTAACAAAGAAATTGGCCTGTATGATGTAGTTTCATTAGGTGGTTTACCAGGTTTGGCTATCATTATGACTTCGGCAACTTTCCACATATCAGGTACGTATTGAAGTCTGAACGTGGCATTGATAAGAATGGTGAGTTTAACTATGGCTTTACGTGGGAGGTTTTGCAAAACTTCTCCAGTAATAAGATCGAAACCAGGAGATTTCTTTCGGTTCAATTTTGCGACCTCGTTGTATACTTCTCTTGGCGTGACGAGTCTTATTTCTTTTTCACAATTCAATGTGTTATTTAATAAAGTGTCTGAGCTCCCTTCATTAGGTTGAAAGATTTCCTCCAGATGCTGTGCGAATCTAGAAGCCTTTTGTACATTATTGATAGCCCATGTTCCATTGGCGTCTTTTATTGGTGGGATCTGCATAATAGGCTTTTTTAGGTGTTTGGTCATTTTCCATGAAGAGTAATCTGTTGTGCGATCACATGTTAGTTGACTTAAATTTGTATTCATTGCTTCATCATTAAACTTCTGAATATCTCTCTTAAGTCTTTTTGTTAGATTATTCAGCAGTTTTTTGTCCTGTGGAGCTCTGGTTGTGTGCCATTTTTGCCTCTGTTTCCGCTTCTCAGTTATTAGGTTTATAATTTCTATTGGATAGCAGTTACTATGAATTCTTATTTTAATTTCAGGTGTATTTTTCCACGCACACTGTTGAATATCTGCTATGAGTTTTTTACGTCATCATCTAGTTGTTCTGGATTTTTCAATGGTACATTCAGATTAATCATAGAGTCTAGATCTAACTTGAAGCTTTCCCAGTCCGTGTTCTTATTTACCAAGGTGGGATTATTTTCTCTTTGGACGACAGTTTCACTTAGAGTCAATATTATAGGTGAGTGGTCCGAGCTCATACCATAGCCTTCCTCAATGTTAAGAAAGCTAGATGATATATTTTATAAATAAAGAAATCTATAAGGTCTGGAATTTTTTGTGGATCGGTTGGCCAATAGGTAGGCTTTCCAGTCGATATAACACTGCATTTCATATCTTGGATAGCACACAATAGTTCTTTTCCTTTGGTTGTGGTAAGTCTAGAACCCCAGAAGGTGTTTTTTGCATTAAAATCGCCACCCAATAGGAATCTGTTACCAAGTCCTTTCAAGAAGCTTCTGTACTGATCAGCTTTCAGTGCATGTTTTGGTGGGCAGTAAATGGCTGATATGGTGATAGGATAACGTTTCGTTTTAACACAAATAGCTATAGCTTGTATGTGTTGTTCTTCAAATGTATGTACTTCATAATGGTAGATATTCTCCTTTATTATGACTGCGCTACCTCCTCTGGCAGTGTTATCGGGATGCAGTGCATGATAGGTTTTATATCCTTTGAGTTGGATGTATGATTCTCTGGTGAAGTGTGATTCGGATATAAGACACACATCAACATTTTCTGTAGTTAAGACCGCCTGTAGTTCATGCTGATGTTGAAGAAGCCCATTTGCATTCCATGCCATTATTTTTAGTGTCTTAATCATTTATTATGTTTTGAGGTAGCTATTTTGGTGCTATTTTCAAGTTGTTTCAATCTTTCATCGAATGTCACCCACAAAAATCATAACAAACTCAAGTTTTCCCGTATGGTTTAACTCATCCTTGAGACACATATTTAATAATAAAAAGAAAGCCTGGATAAAGTGGAAAAAATATAAAAACATATCGGATTACGAGATTTTTTCAATGTTTAGAGATAGACTTCGTAAAGCTTCAAATACTAGTTACAATAACTACATTTCGAAAGTTGAAAAGAGTATTAAAATAAATATTAAATATTTCTGGTCTTACATCTCAAATAGAAAAAGAAATAGTGATATTCCCAGTTGCGTTCATTATAAAGATAGGTCGGCCAGAGATCCTGTGGATGTTTGCAACCTGTATTCGAATTTTTTTCATTCAGTATTTGAGCCTTCGGATATGCCTGATGGTTATGATATAGATACTAATAACACACGGGTTATGGACAACCACAAATCAGACCTAATTATTTGTGATATTGACTTAACAATAGGTAACATTAAAACTGAACTACTTAGATTAGATCCTAGTAAGGGTGCCGGTGTGGATAATGTTCCACCATATTTTTTAACACGTACAGCCCAATCAATTTGCTTTCCTATACACTACATATTTAATCTATGCCTACGCGAAGGTGTCTGCCCCCTTGTTTGGAAAATTGCTCGCATAGTACCTGTGCATAAAGGAGGATTAAAGAGAGATGTAGAAAACTATCGCCCTATTTCAATATTGCCCACTCTGTCGAAACTTCTCGAGAGACTGATACACAACGCCATATATCCCAGCTTACATAATATTATTATTCCTCATCAACATGGTTTTGTTCGACATCGTTCTACTGTTACAAATTTATTAGTCTACACAATTAAATTATTTGAAAACCTTGACAAAAATAAGCAAACTGACAGTGTGTATACTGACTTTCGAAAAGCTTTTGACAGAGTGGATCACAAAATTCTTTTAGACAAAATTGCCTTTAACGGTATTCGAGGTAACTTGTGGCGCTGGTTTAAATCCTATATAACTAACCGCTGTCAAAAGGTTGTAATAAACGGATATGAATCGGACATGGTTTCTATCAGCTCTGGTGTACCACAGGGCTCAATTTTGGGTCCTTTGCTCTTTATCTTGTATATCAACGACATTGATAAATGTTTTAAATATTGTAATTTCCTATTATATGCTGATGACCTAAAGGTCTTCCAAGCTATCAATACCTATCAAGACCATATAAACTTTCAGGGAGATCTTGATCGGTTTACGACGTATTGTAGTGAAAATAAGCTAGCTCTTAGTTTAAGTAAATGCAAATCTATTGTTTTCACTCGTAAGAGAAATACAAGCAACTTTACATATGGACTTTGTAATACTAATCTCGATAAAGTTAATGTTATAAAGGACCTGGGAGTTACCTTAGATAGCAAGTTAACCCTAGACATACATGTTCAAAACATAATAGCCCGCGGTTTTAAAATGTTCAATTTTGTAATACGATCCTCTAGTAACTTCAAAAACGAATTTACGTATCAGTTGTTGTATAAGTCTTTGGTTAGATCACAATTAGAATACGCTGTGTCAATATGGAACCCACATTACAATTGTTATAGTAATGATATTGAACGTGTACAAAAGAAATTTTTGCGCTGTATGCATTATAAATGTTGCCATAGTACTTTACCTTATGAAGAGCTGTTGAAAAAATACAAATTATTAGATTTAAAGTCCAGGAGAAAACAATTAGATGCTATGCTTCTGTATGATCTCTGTCACAATCGATATGACTGTACCGAGTTGGTCGGCAGGCTGAGCTACAATGTACCTTCCAGAACCCATTCACGTTCGACACGTAATCTCAAAGTGTTTGCTACCGCAGCATGTCGTACTAATTCTGGGCAGCGTTCTCCACTGTATCGTATGACTAAATCCTATAATGATAACTTCAATTGTATAGATATACTAGTATTTCGCCGCGTGCGCGAGCTGCTAAAGCAGCTCGCGTGGTGGTGGTATTATTTTTTTTTTATAGAAACTTCCTATCGATTATGGTTCTAAAGTTATCTAAGCCTTTATGTTCTAAAAACAAACTTTTGTATGGCGGCCATTTTGGAAAATGGCGCAATCCAAGTGATTTTGTGGCGTGCGCGAGCTGCTAAAGCAGCTCACGTGGGGTGGTGTTGTTTTTTTTTATAGAAGCTCCCTATCGATTACAGTTTTAAAGTTATTCTCTTTGTTCGGAAAAAATCTTTTGTATGGCGGCCATCTTGAAAAATGGCGGAATCCAAATTATTTTTTCATAATCGTAATCTACGACTTAAAAAACCCCCCGATGCGAAATTTCAGTCGAATCGGAGCATTTTTCAAAATGGCCGCCATTTTTCTTTCTTTTTTTTTAATATTTCCAACTTTTCCAAATTTCCCCTATGGTCCTCTTTGATATTTGGTCGAGCACCCTATACCTATCTGTAACCGTTTAAAAGTTATTTGCATATTATTTTCACCTATTTTGTCATGAAAAAAAACGTTTGTATGGCAGCCATCTTGAAAAATGGCGGAGTCCAAATTTTTTTTTCATAATCCTAATGTCCGACCCAGAAAACACCCCGATGCAAAATTTCAGTCGGATCGGAGCAACTTTAAAAATGGCCGCCATTTTTTTTCTTTTTTTTTAAATTTTTCCAACTTTTCCAAATTTCCCCCGTCGTCCTCTATGATATTTGTTCGAGCTCTCTATCCCTATCTCTAACCGTTTAAAAGTTATTTGCATATAATTTTCACCTATTTTGTCATGAAAACAAACGTTTGTATGGCAGCCATCTTGAAAAATAGCGAAATCTAATTTTTTTTTTCATTATCGTAATCTACGACCCAGAAAACCCCCCTATGCAAAATTTCAGTCGGATCGGAGCAACTTTCAAAATGGCCGCCATTTTTTTTTCTTTTTTTTTAATTTTTCCAACTTTTCCAAATTTCCCTTATCGCCCTCTATGACATTTGGTCGAGCACCCTATACCTATCTCTAACCATTCAAAAGTTATTTAAATTTTTATTTTGTATGGCGGCCATGTTTTTTTGTATGGCGGCCATCTTTTTTTTCAAATTTTCAAAATCGGCCCACGGTTTGGGGCATATTTAGTTCAAGCGGTACCCCCATCCGATTTATAGTTTCCGAGATCCCCTGAGCAGTTCCATCAAGGAAACCACTTTCTGGTGATTTCGGATTTTTCTGGTTGGTTTCAAAACACCCTCTATACAACCGTACCAAACACTTCCCCCCACCATAACGGCAAGTCGGAGATCAATTCTGTCAATATGTCAGTCAGTCAGTCAGTCAGTCAGTGATGGTCTTCCAGTTTTATATTAGCTGCTAAAGCAGCTCGCGTGGGTGGGTGGCTGCTGTTTTTTTTTAAAAGCTTCCTATCGATTACGGTTCTAAAGTTTTGTTTACCCTTTTTGTTTTGAAATCAAACTTTTGTATGGCGCCCATCTTGAAAAAAAGCTGGATTTCAAGTGATTGTATGGCGTGCGCGAGCTGCTAAAGCAGCTCGCGTGGGGGGGTGTTTTGCTTTTTAATAAAAGCTCCCTATCGATTACGGTTCTAAAGTTATTTAAGTTCAGTTGTTCTGTAAAAATGACTTTAGTATGGCGGCCATCTTGAAAAATGGCGGAATCCAAGTAATTTTGTGGCGTGCGCGAGCTGCTAAAGCAGCTCGCGTGGAGGAGTGTTGCTTTTTTTAAATAGACGCTTCCTATCGACTACGGTTCAAAAGTTTTGTTTGGCTTATTTTTCCGGAAAAAAAACTTTTGTATGGCGGCCATCTTGAAAAATGGCGGAATCCAAAATTTTTTTCATAATAATAATCTTCGACCCAGAAAACCCTTCGATGCAAAATTTCAGTCGGATCGGAACAACTTTCAAAATGGCCGCCATTTTTTTTTCTTTTTTTTTAATTTTTCTAACTTTTCTAAATTTCCCCCTTCGTCTTCTATGACATTTGGTCGAGCACCCTATATCTATCTCTAACCATTCAAAAGTTATTTACATTTTTATTTTGTATGGCGGCCATGTTTTTTTGTATGGCGGCCATCTTTTTTTTCAAATTTTCAAAAATGGCCGAGGGTTTTGAGCATATATAGTTCGAGCGGTACCCCCATCCGATTTATAGTTTCCGAGATCCCCTGAGCAGTTCCATCAAGGAAACCACTTTCTGGTGATTTCGGATTTTTCTGGTTGGTTTCAAAACACCCTCTATACAACCGTACCAAACACTCTCCCCCACCATAACGGCAAGTCGGAGATCAATTCTGTCAATATGTCAGTCAGTCAGTCAGTCAGTCAGTGAGTGGTCTTCCAGTTTTATATTATATTATTAATTATTAACTAGTATTTCGCCGCGTGCGCGAGCTGCTAAAGCAGCTCGCGTGGGGGGGTGGCTGCTGTTTTTTTTAAAAGCTTTCTATCCATTAAGGTTCTAAAGTTTTGTTTACCCTTTTTGTTTTGAAATCAAACTTTTGTATGGCGGCCATATTGAAAAAAAGCTGGATTTCAAGTGATTGTGTGGCGTGCGCGAGCTGCTAAAGCAGCTCGCGTGGTGGGGTTTTGCTTTTTTTTATAAAAGCTCCCTATCGATTACGGTTCTAAAGTTATTTAAGTTCAGTTGTTCTGAAAAAAAGACTTTTGTATGGCGGCCATCTTGAAAAATGGCGGAATCCAAGTGATTTTGTGGCGTGCGCGAGCTGCTAAAGCAGCTCGCGTGGGGGGGTGTTGCTTTTTTTTTATAGACGCTTCCTATCGACTACGGTTCAAAAGTTTTGTTTGGCTTATTTTTCCGGAAAAAAAACTTTTGTATGGCGGCCATCTTGAAAAATGGCGGAATCCAAAATTTTTTTTTATATTTGTAATCTTCAACCCAGAAAACCCCCCGATGCAAAATTTCAGTCGGATCGCAGCAACTTTCAAAATGGCCGCCATTTTTTTTTCTTTTTTTTTAATTTTTCCAACTTTTCCAAATTTCCCCCATCGTCTTCTATGACATTTGGTCGAGCACCCTATACCTATCTCTAACCATTCAAAAGTTATTAACATTTTAATTTTGTATGGCGGCCATGTTTTTTTGTATGGCGGCCATCTTTTTTTTCAAATTTTCAAAAATGGCCCAGGTTTTGGGGCATATTTAGTTCAAGCGGTACCCCCATCCGATTTATAGTTTTCGAGATCCCCTGAGCAGTTCCATCAAGGAAACCACTTTCTGGTGATTTCGGATTTTTCTGGTTGGTTTCAAAACACCCTCTATCCAACGGTACCAAACACTCCCCCCCACCATATCGGCAAGTACCACTTCTATTTCTGTCAATTATATGTCAGTCAGTCAGTCAGTCAGTCAGTCAGTGGTCTTTCAGTTTTATATTATATAAACTAGTATTTCGCCGCGTGCGCGAGCTGCTAAAGCAGCTCGCGTGGTGGTGGTGTTATTTTTTTTTATAGAAACTTCCTATCGATTACGGTTCTAAAGTTATCTAAGCCTTTATGTTCTAAACACAAACTTTTGTATGGCGGCCATATTGAAAAATTGCGCAATCCAAGTGATTTTGTGGCGTGCGCGAGCTGCTAAAGCAGCTCGCGTGGGGGGTTGTTACTTTTTTTTTATAGAAGCTCCCTATCGATTACGGTTTTAAAGTTATTCTCTTTGTTCGGAAAAAAATCTTTTGTATGGCGGCCATCTTGAAAAATGGCGGAATCCAAATTATTTTTTCATAATCGTAATCTACGACCCCAAAAACCCCCCGTTTCAAAATTTCAGTCGAATCGGAGCATTTTTCAAAATGGCCGCCATTTTTCTTTCATTTTTTTTAATTTTTCCAACTTTTCCAAATTTTCCCTATGGTCCCCTATGATATTTGGTCGAGCACCCTATACCTATCTGTAACCGTTTAAAAGTTATTTGCATATTATTTTCACCTATTTTGTCATGAAAACAAAACGTTTGTATGGCAGCCATCTTGAAAAATGGCGGAATCCAAAATTTTTTTTCATAATCATAATCTACGTCCCAGAAAACCCCCCTATGCAAAATTTCAGTCGGATCGGAGCAACTTTCAAAATGGCCGCCATTTTTTTTTCTTTTTTTTTAATTTTTCCAACTTTTTCAAATTTCCCCCATCGCCCTCTATGACATTTGGTCGAGCACCCTATACCTATCTCTAACCATTCAAAAGTTATTTACATTTTTATTTTGTATGGCGGCCATGTTTTTCTGTATGGCGGCCATCTTTTTTTTCAAATTTTCAAAATTGGCCCAAGGTTTGGGGCATATTTAGTTCAAGCGGTACCCCCATCCGATTTATAGTTTCCGAGATCCCCTGAGCAGTTCCATCGAGGAAACCACTTTCTGGTGATATCGGATTTTTCTGGTTGGTTTCAAAACACCCTCTATACAACCGTACCAAACACTCCCCCCCACCATAACGGCAAGTCGGAGATCAATTCTGTCAATATGTCAGTCAGTCAGTCAGTCAGTCAGTCAGTGAGTGGTCTTTCACTTTTATATAATATAACTAGTATTTCGCCGCGTGCGCGAGCTGCTAAAGCAGCTCGCGTGGGGGGGTGGCTGCTGTTTTTTTTTTAAAAGCTTCCTATCGATTACGGTTCTAAAGTTTTGTTTACCCTTTTTGTTCTGAAAACAAACTTTTGTATGGCGGCCATATTGGAAAATGGCGAAATTCAAGTGATTTTGTGGCGTGCGCGAGCTGCTAAAGCAGCTCGCGTGGGGTGGTGTTTTTTTTTTTATAGAAGCTCCCTATCGATTACGGTTTTAACGTTATTCTCTTTGTTCGGAAAAAAATCTTTTGTATGGCGGCCATCTTGAAAAATGGCGGAATCCAAATTATTTTTTCATAATCGTAATCTACGACCCCAAAAACCCCCCGATGCAAAATTTCAGTCGAATCGGAGCATTTTTCAAAATGGCCGCCACTTTTCTTTCTTTTTTTTTAATTTTTCCAACTTTTCCAAATTTCCCCTATGGTCCTCTATGATATTTGGTCGAGCACCCTATACCTATCTGTAACCGTTTAAAAGTTATTTGCATATTATTTTCACCTATTTTGTCATGAAAAAAAACGTTTGTATGGCAGCCATCTTGAAAAATGGCGGAATCCAAATTTTTTTTTCATAATCGTAATCTACGATCCAGAAAACCCCCTGATGCAAAATTTCAGTCGGATCGGAGCAACTTTCAAAATGGCCGCCATTTTTTTTTCATTTTTTTTAATTTTTTCAACTTTTTCAAATTTCCCCCATCGTCCTCTATGACATTTGGTCGAGCACCCTATACCTATCTCTTACCATTCAAAAGTTATTAACATTTTCATTTTGTATGGCGGCCATGTTTTTTTGTATGGCGGCCATCTTTTTTTCAAATTTTCAAAATTGGCCCAAGGTTTGGGGCATATTTAGTTCAAGCGGTACCCCCATCCGATTTATAGTTTCCGAGATCCCCTGAGCAGTTCCATTTTGGAAACCACTTTCTGGTGATTTCGGATTTTTCTGGTTGGTTTCAAAACACCCTCTATACAACCGTACCAAACACTCCCCCCCACCATAACGGCAAGTCGGAGATCAATTCTGTCAATATGTCAGTCAGTCAGTCAGTCAGTCAGTCAGTGAGTGGTCTTCCAGTTTTATATAATATAATTATTAATTAATTAATTAATTAATTAATTAATTAATTAATTAATTAATTAATTAATTCCATGAACGGGTGGGTTGTTTCAGGAGGACTGTTCTGAATCTGCTGGAAAGTGGGGGTAATTTATGATGTTGTCATGTAATCCATGGCAGCGTCACGATTACTTCTGCAATGTATATATATGTAGTGTGTATATGTATGCGTGTATATGTATGATGTATGTATGTTTGTATATGTATGTAGACACATACAGATATGTGTATGTGTATACATACAATACCGTACAATACCGTAAGAAATTGCTTGAAGCGATAAGACCGCCTATTGTGTAACCTCAGATAAGTCTTTACTTTATATATAAAATATGGTGTTTTGATTAGTTAAAGGACGGAGACGGGGCAGCCTCGTGAAGTAACTCATTCTTATATCATGCTGAGAGGGGCTGGATTATTTAGGTGTTAATGTTGTTTACTGCATTGTAGGGATTCCTTGACATTACTCATCTTTTGTTTGTTTGGCATTATACAGAATGTGTTTACTCTATTAATTTACATTAATAATGTTATTTTGTTATCTTAATCCCAACATTTCGTTACATGTATATCTATCTGTGGTCAACGATGTTGGTTTCACTTATATTAAGATTTTATTTTTAAGTCTGTTAATTAAGGTACTAGTGAAACTGTTTGCTGATCCTTAAATAAATTAAAAAAAAAAAAAAAAGAATGAGTTCATAAGTTGTAGGATCTTATTTAATTTAATATCCGGTCGGAAGTCGGGGGACGATTTAAAAAAATGTGAAATACATATCTATAATTTCATTGGCTAAGCACGTATACCACATTTCATCGTTGTAGCTTAAAAATAATAATCTTCACTTTATACCCTGTTTAACCCTGTTAAGGGATGATTAACAAAAATTGTAAATTACGTTTTAATTATCTTCTTTTACCAAGTTTTATCATAGCCACGAAATTTCATAAACAAAGATTTTTATACAAACTTTACCACCCCGCTTAGACTTGTTAGGGGATGATTTTCAAAAAAATGGTTAAATACATATATATAATTTCATTGGCTTAGCACGTATACCACATTTCATCGCTGTAGCTTAAAAATAATAATCTTCACTTTCCACCCTGTTTAACCCTTTTAAAGGATGATTTTCCAAAATTCTAAAAATCACGTTTTAATAATGTTTGTAAGGTGTGTGTACCAAGTTTCATCGCTATAAACAAAGATTTTTTTATGTAAACTTCACCACCTCGTTTAACCCTGTTAGGGGTTGATTTTCTAAAAATGCTGAAAACTTATTTTTAAACTTGATCAAACTTAATTTTTTTACCCTGTTTCTTTACTATAGCTACAGTGTCGCATAAATATAAAATCCTACTCCATACAAACTTTGCGGCCCTATTTAATGATCTTAGGGGTTGATTTTTGAAAAGTTACTGAAAATATATTTTTATATTCTTATGTTAAGTCAATTTACTAAGTTTCATAACTTTACTAAAAAAACGTACACCATGGAAACTTTGCGACCCCAATAAATGACCTTAGGGGTCGAATTTCGAAAAATGCCGAAAACAAGTTCCTAGTATTTACATGCTCAATGCTCACGCAAAATTTGATAACTACTGGTCAAGAAACAATCACCGTAGCATACATTATAGTTTCCGCATTCCAATCTTAAGAACCACACTAAACCCCCCTTAAGGGTTGATTTAATTTAATTGTGATACATGTGTTCTTTTATTTCTTTTGCATAGTATATTGCTAAAGTTTTGTGACCGTGCGACAAAATATATTTTTTTCCCCATACATTCTTTATGACCCTATTTAACCCACTTTAAGGTCAAATTTCGAAAAATCCGTTCTTAAATGACGCCTTCACTACTTGTAGAATACGTGGTTCAAATTTCAGGTCGCGTCGTCTGAACTATAGTTCACAGAGTACACTTTTATACTGGAAATAGAGGTCTGTCTTTCCGCCCAAAATGGGCAACATCACAGATTACTTAATAGTTATATGTGTACAGTGCTGCCACCTGAACATTTGAGAATAAACTACATAGTACTATTACTATTCTGTGCCTTTATATATAGCTATACCCACTATACAGCTATAGCTTTGTAGTTATTGGTTGATATTTTTATTTTATTAGATTAATTTATTTATCGCTGGGTATTTTACCTTCAATTAGTATATGAAATCTATACTTATAATAAAACTGTAACGAAGCGGTTACTGTACATTGAAGATATTTTTGAAAATCAATTTTTTTAGGAGTATATGGTAGCAACAGAACCCAAAAATACAATTTTTAAAATTTTTGTCTGTCTGTCTGTCTGTCTGTCTGTCTGTCCGGGATAAACTCAGAAACTAGAGCACGAATTTGAATGCAGTTTTCTGAAATATGTTCTGTGGAGTCCGGCGCTACACATAGGCTTTGTTTCATCAAAATCAGTCCAGTAATATTGAAGTTATGACGGAATTTAGGAAAAAATATACGTGTCCACTATAAGTTGAACCACGAAACATACCGGACCCTTTGAGCACATGGCTCAGCTTATACTGGTTTATTACTTACCTTCAGAGTTTGTAGAACTAAGGTATTGGTTGACATGATGGTATTCTAAAAAATGTTTTGTGGAGTCCTAGGCTACATAACAAACTTTGTTTTATAAATATCGGTTTACGAAAACTGGAGTTATTACGCAATTTAAAAACGTTGAGTACCTACCGATTAGCAATTTTAGTATGAAAGTTTTCGTGAGTTTGATTCATTATAATTATCTGTAAATATTTAATAAAACGGCTAGGACTCACGTAGTTTGTCAAATTAGTCGACCTAGGTTTCGAGCATGTCCGATGCTCTTCATCAGGGGCGAGTTTACACTGCGAGATCGCGGCGACTATTGGCGGTGTCGGTGACGGTGGCTGGTGGAGTGGTATAACGTTGAGTACCGTACCGCAAGGAAAATTAGCTGTTTAAATCGAGCCACCCATAGATAGCACGTCTTATCAAGGGGCGTTTTTCTGACTCGCGGTGACGGGTTTTATGGACATGGCGCTGGACCTGCACCGGAGCTTTTTTTTGATCAGTTTGCAAAACGCTTTTTTGCTGATGCGATTATGTCGCCTTGGAAAGTAGTAGAGGAAGTTTACCTAGCGGTTCCCAATTTTTTTTAGCTATGGAACACTAAATTATGTATCTAATTTTGGCGGAACCCCAACTCATATTTGTAACCGACTTTAAAAAAGGAGGAGGTTCTCAATTCGTGTCGCGACGTTTTCGCGAATCTATAAATATGAATGTAAGTAATCTGTGAATAATAATTATGGCAACACAGTAAAAGTCTATGCACGACGCTACACGAGGGTTTGCGTGTTTTGTCTACGATAAAATGGCTGGAGGGTGATTAGAGTTTTTGAAAGTGAATAAAAAGAGGCTGCTATTACACAAAAGCTAAGTATAAAGTGGATTTGCATTTTGGGGTTTCACAGTTCTTAACTATCGCATGGTCGCGATTATAACTAATTTCTATACGGTTTATTGAATTTATGTTTATGATTGGTTACCCTCAATTAATAAGTCTGGGTGTGAAAATTATTGAGGTTGAGGATAATAGAATGAAATTGATGATGATGTATGATAAAGTCGAGGCCACTCTAATAGGGGGTGGATAGACCAGGAAGGACGTGGTTGACGAACCTAGTATACCTTCCTTTTCCTAACTCTATTTCGCTTCCACGGCAGTGCCGTGGAGGGATTATAGAGACGCTTTTACTAAAGTCGAGGCCACTCTAATAGGGGGTGGATAGACCAGGAAGGACGTGGTTGATGGGCCTAGTATACCTTCCTTTTCCTAACTCTATTTCGCTTCCACGGCAGTGCCGTGGAGGGATTATAGAGACGCTTTTACTAAAGTCGAGGCCACTCTAATAGGGGGTGGATAGACCAGGAAGGACGTGGTTGAAGAACCTAGTATACCTTCCTTTTCCTAACTCTATTTCGCTTCCGCGGCAGTGCCGTGGAGGGATTATAGAGACGCTTTACTAAAGTCGAGGCCACTCTAATAGGGGGTGGATAGACCAGGAAGGACGTGGTTGATGGGCCTAGTATACCTTCCTTTTCCTAACTCTATTTCGCTTCCATGGCAGTGCCGTGGAGGGATTATAGAGACGCTTTTACTAAAGTCGAGGCCACTTTAATAGGAAGTAGATAGACCAGGAAGGACGTGGTTGACGAGCCTAGTATACCTTCCTTTTTCCTAACTCTATTTCGCTTCCACGGCAGTGCCGTGGAGGGATTATAGAGACGCCTTTACTAAATACAAGTCCATTCTAATAGAGTGTAGATAAACTATGAGGAACATAGTAGACGAACTTTACATCTTTGTACTTAACTCTAAGTTGGGTCCGTATAAGGTATTAGAGATAGACTAGAAGTTAAAAGTCTGTGTCTCCGGACAGACTAGAACCATGACATGAGTATCTAATTATTATCATACTAAGCAAGACCCAAGCTAAAGCTGTTGTAGGTAATATAAGATGAGAGGTAACTTAGATAACAAGGGAATGTTGACTCTGATAAGTATTGACTGTAACCAATGTGATAGTACATAACCGTCGTTCGTTTCCAGAGACCCTAGAAATGACCACTTGGAGGCCGTTGTGTTCACAACGCCGTCCTTCAATACCCCGAGTTAGTTCATGGGGGTTTTACTTCTACAGGTGGTGAAGGAATCCATCAGAAGCAGCGGAAGCGAAGCAGATAATTACTGTGAGTAGATTCATATTATTTCCTTCTCCAGTTATCGATACATACACCTTTTACACTACCAATATCAAGAGAGTATATACAGAATAATTCTAAATAAAGTAGTATGGGTGTAAGAATCGACATGGTGGTATAGTGCTGAGATATGAAGATCCCATTGAAAACAGGTAATGCGATGAAGATATTTAATAATGATAACAGAAAAAGAAAAGGTGCCTCTTATTGGTTGTAGCAAAAGAAAGTATCCATTTATAGTAGCTAGTTAATAGAAAATAGCAGTGTACACTTAATTAAAATAATCATGTTATTGGAAATCTAGCAGGGATATCCGAAAAAGATATCGATTTAGGTGAAAAAAAAAAAAAATAAATAAATAAATGTATATATATGTTTGCTTCCCGCACCACGAAGAAAGTGGCGCCAATAGTTCTGCTCAAGTGACAAAGAGGGCGTTATGAAGAACTTTACAAAGGTAGTTGTGTTATGGAGTTATGAACACCACAAAAGTGTGATGTCACGTGGCTATTGCCAGACCTCCCGGTTTTTCTGTACATCTCCTGTTTTACGAAAATTCGGACCTAGGAACTTTACGTCACGTGTTTTGCAAATCGTTTAATTTACGGAGTACGATCGAATTGGTTGGTTTGGTTATTCATAGTTCCAGCGTCACCTCGGTGCAGGCAAAATTACCCGATTTCGGGTAAATGATTTCGGACGTTTCCTTATTTGATTGCCGGCAACACTGCTTGATTCGTTTAACTTCGAACGATGGCCGCGCTCCTGTAGCTAAGCTAGGCTCAACGAAATTATCAGGTAAGGAAAACATAGCAAAATGGAGATTTTGTCGTATTAAAAGGTTTCAGTTTGGTGTTGGCAGTACACATAGTTGGCAAGTAGTTTCCAATTTGTCGTTTATATGTTACTTCACAGTGAAATTCTCTTTTAGATTAAGCCGCTCGTAGCGTGGGGCGTGGGGCCTCTTGAATTTGAAAAAGGATTGACCAACAATCGGACTAAGAGGGATAAGAAGCTAATTGGGGTGAGTTTTCGAAATTATACCAATAAGAAACATGTATTTCAAGTGAAATTCTGGGAATATAGAATAGCTTCTTGGGATTCAATTCACTTTTAGAATGGAGTCACTGTCAATATTGTACAAAAAGGGGACGAGTAGTACATATCTTTTCCACGATAGAACAATGAGATGATGGTGTTTGTCGTTTCAATTCGTTAAATCTATAAAATTTGATTCTACTAGACTAATTTATTCAACAATTATTAATACTAGAGAAGAAACCTACGATTCATTCACTATTGAGAGACTAGTAATAATTAACAGGGAAGGTGAATACTTACTGTTGAGATAATACCACATATTACATAGGATTCATAATTATACTTCAGTGTAAATTTCTGGCCTAATTTATTACATATACCAACCTAGATAGGAATGAATTAGATATGTAAGCCATTAAACAGTAGCATTATTCAATATTTTATATGATAGTTACATTTAAGGTAACAGAAACATAAAATTTCACAATGATCTATCCTCACAAAAATACAATAATCATTTTTAAGGTGAGTAAGTAGGAATAGGCAATTGCAAATGTTATATCAGTACCAGTAGAACCTTAGGGCGTGTTATTATTATTTACACACATATCGGAGTATTACAAACTTAATAGTAAGACTATTTAAACTACAAAGTAAAGGATAATAACCAAGTGCTTTGCTTTATTTCCTATTATTAGAATTATGAGAGTTTGTAATATTTAGACATACCTACATAGATCACATAGATTACAGAAATTTAAACAGCTGATGGTACCATAGAATACTCAATAGTCACCCTACTGCTAAAGGATGTGTGTTCTTGCCTGCAAATCTTCAGAGTTGGGTATTTTTTTTTACCTATTGCACATTTATTTATATGTTACCAACTATATATTCATAAACCATTATGTAATAATTAACTATAATTATTACAGTCAAAATAGTATTATAAGTGTTAAAGTTTCAATGTTAGGGTATTCATTCCTTTGTTTTTCACACCGCAGCACTGGATCAATTCGAATGAAATTTGAGGTTGCGATATTTACATTTTCATTACTTTACTATTGATTAGAAACTTTATCATCTACGGGTGAGACTACCGCAAGTTAGATATAATATTAGAGCAGTAGACATCATTACAAATCATCATGGATCATTACAATTACCATACGTATGAAGATATTTATATTATATTTAGAAATTCCAATAGACATCAATCTAATTAAAGGAAATTGATATGTACATAGTATTTAATATATTTTAGTTTAGTTTTAAATTATTAAGCCTTTTGTTTAGTTTATTTTACTTCAAGAAAGTACTTCTTCTATTAAGTGAATATGTACCTAACATGATATTAATTATGAACACTTAAATTCAAATCAGCTGTAAATTAACAGGTTCAGTTGATAACAAACCTTTTCACCTATTACAGACTAAAAATGGAACAATTATTGATAAGCAGATTGCACATAATAATAAAAGAACTAAAAACAATTAGTGATAATAGCTCTTCCCTTCAGGACATCAATAAAGATAATCTTCAAAATGCTAAAGTCTTGTGTGGGAAACTGGAGTCTATAGGTAAAAGATTTAGTGACGATTTAAATAATTACTTTCGTGTGAGTAATCAACCATCAGCAGATGATATTTCTCAAATGAGTGTCATACAGTTAGAAGCGGATGAGAACCTGGCCGAACTAAAAGCAAAAATAAATATATTTGAGAATTCCTTAACAGTCAATGAAAATAAAACTAAAGATGGTTCAACTTATATGTCAAGCAAATTACCCAAATTAACTTTAGCGGAGTTCGACGGTAACATACTAAACTGGCATCAGTTTTGGGACCAATTCTATTCCAACATAGATAGTAAAAATTTATCGGATGTGGATAAATTATTATATCTCAAAGCGTCTTTGAAGGGTGAAGCTAGAAATGTCATTGAGGGTTTAGACACCAGCAATAGAAACTACCAGATTGCCTTGTCAGCACTTAAGGAGAGGTACGGCAGATCCACATTTATGATTGATGCACATTACTCAGCATTATATAAAATTAAAGCGGCAGACAACTCCATTCAGAATTGCAGAAAAACATATAACGAAGTGGAAAGACATCTAAGAGTGTTAGAATCCCTTGGTGAAGATATAAATCAGAACCACCTTCGGTTCTTAATCCTAGAGAAATATCCAGAGGAATTTGTCTATGAAGTAAAATTAAAATCTCAGAATGACTCGATACAAGAAATTAGAAAACAAATTCAAACAATCATCACTGCTCGGGAAGATGCCTACCGCATCACCCATGATAATAATTCTAATGCTGGTGAGAGTTACACTGTGGAATCTTTACACGTTAATGATTATAAGGAACGAATGAGACCAACTACTAGTAGAAGATATAATGAAACAGATTTTAGAAGAAAAGAAAATGAATCAATTTTAAATGGAAATAAATTTCCTCAAAAAAGAAATTACATGCAAAGAGAGGAAAATAATAGGCCACAGTTTAGAAGAAATACAGATAATAAAAGAAAAAAATTAAACTGCATTTTCTGCAAAAACAACCATTTCAATGATCAGTGCGACCAATACAAATCTGTTAAGGATAGAAAGATTAAGTTAAAGGACCGATGTTTCGGTTGTTTGTTCGAAGGTCATAATATTAAAAACTGTGACAAGGAAATCAAATGTATACATTGTGATAACACATCAGGAAAACATAATCGAGCGTTATGTCCCAAAAAGTATTCTACAAATCCAGAAACAACAATGACTGCAGTTAATGGGAAAGGCGCCACCATATTACAAACGGCAGTAGTGATGGTAAATAGAGAAGGAGACACATCGGAACAGGTCAAGTGCAGGGTATTACTCGATTCCGGTTCACAAAGGTCGTACATTACTCAAAGAGTGGCAAAGGAGTTAAAATTACCAGTCGAAGAGGAAAATAAACTCACCATTTTCACATTTGGTTCTCACGATCCTCAGGTGATTGAGAGTCCAATGGTGAAACTACAAATATGTACACGAACTCAAGAAAGTATTATTCTATATGCAAACTGCGTTAAAACGATTTCTCAAGGAGTACCCTTCCAAGAACTCAGTCAAGAATATTCATGTGGTAAATTCCTACTGGCAGATGATGGTTCACTGAATGATCAAATTGATATACTTATTGGAAATGATTATTATTTCTCAATAATCTCCATGGAGAAAAGGAAGGTTGGAAATAATCTCTACTTAATACAATCTGCCTTTGGGTGGATATTAAGTGGACAAACTATTTCTCAACCAGAGGAAGAACTATCGGTTATTACATACTTTCAGACGAATGCGGACATTGGATTAAGTCAACCAGATCTTCCTATAGACAATGGAGATGTAAAGAGATTGTGGGAATTAGAAACAATTGGAATCACAGACTCACCTAATATTTGTCGTGATGAGGAAGCAATAAGACAATTCAATAAAAGCACGAAGTTCATAAATAACAGATATACGGTTAGTTGGCCTTGGGAAGAATACCCACCAGTACTACCAACAAATTTAGGTTTGGCGTATGGACGTTTAACTAATTTAATTAAACGTTTGGATACACAAAGCCTAAAGTCGTATGATCAGACTATAAAAGAACAGCTAGAGAAAGAGATAATAGAAACCGTTCCCTACCCAGAAGAAGTAGTAGACCATCCTGTACATTACCTGCCTCATCATGGAGTGCAGCAGTCCGGAAAGGCACTCAGGATTGTATATGATGCGTCAGCTAAAACTAAAGACAACAAAAGCCTCAATGAATGTTTACATCGTGGACCAATACTACTTGAAGATCTAACTGGATTATTAATCAGATTTAGATCTCATCATATTGGCATAACAGCAGACGTAGAAAAGGCCTTCCTGCAAATAAGTCTACAAACAAAAGATCGGGATGTTACTCGTTTTTTGTGGCTAAAAGACACCACGAAAGCTGTGACTAAGGATAACATTCTTCATCTACGTTTCAAAAGGGTACCCTTTGGAATTATTTCTAGTCCATTTCTTCTAAATGCTACTATAAAACATCACTTGCAAAATTCTGATGAGGAATCAATCAAACATATCGCCCAGGACATATATGTAGATAATCTTGTCACTGGTACAAGAACAACGCAAGAAGCTGTAAATGTTTACAGAAAATCTAAAGAAACATTCCAGCAAATATCTATGAATTTGAGAGAATGGAGCTCAAATTCCAAAGAATTTATGCAAATTATACCCGATACTTGTAAAGAAAACATCGTAAAAACACTAGGTCTAGATTGGAATATAGAAACCGACACAATTCAATTGAGAGTAAAAAATAATAGTCATCAAAACACTAAAAGAGGAATTTTAAAAGAGGTTGCATCAATTTACGACCCCTGTGGATTTTCAGTACCTTCGTTGGTACCCGCCAAACTGCTCATCCAAGAAATGTGGAAACAAAAAATAAACTGGGATACACCACTACCCAAAGAATTGATGGATCGATGGATGGACATAAGAAGTGGCTTAGAGGACATTAAAAATATATTACTACAGAGGTGCTATGCTGACGAGGGAATAAGTAAAGATTGTCAAATACATTGTTTTGCAGATAGTTCTACGAGAGTATATGCTGCGGTAGTGTATATTGTCGATGGAAAGGATACAAGTTTCGTTATAGGTAAATCGCGTTTAGTACCGGTAAAAGACCAAGAGAATTTAAAGATACCACGTCTTGAATTACTTGCGGTTTTGATAGGAAGCCGACTTATTAAATATGTCCTAGAAGTTTTACATTTAAACATTGAGCAACAATATTTATGGACGGACAGTCAGATTGTAATTGATTGGATTAACTCCAGCAAACTCTTGTCGCCATTCGTTGCAAGAAGAATTAAAGAAATAAAACAAAATAATAATCTAATTTTTAAGTACATTCCGTCAGACCTTAACCCTGCTGACATAGCGACAAGGCCTAATGCGACAAGAGAGGACAAGGAAAGATGGTTAGCTGGACCAGAATTTCTGGCAAAAGGAGTCGATAAGTGGCCATGTGGCACTACAGCAGCAAGTGTTTGTTCCCTTGTGTCCGGGGAGGGTCTGTCGAATGAATGTAACAATCAAAATAGAACTTTGCAAAATGTCCAGCCGGATATATATATTCAAGAAGTCGAAGACCAGGAAATGACACCTGCAACTAATGAGCAAAAGGTATATAAAAGTAGTGTAATAAATAATACCAGTCACGAGATTCGAAGGATACAGACTGAAAATTTTCCACTGGAAGTGGTTGGGAAAGAAACAAATCTAAGTCGCAATCTAGGACTATTCAAAGATGTGGATGGGATTTTAAGATGTAAAGGTCGTCTAAAAAATACTGATTGGTCGTTTGACAAAAAATATCCCATAATAATACCAAGAGATTGTGATTTTACTAAAAATCTAATCATGAAAACACATAATGATAATTACCATGTAGGTATTAACCACACTTTAAGTATTATCCGTCAAACATATTGGATCCCGCAAGGAAAGAGTCAAGTACAGAAACTTTTGCGAAAATGTCCCAGATGCGTCAAGCATGGAGGTGGTCCTTTTAAACTTCCACCTACACCGGCATTGCCCTTTGAAAGAGTTAATTATAGTCCTCCATTTACGTTTGTGGGTCTTGATTATATGGGGCCTTTGTTAGTCAATAACGGAAGCAGTATTGATAAAAGATGGATCGCGCTCTATACATGTTTAGCTGTAAGAGCTATACATCTTGAAGTCGTTCAAGATCTAACTGCCGAAGAAGGATTATTAGCTCTGAGAAGGATGATTTCTACTAGAGGAGTGCCGACTTTGATTACCTCCGACAACGCTCAACAATTTAAGTTATTAGCAGATATACTCTCGAATCAATATTGTGTTGAGAAGAAAATACGATGGAAATTTATACCTCAACTTGCACCGTGGTTTGGAGGATACTACGAAAGATTGATTGGTATAGTTAAAAACTGCATGAAGAAGACTTTACAGAAACATCTTTTGAAAGATAGTCAACTAGTAACAGTTATGAAAGAAATAGAAGCTGTCATAAACACACGCCCTCTCACTTGCGTAGACTCTGAGTTGGGACATATATTGTCACCTTCAGACTTCCTTACTGTTGGAAGGTGTATTACGATGGAGGCTACTGGTGAAGACTGTTTGGTAGCGGGAACTACATCAAAAACCAATCTTATAGAAGGATGGAAAAGAGCACTTATTATCTTGAAAGAATTCAAAGAGATGTTTTCCAATCAATATTTACCTAGTCTGCGAGAAAGGTATTGGAACTCCCTTAAACAACCAACAGTGACAGCAAAGATCGCACCAAAAGAAGGACAATTAGTACAAATCAAAGACGATACTAAAAATCGTGAAGGATGGAAAGTAGGGACAATAACCTTACTTCATAAAGGAAGTGATGGGCTGTGTAGAGTAGCCAAAGTCAGAGTAGGTGACAGAGAATTTACAAGATCTATAGCACATTTATATCCACTTGAAATTGAAGATGGGGAAGAAGATATATATTGTAAGGCAACCAAAACCAGTAACGATAAAGAAATTAATGATACGCCAATATTAGAGCTGGAATTGCCAACAAGGAATTTAAATGCTGATGATGAGAAAGTAATAGAAACAGAAATACAAAATGAATCCCACGACATAGCGATAGAAGATGACATCAACCCCATGAATAAGGAAGGAAAGGGTTCGAGGGAAGAGCTATACGAGACCTTAGACATAAATGAAACTAACACACAAATTGAGACAAATAGACAAGATACAGATACGAAACAAAGAAGAGGTGCAGCCACTAGAGCACTGCAAAAAATAAGAGAGTGGACATGCAATCTGATGGCCCTTCTCTAGTTGTTCGGCGGGGAGTGTCGCGACGTTTTCGCGAATCTATAAATATGAATGTAAGTAATCTGTGAATAATAATTATGGCAACACAGTAAAAGTCTATGCACGACGCTACACGAGGGTTTGCGTGTTTTGTCTACGATAAAATGGCTGGAGGGTGATTAGAGTTTTTGAAAGTGAATAAAAAGAGGCTGCTATTACACAAAAGCTAAGTATAAAGTGGATTTGCATTTTGGGGTTTCACAGTTCTTAACTATCGCATGGTCGCGATTATAACTAATTTCTATACGGTTTATTGAATTTATGTTTATGATTGGTTACCCTCAATTAATAAGTCTGGGTGTGAAAATTATTGAGGTTGAGGATAATAGAATGAAATTGATGATGATGTATGATAAAGTCGAGGCCACTCTAATAGGGGGTGGATAGACCAGGAAGGACGTGGTTGACGAACCTAGTATACCTTCCTTTTCCTAACTCTATTTCGCTTCCACGGCAGTGCCGTGGAGGGATTATAGAGACGCTTTTACTAAAGTCGAGGCCACTCTAATAGGGGGTGGATAGACCAGGAAGGACGTGGTTGATGGGCCTAGTATACCTTCCTTTTCCTAACTCTATTTCGCTTCCACGGCAGTGCCGTGGAGGGATTATAGAGACGCTTTTACTAAAGTCGAGGCCACTCTAATAGGGGGTGGATAGACCAGGAAGGACGTGGTTGAAGAACCTAGTATACCTTCCTTTTCCTAACTCTATTTCGCTTCCGCGGCAGTGCCGTGGAGGGATTATAGAGACGCTTTACTAAAGTCGAGGCCACTCTAATAGGGGGTGGATAGACCAGGAAGGACGTGGTTGATGGGCCTAGTATACCTTCCTTTTCCTAACTCTATTTCGCTTCCATGGCAGTGCCGTGGAGGGATTATAGAGACGCTTTTACTAAAGTCGAGGCCACTTTAATAGGAAGTAGATAGACCAGGAAGGACGTGGTTGACGAGCCTAGTATACCTTCCTTTTTCCTAACTCTATTTCGCTTCCACGGCAGTGCCGTGGAGGGATTATAGAGACGCCTTTACTAAATACAAGTCCATTCTAATAGAGTGTAGATAAACTATGAGGAACATAGTAGACGAACTTTACATCTTTGTACTTAACTCTAAGTTGGGTCCGTATAAGGTATTAGAGATAGACTAGAAGTTAAAAGTCTGTGTCTCCGGACAGACTAGAACCATGACATGAGTATCTAATTATTATCATACTAAGCAAGACCCAAGCTAAAGCTGTTGTAGGTAATATAAGATGAGAGGTAACTTAGATAACAAGGGAATGTTGACTCTGATAAGTATTGACTGTAACCAATGTGATAGTACATAACCGTCGTTCGTTTCCAGAGACCCTAGAAATGACCACTTGGAGGCCGTTGTGTTCACAACGCCGTCCTTCAATACCCCGAGTTAGTTCATGGGGGTTTTACTTCTACAGGTGGTGAAGGAATCCATCAGAAGCAGCGGAAGCGAAGCAGATAATTACTGTGAGTAGATTCATATTATTTCCTTCTCCAGTTATCGATACATACACCTTTTACACTACCAATATCAAGAGAGTATATACAGAATAATTCTAAATAAAGTAGTATGGGTGTAAGAATCGACAATTCGACTGTATGTTTTTTTTCTATGTTTGTTACGCGATTACTTCGCCAATTATAATTTGATTTTGATGATTCTTTTTTTGTTTTGGTAGCTCATACTTCAGAGGTGGTCCCATATAAATTTTATCGAAATTGATTCAGCACTTTTGCGCGGGTCAGTATATCGATAAAAATGCTGGCCAGCGTCGGCAATTCTCGGAACCCTAGGGTTCCGTGGAACAACTATTAGTAACGGCTGGTATAGACGAACAAAAAGCATAGCAACACCGTACCGGGCCCGGAACGGCCGCGGCGGCTAGCGTGGCACCGCGGCGCACCGTCACCGTCAGTTTTGCGTACGAATCGTAAGGGGTCAATGGCAGTTCCCCCCGATGGCAATCCCACCCGTATTATTTCCACCCGGCCTCCGTGGTCCCGTAATATGTTTTTTAAACTGAACGATGACATTTGATACGTATACTCGGTCAAAGAAACTAACACATTTTTCACAAATTTTTAAACATCCCTAAAAGAACTTGCTAAAATGTATATATATCTAAATATAAAAATAATCCACTCCCTCAGACACAGACACACACACACACATCACACCTCGAAAACCAAAAACCTATGAAGCTGTTTGGTATGTAAGTTCTATAAGGGGATCATTACGAGAGCGGACAAAAGAAATGAGAGTTTATGTTTTTAAAGATAGGGCTATCAACTTTGGTAATTAGGATTGGGAGCGGAACGGGATGATAACGGGATAAGATGGGCATGGAAATGGGATAAGCGCGAGAGTTACAGGATAGGAGCGTAATGGTAACGATATAGGAGCGGGACTGGAGCAGGAGCGGAGCGGTACGGTAACGGGATAGTAGGGAGCGGTAACGGTATAGGAGAAGGACAGGATCAGTCCAGAACGCGGCGGTTACGGAATACAACCAGGACGATAACAGGATACGAGTGGGAAGGTAACAGAATAGAAGTGGTACGGTAATGAGAAAGGAGCAGGATGGGAGCTGTAACGGGAGTATTTTGGGACAGAAAATGGTCGGAAGCATGATGAATTACTACTACACTACGCGTACGAAGTCGCGGGCAACAGCTAGTACTAAATGAGAGAAGCCAACGATAAATAAATCAATCTATTCAAGGAGCAGTTAAATAAATCACAATAGAGTATGAAAGTAAATCATTTATTTCGTCTTTTAAAACATTTGTGATAGTATTTCTTTGCTTTTAATTGGAAATTGTCTTCATCGTCGTTGCAGTCTCTCCTCCCTTTTAAAATTTTATTTATATCTTTACAATAATTATAAATGAAAAAACGGCATGACAAATTTATCATGTAATTAATTAATTTATCTTTATGATTTTCACAATTCAAAAAATTAAAATCAACATAAATTAATACAATCGTTTTGATTAATTCTTTTAAATTATTTTTATATAAGTTTTTCTTTAAAATGTCGTTATTTATGTCTTGCACATCAGATATGCAAGAGAGGAGAGACTCAGATGGACTGACAAGCCAACGTCGACCAGCATATTCTCTTCTTTTAATATACTCATTTTCTTGAGATGCCACTGTATTTTTCAGGCATTCTTTGCAATTTTTGAAAACATTTTGCCGAGCTTTGTTGACAAAGTATCCGCTGACAAATTGGAGAGCGCCCATAACACGGGGATCATTTTTCTCGGATATGTTTATTATTTGCACATCTGGTATGCTCTCCAGGTTGCTGGTCTCTGTTGCTTGGCAATCATCTGCGAGGATGAGGTTGTATAAGACATTGCAATAATCCCTTTCGCAATTGGCCCCTGGGGCATGGACACTAGAAATTTCGGGTTTTGTAGTCTGGCCATCAGTAACAAAACCAATCACTCGGTCCATTCGCTCGTTGTATGTAATGTTGGCTTTTAATGACATTTCATCGAATAAAAGTACACAGAGTCTATCTCCAACTTTTAAGGATGCAGTTGCTTCTTTAATTTGAAGAAATATTTTTTTATTTATTCCTGGTTTCACATTCGCTTGGTTTATTAATTTCGTCAATGTTTGAGGAGCCGGCAAAATAAAGATCTTTCTAAGAAATCTGTAGCATTTGGGACTCTGTTTTAAAATAGACAATGCTGTAATTTTTTCTTTCAGAGAGAAACGGCGACCTTTGTCCTTTTTTCTAACTTCTCTTAACTGTAGCATTGTTAATATTTTTGCAGTGTTGGGCAACTTATCGATAGCTGCTATGAAAGCAGGATTCGAGGTCAGTTTTTTTGCTGCCTTGAGACTCGCAGACTGCTTTTTGACCTTGCTACGGCTCTTGCTGAGTTGGCTTCTCATTTTAACAATTTTCTGATATAGCTTATGCTCTGAAGCCGTGAAAACTTTTTTAGAAGCGATAATTCTAGATTTCTTCAGAGCGCGTCCTGGAAAGAATTATATCATGAAACATACATATTTTATAATAATAAAATAACCTTTAAATTAGTTCTCTGATATGTTCAAGTTCATAATCATTATTATAGAAAAATTACTAGGTAACAAAATTGTTTTTTTTTTATTAGAACCGAGTGATGTGACGATCATGTCGTTCGTCTGATGGTATACGTCACGCCTACCCATAGCAATTGCAGTGCAACCCAGACGTTTTAATACCACACAAAGCACAGCACATCATTGCACTCATCACCCGGAGACATCAGATATTAAGTTTCATATGTCCACTAACTTCGCTGGCTACAATGCGCTTCAAACCGCAACACAGTAATGTTTGCGCATTACTGCTTGGCGGCAGAATAACTGCCGAAGCTGTGGTACCTACCCAGACAACTTCACGCATACAAGAGACCTGGTAGGTCTCTTGCATGTAAGTAGGGTCAGTAATTTTATTAGTAGTAATTTTATCTCAAAGCAAAAACCAGCAGGGGAATCATCTAATTTGAACATCGACCTCGATCGTAAAAATAAATAAATTAGGATAAAGTTACTTACTGTTAACTGTTGTCTTTGTGGAATCTACTTCAAGAGTATGTTCCGGAACTTTGTTTGACACATCTGGGACCATCTCCACGGTAACAGAATCTGTAATGTAATCATCATAATCATAACCATAAACATTTATTGATATTTTATAATACAAGTCAACAGCCAAGAAAACAAAATAATAATATAAAAAACAATTGTACATAAAATTGTTAATCTAAACTTATAATAAAACTGTAACGAAGTGGTTACTGTACATTGAAGGTATTTTTGAAAATCTATTTTTTTAGTAGTATATGCTAGCAATGAAGGAGGGTAGGGAGGCCTTTGCCCTGCAGTGGGACGACCACGGCTGAAAATAAATAATATGCTAGCAATAGAACCCAAAAATACAGTTTTTAAAATTTTTGTCTGTCAGAAACTAAGGCACGAATTTGAATGCAGTTTTTTGAAATGTGTTCTGTGGATTCCGGCACTACACATAGGCTTTGTTTCATCAAAATCGGTCCAGTAATATTGAAGTTATGACCCAATTTATGAAAAAATATATGTGTCCACTATAAGTTGAACCATGGAACATACAGGACCCTTAGTGCACAAGGCTCAGCTTAAACTGGTTTATACTAACCTTGAGAGTTTGTAGAACTAAAGGATTGGTTGACATGATGGTATTCTAAAAAATGGTTTGTGGAGTCCTAGGCCACATAACAAACTTCCTAATCCTAATCTATGTCTATACATATAATAAAATCGTAGAACCCAAAAAATCTGTACTTGGAAGATATTCTAACTTAGCCCCTCATTGACACTATGAAATTAAATGAAATGCATACAAGTAAAATAATATTTAAATTAAAAAAATATCATGATACAAATAAAATTTCAGCGTTTTTAGTAACTCTTAGAAAACAACTCGCAAACTTTACATGAAAAGAGCTATAATTATTTCAACTCTTGAAAATTCAGTTGCAATTGAAACTAGATGGCGCTAAGAGTCGCTAAAACACGCAAATGATTTTTTTATGTAGTGTACCTATTATATATTAAAATTTCATGTAACTACAACACATAATAATATTTATTGTTTCTTAGTTATATAATTGTAATTACACAATATTAACACATTCAAATACAAACTTTTCTCATTAAAGTTGCTTACCATTAATTGTTTTCTCAGTAGTATCATGGACCAAATCCATGGTAGAATTTACTTCAAGAGTGTGTTCCGGCACTTTGCTTGACTCATTTGGGACCACAGCCGTGGAATCTGTAACATTATTATTTATTAAATATTTTATGTACCTACATGTCCTACATAATAACTTTTATTGTTTGTATCATATATGATTGAAAAAAATAATAGCACATTTGTAATACAAACATCTCTCTTTAAAGTTACTTACTGTTAATTGTTTTCTCCGTAGGATCATGGAACAAATCCATGGTAGTATTTACTTCAAGAGTATGTTCCGGCACTTTGCTTGACACATCATGAACCACAGCGACAGTATCTGAAATTTAGTTTTACATGTGTATGTTTTATGTACATAATTATATTGTTTGTATAGATAAGTAAAATTGTTGTAAGACACATTCTAACTATTGACTACAGTAGGATAAATCTACACTAATATTATAAAGGGTAAAGTTATTTGACTTGACTTCTTGATTTATGGCTTCTGTGTCTTAATGACACAATTCTGCCAATGTCCGTTCCATGCTAGTTTCATAAACGTTATAGAGTTGTTGTTTGTCTATTAAGAATTTGGCCGGTGATTGTCTGAGGGAGAATCTGTCCGAATTTACAAATCCACATTGATTTACCTAAAACAATAGAGACAACACAACTAAGACAAAACACAATGTTAGTATCTACATAATTGAATAAATAATATGATTAATAAAAAACAATTATGAATATATAGTGAAAAAGTATATAATAAAGTTTATAATTTAATTTTATGGGTATCAATAAATTTACACAAAATACAGTTAATGAGAGGGGAAAATGTAAGGGACAGAAGAGTTTTAAAAGACGTAGGACGTGGGATGTCGGGAGGGAGGATGTCATAGAGAGAGGGGCGCAGTTTGGGGCAGTTAAAAAATATGTGATCTACGTGTCCCTCGTCCAGACCACATTCACACAATGAATGATCCCTGATCCTTATTTTGGCTAGGTGCACTGGAGTACATGCATGACCTAAGCGTAAACGACAGATAGTAGAGGTGGTCTTTTTACTAGATTTATGGAATTTAAAAAACCAAGGAACTTTCGGAATGTTGGGTTGAATGTCTGCATAATATTTACCCTTAAGCTTTTTAGACGCATTCCAATAATTCGACCAAGCATCGTGGAGGTAGTTCTTAGGGAGTAGGCAGAGATCATGTGAATACACTTTATAATGTTCCAAAGAGCCGGTCTGAGCAGCAATTTTTGTGCAGGAATCGGCAGATTCGTTACCAGGGATACCAGAGTGTCCTGGAATCCAGGCAAGGACAATGCCGATTCCAGCGTTATGACAATCAAAAAGAGATTGCCTGATTTTAAGAATCAGAGGAAAACGGGAAATATTACGGAATGGGTTCGAAAGGATAGATTGCAAACAACTTTTTGAGTCTGAAAAAATGATAGAATTGTTTAAATTATGCGATTTGGCGTAGATAATGGCTTCCAAAAGGGCGAGAGCTTCTCCAGTAAAGATCGAAGACAAAGGAGGACATTTAAAGCTCAAGCATATTCTGGAGGAAGGCAACCATACAGCTGCACCAACAACACTGTCGGTAGACAACTTGGATGCGTCTGTAAATATGTAGTGCCAGTCCTTAAATTGGGTATTAATACGGTCATTAAACGTAGTTCTTGCGTCGGCAGAAACTTTATCTATGCCAAAATCTAACACAATGTTGGGTTGGAAAATAAGACACTCATAAGGAGTTAAATACAATGGATTCTTTGGGAACTGGAAGACAAGAACAGGAAGTTTGGTAAATTTAATATAACTTTGTAGAAGACAAGGAATGTTTTCAGAATCACGTAAGTCGCAAAGGTGTAAAAGAAAGTTCAATTTTGGGAGAATGGGGTGGTTAGAGTTCTGTATTAATTTAAACATGAATCTATCAGAAAGGAATTGTCTACGCAAGTTAAGCGGAGGTTCACCGCACTCAATCTGCAGAGCATTTATAGGCGTCGATTTCATGGCCCCGATGATAATACGCAAGCACTTCGACTGGATTTTAAAAATTTTGTCTTGTCCCGATTTGTTGCAGAGATTAGGGTTAATAAAGTTTCTATCATATTTTCGTTTTGTGGGGATACCTCCATGGGTTGGTTTGTGCCAATCGCACAACCATTTGGTAAAGTTGATGCAGGGGTAGAAACAATTTTTTGGTGTGCGGTTTTGTCATATGATTTCCCTAGTGGGGTTTTAGCATGGGGTTTGGCATATACAGTTTTGGCATATGAACGACCGGGATGGGAGCGAGAGGCTGTGGAAGGGAAAAAGGTATAAGTAGAGGTGGATGAGCTAGGAGGGGGGCATGTCCTGTGAAACTTCTGCATAGGTGCGAGACACTTTGGGGAACTGAGCAGCAGCCTCCTCATAAGAGATACTGTCTTGAGCCATAACAGCTTTGATTGATTTTTGTCTGGCCTGTTCCGGGCAGCTTCTGCTAGTAGCAAAGTGCTGTCCCGAACAGTTCAGACAGACAGAATCCTTTTCTGAGACTTCACATGTGTCACCTGTGTGTTCCTTGGTGCAGCGGAAACACCTGGGCTTAGATCGGCATTGAGCTTTTGTATGTCTACAGCATGAGAAGCATTGGATGGTGGGATACTGGTATAATTCCACTGGTAGGGAGGTGTAAAATGAATAGACCCTTGAGGGAAGAACTTGGCCTTGGAATGTCACAACAACAGTTTGGGTAGGAATCCAAGTTGTTTTACCTTCTTCAATATTTTTCCTGCTCAGACGTCTTGCTTTGAGTACCTTACCACATCCTGCGGGGAGCTCCAGTGATTCTACAAAATCTGTCATGGACATGTCTGTGGGAACTCTGCGAATGAGACCCATACGAGTGATATTGTATGTTGGTATGACAGCTGTATATTTGCACATAGACAAAACTGGGAAAACTAGGAACTTATTTGCATCCTCAGCAGAGGTAAACTCAACCGAAATTTTATTTCTTCCTACCCTCTTTACTCCTTCCATACATACATTGGATACTTTGTGATTTTTCAGGAATTGGCCAAACTTAATAGGTCTTATAGTAGTGCCGACAGATTGGTCTGGTTCTACGCGGGACACATGGACCACATATGGACCTTTGTCAAGGTTGGTGTATTCTGTATTAATTTAAACATGAATCTATCAGAAAGGAACTGTCTACGCAAGTTAAGCGGAGGTTCACCGCACTCAATCTGCAGAGCATTTATAGGCGTCGATTTCATGGCCCCGATGATAATACGCAAGCACTTCGACTGGATTTTAAAAATTTTGTCTTGTCCCGATTTGTTGCAGAGATTCAAAAGAAACGATCCATAATCAAAATGGCTACGAACTATGGCATTATATAGCAGTTTTTGGGAGTAAGGGTGAGATCCCCACCAGACACCAGAAAGACACCTGAGGATATTGATGCTTTTCTCTGATTTTGCCGCGATGTAATCGAAATGAGGAGTACCCGACATCCTGGAATCTAGCATTATGCCTAGAAATTTGGTGTGGTTTACTTGCGGGATAACTTCTTCACCAATAAACAGTTCAATCTGAGGAATCATTCGTTTTTTAGTAAATACTACCACTGAACTTTTACTTGCTGATAAGGATAGTCCATGGGAGTGCAACCAATCACCAAGGTATGATAGAGCTGGATTCAACCGGTTACCAGCCTCCTCTATTGTCTTCACTTTAACATATAAGGCTAAATCGTCGGCATATTGTAAGACTTCGCAAAAAGAGTTAACTGAAAGTTCTAAATCATATGTGTATAGGCTATACAGCAGTGGACTCAGAACCGAGCCTTGCGGCAAGCCTCTCCAAACGGTTTTTGGGGAAAGAAAATGAGGGCTAGATTTTATAATTACACATCGTTCCATCAACATATTGCATACAAATCGAACTAGCTTCACAGGTACACTCAGCTGAATCAGTTTATTCCTGAGCACTGGAAGTAAGACACAGTCATATGCTGATGCAATATCAAGGAATACAGCTACAAGAGACTTTTTCTCCCTAAAAGAGATATGGATGTCAGTGGTTAAAAGACTTAGGCTATCCATGGTGCTTGAACCTTTTCTAAATCCAAACTGAGACTTGGCAAGAATGGACTTGTTTTCAACAAACCATTCCAAACGTTGTTTAATAAGGTGTTCAGTGATTTTAGCTAACACAGATGATAGTGCTATTGGTCTCCGGCTACTTGGATCTGAAGGATCCTTCCCTGGTTTTAGCAGTGGTATTATTATTTGTGTTTTCCACTGGTCAGGTATAATGCCATAATCAAAGAAATAATTGATAAGGTTTAAGAAAACTTGCTTACATTTGTCAGAGGCCTTAATAATAAAGGAATATGGAATTCCATCTATACCTGGAGATGAGTCTGTAAGTCCATCAAGTGCAAGCGCCAATTCATTAAAAGAAAAAGGACAGTCAAAAGAATTATGGAATGGAAGAAGAGATGGAGGAGAGGGAAAGGAATCTACTGTAGGGACAAATGGGGAGGCCAGTTTGTCTGAGAAGGGTTCTAACCAAGATGTGGGGTCATTTGCTGAAATATTCTGGATATTACAGGAGCCCCTAAAACGCCTAATCTGTTTCCAGACTAACGAAGAAGGGGTTTTTGGAGATAAATTTTCACAAAAACTTATCCAGCCATGTTTTTTCCTTTTTGAGGTAAGCTTTCTAAACCTAGCCGATGCTCTTTGAAATATCAAAAAATTCCCTCCAGTCATAGCATTGTTATATTGTTTTTCTGCTTCCTTCCGTTCCATAGCCGCCTTTGTACAATCAGAGTTCCACCATGGAGTTGATATGATACATTTTCTAGTGGGTTTTTTAATAGGTATGTGGAGGTCCGCTGCGGATAAGATGTTCTCTACAAACAAATTATATGACACAAGAGGGTCAATATCCAGTGGAAATATAGAGGAGCAATCAAGTTTCATATCCAAAGAAGTTGAGTAGGAAGACCAGTTAGCAGAAGAAAGTTTGTATTTTAAAGAAGGAGAGGGATTGCAGTAAGGGGATACTTTATTAGGAATAGAAAGAATGATAGGGAAGTGGTCGCTGCCATATGTGAGGGGTAGAACTTTCCAAGTTAAAAGGGAAGAAAGTGAGGGAGACACAAGAGAAAGATCAACTACACTTCTTGGGTCTTGGGATGGTCGTACTCTACGTGTAGGCGAACCATCATTGAGCACACAAAGATCAACGTCGTTAAAGACATCCAGAAGAGAGTGGCCAAATAAATCTGAGTGACTAGATCCCCACAAAGTGTGGTGAGCGTTGAAATCACCCATGAGTATCACAGGTGAAGGAATAGATGTAAGGAGAAGGAGTATGTCGGGAATAAGAGAAGAATTAGGATGAGGGATATAGATTGAAACAAAGGAGATATCTAAGGATCTGATACCAACTATGTTGATATCAGAAGGGTAGGGGGGGAAGGAGATTTGGGAGAAGGTCAGGGAGCGCTTTATTAGTAAAGCACTTCCTGCATACCCGTCAGCCCTGTCGTCCCGAAGACAGGAGTAACCAGGAACCCGAAATTGGGTTCCGGGAACCAACCATGTCTCCGAGACAGCAATGACTGACGGGTGGAATTTCGTAATCAAGTGGACCAGCTCATGCTTCTTTCGACGCATGCTCTGGGTGTTCCACTGGAGAACGATTAATGGATCCATGATGAGATGATAATGCGACTAACTGAGTGAGTTTGGAGGCAACGTTGGACGGTAATGGGTGGGGGTTCGTTAGGATGATGTTGATGATTAGGGTTAATAAAGTTTCTATCATATTTTCGTTTTGTGGGGATACCTCCATGGGTTGGATTGTGCCAATCGCACAACCATTTGGTAAAGTTGATGCAGGGGTAGAAACAATTTTTTGGTGTGCGGTTTTGTCATATGATTTCCCTAGTGGGGTTTTAGCATGGGGTTTGGCATATACAGTTTTGGCATATGAACGACCGGGATGGGAGCGAGAGGCTGTGGAAGGGAAAAAGGTATAAGTAGAGGTGGATGAGCTAGGAGGGGGCATGTCCTGTGAAATTTCTGCATAGGTGCGAGACACTTTGGGGAACTGAGCAGCAGCCTCCTCATAAGAGATACTGTCTTGAGCCATAACAGCTTTGATTGATTTTTGTCTGGCCTGTTCCGGGCAGCTTCTGCTAGTAGCAAAGTGCTGTCCCGAACAGTTCAGACAGACAGAATCCTTTTCTGAGACTTCACATGTGTCACCTGTGTGTTCCTTGGTGCAGCGGAAACACCTGGGCTTAGATCGGCATTGAGCTTTGGTATGTCCATATCTACAGCATGAGAAGCATTGGATGGTGGGATACTGGTATAATTCCACTGGTAGGGAGGTGTAAAATGAATAGACCCTTGAGGGAAGAACTTGGCCTTGGAATGTCACAACAACAGTTTGGGTAGGAATCCAAGTTGTTTTACCTTCTTCAATATTTTTCCTGCTCAGACGTCTTGCTTTGAGTACCTTACCACATCCTGCGGGGAGCTCCAGTGATTCTACAAAATCTGTCATGGACATGTCTGTGGGAACTCTGCGAATGAGACCCATACGAGTGATATTGTACGTTGGTATGACAGCTGTATATTTGCACATAGACAAAACTGGGAAAACTAGGAACTTATTTGCATCCTCAGCAGAGGTAAACTCAACCGAAATTTTATTTCTTCCTACCCTCTTTACTCCTTCCATACATACATTGGATACTTTGTGATTTTTCAGGAATTGGCCAAACTTAATAGGTCTTATAGTAGTGCCGACAGATTGGTCTGGTTCTACGCGGGACACATGGACCACATATGGACCTTTGTCAAGGTTGGTGTATGACAACGAGCCGACGACTAATGACGCGTCAGTGTAAACCATCTCGATCGAAGGAACAAATAACTCCGGGGAGGTTATAGGTTTCTTGGCCGGAGGTTGTACCTCAGACTCCAAACGACGCTTAGATGCGGACGGGGGATTTGATACCTCCATGATCTCCATGGGGTCCGGCGGATCCGGCGGGGCCGGGTCCAAAGCCATGGTTGAGGTTAGATTAACCCCAACCACGGTTGAACGTAAAAACACTAAAACTAACTACTGATTTAAATCTTACCAACACCTGGTGGACAACACAAATATAGATCAATCAAAATGTTGACAAATTAATGAATTTTAAACACAATTCTCTCTCACGTGTTACTCGCTATCACTTACGAACGCAGAATCCTATATTTTATTATGCTAATGCAAATAAAAGCCAGTGGTAGCTAGTTTATTATAAATATACCTTTTGATGTAGATGGTAAATTTTGAATCTCCCTCAGTGGTCTTGTTTCAGTAAATGTAAATATTGGTTGCGACAGTGAACCTGAAAAAGAAAATCTAGTTATACCAAATTAAATCATAACTTGGAGATTTGTATTTTTTTTTTGTGTTCTATCAATATATTAACTGACACAAGTTAAGTTTCGTTTGGGTCTATTTTAGTTATTCTTACATTTTGCCTTGATAATAATTATAATATTTTTTATTCTTATTCATGCACTCATATCCTGCAAGGGGTGTATTGTGCATTTCCCCTGCCAGCATCTACACAAGCCACCTCACCCCTTCATAAAACAAAATGCCGCTCTGGATTGCTGGTAAATCTGCTCCAGTAGCATTGCTGATTTTTTTATTTATTAATCAGACAGTGTGTTTTTTATAAAATTAGAGTATCTACATTATATATGTAAATAAAACAACATACCAGGCATTAGTAATGTTGGCACTGCTATATTGGAAATTCTACTGTTTCGGCAACAATATTTCTCTTCAAAATGAGCATGGCATACTCGACGGTGTTTGTATATATATTCATTGCTGAGGCCCAAAATATCTCCTCCAATAGCGTAGATCCATGTCCGAAATCTCTGAATCTCATTTTTAGGGTTCGGAAACAAATGAAGGATTTTGTGCAAACCTGAAAAAGGAGTAGATAACTGGTTTAATATATGAACAATTTTTAAAGAAAGAAATCACAAACACTTTTGAGTAGGAAACATAAATAGACTAAAAACTTATGGGGTTCTACAAAAAGCATATCATTATCAGCCCATAGTCGACCACTGTTGGTCATAGGCAAGGTCATAGAACTTTCCCAATGAGCTTAGTCTTCAACTTTTCGAAATTTGGTTTCCACCACCGTCCACCACAAGTCGTCACTAGCTGGTTGGAAGGTATCTTTACACTTTTAAAGTTTGTTGAGCTACTTTATGCTAGTAGATTAGTTTCACTGTAATTATACACATTACGACTCCTTAGGTCATAACTGATACGATAGGACGCATGCACGTTAGAATTATTAGGCATTTTGACAACATAGACCATGGTAAAAATAGGTTAGAAGGTAAAACTTGTTAGGTAAATACGTTCAACAAAGTAAATTTACATACCCTGACTTTCCACACATCGAGGAACACAACAACGTTTACTAGACATGTTGAAATGCACTAAAAAGTAAAATAGGAGTCCTGTCTCAGTCTATTCTAGCGGTAGGTACACGCAAAACCACACAAATTGAATACACTCGACGCAGTTCGGAGGAGCGAGGCTCGACTCAACGAATTCACGGAGAAAATATAAAACGGTTTTGAACTTTACAAACAATCCGAAATCAAAACAACACAGCGCAGCGAAATTTTGTGAAAAGTGCACGTGTTACCGGTGTTACAAAAATCACAGCCATTATTAGTGTTGCCGGCAGTAAAACAAGAAAAAGTCCGAAATCAAAACAAAAATTACCCAAAATTACCCGTTTTTATCAGACTTAAGTGAAACACTACATTTTCTAATTCTATATATTTAATTCTTTTACTTGATCTACTTAGAAGAATATTAAATGCATTGTTTTCCTCTCTCCTCTACTTGCTGTGCCTAACAGGGTCTGTAATGAACAATTATAACTTATTATGAACACTGTTGTTTATTTTTTTGAGAAATTACTTACTACATATAGTCAAAAATCCAAATACAGTTTTTATTTTCTCCGGAATACATCCGACATTTCTAAAAAGAAAAAAAAAAAAAAAAAAAAAACTTCCTTATTGCAAAGAAAATGTTACCTAACTTGAAAGGTCCCAAAACATTGCCACAATATAAATACCTGGTAAAGTTCGTGTGGCAACTTCAATTTAATGTGAGTTCTGAGCCCCACACTAGGCTTGTTTCGTTGTCATGGTATTCTCGAAATGATTAACTATCTTATTTGTTGTGGCACTTCACTATGAATTAGTGTTAGTACTATTATCGGAGTCCTGTAAATACAGTACGCACATATAGAAATAAATATTCGTTTTTTAAGTGATTGTCGCAAAATTACCCTTACCGACATCGAAACCCCGCTTATGGTAATAATTACCCGAAATCGGGTTAAGTTTACCCGCACCGGTAACACTGGCCATGACAGTATCAGTTCAGTGACAAAGACAATAAAGGCGTCATGTTGCTAATAAAAACTTTAAAATAACTGCTTAACGATATAAATTTTAGTAAAAAAAAAACAGTATTTCACGGATAGTAAGCGAAATAAAAATATTTGATGAAAATTGTAATATATTTTGTAATTTTTTTCGCTTTGACAAAAAAACTGTTTAGTTTTTAACCGACTTCATTTCATTTTTTATTCGAGGCATATAAATTACCACATAGCATCCATTCTATTTGATATGGTAACATTGAAAATTATAATGCTACAAAAAATAATTGTAGGTTGATTACGTTCTGCTCCATTCCATTCATATCGAGTTCAATTTAGTCGATTAGCATCTAAAGTAGCGACATCTGATGGTATGGGAATAAAGCACATATATAAAACCCAAAAAAATCAAAAACTCATTATTATACAAGTCCGTTACAAGAACCAAGTGCTATTTCAATTTTACCTCATTATATTTACTAGCAAGCATGACCCATTCACCCACTCGTAGAGTACGACCTTCACAAAACCCGAAAAGTGCTGTTGATCTTACTCTGTGTTCGCCTTCACTCTGCTCCCTTCTTACCTGGACAATTCTCCCTCTTACATACGGAAGTGATCACTTTCCCATTATTATTACAATTCCTAATAGAGTCATTCCTTTCTGCAACCCTTGTCCCTCTCTTAAATACAAACTTTCGGGCGCTGATTGGCCTTCCTATTCAGCTGCTCTTGACCTTAAATTAGATTCCTCCTCTATGTTTCCGTTAGACATTGACCCCCTAGTCTCATATAATATATTTGTAGAAAATATTACCTCTTCTGCTGAACTCCACATCCCACTGAAAAAACCCACAAAAAAAATTATAATTTTAACTCCATGGTGGGATTCTGAGTGCACATCAGCAGTCTTGGAAAGAAAGGAAGCCGAACGAAATTACTATGCTTCCATGACTGATACAAACTTCCTGAAATATCAACAATCTGCTGCTAAATTTAAAAGGTTGGTCTCCAAAAAGAAAAAGCTTGGCTGGATGGAATATTGCGAACGTTTATCTCCGAAAACTCCCTCCTCACTTGTCTGGAAACAGATAAAGCGATTTAGAGGTTCCTGTAATATTGAAAATATAACATGCAATGACCCCTCTGCATGGCTAGAGGCCTTTTCGGATAGACTTACTCCTCCGTTTGTTCCTCCTGAGGATTCCTTTCCTTCACTTCCAGCTCCTCTTCCATCTTATGACTGTTTTGATAATCCTTTCTCTTTTAGTGAATTAAAGCTTGCACTCGACGGACTGACTGACTCATCCCCTGGTATTGATGGAATCCCCTATTCCTTCATTACTAAATCGTCAAATAAATGCAAACGAACCTATTTAGAATTAATCAATCTATTTTTCGAACAAGGCATAGTACCTAATCAATGGAAAACGCAAATTATTATCCCAATTTATTAAAACCTGGGAAGGATCCTTCAGATCCAAACAGCTACAGACCAATCGCTTTGTCTTCTGTTTTGGCCAAGATCATGGAACATTTAATTAAAAATCGGCTTGAATGGTTTGTTGAGAGCAAGTCTATTCTCGCCAAAACGCAATTCGGTTTTAGGAAGGGATTAAGTACTATGGACAGTTTAAGTCTTTTAACAACTGACATCTACATATCCTTTAAAAAGAAACAATTTCTCGTTGGATTGTTCTTAGACATTGCGTCTGCCTATGACAACGTCCTGCTTCCGGTGCTCAGAGATAAGCTTATTCAGCTGAGTATCCCTGTGAAACTCGTACGATTCATCTGCAACATGTTAATGGAACGATCTGTAGTAATTAAGTGTAACCAGAGCTTTCATTCCCCGAAAACTGTTTGGAAAGGTTTACCCCAAGGCTCAGTACTAAGCCCACTACTATACAGCTTGTATACCTACGACTTGGAGAGGTCTTTGAACTCGTTCTGTGACGTACTACAATATGCCGATGATCTGGCTCTATATGTACAGGTGCAGTCCATGGAAGAAGCAACAAATAGACTGAACTCAGCTTTATCATACCTAGGTGACTGGTTGTATGATCACGGTCTGGCCCTGTCTGCAACAAAGAGTTCAGTTGTAGTATTTACAAAAAAAAGAATCATATCTCACATCGAACTGCTTATTGGCCAAGATATCATCCGACAAGCACAAAGTGCAAAATTTTTAGGTGTCAAGCTGGACTCGAGAATGTCGGGTACACCACATTTTGACTACATATCGCAAAAGGGGGAAAAAAATATTAATATTCTTCGGTCTCTTTCGGGGGTCTGGTGGGGTTCCCATCCTTACTCCCAAAAGTTACTCTATAACGCCATAATCCGTAGTCATTTTGACTATGGATCATTTCTACTTAATCTTTGTAATAAATCTGGCCAACACAAAATTTTTAAAATACAATCCAAATGTCTTCGAATTATCCTGGGAGCAATGAAATCTTCACCTATTAATGCTTTGCAGGTCGAGTGTGGAGAGCCTCCTCTAAATATACGTAGGCAATACCTCTCAGATAGATACTTCTTTAAATTAATTCAAAATTCTAACCATCCCCTTCTCCCAAAACTTAATAATCTTTTAGAACTTGTCGATTCACGTAACACGGATAATATTCCTTGCCTGCTTCATAGTTACATTAAATTTACGAAACTTCCCAACCCTGTCATTCAATTCCCAAGCAATCCCTTATTCATGACCTCTTATGAAGCTCTTATTTATGAACCTCGTATCATACTTCACTTCGGTATTGATAGGAATTCTTCTCAGCCCCGAGAATTATTCAATGAACAAATAAACACCCAATTTCAAGGCTGGCAGATCTTATTTACTGATGCATCCAAGTTAACGACAAACAGTGTTGTAGGTTCAGCGGTTTGGATCCCCTCTGGTAGGATATGCTTAAGCTTTAAATGTCCCTCCCAATCTTCAGTTTTTACGGGAGAAGCCCTTGCTCTCATGGAAGCCATTCGCTATATTAAGTCCCATAACTTAAATAACTCTGTATTCTTTACTGATTCAAAAAGTTGTCTTGAAAGTATTCTTTCAAACCCCTTCCGTTCTACCTCTCGTTTTCCTATAATCTTTCAACTAAAACAAGCTCTTTTTGATTGCCATAATCTCGGTATCAATATAGTTCTTGCCTGGATTCCGGGTCACTCTGGAATTCCTGGCAACGAAACTGCCGATTCCTGTGCAAAAGCTGCCTCACAAATAGGCTCCCTTGATCATTTTAAAGTGTACTCTCATGACCTTTGCCTTCTCCCTAAATCCCAACTCATAGAATCCTGGTCAGCATATTGGGAAAATTCTAAAAAACTCAAGGGGAAACATTATGGCGATATTCAACCAAATATTCCCAAAACTCCTTGGTTTTTCAAATTTCGCTTGGCCAATAAACCCACCACCTCTACAATATGCCGACTGAGATTAGGCCACTCATGTACTCCTGTCCATTTAGCAAAACTCAGAATCAGGGATCACTCAATGTGCGAGTGTGGACTAGCCGAAGGAGACGTTGACCACATATTCTTTAGCTGTCCAAAACTGCGTCATTCCTTATATGATATCCTCCCCCCTAGCATTCCTCGTCCCACTTCCTTTAAATGCCTTTTGGCCTTAACATTCTCCCCTTAAGTTAACTATATATTATGTAAATTTATTAAGATAAATAATATTAAATTGTAAATATAATACTTACCTACTTCGTTAACTAATAATTATTTATGTTTGTATATATCTACTAACATTGTGTTTGTCTTAGTTGTGTATTTTTGTTTTAGATAAATCATCGCGATAGTAAAAGTCTAGTGGATTCTCCCAGAAAAACACCGATCATATTCTTATTTTTACTTTGCTCCATACGATTTGTGAAACTAGCATGAACGGACATTGGCAGAATTGTGACAACTAGCCACAGATGCCATATACCAAGAAGTCAAGTCAAGTCAAGTCAAGTCAAGTCAAGGAACAAAACGCGTCAGCCTCAGCCACTTCAGCCAGTAGTAAAGTTTATTTTGTTTAATTTGTATTTTGTTTATGTGTAGCGGTATTTTACAAGTGTTTAAAAATATGGCTCAACAATGTACCGTAAGTATTGTGTACTCATTTATTAGTTGATGATTGACTTTTTCACTTAACTACAGCAAAGAAAAGACTTGTGTCTTATGCCGTAAATTCGCGCCGAAATGTAATTACATCTTATTTTCAGATGAAGTCAAGGCCTCTTGGAAAGGACGAAGTACTTTTCCTGCTGGAACTTATATTAAAACATAAAGCTATTACGACAAAGGCTACAAATGCCACAAATAATAAATTGAAGGACGATGCTTGGAAATCCATATCGCAGGAGTTTAGTGCAATGGCGGGAGAAATGAGGCGTCCTGAGCAACTCCGTTTAAAATGGGAGAATTTAAAGAAAGCTGCAAGAAATCGAAATGCTATCATAAGGCACAACAATTTAAAGGTTTGTACCTACATCATACAATAGGTACTATGTAATTTTGGTAAATCTTTTATCCAGACACTCTGGTTAATGAAAAAGAAATTTTGCAGACTGGCGGTGGAAAGATGTACATTCCTCCGGATGAAACACTGGATCGTGTAGCATCCATGTTAGGTTTTACATGCGTTGGCATTAGTGCACAATTTGGCGGTGACTTGGAGGGACAGGTGGTGCTTCCTATTTCAACCACACCTGTTGTGGATGTTCAAGACAGGCCTTTGTCAGAACTACCACAAACTCAAGAGGCTAACATTGTTTTGGTTATGGGTGGTGATGAGTGTGTTGGTGGAGGTGGTGGTGGAAATGAGGAAAATCATATGCCCAAAAAATTTATTTTTAATACTCCTAAAAGCTCTTGTAAGTTGTTTTTTGTAGCTATCGTATACTCACAAAAATATCTATATCCTGGCTATAAGAAGATCTTATTAATAAATGTATGTATTTATTATATTTAACACAATTACACCTGAACCTGTATATTATAATATAGCTCATCCAAATACCATCAATGCTAATATTATTATAAATGTAAAAGTGTGTTGGTTTATCCTTCTTAGCAAGAGATTAATATGATTTTTGATTAAATAATAAATTTTATTAATGAATTTGTATATTCTTGTTGGGTTGTATACTAGCAAAACTGAACTAAGTTTCTTTTCTTTTACAGTAAATAAGCGAAGAAAGCTTTCTGAAGAACTTCAGATAGCTCAGCGAGACAAGGAGCTGGCGATGGCAGCTTATTTTCGAGCCAAAGCTGAAAAAGTTGAACTCGAAAATCTTAAACTTAAATTCGAAATAGAACAATTAAAAAATTCAGACAGATGTGATAAATGACTATAGTGAAATTAGTGCTTAGTGTTATTTTAAAGTGACTATTAGTGTGTAATTTTAAAACTACTTTATACTGTTGAATATACTAAAATGTGAGTGTGTAATGAACCCTATATAAGTTGGTGTTTCCTATCATCATCAGCCATGATCCATTGACAAACATAGCCTAGATTCATCATGCCCCATGAGTGCATGTACTCACTGTAATTAGTAAAGAATGCATGTTAAGTTGCAATACATTACATTAGGTACTCACAATTTAAAAATATACTTGATTAAAAAATTAAATTTATTCAGGCATTCTTATTTTTTTAAACATTAAAATAATTATTAATTAGTTCTCGTCGCATGGTATGATTATGCTGACCTACTCCCTCAGCATGGAGAACATCAGTTGATTCAGGCAGAATGTCAACTTCAGGTTCCACATCAGTGATGTTATGCAACCTGCATAAGTTGTGTAGCACAGAGGTGGCAATGATAACAGCTTGTGTTGTGTTTAAACCTAAGCGAATTTTTAAAGATAGCACTGGGAATCTTCTTTTCCAAACACCAAAACATCTGAAAAAATATAATTTTATAATCATGGTATAGGTGCTAGAGGCAATGTTACTAGATTAGCAAAGTAATGTTAGGTCCAGTTAGCCTTTGGATGGGTAACCGCTAATGGCACTAAAGTCTGAGCGCTACCATATTACAGATAGCACAATAAACATTAGGCCCTGGTTATTGGAGAACACCATGTTGGCCTTCAGTCAGCCTATAAACTCTTGACTGCCACTAATGAAGGAATGAAGGACATAAAAATTAATAACATAAGGTGATATATTACCTTTCTATAGTATTTCTAGTCTTTATATGTGATTCGTTGTAGCGATGTTCTGCAGGAGATGACGGGTTAAGCAGTGGTGTTAATAGATATGCAGTGCAGGGATATGCACTGTCGCCAATAAGCCATCTGTTGCCAAACACCCTTTCTTCACATTGCACTGGAAATAAATTATGTACATTATGAAACAACACATAAAACTAGATATTTGCCTAATATACTTAGCTCTATTCATTCATATACTTTCAGATAAATAGGAACTTACTTTTTAGCACGGAGTTGTTAAATATAGTAGCATCATGAGCTGACCCAGGCCAGCGAGCAACAACATTCATAAATAATAAGTCTGCACTGCAGACTCCTTGGACATTAATAGAAAATATGCCTTTTCTATTCCTAAACTCTTCTCCTATATTTGAATCTGAAAATATATTTTACTGACATTAAAGACATTTAACAACCTTTACAATATTATTGCATTACATAGACAGCGGGGAACTGGTGTAACTCAAACAGCGATCCTGATCTCTTACGATTTCAAATTTGGAAGGCAATAGTACCTTTTCTGCATAGGTTGGATATGGATAGGGTCACTAGGATTGGAATAGGGTTTGGGATGCTGAATTTGAGTGGTCGAGTTAAGACAATTCCCCTGCAAGAATAATGCAGGGTATATAATAAGCATCTGAATCTACACAAGTTATAAAGTAAATAGGTAGGCACTAACCAGGTGACTGTATAGGAACATGTGTACAGTCAATTGCACCAAGAATCCTTGGGAATCCTGCAATTTCATGAAAACCGTTTTGTGTATTTTCTAATGGCTTTACGTATTGAGCGTACAACCCAGCTATAGCTCGAGATACATCTGACACAATACGGCTTGCGGATGCTTTTGATACGCCAATAAAGTCTGCTACTGATAAAAGCATTGTTCCCAGTGCATAAAATCTTAATGTCAGTAGCAATTGGTGTAAAGGTTGTTGATAATGTAGTATTACATGTGAATGCAACCTTAAATAGTTAAATGAACGTTCTGTACGTCAAAATTAGAAACTGGCAACTGTGTGTCCGGTTGTCACTCTATCTCTTCCGTTTTCTCCCTTTATGCCGATGCCGGCTTATTTTTGCGTTACAATATTAATCATTAATAATCCATCTAATTTGACGATGTATTAGAGTCATATATTGTGAACAATATACTGGTGTCTAATACCGAACTGTCCGTGTGTTATTTCTCTCCACCACCGTGCCCACTGACTCTGCACATCAAGATAAGAGGTTAGGACCCAGAAACGTGATTGTGAGTTCGTCGTGGCGATGTCGCCTCCAACACCCACAGGAGAATCGTTGTCGACGCCACAAGAAACTTCTCCGTCAAACGGAATCATGCACGGTGGTTTTACAAGTTGAAAAGTTGGAAGGGAATCAGAATTACAACACATGGAAGTTCGGTATAAAAATGCTATTAACCCTTGAGGGCCTATGGAAATGTGTGATGGGTGAAGACCATGATCCGGCGAGGGATCAGCGCGCACTGGCCCGGATATGTCTTGCTGTGAAGCCACATTGCTACCAGTATTTACGGGATGCCAAGACAAGTAAGGAAGCATGGAAGGCTCTTTGCAATATTTTTGAAGATAATGGATTATACCGCAGAGTGCTGCTGCTGAGAAAATTGCACAGGATAGAGTTCGCTGCTTTCAGTTCGATGGCTGAGTACATTGAAAATACAATGTGTCTGGTGCAACAATTAGCAGACATAAATAGAAACATTGACGATGAAGAAGTGGCCGAAATTTTATTGTCAGGATTACCACAGGATTATGACGCGCTAGTTTCAAATTTGGAAACTGCATGTATGACATCAAAGCTTTCGAGCGAGATTGTGAGATCTCGGCTTCAAGAAGAATTTAGAAAGAATGGTCGGGACACTACAGCTTCTGCATTTGTTTCAAAGAATAGTACAAACAACAAGAAGATAGTATGCCATTATTGTAACAAGATTGGACATTACAAGAATAAATGCTTTAAATTAAGAAGAGACAAGAACAAAAATAAAGAAGAAAAAGAAAATACATTTTTGGCTTCTGCATTCTTGGCTGCTTCAAGCACTGAATGGTTCATCGACAGTGGCTGTACTCAGAACATGACAAATAATAAGACTTTGTTTACAAAATTTAATAAATGTGATAATAATGTGAAAATTGCAGATAGTTCTGTTCTAAAGTGCACAGGTACTGGATCTGTTGTCCTGGAATTAGATAAATGTACAATTAAGCTTGATGATGTTCTGTTTGTTCCTGAGCTTTCGGCCAATCTCATATCGGTAAGCAAACTTGTTTCTAAGGGTTTTATTGTAACTTTTGATAGAGAGGGTTGTCTTATCTTTAATAAAAGTGAAATATCTGGCAAACCAGTGGTTATAGTCCCCAATATAAACGGTATATATAGGTTAAAGGTCAATAGTAGGTCATCTTCAAGTGCTGTGGTGCATTCTTCAGCTGTCTTGCCGTTGCAAGATACACAGAGTGCAAACGTCGCTGAGGTGCCATTTGATATTTGGCACAGGAGGCTAGGCCACATAAGCAAAGCAGGTATGGTAGCTCTTAAGGGTGTAGCATGCGGTGTATGTTTTCAGGATGAAGATTCATTAATGGAATGCGTGCCATGTCTGGAAGGAAAGATGGCTGCTAAGCCTTTTCCTGCCGAGACTGTGCATCGCTCTACTCAACCGCTGCAGCTAATACACTCGGATGTTTGCGGCCCCCTGCCTATGGGGAGTTGGGGAGGAGCAAAGTACCTGGTGACCTACACAGATGATTACTCAAGGAAAACCTTCGGATACCTGCTCAAGAGGAAGAATGAGGTATTTACCACTTTTATTCATTTTAAAAACTTAGTTGAAAAACAGCTGGGGTTGCCGATTAAGTCACTACGTTCTGATAATGGGGGTGAATACTGCAATAGTAATTTCACTAATTTCCTTAAGAAAGAGGGTATTATACATCAAACAACTGTGCCTTATTGCCCGCAACAAAATGGTGTGTCTGAACGTCTGAACAGGACTGTTTTAGAGAAGGCCAGATGCATGCTTTTAGGGGCAGGCTTGGACAAGCGGTTTTGGGGTGAGGCGGTCATGACCGCAATCTATCTAAAGAATAGGTTACCTACTTCTGCTTTGTCTGGTCTTACACCTGAAGAGAAGTGGACCGGGTCAAGGCCAGACCTTAGTCACTTGCATGTCTTTGGATGTGTTGCATATGCTTTACTCCCTGAGCATAAGAGGCATAAGCTAGATGCAAAAAGTAAAATGTATATTTTTGTCGGTTATAGTGACACTTCTAAAGGTTTTAGGTTGGCAGATCCCTTGAATCCAAATAATGTTATCATTGCTCGGAACGTTGCTTTTATTGAAAATAGATTTTATGATAAGACTGAGAAGCGGAAGAATTTTATAAACTTGACTGATAATGATAATTTAATAATGTATGATAATATAGATAATATAATAAATAATCATGAAATTAATAATTCAAATTATTCAAAATCTAGTCAGAATGTGAGTTCTAGTCAAACCACTATAATTAATAATTTGAATGAAAATACAATTATTAATGATTCTAGTCACTCCACTGAACTGGATTCTACCTCGAGCAGTAGTAGGCCGAGTTCTAATAATCAAACTGTTGATCTGAATCATGACTTAAACAGTTCCTCTGTGTTTCCAGGAGAGAACAATGGATGCTGTACTAGCAGTGAGACCGATGCAGGACCAGCTTTGTCACCGGTCGCTGATACGCGCGTTGAGCGTATGATGTCATCACCCGAGGTGCCAGCTGGAGGGGAAGTAGCGCACTCTACGCCGGTGTGTTCTACACCACGTCCTGTACGTAGCACACGCTCTCAGCTGCCGTCCAGGTTCAAAGATTATGATTTAGATGTTTCTCTCCTAACTCATCATAGAACTATGTTGCCCGGCGATCCTCTATCATATGAGGAAGCTGTTTCCGGTCCTGATTGTGATCAGTGGAAAATCGCCATGCAACATGAATACAATTCGCTTATGGCAAATAATGTATGGAAACTGGTTGATCGCCCTAAAGATGAAAATGTGGTGAAGTGCAAGTGGGTATACAAACGTAAGCATGATGCTTCTGGTAAGTTTGACCGTTGTAAGGCTCGTCTGGTTGCCAGAGGTTTCACTCAAATCGAAGGGGTTGATTATAATGATACTTTTTCTCCAGTTGTTAGACATTCAACAATGAGAATATTATTTTCGTTAGCAGCTCAATTGGATCTTAATATAGATCATGTAGATGTTACTACTGCATTTTTAAATGGAGAGCTCCAGGAACAAATTTACATGGAGCAACCTCAAGGTTTTTGTAATAATGATAATTGTGATAAAGTTTGTCTTTTACTTAAAGGTATTTATGGCCTCAAGCAGGCAAGTAGAATCTGGAATATCAAAGTTCATGATTTGTTAACTAAAAACGGTTATCAGCAATCTAAGTGTGAGCCTTGTGTTTATATCATGAAAAGCGGAAAGGATATTACTATAGTAGCATTGTATGTGGATGATTTTTACATATTTTATAGCACTAGTAAGAATGAACTTTTATCCTTGCTTGAGACCAATTTTAATGTTAAAAACCTAGGAACTCTAAAGAGCTGTTTAGGGATTAATATAAGTAGAGATAGATGTAAACGTGTAATAAAACTAGATCAATCTGAATATGTAAAGAGATTGTTAACTAGGTTTGGTATGGAGAAATGTAAAGCAGTGTCTACACCAATGATGACAAACTGTAAACTGCAAATGGTCGAGTCTATGTGTCTGGATGACGATACTTATAGGTATAAAGAGCTTCTAGGTTGTCTAATGTATCTTTCAGTTTGTACTCGACCTGACATAGCTTTCGCGTGTAGTCAGCTGAGCCAGTTCAGCCACGTTTATGATAAGACGCATTGGCAAGCAGCAAAACGCGTCTTGAGATATTTAGCCGGAACACTAAATTACAGTCTATGTTTTTATGGATGTGGTAATTTAGATATAACCGCATACTCAGACGCTAGTTGGGCGAACGAAGTAGTCGATCGCAAGTCTTATACAGGTTTCGTTGTTAAGCTTGGCCGTAATGTCATTAACTGGGAAGCTCGTAAACAGCGCTGTGTTGCACTGTCAAGCACCGAGGCCGAATATCTCTCCATTGGCGATGTATGTAAAGATCTTTGTTTCATTAGTAATTTCTTAACTGAAATTTTAGATGTTAAGATTGGAATTGTATTATTTAATGATAATCAAAGTGCGCATAAAATGTTAGAATCAAAGGAGTACTGTCACAAGCGCACTAAACATATTGACCTGCGTTATCATTTTGTCAAAGATCTCATAAATAAGGATTTCTTAACTGTCAAATACTTACCTACTGGAGAGATGGTTGCAGATGTCTTAACAAAATCACTTAGTGCAGTTAAACACAAACAGTTTGTAAATAAATTAAACTTGTTGGAGCACTAGTTAAGTATTATAATGTAATATTGTTACACATACCATAATAAGTTATTATTGTTTCTAATGTAATATTGCTACTGATACTTACCTGTGATAAATTATATAAATATTTTAAGCTTCAACTTAATATGGAGTAGAGCCTAATGTAGAGTAAGTAATATTATAATGTAGAGTTGCATTTGTCACTTGATAATCCTAAGGGGAAGTGTTGATAATGTAGTATTACATGTGAATGCAACCTTAAATAGTTAAATGAACGTTCTGTACGTCAAAATTAGAAACTGGCAACTGTGTGTCCGGTTGTCACTCTATCTCTTCCGTTTTCTCCCTTTATGCCGATGCCGGCTTATTTTTGCGTTACAATATTAATCATTAATAATCCATCTAATTTGACGATGTATTAGAGTCATATATTGTGAACAATATACTGGTGTCTAATACCGAACTGTCCGTGTGTTATTTCTCTCCACCACCGTGCCCACTGACTCTGCACATCAAGATAAGAAAGGTGATATACCATTATTCCTGAAATTTTAAAATTATCATTATATTATCCTATATTACCATTCATTTTGATGATGTATTTAGCAAATTAATGTAAAAGGTACACAGTATGTATAACCTGAAAAGCTCTGTGAATTTTTAAACTTACCGGGAAGAAGTTACTCTCAAGGTTGGAGTTATTTTCAACAATAATTCATTTACCGACGATTTGTTTAATCTGAATCTGTATACAAACTCTGATTCTGAAAGTTCACTCGAGTAATTTATTCGAGCGTTAACTCGGCGATTCTCCGATACTGCAACACCCGAGTCTGAATCAAATACGCCAGCCTCATACATTTCATTATCACTATCATCACTGAACAAATCCATTATTTACAATAATATCTATGTTTGATATAAAACTATGAGAAATCCTTTAGATTAACCTTTTATTTCGACTACACTAGCATTACTATGATTTATAAAATATTTTGTGGGTTTCAATCAATAATTTTCAAATATTTTGTTTTTTCATCCTTTAGATTATCCGTGAAAATCGACCGATAACTCAAACTATGACAGCTGGTAATTTGAACTATCGACAGTAAGCTGCCAAAGCGGTATTGAAACACTTTGCTTTTTTTTTCTATGCAACCGGTTACCTACGGTAAGGGATAGGCCCTCTGAAAGATAGATCAATGTCAAGGATAGATAATGTCTATCTATCTTTGTTTATTGAAACAGAAAAATTCGACGATAGATACCAACGGTAGCTATTTTAACTTCTAGTTAGGGATAGATAAGTTATTGAGAACGGCTGTTAATGTTTTAAGATTGAATGCCCTGCTATAGTTACTAGAGCAATAGAGTCTAAGAGCTATGATTGCTGACGGTATGCACTTCTGTTCTTTAGTTTCCGGAATCACAAGGCTTCCAAACCTCAGAGGGTCCGTGATCTTACCGATAGGCGATAAAGCTATGGACAAATTTTTAACCGACATAAAGAAAATAGATAAGATATAATAGGGCGTTCTCAATTCGATTGTATTTTTTTATATATTTTTTTATGTTTGTAAGGTCCCTCATAACTCCGTCAATTATAAACAGATTTAGAAAATTATTTTTGCATTGGATTCAGTATAGCTACGAAGTGGTCCCATATAAATTTCATCCATATTTGACCTTGGACTTCGAAGATACATTGACGTCGTTTTTTTTAGTAAAATGTATACTTGTACAAGAGACCTTTAAGAGACCACGAGGGAGTGGTAAAGGCTATTTAGCAAGAGCTCGCCTATTAAAGTACCACCACGTGTCAGTTTTTCTGAGGCCTATTGTGTTTGCGCTGCTAACATATTAACTGGACATACTAAAGACCTAGTGTCTAATTCAATACTGAAGATGTTTAAATTGATTCACCCCAACGAAACTAGATGGCGCCACCGGAAAAATTAGAACGCGCAAGCGTTTCATTCGCGAACAATAGGGAGGTCGATGTAAGTTTAGAGTAAGTCAGTTCTTTGGTAAATATAGTAGTTGTATCTATATACGTGTTTCATTTGAGGTTGTGTTAGTGTGAGCGTAAACATGGTGCCGAAACCTGGGGGGCAACCCATATCTCAGATAATGCACATCGGGTTGATATCAACCGCTGATTCAATCGTATAAAACCCAAATTGGTACTCTTGAATACGATTTAGAGCATCGCCAGCGCTCCATATCGTTGCGGCTGATATGAGAACTAATGCAGCTAAAAAAAAATGAAATAATGCCTTGAAAAAGCAAATTGTTCATTCTTCGATCGAGTTGTGATCGTAAATTGGCACCCATATCCTATTTTAAAGGCAATGTTGACAACTGTCAGTAGAGTTATTGAGGTTATAAATCGCGATTTCAAAAAGGTAAGACAAAGCCAACCTTTTAGGAATCGTAAGTAACGAAAAGTATTATAATCCTAATTGTTTGACATCTTGACGCCGTGGAAGTGAATCAACATTGAGCCAAAACAAATTCTAAAGCCGTAAAGCATTAACTTCTTTCATATTTGCAAACCAAAGAACATTGTAATCGGTAATAAATCGGCATACCACATAGTGTAACAATTTATGGATTTGATTTGTTGTTTTTGGCTATAAACGCTTGCCTTGCCGTCGGGCAATGTATCTGTACCTACAGTACCTACTACGAAACTTGTGACTACAGAAAATATCTAAGTGGTAGAAGTTAATGTATACTAAGTAGTTATTATTGTTTTTGTTTAAGTGACACCATGGCTCTACTGGCTTTTATATCCCTCTGCAACTGAGGTGACTTTACTGTACACCAAGGGCTACACCAAGGTGGAAAAAAAGAGGAGGAAGTCCAATCGTCGTAACCAGTGCGGTACAGCCGCACCGACAACAACGAATCTCCTTCGTGCTGAGATTCCGATGATCTACAGGTCTACATGTCTCGAGTTCACTAGTGTGTAAAAACAGAGAATGAAGCAGCAGACCAAGCTCACCTTGAGGGTTGTACAGTTGGAATTTCGACATACTGTCAGTTTCAAGTCATTTGTGGTGAGAGTTCTAACTGAGTGACTTGCAACCTTTGTGAGTGAGGAGTTTTGGCTGAGGAGTGTCAAGTTCCGAAGATTCTACGGAAGGCTGGCCCATGACACCACGCCAATGATGTGTTAATTAAATGCTTATACTAATTTAATTTTATATGTATGTTAGTCTTAAGTTATTTATTAATATGGGACTATGTACTTTTGTCACTTGTTGCCTGAAATAAATGATTTAATAATAATTGTTCACATTCGACCAAGGTGGAGTCAATACTCAATACTTTATTGCAAACAAACTAATTATTAACTAACAACTTATTTATTGATCAGACGTCATTTAAAATAGTGAATATATCACAGATTTTTAAGTTTACTTGTAAATATGTCTTTCCTTTTCTTGAAGTGCTTGATATACTACCAAAATCAATATTTAGGATTTATAATAAAACAATACAATGTTTGTTAGTTTTTTTTATAGAGATCAAAATATTATCAATATTATACATTTGGTAACTATAATAATCATAATAATTTATTTATTCAATTAGATTGTTGGTACAGAAAAACTAAATTTTAGAGCACTCGGTAAGTACTTAGTGTTTACAAATAGGGTAGGTGTAATAATTAAGCTATTTTAGATGCACTAGGGCTCACACTACGATTCAGTCCATCGTGGGACACTAGTCTCCAGTCAAGTCAAGTCACTAGTCCAGCAAGAATAACATACTACACAGCCATCTTCAATCTGTTATAAGAAAATAAATATGATTGATTAAATAGCAAAAAAACACTTTATTGCACTTAAAAAGGAATTTCATAATGAACATTCTTGTCTCATTCATGTCTTGGTACAATAGGCGGTCTTATGTAGTTATTGCCGGTTATTATGAATAATAGTGTGCTAGAGATTGCAAACGTAGCATTTGCGGAGCGATCCACTGCCTTCTTCAGTTCACTTCACTTCAGCTTCCACCTCCACAAGATCGAGGTTATGACTGTCTCCACCAGGGGTAGCTCGTTCGTGTCCATGCGAATTGTTATCTATCGCGGGTTCAGTATCCATAATCAAACAGGAACAGGTCAACGATTGCACTGGTTTCGGTGTCCGTAGGCGGGCCAGGGTCAACGTGATGAGTGGTATTGGTATCAGAGTCCGTAGGCGAGCCAGAATTGCCGAGAAAAGAGATTTCAGAATCCATTTTCAAAGGCGAAAAACGTTGCAATGCTCACAAGGAAACAGTGAATTAACGAATTAAATATATACCTACTGACATTACTGACATTGACATTTGCTTGTTTTGATATAATTGCTGTATTGCCATAAATAAATATCCATTAATCGTTAACTGGTTTTAAATCGAGTTAAGTCAATATTACCTACATACTTCTATTACCTAGATGCATAAATAAGAAATTGTGAGAAACGATAAAGGCATGCGCAGAAGCAGGCGCAGGCTAGAATTTGTTGGAGAAAAAAATGTACGGGACCTTTTACGCTTACTTTATGTACCTCATCTGCGTTGTATTGCCCCTATGATTCCAAGACTATTTTCTCAGTCGTCTGCGCAACTCTTTATCCCTTATAATTAATTAATAACAACTAAACATTAGACATGTGTAAGTAATGCGATTGATGCATTACGCGTAATATTACCCGATCGAGTACTGTAGCATTACATATTACTCGACTAAATTAAACATTACACATCACACCATAGCATCACACAGTGCACTGTTCTGTTCATTGCATTATGTCTATCGAGTCTATGCCTCACTGGCACTATTCGCGCGTGCGTCTGAGAGAGAGGAAGCGAGCTTCATCGCACGTGCGCCCTGCCTGCCACTTGATTGAACTTCCATTTAAAACCGTATTACTAGAAAATTAAGGCGACAATAGGTTATTTTGGCACCGCCCCCGCCCGTAATATTTGAATGTTTTGAACCTCTCGCTCAAAACGATATTGTTATTTTGATTTGATGTACTCGCTCCAGTCACAAAAAAATAAGTAACTCGCTATCTCATGTATATGCGCTATAACTATCACTTGCTATTGCATTCGAGCATTCCATTACAATATCACACAAGTGATAGATAGTGCGTCCGACGCGACCATCTCAGGTGATGTTTGGGGTGATGAAGTAATGAAATATTACTCGGTACGAAATGTGATGCCATATCACATTACTTTTCAATGCACTGTTTTGAGCATGTCTACTAAACATCTATTATTACAAGCCAGCTTCTAGTGACGTGCATGCCAGCCTGTCTCTCGTTTATATAACGTATGTCTATTTATGCAATTTGCCCTTATCCCTCGCCCTGGGAAGATTAAGTGCATAAAGTGCGGTGAAAAATCACCGTTAAATATTAACTTAAACTATTTAATTAAACACTTAGTTTAAAATGAGCTTGGGGTGATCGATGACGAAGCTTAACGGAACGGTTGACTTAGCATCGATTTTATTTTATAGTTTATATCGATTAGCGAATAATTATTTATAATACCAGGCAAGTAGTTGGCAACACTGAGCGACAGACAGTAGGAAAGAATGGAAAGATCAGTTAAAATACTTTTTAAATATATTATTTGTATGTGTAAGTTGATACAAAAGTATAGCATGAACATTCTTTAAAATAAATAACATGATTATTGGTTGAATTGATTTTTTCCGGGATTCGTGTTCACGCAAGCCGAAAGTGGACACAGTCCCACTGCAGGCAAATAGATTTCTTATAAACGCAGCAGGTAAATCTTCTGCCTTTCCAGTCTGCTAGGACATATGCTTCTTCCTGATGGTCCTGGTTGAGGAGGTGGTTGAGGACGGGGAGGCATATCCTCACTTAGCGCTCTTCTGATTGTCAATCGACGCTCTCAAGGTAGCCTGTTATTATAAATTCGCTCTTTTAAACTTGGAAGGAAAATGTTTTGCCAATAAAGTCTGAAACAGCTTCACCACATTCTCGGGTAACAAATGAGCTCAGTGGCTGAACATCATCATCGGTGAAGTTGTCTTCGCTGTCATTATTTTCACCTACATGTAATTCTCTTACTAGCACGTTTTTTAACGCATAGTTAGGGTCTTCTACAGTCGTCGAAATCACTGAACTCGCTTTCTTGCTGTAACACTTCAAGCCAGGCTTCAACCATTCCATCCATCATTTCCATTTTGAAGATTTGGGAGCCAGGTACCCGGATACGGCATCTAAAATAACATAAAAGTTAGTTGAAGGAACATACATAGATAGATAGATAAACACTTTATTATTCACCTTAAAAATAGAGATAAAGTACAAGTCAAATGTTTACAATGGTGTAACAATGGGCATACTTAGATGAAAAACCATTTGGAGTATAAATATAAGTAATAAACTGAGGTAATGTCTGAGACACTATGGCAGTAAACACTTTTTGCTGAGGTTATGACAGACACTATGAAAGTGCAGATGATCTTTGTGAGGTGATGTAGAACAGAATCAGAGGTGTACTTACTGAAGGGCACCAGAAGCTTGTTGCACCGAAACTGTAGACTGCGCGGCCATTAGCGCCTCAGTACCCGCTGCAGCGACTGATTTTAGGAAGGTAATGAGCGTAACAGAGCGATATTACGAAATGGCAACGCCGAATTTGTTTGACGGGGTCCGATAAACGCGCATATTCGTCGTCTAAGAAACGCGTCCTCGTTCTATAACAACGCAATGGCGCTAGACGAAGCAGAGTTCCAAAAAAATTACCGCTTGCCAAAGTGTTATATAAATTGCATTAAAGTTTTGTTAACAAATCATAGCAAATCTTCAAAAAAGCCGGCAACCAGTTTTTTTTTCTAGTTTCACTCGTTAGGGCAGGCTAAAATCTCTAGGACCATACCGCCATGTCTTATGTAGTTTTTATTTGATAGTTTAATATTCCATTTATTATACATTTGTTGAGAATGAGGGAGTGATCATGTGTTATATCGGTGGAATATTAACCATTATGGGTTCGTAAACGTTCACGAGTGTAGGCAAATGAAACAAAATAGAGAAAACATTGCTTTTTATGTTCTCCCAAAAAGTCCATCGAAAGCTTTAATTAAGTTCCACCACTTTATTGACGCACTAGGAGATGGTCCGGCTTGTTGCTGTTGACCCTCATTCTCAACTAAAATATAATAAATGGAATATTAAACTATCAAATAAAAACTATGTAAGACATGGCGGTATGGTCCTAGAGACTTTAGCCTGCCCAAACGGGCGAACTTAAAAAAAAAAAACGAAATGAAGTCTAGATGCGCTGTCAAACTCAAAATTGACAGTCTTTTGTTAATTTAAACCACAGACTGCTAAAAAAACACTACATTTTTACATAATCTGTATGACGTCATCTCGATCTTAACGCGATTTCGAGAGAGTTGTACGATCGTGCCATAAATGTGCAGTGGGTACCGACAAAATCGGGTTGGTATCGTAGATCAGACTCGGATCACGATCAACTCGAATTACCTTGTCTGCCATATGGGTTGGGCTGCTGGTAGAAAATAGTGACAGTGACAGTGACAGTTAAGTGCAGTGTGGTAAATATGGATTGTCCCGATAAACTGTGAGTAAGAACATTGATTATTGTAAGTGAAGAGTCAAGATCAGTGACTTAGAAAAATTTCGAACAGTTCTCCAAAGACTTAGAAAAATTTGTTGTGTGTTTTCATTGACTTTAACTATTTGAGTGATTAAAAAGACTTAGAAAAATTTTGGTGCAGTGTTCATTGACTTAGTCAGTTTTATACTATAACGGACTTAGACAAATTGCGGTGAAGTTGTAAAACACTTAGAAAATTTCGATTAAAAACGGGACTTGTAAAATTTGATGAAGTTGAAGTGATCAAAGACTTAGTTGTTTTTATACTATATTGGACTTGTAAAATTTTACCTTACACTGACTTATAAGATTCAGGCATTATGGAATCGGTATCAAAGTTAGCAGCTGCTCAGTTGGATCGTTTGGAGACGTTATTAAAGACAGAAAGGAACTATAAGAAGACACCGAAAGATAGAATTAAGAAGCATCTTTTAGAAACAAGAATCGAAGTAATAGATGAGCTTTGGAAGGAATTCAAAGAAGGCCACAAGGCAATCATGTCACACTCTTCGAAGGACCAAAGAGAGAAGGAAGAGTATTTTAGCAAAGACATCTATGACATGTTTCAAGAGACTTATGTTTCTTTCAAAAGCAATTTGAAAGAGATCTGCCAGACGCTTTGCAGTTATGCTGAAGATCCCCAGCCGACGACGAAACCAGACAAGAGTTGTGAAGTAAAATTACCACGCATCCAGTTACCAACGTTTAATGGAAAATATAGTGAATGGCAAACGTTCTACGATATGTTTGTCTCAGTTGTTCATAACAATGCAAGTCTAGCACCCGTTCAAAAACTACACTATCTAAAAAGTAGCCTATCTGGAGAACCTGAGTTATTAATACGAAACTTCTCTACTACTGAAGCAAATTATAAAGAAGCATGGGCGCAGCTAACTAAGCGTTATAACAACAAGAAGTACAACTGCCACAGCATAATGCAAACGTTGTTTTCTCAAAAACCAATACAAACGGAGTCATCTGTGGCACTAAAGTTATTGTTGGATACCACCTCCTCATGTTTGAAATCTCTGAATAACACAGGAGTTGCTACTGAGTCATGGGATGCCATCATCGTATATTTAGTTGTTTCAAAGCTTGACCAAGAATCTCATAAACAATGGGAGTACCAAATCAGTTTGATGTCTGAAAACTTGCCTTCATGGTCACAACTAGTGGAATTTTTGGAATCAAGGTTCAGAAGCCTGGAGATGATTGAAGGCAGTAAAACAAACAAGGCATATTCTCAGGGTCCAAAACTAAAGACCAAATCTTTTCATTCTGCGGTACAAGACGAGAAAAGGGCCAGTAATACGACCTGTCCATGCTGTAATGGGCCACATCACATATGTCATTGCAAGCAATTTGGCCTTAAATCAGTTCAAGAGAGATACAACTTTGCACAGGACAAGAGACTCTGCTACAACTGCCTTGGATCCACTCATTCAATAAAGAATTGTCGGCAATCTATGAACTGTCGAAAGTGCGGCAAACGCCATCACTCACTGTTACACAGTACAAAAGAAGAAAAAGAATCCGCTATTACTAACACGACAACTACTACAACCCCTGTTGAGACGGGACGCGTCGATCAGCACAACCAAGGACCACCGGACAATGCTGCATCAACCTCTTCAAATACACGCATTATAGCGAATTTTTCAAAGAACGAGCATCATCAAAGCTATAATGTTTTACTAGCGACAGCAGTAATCAAAGCGAAAGCGAAGAGCGGCAAGCAGTACTTCATAAGAGCACTAGTAGATCAGGGCTCTCAAGCGTCTTTTGTGACCGAATCTACTGTACAAATGTTAGGGCTAAAACGTATACCCATAAGTGGCTGGGTGTCAGGCGTAGGAGAAGGTCAAACGAAAATCAAACACATGGTTACACTATGTGTCGAATCAAGCCATGATCCTAACAATGTAATTCAAGTAAAGGCTTACGTATTGAGCGCACTCACGTCATTGCTTCCAACAACCACCATTTCGTCACCGAATTGGGTAGCATTAGATAGTATTACCTTGGCAGATCCGACATTCACTTCACCAGGTAACATCGACATTTTGCTAGGCGCGGAAGTTTATAGCGACATACTACTCGATGGGGTAATGAAACATCCTCAAGGAAACCTACTAGCACAAAATACAATCCTTGGCTGGATCATATCGGGTAGGGTGTCGCAAGAGAATGCATCTGGAAGCGTGATCACAATGCATGTACAGGCGAGAATAGATGATCTATTGAAGCAATTTTGGGAAGTTGAAAATGAACCTCCCTCAATAAAAAAGATAATGACAAAGGAAGAGCAGAAATGCGAAGATCTGTATGAGTCTACAACTGTGAGAGCTAGGAATGGAAGATACGAAGTTAGGTTGCCATTTAAAAATGAGGATCCTGAATGTCAGTACGGCAACCACAGAGAAATTGCGAGCAAATGACGATTATAGAGCAGTATTACAAGAATACGTTACACTGGATCACATGCAACTGGTCAACCAAGAAGAGATTGATAACCCCAAGGCTGTATACCTTCCCCACCATGCGGTTGTCCGCGATGACAAGTTGACAACCAAGGTACGCGTTGTCTTTGACGGATCGTGTAAAGGAGTCAATAACGTGGCATTAAACGACGATCTGTTAGTAGGTCCTAAACTTCAACAAGACCTAAGACACTTGCTCATGAGATGGCGTAACCATAAAATATGCATTATCTTGACTTCGTCTTCCGAGATTTATCTTTGACCATGTAGTAGCCCTGCTACGCCTCACCAGTCGCACAAGTATTCACAGTTGTAAAAGAAAGATATAGGCATCTCTTTCCTATACTGACTCGGTATCGTTACCCAGTTTCAAGCTCATTCTTGTCTGTGCGCGCGCACCGACTGCACAAGTGCATAATTCGACGAGCGCAGAATAAAACAAAATCATGCTGAAAGGAAGGCATGAAGAACAACAGAAGAAATGTGGTCAAGAAAATTGAAATATGAAGAGAATTTGCAAGAAACACGACAACGCCGCCGTAGTCAGCGGATCATTTAATTTTGTTCCAGCGATTAAGATGCAATTTTAATCTCGTTGTATTCTTCGAGATAATATTCCGATCGTTGGCTAATTAGCTCGATCTCATAAGTTTATTGACACGTATTCGTGCCAAACAATTGCGTAACAGCACAGTGATCTAAGTACATTCCGTTCTTTATACGATGTTAACACATGCTACCCACATTTTATTCATATTTAGCTTTTTTAATAGAAACATTTTCTTTACAATAGTAAAGTTATTTTCAAAGTATCTTGAGTTCGTTAGTGAATCAACGACGAAGAACGACATCTCCGGCCGCGTCGAGACCGCTTCTTCCGATCCATACCATTCGGAGCTATTACTTGTTCCTGGCGAAGTCGAGCCGGAGGCAGCTGAATATGGTAATAACGTAGGCACTCGCGGACGGTAGTGCACGGCTCAAAAAAGGAGACTAAGAGGTGCTCATCAAAAGGTATTTGTTCCCGAAAAATATACCTACCTCTTTCGAAGGCAGCTACCCGGAGATTGAAGTCATACTTGTGGAGACCTGCCGGCTCCGCAACAAACGATTGCTCGGATAACAACATCATCTCAGTAGGCCTGATAAAAATAAGTCCTGGTATAACTGAGGTAGTTCGTACCTTATATGATGCCGAGAAACTTATCGCCGATTCCAAAAACATACTCATCGATCAGTCATCATACTACTGGTTGATAAAGCCGTGACGGAACCTTTAAACATTATTTTAAGTGATGTAGTCAAAAACTCTCTAACAATCAAGGAGACGAGTCAATAAATTCAACAGAATCTTCGTCTAGCTCCTACTAGAAAGGCCCATCGTTTCGACCGCGGCAGCAGCGGGTCGGTCGAATTCGCTCGCAATATCGAGTGCCATCGCCGGTGGGCAGCGAGTGACGACAGACGTACCCGAGCCACGGCCGGCGAGGCCCGCCACGCTTTTGCCACACCGCCAGCATGCGCAAAGGCAGCATACCCTCCGCAGAAGAAACAACATTTTGCCAAAGCGTGGCGCTTAATGGAATAATTATGATGATTTTATTTTAAATAGTGTGTTGAGATACTCTATTCCGTTTAATGAATTTCCAGAACACATAAATGAAGTATATGTTATAGTGGATACATTCGGCATGCCCGTGAACCGCAGAATGATTATAAAGTACAACACAGAAATTCTGGCTGCCACATCATTCAATACATACCTCCTGAGTTTTTACTATAGTTGATTTTCATATTTACTGCGACCCCATCAGCATATTTATCAACTTTTAGCAAACGCCCGCGACTTCGTTTGCGTCGATATAAGTAATAAAATATAGCCCATATCACTAAGGGATAGTGTAGCTTTTTATCAGTGAAAGAATTTTCAAAGGTGGATAACTACTGATAAGTAGTTCCTACAAACGTAAATTTTTACAACTTTACCTCTTTCTAACATTAGTACCTATAGATATAGATGGATTTCAAAATTTCGAACCAATACAGATTTGTATTGTGTTTTTGATAATAGATATCACTCCTACATAATAATATGTAGGTAAGTAAAAGCTTGATTGCATTTGTAAATTTCATTTGCAAAATATTAAATATTAATCTTCGTAGTGCCCCATCCCTGCCAACTTGCGTCGGGTGCGGGCGACCCGACGCAAGCGCCCCGACTCAAGGTCGTATCAGCGCCGAGCTGACTAAATAAGTTCAATAATAACACCGCACTTACGTCTTATATTATATATATATATATATATTTTTGAAAATGTATGATAAGACGAGCATGTCGTTCGTCTGATGGTAAACGTCACGCCTACCCATAACAATTGCAGTGCCACTTAGAATCTTTAATCCCATAAAAAGTACTGCGCGAAACTGCATTACGCTCATCACCCCTAGATATCAGATTTTGAAGTTTCATATGCTCAGTAATTTCACTGGCTGCAATGCCCTTCAAACCAGAACACAGTAATGCTTGAGCACTACTGCGTGGCGGCAGAATGACTGGTAAAGCGGTGATACCTACCCAAACGGCCTCCCGCATTCGGGAGACTTACTACGAGTGGATATAATACTTAGTTTGGGAATTATTAAGCCAGGACCTTTTCGTTACGGTGCACATTTCTGCCCTAGTACCCTTACCTTTTTGATGTGAATTTAGACGTTTCGTGTCAAAACAAAACCGCCAACATTTTTCGTTGTAGTACCTATAGGTACCCATAAATTAACTATGATTTTGCGTAAAAACATATTCATCGACTGGTATCCCTAAAATGCGTATAACCCTACCTAATAAAATGATAGGACGTTCCGTGTTGTCATTTTGCAGAAACATGCACTACAATTCGTATGGCTTATTTATTTATTTATTAAATTACAATTGTAAACTTACAGGCAAACCAAAGCGTTTACATTGTCATACCAAATACAAGACATTTAGAGATGCTTCTAATAGGGTCAGCATTTATGTCAGCATTTGGACATCGTTCAATATTCGTTCGTTTGTTCGTTCGTATATATGATATTTATTCGTATGTATCGATAGTTATGATCTTTACACACAAACATCGGATATGAAATATTGCAAAAATCACTGGAAAACGTGATAAATGTTAATAAAATCAAGCCATAGATTACGAGACTGCGGACCACGAATATAAAATATATTCAATGAAACAAGAATTTAAGTAGGTACGAAATGTTATATTTGGGATATTTCGCTGTTTGACTTTTACAGTCCAAAATAGAACAAGTAACCATGTTTTAGTACGTCACCAATAAAATAACAATATCCAACCACATTTATAACACTTCACAAACGAATTAAATTTCCAAAAATATACTGTGAACATATTTCATGAAAATATTATTTGACTCAACATTTAACTCACACAGACGGAAAGTCTCAAAATGATCGCATACGCAACGTGAGATAGAATATTATTATGTGCCTCGTTCTCCCCTAACTATGTGATCATGCACAAATACAATACAAAAGAAAAAATAGGAAATAATAATGACAATATACATTAATTTGAGGTACAATGGGCGGCCTTATGGCTTAGAGCGATTTCTTCCAGACAACCATTGGATGGATAAAACAGGTATGAGAGACATCTCGTTCTGTTATTATTATTATTATCGTACTGACTGCTCTGGTATACTCTGTTTCAGAATAAATTCCGAATGAGTATCCGGAACGATCATTTTCGGTACAAAAGTCTTTAACGCTAAAACAAGAAATACAGCATTTACTAGATATTAAAGTAGTAAGGAAATGCGTTCCGATTAGTGGGCAATTATATTTGATATTTTTATTTTGTATCAATACACTAAGAGTCTATAAAGTTTAGATTGGCTGAAAAAAAAAAAACATAGTTTTTTATTATGTAGAACATTTCAGATGGACGAAGATATTAAAAGGGTGACAAAGCTTATAACACAAGGTGGTTTCATGGCTAATATAGATAGATCTCTAAGAGGCATACTTTTTAGTTCCTATAAAAAGCAGTCATAGAAAGTACTTACGATTATTTAACCAACATTTCAAATGAATCAATTAGCTTACAATTGTTGAGTAGAAAATTAGTTATGTTGTTAGCCTTAGCGACGGCAAAAACAAAATCTCTAATATTAATACAGTAGTAGGTAGGTATATCATTATATCAGATTTGATAAATTGTTTATTGGTTATTGGTCGAGCTCAACCTGTTTGAAATGAAAACCATTTTCATCAGAAACAGTGCTTGCCCAGCCGCCACACAATAATTCCTTCCACCACGGCCGCTTCTAGTGTTGCCATAAGCGTCGATGTCATTCGGAAGACTGCCGATTAGCCTGACGATCAGCAGTTCTTTTATTCTTTTCACTAATGTCTATAACATACTGATGATAGACTCGACTTCCAATTTGTAAAATCGTTAATCTTGGAATATTATTATTTTTTATTAAATTGCTAAAGTATTTTCTGTACATAAAATGAAGCTGTTCATAATAAGAACCATACCTAATAAGAAATCAGTATTTTTTTCTACAACTTATCTTATTATTTGCTCGCAACATTGATTATACTCTCCGAACATCTACATGGTCAAAGATAAATCTCGGAAGACGAAGTCAAGATAATTAGATGATCAAACGAACTTACCTGAAGTGAAGTTCGATCTTAATTATCTTGACTTCGTCGAAGAGATTTAAGTTCCCTCCCGTCCCTTATTTATTATTTCAACCCTTACTGTCAATGTTGCTCTTTCTCTAAAAATAATGAGCTTGAAACTGGGTAACGATACCGAGTCAGTATAGGAAAGAGATGCCTATATCTTTCTTTTACAACTGTGAATACTTGTGCGACTGGTGAGGCGTAGCAGGGCTACTACATGGTCAAAGATAAATCTCTTCGACGAAGTCAAGATAATTAAGATCGAACTTCACTTCAGGTAAGTTCGTTTGATCATCTAATTATAGCTGACTTGGTAAAAATGTATCGCCAAGTTCGGGTAGCCGAAGAAGACGTACATTATCAGAGAATCTTGTGGCGGCATGACCCGAACCAACCAGTGCAGCATTATAACTTGTTGACGCTCACTTTTGGAACAGCCTGTGCTCCTTATTTAGCTGTCAAAACCATACAGAGGTTAGCTGAAGACGAGCAAAGCAACTATCCAGTGGCTGCAGAAATTACAAAATCGGATTATTACATCGATGACCTAATGACTGGATGTGAGACTGAAAGTGAAGCTACTCAAATCTATGAAGAGATGAATCGTTTGATGAATGCTGGAGGTTTCGAACTGCAAAAATGGAGCAGCAACAATGAGAAGTTGCTGCAACACATCGGCGAAGACAAGCAACGATCAAACAAATCTGTATCGATAAAACCAGACAGTCTAGTAAAAGTTCTAGGTATTCGCTGGAACAAGGAGACGGACAATTTCGAATATTCAATAAATTTGCCTGAAGCAGAAGGGAAATTTACTAAACGCCAGGTGCTGTCTGACATAGCAAGACTATACGATCCGTTAGGCTGGATCGCGCCTGTAGTCATCGTGGCAAAATTATTTATTCAACGGTTATGGAAATCTGGACTGGATTGGGATGAAGAGTTGAACGATGAGTTGTCACATGAATGGATAAAATATCGTCAGGAATTAAATCAAATACAGAAAATTTGCATTCCGCGATGGATGCAAGTCGCGTCAGGTTGTAAAATCGAGTTGCACGCATTTTCGGACGCCTCGAAATCGGCTTATGGAGCTAGCTTGTATCATAGAGTCATTGATGGGAACGGCTGTGTCAATGTAACGCTAGTAACAGCGAAAACAAAGGTCGCTCCTATTGAAAAGGAAATGTCAATTCCTCGTTTAGAATTGTCAGGAGCAGCTCTAGCATCTAAATTAGTAGCAGAAGTCTCTGAAGTATTGGCAATTCCCAAAGAAAACGTCTTTGCTTGGACAGACTCAACAGTAGTGTTGGCCTGGCTGAAGGGTCCAGCTTGTCGTTGGACTACGTTTGTAAGCAATCGAGTGTCAGAGATTCTTACAATACTCGATTATAACCAGTGGGGCCATGTTACTACAAATATGAACCCGGCAGACTGCGCGTCACGCGGTTTGAAATCAGTCGACCTTGCAGAGCACTCGCTGTGGTGGCACGGACCTCCATGGCTGAAACAAATAGACATAAAAAAGGATAATACTGTAATTATGGACACACACGAAGAAGAAAAAATAAAATTTTTATGTACTTACCAGAATGTACCTGAAGAACGTCCCTGGGAAAGATTTTCATCACTGGTCAGAATGTTGAAGGTGTTGTCTTACTGCAGGAGAATGTTGAATTTGAAATTGCCAAAATCAGAGCGAAAAGAAATTAAAAAATTTGTAACGACGGAAGATATGACAATCACGCTACAACAGTGCATTAGAAAAGTTCAAGCAGAAGAATTTAAAGATGAAATAAAGAACATAAAGGCACAAGAGTCAGTTCCTCGAAAAAGTATTCTTCGCACTCTGTGTCCTATCTTGGACCAAGATGGGATTTTACGAGTTGGAGGACGAATTGAGCTGTCTGAGGCAAGTTATGACAAACGTCATCCAATAATTATGCCTAGTAAAAGTCACCTTACTAAGCTATTAATTGCGGATGCCCACATCAAAACCTTGCACGGCGGGCCACAACTAATGTTAAACCACATCAGAGGACAGTACTGGATTGTGCGCGCTCGCGAACTAGTCAAGAAACATTATAGAGAATGTGCTAAATGCATAAGACAATCAAGGTCCAATAATGCCCCATTCATGGGACAAATTCCAGCTGCTAGGCTCAAGCCGAGCAGACCGTTTAAATCAAGCGGCGTAGACTACGCAGGGCCTATTGACGTACGCTTTTCACCAGGTCGAGGAGCAAAGGCCTATAAAGGATACATATGTTTATTCGTGTGTATGGTTACACATGCAATCCATTTAGAAGTGGTATCAGATTTGACTGCTAAAGGTTTCATCGCAGCATTCAAGCGGATGACAGCAAGACGAGGCCATTGTCAAGATTTGTATAGTGACAATGGCACTAACTTCACTGGTGCGGATAAGCAATTGCGCGAAATGTTTAACAGCGCTAAGTCGGAAATCCCTAGCGAAATTGCTCAACTTTTGACGTTAGAATCTACTACCTGGCATTTTATACCACCGCAAGCACCAAACTTTGGTGGACTATGGGAGGCTGGTGTCCGGTCAGTCAAGGTACATCTGCGAAAAATAATTGGCGAGAGTACGCTCACATATGAGGAATTGTCAACAGTGTTGACACAGGTGGAAGCATGCGTAAATTCGCGTCCATTAACAACCATTAGTGAAGATCCTAACGACCCTCTTCCACTGACACCAGGCCACTTTCTCATAGGGGAACCGCTTTTGAATGTCGCGGATGAAGCATCTGTTACTCCAGTTAGCTTATTAGATAGGTGGAGACTAACATGTAAAATGGTAAAAGATTTCTGGAACCGTTGGAGTAACGAATATCTGGTAACATTAAGCAACAGATATAAGTGGAATACTCATCAGACACAACCAAAGATTGATGATATTGTTATTGTTAAGGAACAAAATTTACCACCCGCCAAATGGCTGTTAGGTAAAATTGTTGACACACACCCAGGCAAGGATGGCATTGTCCGTGTAGTTACACTTAAAACAAAAAACGGTACATGTAAGCGTCCATGTAACAAACTGTGTTTTTTACCTAGAAAGATATGTGACTATTAATGTTCCTGTTGATATGTTGTTTGTAAAATTTTATTTCTTTTATGTTTATGTTAATTGCATAAGGATTGTGTAAACTTAGATTTAAAACTTAAGATGCATGTTAGTTAAAATTACTAAAATTGTAGAATCTGTGACGGTGGGCGGTTAAAGTTTAGTATACTTTTATTAAGTAAAATCAAAGCGAAACTGTAGTCGCTTAAAGTTAAAAAGTTTTTTTTGTATCGATTTTTTATTGTTTATATAAAAGTTTAAGAACATAGTTCTTGGTGGGCGGAATGTCTAATTCAATACTGAAGATGTTTAAATTGATTCACCCCAACGAAACTAGATGGCGCCACCGGAAAAATTAGAACGCGCAAGCGTTTCATTCGCGAACAATAGGGAGGTCGATGTAAGTTTAGAGTAAGTCAGTTCTTTGGTAAATATAGTAGTTGTATCTATATACGTGTTTCATTTGAGGTTGTGTTAGTGTGAGCGTAAACACCTAGGTTTCAGGATAACGAATCGATTGCAGTATCATCCGGGGCTCAGAGCCAACAAACTCACAGATTAACATTTTTTTTTTAAATATCTCGTTTCATTGACCTTTTTGTTATATTAAATCTGATTTTCAAAATATCTTCAACGCACACACATTTATCGTTAAATATATTGAACAGTAACACACATAACGTGCGTAGCTTAAGATAGTTTTTAAAGCGTCGTAAGTACACTCGTAATATAAATAAGTTCTAATAGTAAAAATAGAAAAAGCTAGGACTTGTCACCATATAACCATAGTGACGTTTGAATTATTGTAATGAATAATGTAGACTAAATGTTATGGGTGTAGTACACCATGTTTATGCTTTTAAAGCTTGCCGAACCATAGCAGAGTTCATCCAACGGTCATTAGTTTGAGTTTGTTCTGAAACGAGTAATAAAAAAAATTGTGTCAATCACTTAAACTGGAGATAGTTAAATTAAAATAGTTACAGAAACAGATTACAAAAGAGTTTGTTTGTACTTAGTAATGATAATTATGATAGCATACAGTTTTATGTATAGGTGGATAGATACATTACTTGTATGTGGCAGCGTCTGAGCTACGTGAGTGAAACATTTTTGCGCTCCCTCCGCTCGCATTATTTTCCTACGTATGTAACCCCTATTATTTTGTAGAATGATAGTACGTACCTAAGAAGTAACTTAACGGTTTTGGATCCTCGCCCTCGCCCCGCTACTTGCGCACCAAAATCAAAATCAAAATCAAAATCTCTTTAATCATTTTGGCATCACAGACGCACTTATGAACGTCAAATTATCACAATGACTCTACCACCGTATCGGAAAAAGAACCACTACTCAGAAGATACGGCAAGAAACTGAGGGGCATTTTTTTTTAGAGATTTTGTTACAATTTTTTGGGATTTTACAATGTTATGTTTCTTATGTACCAGTTGGTTACTTTGCAGAAGTGGAATGTTCTAAGCATCTTTGTCTTCTATGTAATTACGAACAGTGTAGTATGCTTTTCTCATTAGAACATTCTTAACGCGTAATTTGAATTTACTTTCTGTGAGCTCCGTTATACACTTTGGAATTTTATTATAAAAACGTACGCAGTTGCCCATAAAGGACTTATTCGTTTTAGTTAGTCTATACCTAGGTACAACAATCCTATCCTTATTTCTAGTGTTAATGTTATGATGGTCACTATTTACTTTGAATTTTTGGAAGTTTTTGCGAACATGCATTATATTTTCATAAATATATAAAGAAGGTAAAGTTAATATATTAACTTGCTTAAAAAAATCCCTTAACGAGTCACGTGGACCCAACTCGTAAATCGCGCGAACCGCACGCTTTTGTAATATAAAAATAGTATCTATATCCGCAGCAGAACCCCACAGCAAAATGCCATATGACATTATGCTGTGGAAGTATGCAAAGTAAACTAACCGAGCCGTAGCTATATCCGTTAATTGCCTAATTTTACGAACCGCATATGCAGCAGAACTAAGTTTTCCAGATAGAGCATCAATATGAGGACCCCACTGCAACTTAGAGTCTATGCCTATACCTAGGAATACCGTCGCTTTGTCTGTATCGAGTTTATTACTATTGAGCATTACGTTTGGCTCTACATGTCTAACATTAGGCAAAGAGAACTTTAAACATTTCGTTTTTTTCGCGTTTAGTAACAAATTATTCGCAGAGAACCATTTCGAAACAACATCCAATACGTAGTTCACATGCGCCAATTCACTGTCCTTTCTATCTACTTTAAAAATTATCGATGTATCATCAGCGAATAGAACAATATCTGCAAGGTCTTTAACTACAAAGGGTAAATCATTTATATATGCCAAGAATAAAAACGGCCCCAATATTGATCCCTGCGGTACCCCCATTCTGACTAAGGATCCGGAAGATGTTACGCCATTTACCCCAACTTTTTGCTGTCTATCGGTTAAGTAGGACTCAACAAGATTCAGAGCAGTTCCACGAACCCCATAGTGGTAGAGTTTACGAATTAGTGTACGGTGCTCTACACAATCGAAAGCTTTGGAGAGATCACAAAATACACCAATGGCATCCTGTGAACTCTCCCAAGCTTCAAGCACATGTGTTACTAGTTCGACCCCGGCATCTGATGTTGACCTGCATTTCGTGAAACCGAACTGACTCTCGTTCAGTATTTTGTGTTCGTTGAAGTGGGATAAAAGTTGTTTAAGAATAAGTCTTTCAAATATCTTACTCAGAGCCGGAAGCACAGAGACTGGTCTGTAATTCGAGGGATCAGTTTTACTACCTGATTTGAAGATCGGTGTAATTTTACTATTTTTCATTAAATCGGGAAATGAGCCTGTGTCAATACACATATTAAATATAGCCACGAGATATGGTGCAATAACTTCTATTAATGATTCTAGCATCTTTACTGATATGCCCCACAAATCTTCAGTGGTTTTGGCATTGAGACTTTTGAATGTTTTAATAATTTCAATAGTGGAAGTATATCTGAACTGAAAATCCGGTAAATCTAGTGGAAAGTGATCTTTTAGAAGAGCTTCTGCTACATCTGGACTAGAGTTAAGTGTTTTTGTGACGTCCAGGGGTATATTAGAGAAGAAATTTTCAAAAGCATTAGCAACACATTTTGCATTGGAGATTTGTTTATTCTCAACTATTAACTTATATTCCGAATCCCTCGACTTAGTTTGGCCAGTCTCCGTGTTAATGGTTTTCCAGACGGCTTTTATTTTATTATCTGATTTTTTAATTTTAGTACTAATATACAAAGATTTTGCACGAATACAGACCTTTTTAAATATTTTGGAATAGTTTCTAACATACTCATGAAAATCTTTATTTGATGTCAAAGATTTCTTGTAATACAACTCAAACATGTTATCTCTACTCTTGCGTATACCTCTAGTTGCCCAGTCACTGAATTGTAATTTCGCCTTTATTTTTACCTTTTTTTTGGGACAAATTTGATTAAATTCTTTGCTAAGTACTGAGAAGAATTCTTTATAAATGATATTTGGGTTATTACTAGTAAATTCGGTATGACTTAGTTTCGAATTTATACTTTTGTTAAGTTTTTCTAATCTGCATTTTGTCAATGGTCTATATTCGATTATAGGCTTTGTTTGACGCTTCTCGATTTCGAGTTTAATTGCCAGGCCTTTGTGATCTGACCTGACTCCGCTCATAATTAACATTTGTTTAGGCTTATAAGTTAAAAATATATTGTCTATACAAGTACATGAAGCGGCAGTTACTCTAGTTGGCTCACAGAAAAGATAGTTCAAATTAAATGATTTAAATAAACAAATAAGATTAACTTTGTCAGTTGAATCTACTAAAATATCTATATTGAAGTCGCCACAAACAATAATACTCTTACCAGATTTAGAAATTTTCTTTAGTATGCATTCCATTGTTGACATGAAATTACTGAAGTTTGACGCCGGTGGTCGATAAACACACAATACTATATGACTATCCATTTCTGCACAAGCAACCTCACATACACGTTCCACAGAATATCGTACTATATCAGACCGTTCTTTAAATTTTAGGTTATCTCGAAGAAGTATAATACAGCCTCCTCCTTCAGCAGATATTCTGTTGAACTTACTTATTTATTAATATTATTAATACTTATATTATTAATACTTATTTACTTACTTATTAGATTATAATGAATAATAATTATAAAATTGTCTTACGCCTATGAACGTTTCCAAGATCACTACGCAGTGTTTTTTCTCTTTGAACGTGGCTCAAATAATCATGAAAATTGCTTTAGTGTGTTTTCAGAAAATCACGATCAAACATTTCGATTTACATAAGGGTTGAATACAGAACCTATTTTTTTAAAGTTGGTTTAGAGCCAGAAGATTTTTGTTATAATTTATAAGGACATATACCTAGATTATGTAGGTACCTATTGATACGTTTTATTTGTATTCCTTGTTAAAGAGTAGTTATTTTTGTGCAATGGCGATAATATTTATTTAATATTTTTGTGCTGGCAAATTCAGGCTGGGCCAGCAGAAACCCACGCTACGCCACTGACGCAACACAATGTTATAAGTACCTACTGATAACAGTTGTTATTGCAATCTGATACTCTCAGCCTGCACGCTGTTAAGTTCCCATTGTTTATAGTTTCGGTGACCAGCGACCTTTGTGTCATAAATAGGTTTTCTAAAGTAACTTGTTCTATTGTGTATCCTGTGCTATAGGTATGATGCGGCTGAGTTCATAAGGTTTAGTGTTCACGAGTGGTATCTTGATCTCGAGTACCTATCATGTACCTACCTAGTTATCTGTAAGTCGTGGATGTAGGTACTCGTGATAGCATGTTCATTTCTCAAAAGCAGTGATGACTGTTCATACACTGTTGATATGATGTTAAGCTGTTCTTGTAGTTGATCAGGATTCAGTTATATTTTAATAACAAAAAAGGTGTAAGTAAAGTGAAGTATTTTTTAATAAAAACTATTATGTTTTCTGTACTTTCTTTTTTCAATACCAAGATCTAGAGATCCTGGTACCAAAACGGTATTATTACCGGTATTTTACGTCTCTGGTATTTGAAAGTCCTTGTTACAATACAACATCATACAAATAAACAAGTAGGTATAGGTACACTTTATAAAACCGACTTCAATGTATCTTCGAAGTCGAAGGTCAAATATCGATGAAATTTATATGGGACCACCACGTCGTAGCTATACTGAACCCAACGAAGAATGATTTTCCAAATCGGTTCATAAATGACGGAGTTCCGATTTATCAAACACAAAAAAATACAATCGAATAGATAACCTCCTCCTGTTTTGAAGTCAGTTAATTAACATCAAACAAAATTGGTTTAAAAATCTGCCTTAGAAATCGCGCAGACGAGGCGCACGGGGGACGGAACACTGTCGATTCGCAATCGCAACAGCATGAGCATTAGCAGACAGCAGCCGCAGTTTGCATCCGTGCGGCGGGCGTGCCAAGCAATGCGGAGTAGTGTGCTAAGCTCACATAAAATATCTAGCAGTATAAATATTTGGCTGTCTCCTCGAAGGTGCTAAGCGATGAATTTTAGCATTTATTGAATTTCGCAACTAAAATTAATTTGATTAATGCTAATATACATTTAGCAGCTTATTTATGCTGTGAATGCTAATCAATCCAACATTACTTATAAGTTTGACAAAATGACATAGTCGTCTTTAATTATATATTATTATATTTTCTGCAACTGGGTGTAAATCTTTGGTGTGGTAGGTTGGAGGGGGAAGTGGGGCACATTGATGCACGAAAATTGATTTAACACGCTCACTGCGTAACAGGCCGATATCGGCCTACCGCGGTGACTTCAGCTGGTGCGGACGAAGAAACCTTTGTTCCTCTCGCTAGTGCGAAACGATTAACTCAGGTGTTTGTAAAAATTCGATAGAGATAAATATATATTTCATGTGGCGGTAAAAATTGTAGGTATTCCCAATCAAAACATAACGGTAGGCATTTATCGACCTACCATCGCACTGACGGTAAAAAACATCCGCTGAGTGCGGCAGTGGGCCTATTTCGGCCCACCCTCCCAACAGGCAGTTAGCGACCCGATACCGCACAGAGCGCGCGCCTCGCCAGTTAGTGTTGTGCTATCTAATTGATGAGACGTAGCGTTCGATATAATCAACGATGGCAAAAAATAACAGAAAAATACAAATTTTGGAAAACCGAATAATTCGCCCTGCAGTTATTGAAACTGATAGTGACAGCAGTGAAGAAATATTTTCCACTAAAAAATATAGAAAGAATTTGGAAACAAATGTGCACGGAAAAAGAAGCACAAGCGGTAGGTACTTAAGTTTTGTTTACTACCTACACATATCAACATATCATAATGACGTGGGGATTTTTTATGTAATACCATCCTTTATGAAAATTATTATTCCTTATGGAGCACGTAGATCTAGAAGATACCTATTCACTCTGGCCTTGAAGATACCCAGATTGTAGTTATCAGGAAACAGAGAAGACGGCAATGAGTTCCATTCCTTAGCAGTACGCACTATAAATGTGGGACCAAAACGCTTTGTACGAATTGGCGGAATGTCTACTAAATAAGGGTGATATTTGGCCGATCTTCTACTCGTCCTGTGATGGAAGGGGGAGGGTGGTTTTAGTGTTATAATATCTGCCGAGCATCTGTTAACATCTTTCCACATTTCATGTTTTATTTAATTTTTTACTTATATTACTGTAAAGTGTAATCTAAATCCGTTCAGTAGTTTTTGTGTGAAAGAATAGCAAACATACACACATCTAAACATTCACATTATAATTTTTAACATTGGTGTAGATAAATTTTATTCCACTTACATTTTTTGCATTACAGAATTTAAAAAAAAGCCTACACCACGGACTTCAAAAGGATTGTCTTCACCTTGTTCATCGTCAGCGGACAGATTAAGTATGCATAGCTCAAGAGGATGCAGTCCTTCGCTAACGGGTAAAAATCAAATAAAATCATCCGCTCTTTCTCAGTATAAAATGAAGCAGTGGTTTACAAACTTTAATTTATTTATTTATTTAATTCTTTATTGCACTATTACAAGTAATGTACAAAAGGAGAACTTAATGCTAAAGCATTTTCTACCAGTTATCCAGTGATGGTAAAAGAACCCTACAAAGCGTGCATCAAAAATGAAAAAGAAAAAAAAACTAACAGTAAAACAAAATAAATATCATAATACATATTATCGTAAAATATATAACAGTAAAAAACACTACATATATAATCCAAAACTAAAATACATAGAAATGAATACTTATATAAATAAACTAGTATTTCGCCGCGTGCGCGAGCTGCTAAAGCAGCTCGCGTGGTGGTGGTGTTATTTTTTTTTTTATAGAAACTTCCTATCGATTACGGTTCTAAAGTTATCTAAGCCTTTATTTTCTAAAAACAAACTTTTGTATGGCGGCCATATTGGAAAATGGCGCAATCCAAGTGATTTTGTGGCGTGCGCGAGCTGCTAAAGCAGCTCGCGTGGGGTGGTGTTGTTTTTTTTTTATAGAAGCTCCCTATCGATTTCGGTTTTAAAGTTATTCTCTTTGTTCGGAAAAAAAATCTTTTGTATGGCGGCCATCTTGAAAAATGGCGGAATCCAAATTATTTTTTCATAATCGTAATCTACGACCCCAAAAACCCCCCGATGCAAAATTTCAGTCGGATCGGAGCAACTTTCAAAATGGCCGCCATTTTTTTTCTTTTTTTTTAATATTTCCAACTTTTCCAAATTTCCCCTATGGTCCTCTATGATATTTGGTCGAGCACCCTATACCTATCTCTAACTGTTTAAAAGTTATTTGCATATTATTTACACCTATTTTATCATGAAAAAAAACGTTTGTATCGCAGCCATCTTGAAAAATGGCGGAATCTACATTTTTTTTTCATAATCGTTATCTACGACCCCAAAAACCCCCCGATGCAAAATTTCAGTCGGATCGGAGCAACTTTCAAAATGGCCGCCATTTTTTTTTCTTTTTTTTTAATTTTTCCAACTTTTCCAAATTTCCCCCATCGCCCTCTATGACATTTGGTCGAGCACCCTATACCTATCTCTTACCGTTTAAAAGTTATTTACATTTTTATTTTGTATGGCGGCCATGTTTTTTTCAATGGCGGCCATCTTTTTTTTCAAATTTTCAAAATTGGCTCAAGGTTTGGGGCATATTTAGTTCAAGCGGTACCCCCATCCGATTTATAGTTTCCGAGATCCCCTGAGCAGTTCCATCACGGAAACCACTTTCTGGTGATTTCGGATTTTTCTGGTTGGTTTCTGTTGTGTCGGCGGGTAGCTGATTAAAACTTCAAGCTAGTTCAATGCACACTGGTTTATTCTGAACGTAACAACTACTTATAAGGTGGCGCAGCCACTACAACACATGCATAGCTATACATATACAACACCTTTCCCCCCTATAAAAACTTCCTATAGTCTATGACTGGCCTATTTCTGCGAGACCGTTCGCGTAACGGAAGCTGAAGGTCATCAGACGGAGCAGCCGTTTGTGGTGTCGCAAATTCAGGTCTGTCGCTTGTTGACGATGGCGACGCCGCTGCTGCCGGCTCTGGAGTCTTGCATTCTGAGCGACTTGGTGTCAAGTTGCCTGAGTTTTCTGTCACTTCCAATTCAGGACTAGGAAGTGACTCACTGATTGGTTCCTCAGTAACATCATGTCCTTCGGCGGTGAAGCTGGAGTCCAGTGATTTACTAGCCTTTTCCTGTGGCAATGTTACCTCCCATCTGCTGCTAGCCGTGCCTTCAATCTTAACAGTAGCCATTTGAACTTGATTTTTATGCCTTACGATTTTTTTATTACACTCAATTAATTTAATTTTATACAACACCTTTCCTATCTTCTTCAAAATTATTCCTTTCACCCAGTTGTATTTATTTTTATTTATATATTGCTTTACTAAGACTTTATCGCCTTCTTTGAAATCTTCGTATTGTTTCCCACCATAGTTCTTAACCTGTGAGCACTGTTTACGTTCGACGAGCTTAGATAATTCCGTTGATAAGGGAGCATCGATGTTAGTAAACAAGTCTAACCTTGAACGAAGTTTATGACCGAATACCAATTGAGCTGGGGAAGTCTCTGTGGTGCTGTTACTCGAATTTCGATAGTCAAATAAAAACTTTGAAAGACGATTTTGAATATCATCTACTTTACAGCCAGATAAAAGAAACGTTTTAATTCCTTTTTTAACTATTTTTACGTATGACTCTGCCTGACCATTACTCATTGGGTGATAAACTGGCGAAAATAAATGTGATATATTATTTAGCATACAAAAGTTTTCAAAATCTTGCGATGCGAATGAAGTTCCGTTGTCAGTCACGATAACGTTTGGTATACCAAACCTGGACATAAAATCACATAGCTTCGTGATGACCGCCTTAGTTGTGATGTTATTGTTCATTACATAGCATTCGACCCACTTCGAATACGCATCCACTATTACGAGAAACATTTTATTACATATCGGGCCTAAAAAATCAAGATGAATCCTATGGAATGCAGCCGGTGGGTGCGGCCACGGTACAAGCTCAGAACGGGGCGGCGACGGACGTAATTGAGTACAAATTTCACACGCTCCCACTAACCTTTCTAAAGCAGCATCTATACCCGGAAACCAGACACGAGCACGGGCTTCCGCTTTCATTTTGACAATTCCAAAATGCGAACTATGTAATTCATTTAATATAATATCTCGTAATTTTTGTGGAATGATTACTTTGTGACCTCTCAACAATATGCCATTTTCAAATGAAATTTGCATGCGACACAGAAAATATGGCATTATTTGAGGGTCAGATATTTTACGTGGCCACCCGTCTAGAACATATTTGACCACGCGTTTCAAAACAGAATCATTAGCTGTCTCAAACTGTAAAAGTCGCGTGGTGATGGGTAAACACCCTTCAACAGCGAAGTTAACATAGGCAGCCACCTCATCTCGCACCTCTCTATCGGTCGTGCCCGCACCGCTCTCGCACGGTATTGCGCGCGATAAGAAATCAGCTGTGTTCGAGGCACTATTTATAAATTCTATTGTATAATTGTATGCGCCTAAAAATATTGCATAACGCTGTAAACGGTTCGCTGAGACTTCAGGGATGCCACGATTCTTACCGAATATCACTGTCAGTGGTTTATGATCTGTACGCAATATAAATGGTTCCGACCTTCCATACAAATATTGGTGGAACTTCCTTACGCCATATATGATTGCTGTCGCTTCTTTTTGTATCTGCGAATATTTCTTTTCCGCTGGAATAAGCGAACGCGATGCGTAAGCAACGGGTCGTTCGATACCGTCAATGCCTACTTGCGATAGAATTGCACCTAAACCGACTGGTGATGCGTCAACTGTTAAAATAAGTTTTGCCCTATTGTCAAAGTGCGCAAGAGTTTTATCAGACGCTAGGCTCTTTTTAATAGAATTAAATGCACTAACTTGCTCTGATGACCATTGCCACTTTACACCTTTTTGTAACAATACATGCAGCGGATTTAAAATTGAAGCCGCACCAGGAATAAAAGTCCTATAATAGTTTAATAGGCCTAGAAATGACTGTAGCTCACTGACATTCTTGGGTGCCGGCGCTCGCAAAATAGCTTCAACTTTTTGAGGATTCTTTCTTATACCATTTTTGTTTATGATAAACCCTAGATAAGAAACTTCGTTTTGAAAGAATGAACATTTTTCTTTGCGCAGCGTTAAGCCAGCGTCTTCTAAACGACGTAATACCTCTTTAAGCCTACTCATATGAGTAGTCATATTCCCGGTGATCAAAATATCGTCCTGGAATTTTAAGACTCCGTCCATATTACCTACAATGGAATCGATAACACGTTGAAATATAGCCGGTGCACTTGATAAACCGAATATTAAACGCGTGTAATTAAATAGCCCTCGCGGTGTGTTTATGCATGTTATGTTTTGAGAGTCTTCATGAATTCGTAACTGATTATAAGCCATAGACAAATCTAGTTTACTGTATACCTCCCCACCATGTAGTTTGGAAAATAGCTCCTGTGCAGTAGGCAACGGGTACTTTTCAACTAGAAGTTGCTTGTTGATGGATACAGAATAATCAGCACAAATACGAATACTACCATCGCGTTTCAACACTGGCACTATAGGCGAAGCATATTCAGAGTAGGTGACAGGTTTTAAGATACCTAGTGCCACTAATCTATCGAGCTCATAGTCAACTTTTTCTCTTAGAGCAAAGGGCACCGGACGTGACTTAAAAAAAACTGGTTTAGCATCGGTCTTAAGAGGTAATTTTATTTCAAACTTGTTGAAGCAACCAAGATCGTCTGAAAAAACGTTTGGAAATAATTTGGTGAGATCCTCTTGAATGCTACATACATTTGAGTCCGGGGAACCGAGTGGGGACACAAGGCGTACATTAAACGCCCGCATAAAGTCCCTTCCTAGCAACGGGGGGCCGCCATTACGAATAACATATACAGGTAGCTTCACAGAATGACCTAAATACTTGACAGTAAGTGTCATGAAACCCAGTACTTCCATTTTGGTACTGGTGTATGTAAATAATTTCTTTGTAGGCGGTGACAACGGTACCTCGCAAAATTTTGATTTGTACATTTTATCAGATATAACTGAGACAGGGGAACCGCTATCAATTTCACATAAAATATGTTGACCTTCGAAGCTCACAGTATCGGTCATTGGTACTTCATTCAATAAGTTAATATTTAAAAGTAACTCACCGTCGTCTCCCTCATCATCAGAATTACCTTGCTCAACGTAATTTACTTTTTTATCTGGGCACATTCTGCGGAGGTGACCTTTACGATTGCATATTTTGCATTTGTAATTTGAAAAACGACACTCGGCCGTACGATGGCCTTTGCAACCACAAACCGAACACTTTTCACTGCATTCCCGCGATCCCTTAGCATCTCCTCGCTGGTTGACCTTGAACACGGCCTCCCGGAAAGCGTCGGTGACCCCCGGCGCCGGAGCCGCAGCAGCGCCCGCACGCGCACACCGCACGCTCTCTGCCAGATCCACAGCATAGCTCAGCGTTAAGTCCTTTATCTCTTGAGCGAACAATTTGTCTCTCTCATGACCCGGTAACATACCCATGACAAATTTGTCCAATAACGAATCCTCCAAACTCTTGAAATCACAATGGGCAGCAAGCCCACGCAACCGCGCGGCCCACTGCGAGTGCGTTTCATCTGTTTGCTGCGCCGCTGTATAAAATTTATACCTCTCTGCAAAACCACAGCGTTTCGTTGTGAAATGTTTGTCTAGAATCTGAATAATACTTTCATAATTCTTAGTATCCAAAACTTCCGGTAAGGCGAGATTGCTAGCTAGCTGGTATGTGTTCTCCGTGAGTGCGCTTAGCAACACAGCTTTTCTCTTCACTCCCGCTTTGTCCGTGGTATCGTTGATGTCATTCGCGATGAACCATTGACCCAAACGGCTTTTGTAGATCTTCCAATCCTGGTTATGATGATCAAAATTGGAAATAGCTCCCAAAGAAGAAGTTGAGCCGAACATTTTTTATTTATTTGTGGGTAATCTGCGGACTCGTCGCCAATTGTTGTGTCGGCGGGTAGCTGATTAAAACTTCAAGCTAGTTCAATGCACACTGGTTTATTCTGAACGTAACAACTACTTATAAGGTGGCGCAGCCACTACAACACATGCATAGCTATACATATACAACAGTTTCAAAACACCCTCTATACAACCGTACCAAACACTCCCCCCCACCATAACGGCAAGTCGGAGATCAATTCTGTCAATATGTCAGTCAGTCAGTCAGTCAGTCAGTCAGTCAGTCAGTGAGTGGTCTTTCACTTTTATATTATATAACTAGTATTTCGCCGCGTGCGCGAGCTGCTAAAGCAGCTCGCGTGGTGGTGGTGTTATTTTTTTTTATAGAAACTTCCTATCGATTACGGTTCTAAAGTTATCTAAGCCTTTATGTTCTAAAAACAAAGTTTTGTATGGCGGCCATATTGGAAAATGGCGCGATCCAAGTGATTTTGTGGCGTGCGCGAGCTGCTAAAGCAGCTCGCGTGGGGTGGTGTTGTTTTTTTTTATAGAAGCTCCCTATCGATTACGGTTTTAAAGTTATTCTCTTTGTTCGGAATAAAATCTTTTGTATGGCGGCCATCTTGAAAAATGGCGGAATCCAAATTATTTTTTCATAATCGTAATCTACGACCTAAAAAACCCCCCGATGCAAAATTTCAGTCGAATCGGAGCATTTTTCAAAATGGCCGCCATTTTTCTTTCTTTTTTTTTATTTTTTCCAACTTTTCCAAATTTTCCCCGTCGTCCTCTATGATATTTGGTCGAGCACCCTAAACCTATCTGTAACCGTTTAAAAGTTATTTGCATATTATTTTCACCTATTTTGTCATGAAAAAAAACATTTGTATGGCAGCCATCTTGAAAAATGGCGGAATCTAATATTTTTTTTCATAATCGTAATATACGCCCCAGAAAACCTCCCTATGCAAAATTTCAGTCGGATCGGAGCAACTTTCAAAATGGCCGCCATTTTTTTTTCTTTTTTTTTAATTTTTCCAACTTTTTCAAATTTACCCCATCGCCCTCTATGACATTTGGTCAAACACCCTATACCTATCTCTAACCATTCAAAAGTTATTTACATTTTTATTTTGTATGGCGGCCATGTTTTTTTGTATGGCGGCCATCTTTTTTTTCAAATTTTCAAAATTGGCCCAAGGTTTGGGGCATATTTTGTTCAAGCGGTACCCCCATCCGATTTATAGTTTCCGAGATCCCCTGAGCAGTTCCATCACGGAAACCACTTTCTGGTGATTTCGGATTTTTCTGGTTAGTTTCAAAATATCCTCTATCCAACCATACCAAAAACTTCCACCCACCATAACGGCATCTGGGAGAACAATTCTGTCAATATGTCAGTCAGTCAGTCAGTCAGTCAGTCAGTCAGTCAGTCAGTCAGTCAGTCAGTGATGGTCTTTCACTTTTATATAATATAACTAGTATTTCGCCGCGTGCGCGAGCTGCTTAAGCAGCTCGCGTGGGGGGGTGGCTGCTGTTTTTTTTTTAAAAGCTTCCTCTCGATTACGGTTCTAAAGTTTTGTTTACCCTTTTTGTTCTGAAAACAAACTTTTGTATGGCGACCATCTTGAAAAAAAGCTGGATTTCAAGAATTGTGTGGCGTGCGCGAGCTGCTAAAGCAGCTCGCGTGGGGGGGTGTTGCTTTTTTCTATAAAAGCTCCCTATCGATTACGGTTCTAAAGTTATTTAAGTTCACTTGTTCTGAAAAAAAGACTTTTGTATGGCGGCCATCTTGAAAAATGGCAGAATCCAAGTGATTTTGTGGCGTGCGCGAGCTGCTAAAGCAGCTCGCGTGGGAGGGTGTTGCTTTTTTTTTATAGACGCTTCCTATCGACTACGGTTCAAAAGTTTTGTTTGGCTTATTTTTCCGGAAAAAAAACTTTTGTATGGCAGCCATCTTGAAAAATGGCGAAATCCAAATTTTTTTGTCATTATCGTAATCTACGACCCAGAAAACCCCCCGATGCAAAATTTCAGTCGGATCGGAGCAACTTTCAAAATGGCCGCCATTTTTTTTTCTTTTTTTTTAATTTTTCCAACTTTTCCAAATTTCCCCCATCGCCCTCTATGACATTTGGTCGAGCACCCTATACCTATCTCTAACCATTCAAAAGATATTAACATTTTTATTTTGTATGGCGGCCATGTTTTTTTGTATGGCGGCCATCTTTTTTTTCAAATTTTCAAAAATGGCCCAAGGTTTGGGGCATATTTAGTTCAAGCGGTACCCCCATCCGATTTATAGTTTCCGAGATCCCCTGAGCAGTTCCATCTCGGAGACACCTTTCCATGGATTTCGGATTTTTCTGGTTGGTTTCAAAACATCCTCTATCCAACGGTACCAAACACTACCCCCCACCATAACGGCAAGTGGGAGATCAATTCTGTCAATATGTCAGTCAGTCAGTCAGTCAGTCAGTGAGTGGTCTTCCAGTTTTATATTATATTAATAGTATTTCGCCGCGTGCGCGAGCTGCTTAAGCAGCTCGCGTGGGGGGGTGGCTGCTGTTTTTTTTTTAAAAGCTTCCTCTCGATTACGGTTCTAAAGTTTTGTTTACCCTTTTTGTTCTGAAAACAAACTTTTGTATGGCGACCATCTTGAAAAAAAGCTGGATTTCAAGAATTGTGTGGCGTGCGCGAGCTGCTAAAGCAGCTCGCGTGGGGGGGTGTTGCTTTTTTCTATAAAAGCTCCCTATCGATTACGGTTCTAAAGTTATTTAAGTTCACTTGTTCTGAAAAAAAGACTTTTGTATGGCGGCCATCTTGAAAAATGGCAGAATCCAAGTGATTTTGTGGCGTGCGCGAGCTGCTAAAGCAGCTCGCGTGGGAGGGTGTTGCTTTTTTTTTATAGACGCTTCCTATCGACTACGGTTCAAAAGTTTTGTTTGGCTTATTTTTCCGGAAAAAAAACTTTTGTATGGCAGCCATCTTGAAAAATGGCGAAATCCAAATTTTTTTGTCATTATCGTAATCTACGACCCAGAAAACCCCCCGATGCAAAATTTCAGTCGGATCGGAGCAACTTTCAAAATGGCCGCCATTTTTTTTTCTTTTTTTTTAATTTTTCCAACTTTTCCAAATTTCCCCCATCGCCCTCTATGACATTTGGTCGAGCACCCTATACCTATCTCTAACCATTCAAAAGATATTAACATTTTTATTTTGTATGGCGGCCATGTTTTTTTGTATGGCGGCCATCTTTTTTTTCAAATTTTCAAAAATGGCCCAAGGTTTGGGGCATATTTAGTTCAAGCGGTACCCCCATCCGATTTATAGTTTCCGAGATCCCCTGAGCAGTTCCATCTCGGAGACACCTTTCCATGGATTTCGGATTTTTCTGGTTGGTTTCAAAACATTCTCTATCCAACGGTACCAAACACTACCCCCCACCATAACGGCAAGTGGGAGATCAATTCTGTCAATATGTCAGTCAGTCAGTCAGTCAGTCAGTGAGTGGTCTTCCAGTTTTATATTATATTAACTAGTATTTCGCCGCGTGCGCGAGCTGCTAAAGCAGCTCGCGTCAGTTGTGCTTTTAGCCACATTTTGAACAAAAGCTACCTATCGACTACGGTTCTAAAGTTATCTAAGCCTTATTGTTCTGAAAACAAACTTTTGTATGGCGGCCATCTTGAAAAATGGTGGAATCCAAGTGATTTTGTGGTGTGAGCAGTGTGGGGGGGGGCGGCTGCTTTTTTCCCCTAGACTACGATTTAAAGTTTTGTTTGCCATTTTTTAGTATGGCGGCCATCTCGAAAAATGGCGGAATTTATGGAGTGCGAGCTGCTTAAGCAGCTCGCGCACTCCAACAAGGACGGAAGACGAAACTCTTTGTACGTAGTACAAGAAGTTTCTTCTTGCAAAACAAGTTTTAATTAAATTAATTTAAAAAGTTTTTATGACAAGCTTTTATGATCTAGCAGCCACATCATGACGAAGTTTACAACGGGCTATCACAGTTCAATGTATGTACGAATGTCATGTCTGTCCTATTCTCTGTTGAGGAGTTCCCTCGCCGGAAGTCAATCCTGGGTGTATCAGCCATTTAGAACGGGCTATTATGGTTAAATTTATTTACAAAATGTTGTGTCTGTACTATGCACCGTTGAGGAGTTCCCTCGCCGGAAGTCAACCCTGGGTGAAGCAAGTGAAGCAGTCGAATACAAACCTCCACCTTTAGAAAGTCGGTTACAAACAAAACAAGAACCGACTTGAAGATTAAACTTATATTTTTTGTTTTTGGACTTTTATAACAATCTTGGATTTTTATGGCGTAAGCGAGCTGCAAGCCATTATAACAAAATTATCCTAAAAATGGGGAAATTAGTTATATTGGCAACACTGCTCTTCATCATCTAAAATAAAAATCAGCCCACTCAGACTGCCAACTGTCCCTAAACTAATTTTACGCACGGACACACACAGAATTACAAACAAAGAATACACATTTCCCGCCCTTTTTATTGAGTACAGTATCGATATTTTTGTTTCGATACCATATCCCTAGTAATGTCTTGTAATTTGTAATCTGATGTTTACAATGAATGTCCAAATGTCTCAAAAACCCTCCGAAATCAAACAAGATATCAGGTATACAAATGGGTCTTTACATTCCAAACCTAGGCTAACCTCCCGCGCAGCCTCGAATATATCGTGTGCGTGTTTTAAGGCTTGCCAGCGCCATCTAGTTACGCGTTTTGAACTAAAACATGAGCATAGCCTAATTTTACTCTAAACAATCAACGATGTATATATATATATATATATGTACCTGAGGACATGCACTTTTAGTTTAATGTTTTACGTACCTACAATAAATCATTTATCTATTTTATGTATTATAATGACAGAATATGAAGGTGCGATATGACTCCGTAAAGAAATTTAATCAATTAGCGACTTTTGCTACGACGCAATAAAGTTCAATTCAGCTCGCGTAACGCTGCATACCTACCAGTATTGGGCAGGTTGCGGGTTGATTCCCACGACAGGAAAAATGTTTGTGCACAGAAAAAAAAAGCGCTAGCATTAGTTTCGTGTCTGGGTATTGTGGGACTGGGGGTGGTGATTTTATACAAATTTCTCTATGTGCGTCCAGTGGTCGCCGCGATCTCGCACTGGCAGTGTAAACTCGCCCCTTTATGAATAGCATATGTCCAGCATTGGATTGCAATAGGCTGATGATGGTGACAAAGGTGCAGTTGTCAATTGCGTCACAGAATAATTAATAGTTGTTGCAAGAAGATATCCTATCTATTATATCCTACTTAGGATAGTAGGTATTTAGGTAAGAAGTGTAAACATATACAACACTTAACATTTACCTACCTGGAAGATATAGCTTTAAGCGATAAGACCGCCCTTTCATCATCAGCCCATCACGTTTCCACTGCTGGGACACGGGCCTTCTCTCATGCAGAGAGTATGGGCCATAATCCACCACGCTGGCCCAGTGCGGGTTGGTGGATGTCACATTTCCTTGAATTTTTGTGATAAATTCTTGGACATGTCGGTTTCCTCACGATGTTTTCCTTCACCGTTTTTAGAGCGAGCGTTAAAATCCACACAATAACTTAAGGTAGTCAGTAGAACTCGGGTGCGTCGGATCGAATGTCGCACGTGCTCCCACTGAACCACACTCGCTCCGCCCTTTGCGACACTTATATTGTTAATTTTGTCTTTTTAATTTTATCCTAACATATCCTATGTACCTAACTACATGTACTTTTAGTTCAAAACCTACAGGCCTAGCGCACTCCGCACTGTAGGTACGAAGCTACAAGTACATAGCCGGACACCGACGGCGGGTCGCGCGTCGTTACACGTGCCGCGTCAGAAGAGATAAGAGCTATGCGATTGAAAGAGAGGCGCTCTGTAGGTTAATATGACTGGTAGGTATGCAGCGCTACGCAAGCTAAATTGAATTTTATAGCGTCTCCGCAAAGAAATTTAAACAAATAGCGACTCTTGCGACGACACAATAAAGTTCAATTCAGATCGCGTAGCGCTGCATACCTACCACTGGGCATAATACTCGACGGGTCTGAGCAGCCGCTCATCTGCCGTCTCTCTCTAGATCTATGTGCTCCATCTTAGGCCACATCAGGCGAGATAGTGGCCAAACATAGATCTATGAAGCGTAAAAAAAACATGACCCTTATGACCTAGCCAATAAGGGTTATTATAAGTTTGAGTATCTCCGGCTGTATATTTTTTACGCCTTCGATCATTTTGATTCATTCCCAATTCCTATTCGTTCGCTTACGTATGTTATATTAAACTCTTATTAGTCTAAGTAATAATAATTAATGCTTGAGGTTTCTAAATAAAGTTTAATCACAGAACACTAAGAAACATAAGCATCACTCCGCAAAGAAATTTAAACAAATAGCGACTCTTGCTATGACGCAATAAAATTCAATTTGAACCCCCCGCCGTAATATTATTTTGTTGTACCAATTACAACCGTAGTTTGAAGCATTTTAGGTTGAATTTAGATTGTTACTAAATAAGTAGCTTCACCGCTAATCCGTCGGCGCTGCTGCTAACTTTCTTAAATACCTATTCTAACGTTCCACGTTACTTTCTTAATTATTTCGTCTCTTACTTCATAAGAACCTTTTCCGGACAATAACAAACACAACAAAAAAAAAATTGGCGAAATTGGTCCAGCCGTTCACGCATGTGACCGCATGATGCCGTGACCAAGGAAAATAAGTACCTATTCATAACACAATACCTACTTAAATATAGGTACCTACTGTACAATTTGAGGTCTTATCGCTAAATCATGTTTGTGTATAAAAAACATTTATATCTAGGTACTTACCTACTTAACCCTAGAAAGATAGTAGGTATGTGTAAAATTTTCGCATGCACGTTCGAAATATTGCTCTATCTTTTTAAATAGTGCGAATCCGTTGCTGTGCGTTTAAGACATCTCACTCAATCAATCAATCAATCAATCAAAAGTTCTTTATTCAATTTTGTCGTCACAGACGCACTTATGAACGTCAATTATTACAATGACTCTACCACCGTATCGGAAAAAGAACCACTACTCAGAAGATACGGCAAGAAACTGAGGGGCATATTTTTTTAGAACTTTTGTTACAATATTATATGTTTGTTTTTGAAAATATTATTTTTCTTATGTGCCAGTTGGCTACTTGGCAGAAGCGGAATGTTCCATGCATCTTTGTCTTCTATGTTATTACTAACTTTATAGTATGCTTTTTTTATTAGAATATGTTTCACCCTAAATTTGAATCTACTTTCTGTGAGCTCCGTTATACATTTTGGAATTTTATTGTAAAAACGTACACAATTGACCATGAAGGACTTATTCGTTTTACTCAGTCTAAACCTAGGTACTGCAATTCTATCTTTATTTCTAGTGTTTATGTTGTGGTGGTCACTATTCACCTTGAATTTGTGCAGATTTTTACGAACATATATTATATTTTCATAAATATACAGAGAAGGTAAAGTTAATACATTAATTTGTTTAAAGACTTCTCTTAATGATTCGCGAGGACCTAACTCATAAATAGCGCGAACCGCCCGCTTTTGTAAAATAAAAATTGCTTCTATATCCGCGGCAGACCCCCACAGCAAAATGCCATATGACATTAACAACAAACCAACAAAACTAAAACGCGACTCAGCACTCCCGCGGTGGTGACATATGAAACCGATACACCGCGGGTCATCGCTTCGCCTACCGAGTCACTGCAGGTTGTTGACCGAGTGACCCCTCCGTCACCCGTCGTCATACCTCAGCCTGTGACGTCAGCTGCTGCTGCACCGCCACCTCCATCCCGGCGTCAGAAGCAGTCTTACGCCCAGGTATCCCGAGCCTCGCAGCCATCAACATCAGCTGTGTTACGAACTACTTCTGCAGCTGCCCGTAGCCTGACCAACGACGGCTTCACGCTCGTGGAGAAAAAGCGCCGGCTTCGACAGATTAGCCGTAATCATCGTGGCACCGCCACGGTTACAACTTCAACGTTGCGTGTTGTAACCCCGACCATCAAGATATACCTCTCCCGCCTGGACAAAGAGACGAAAGGTGAAGAAGTCCTTCGATACGTCCGGGAGAGAATAAGCATGTACCGGAATTCGCGTGAGGAGTCCATCAACCTGAGTTTGTCGCGGCTGGAGCAGATTAGGACCACTGACTTCAAGTCCTACGCGCTCCAGGTTCCAGCGGAACACGCGAAGATGTTCCTCGCCCCGGACTTCTGGCCTGCAGGGATAGTCTACCGCCGGTACAGGGAAAGTAGGCGAAAACAATTCCCTGTTGTAGCTTCATAAAAATAGTTTTTAATATTATAATATGTATGTTAGTCTGTAAGGTATATATAATATGGGTCTTAGAATTACTTTAGTCACTTATGTAACTATTGTTTTCTTAAGTTACCTGAAATAAAGAAGTAATAATAAATAATAAATAAAAAAAATCAATTAAGCTGTGGAAGTATGCAAAGTAAACTAACCGAGCCGTAGCTACATATATCCGTTAATTGCCTAATTTTACTAACCGCGTATGCAGCAGAACTAAGTTTTCCTGATAGAGCATCGATATGAGGACCCCACTGCAACTTAGAGTCTATGCCTATACCTAGGAATACCGTCGCCTTGTCTGTGACTCGTCGCTTGGTAAGTACTTCCATAAGGCGCATGTGTAACTCAGGTAAGTGTTACCGATTTTATAGATAACGACCGCGCGAGTCAAAATGACGCATGATTATCTTTTGTGTGACTTTTAAGATTTTAGTTTAAATGGATAATTGCATTGTTATTAAAACGGCGAAGGAAAACATGGCGGTTGCCCCGATTTAGTGCAATTGTAAAATGTTTGGTATAAAGTAACGGTACAGTGAACAGTTACGCGTTATATATGTGGTAATATATCAATCTAAATCATTTGTCTAGGGAACCAGGAGCTACGAGGACCATGGTCCCACAACACCCAGACACGAAACTAATGCTAGCGCTTTTTTTTCTGTGCACAAACATTTTTCCCGTCTCGGGAATCGAACCCCCAACCTCAGTGATGTATGAGATTTGACACCACTGAGGTTGAGAAGTTAAATCCGCACATAACTCAAGAGAGTCAGTGGTGCGGGGCCAACGGGATTCGAACTCGGGTGCGTTGGATTGAAAGTCGCACGTGCTCCCACTGAGCCACACTCGCTTTATAATGCCGGACTTGCGAAATACTAATCGACTGCGCTCGGAATGATTTATATTTTAAATTATTTTGCGGTTGGATGCCATGGAATGGAGTGTTGTTATGTTGCCTAATATACGACTGAACCAATGTCTTTTTTAGTTAATAACAAAAGACACACGTATGTCTCTTGGACGGGTACTCGTACGTATTTAAATGTCTAAAATTAAAAAAACCTCACGTTAAAACACCTCCGTTCAAAATACCTTAAATCAAAATACCTAATGTTTTAAAAATACCTAAGTAAATAACAGTTACTTACCTAACTATTTATGTTTTCGGTATAGGTCATGAACGCTAAAGACCATGCCCTTTTACTTAGGTACATCTGTTACCTATCCACGATGTCTGGAAGAGATCGCTTTAAGCGATAAGACCGCCCTTTCATCTTTAGCCCATCACGTTTCCACTGCTGGGACACGGGCCTTTCTCTCATACAGAGAGTATATAAAAATCCACCACGTTGGCCCAGTGCGGCTTGGTAGATGTATGTCCTTGAATTTTTGTGATAAATTCTTGGACATGTCGGTTATATATCTTTAGGTAAACCTGTTTTATTAGAAAAAATGCCAATCATCGCGAGATATAATTATGCAGTACCTAGAAGGATTGTAGTATGCTTGCGCACTACTGCTTGGCGCCAGAAACACTGACCGGTTGTACCTATACTATATGTTTATGTACCTATGTACTCCATCCAAAGGTTTTCTGGAAGAGATCGCTTTATGTGATAACACCGCCAAATAAATTAAAAGCGGTATTATTAACATTTACCTTTATAAACATTTATTTATGACCAATTAAAAAAACACAGTACCTACTTAAATATAGGTACTACTGTACAATTTGAGGTCTTATCGTTTAATCCTTTTATCAAGTTTGTGTAAAAAAACATTTATACCTAGGTGCCTACTTAAAATACAATACAATTAGGTACCTAAATCTAAATAGGTCTAAATAGGAAAACTTGAAGTTTCTTGCTTTCGCACTTTGGATAGGCGTTATAATTATATTTGTTAAAGTGTGTGCCACAGACAGACAGAGCATATCACGGACGATGTTAAAATAACAACATGGTTTTATCATTTCCCTAAACAACATCTAGTGATTTAACAAATAACTGTCGCCAGAAAATGGGGATACCAGGAATTTTACAAAATCCCTACGGATACGACGCCGACGTACAGTTTTAATAAATGGGCTCTCGCCAGAACTCTTGCTTTTTAACGTAATAATCTAATAAAATACATTTGACATGGACACTAAGCGCACAAGAGGAAAAGGTACCTACGCGTCAAAACACGTGCCAGTCAATCCTATCAAAACGCACCCACCCCCGCGCCACCACGTGCACCCCTTTCTTTTGATGTCGCCGCCCGCGCGCCGCAACTGCACTAAATAAAATACCTACCAATTATAAAAACCGTGTATTTTGTACCTACATGTGCAACACTAAGGCACAAAACAGATAAGTAATCTGTTTTGTGACTAACCCTTCAGATGTCTAAGACTGTGCAACCCACGATTTCAGCGGTGGTCCCATATAAATTTTATCGACATTCATTCAGCACTTTTTGAAAAAATAGCAAAAGCAAAAAATATAAGTTTAATCTACAAGTTGGTTCTTGTTTTTTTTTTAACCGACGAGTTCTTGGATATGCCGGTCTCCTCTTGCAGAATCTCTCTAATTTATTAGCTAAACTGTTTTCAGATGCTCACAGGGACGCTGACTTTTGATTTAGTTCCATGTCAGTACCTCATGACATGGAATTATCACATACCATGACACTAATTTAGCATGTTTAAGTAGATAACAACATGAAACTGACACATAGCTTTAGTTAAAACTCTACATTATAAAATTATGATTTATGATGACTTACAGGACAAATCATTACACTCATATAATTACTATAGTATATATGAATGTATACATAGGTACCTAAATAGGTTTTTGTTTCAGTTCTTTAATATACCTACTTACTATAAACCTAATTCACCAACCTAAGTCAACTCGATCGACGCCTACCCAAGAATCGAATGCTATTTATGACATACATACATAAGTACCGACTTAAATAATAATCAAAGGCAATGAATGTAATCGATGCGCCTAGAATATAAAATCTATGTTATTAGATGACAAGAAGTTTCTTATGTCGTTACCTAGGAGAATATATACCTATCTAGGTACCTACTTAATATTTGAATATGATTCCTACATTAAAATTGTCTATAACTTACCTACCTGAATCACGTACGAATTTTGGGGACTATAATTAACGACATGTAATATTTAATACCACGATACTATATTTAATATCATAAATACCTAGGTACATAATTTTTTCTTAAACGTCAAATATGGTCGCTTATGCAACTTATGTAAAATTAGCTTACCGGGAATAAGTTTTGGATAAAGATCACTTTTCTAAATCTTATCGCCTCGACTCCAAAAACACTATAAGTTTACTAAACTACCACTCCTATATTGTAACAAAATGAATTTTGTACACGCGAGCCGGACGACACCTTTGCTTTTTCGCTTGCTCTAATAAGTACATAAGCATCTAACGTTTACCTACTTAAAATTGAAAGCAAATGCTGAAAATTGTATGTGACCTCACGAAATATTTTAAAAATATAACAAAAATTATAGACACATTAACTTTAATCTTTAATAACAATATTTCTATAAATGTGATTTTAAAGTTGTATATATTGACTACTCATTTTCCGTTATCCGTCGTCAGCACAGCCGGAGTAATAGCATAGAATAATTAATTATACAAATACAGAAGGCTCATATGTGAGTGTCTCTAAAACAGTTAAATAAATAGCGACGCAATAATGTGCAATAGGGGATCGGACAGTAAGTGTTTAAAATTAGCCATAATGTATAAAAATAATAATTTAATTAAATAAAGTCTTAAAAGTAGGTACCTAAGTTCAAATATTTTGTTTCAAATATTGCCGCGCAAAATGTCACCTCAGTCGTATGACGTCACACGCAGGCGAACGAAACGACAAGCTCTACGAGAGCAAACTTGCAAAGTGATATATATTGTGAAGTTTAAAGACTTGAGGGTCGTCATGGCATGAAAAACATAAAATATAAAATAAACACGTACAATACGAATTAAATAGATATTATGTTGGAGGAAAACTCTGCATCGGCTTTTATAGCGTAAAAAAGCGCCCTCTCGCTGTTTCTCGACGAACTTCCTGGTCCGCCAGTCTTCCACGTCGATTCAAGGCGCCAAGCTACGGTCGATATTAACGCTTGCTCGATCCCGTAGATGGCGCGACACTCCGTACGCGTAAACACTGTGAATGTCGAAGCCACACAAGTAGGGTGTACGGATTCAATACAGTTCAGTCTAACACAGTAAGTAATCTATAATTCAATAATCTAGTAGTATACATTATGGTTCCGGATTTATTCTGAGGTTCCGGTACAGATTAATAAATAGTTACATTCCATTTTGAAGGACATTGCAGCCAGCGAACTTACAGTAGATTAGTAGATACCTACCTATTCTAGTCTATTAAACATCGAAAACTAATTTTTAACCGACTAATTAACCGAATAATGATGCAGTACCTACTTATGTAGGTACTGCATCATTTATCTAATGATATAAATTACCTAAGAAGATACACCATATATATACAAATATACATTTGTATATGTCACATCATACGTTTGCTTCCGTAAACCTATGTATTAATTAATTACCATTACTTCTTCTGTGTAACTAAAATGCAATCAAAATAATTCCACTTATAAAAAGTCCAAAAAGAAATTCTCGCTCAGGTGAATTCGAACCCGGCTATATCGTCCTTCGTAACCGTGTTTCAAACCGCTAGGCCAACTGACTGTTAAAGAAACTGTCGAAAATTGTCTATATATAATTATAGTCTCGAAAACCGTTCATTTATTAAGTAAATCTCGGAAATTACTGGTTCGATTTGCAAAATTCTTGAAGTAATAAAAAGCTAGTTTATCCTTGAGAAATAAATGCTATTTATAGTTATAAATTATTTATAATTAAACACGAAATGACCGTATCTATGAATTTCAAATAAGCATATTTAATATATATCGGCGTGCGCTGCCAAAACGCCTTAAAATTCGTGTTTATAATGTGTAGCAAATTATTTGTTTAAAAGTGCTCTATAAAAAAGTCCGCGACACGATATATCTATCTAACATATTTGAGCAAGAATAAAGGTATTTATGTTCAAAGAAAAGAAGAAATTCAAAGCCCTATGTTTCGATGTAATTATTAGATACAACATATTAATCCTTATTAAATTAAATACGTTAATCGTGAAGGAAATTTTGTATAGATGAAATTTGTCCTTTGAACCATATAAATCGAAACTATAGTTTAGGAGATAACGTGAATTGAATGAATGCCTATCTATAGTAACGGCACAGTTTATTTAATAGTTTGTATGAAGCTGTAACCATTTGCCGGTTTTCTATGTATTTTAACCAAATCTCGTAAACTACACAACTTATGAAGCTGAAATTTTCAGGGGAGGTTCCCGGTAGGGTGTCCGTATGCGCCGAGAAAGGACAAATTCACAGGGCCGGATCGAGGTGGTGAAACGGGGGTTCGAAGGTTAAATATATGAAATTTTCATGTTTTTTCAAAGAAAAGTATTAACTCTATATCTAGTATCGAGTAGCACTTGTAATTACCCGTGATCGACTCATACACGCCGACCCGCTAGAGCGTCGACGAATGGCTGAAAACTCGATTTGAAAGTGTGGCAAAAAACACAATATTTTACCGAAACGCCCCCGGGGCGTTCATATTTTTGTTTTTTTTATTTATTTTATTTCTTTTATACACTGCAGGATACTGAAAAATTTTTTGTACTGCAAAAAGACGGGTACGGCAAAATCGCTCGAACAAACCGATCGTCCAAATTAGGGTCCGACAATTTCAAAATTTTGTGTTGTAATTTGCGGCGGCCATCTTGAATTTTATGCCATTTTTTTTTCAAAAATCGTAATTGGCGCCCCCGTTTTACTCGAAAATGAACCCCATATTGTCACGTGACATGGACATTTTCGAAGATACGACCGCCATGATGGCCGCCATTTTGTTTTTTTAACATTTTCGATTTTATTGCTGAGAAAAAGGACATTTTCTATACGAATACGTATAAAACGTTATCCCACCGGTACTCCTTCATAGAAATACTTAACGTTAGGCGCCTGTTTTCAAAAATCGATATCTCGCAAAGTAGCCGGCCGACAGAGATGAAAATGCTCAAATGTCATTCTCACTAACGTCAACTACCCGGTAGTGTGAAATTTCTATTCAAAATACTATTATTTCTACTTTTCATGTTTTCGGGGTAAATCTCCAAAATTACCCTAAAAATGGGGAAAATTTTTGAAAAGGGCAATACCTCTCGCCGTCTTCCACGACCGTCTCATACAAGTCGAGCAGCTCCGATGTGAGCTTCTGCCTCGAAAATAGGTTTGAAAATGTGCAAATTTCAATCGTTTTCCAAAATGGCCCCCGCGGCGTCCGCCATGTTGTTTTTATTTTTTGATATATTTTTTTTTACAAACGTCAGGACATGATTGATGTTTCTGTATCAAAAACGTATCAGAATCGCGAAATCGCTTGAACAAACTAATTTTTCAAAGTAGGGTCTCGTGGTGCCCGTTTTTCGAGTTGAAATATTCGGCAGCCATCTTGGTTTTTTTGAAAAAAAAAGTTAAAAAATCGAAATGAGCGTAGACGGTTTACTCGAAAACGACCCCCATATTGCCACTTTTGATACATTTTTTTTGAGATACCACCATGGTGTCGGCCGCCATTTTGATTTTTTGGAAATTTTCGATTTTTCTGTCGGGTCGATTTTGATTCTCTATACGAATATATATAACACTATATCGCACCTCTTCTCCTTCATGCTTAGAATTTCTGTCAATGTGTTCGTTTTGTGGTGGTAATTGAGCTTTATATATAGGGGATCGGACTAGTATTTCGCCGCGTGCGCGAGCTGCTAAAGCAGCTCGCGTGGGGGGGTGGCTGCTGTTTTTTATAAAAGCTTCCTATCGATTACGGTTCTAAAGTTGTGTTTACCCTTTTTGTTCTGAAAACAAACTTTTGTATGGCGGCCATCTTGAAAATAAGCTGGATTTCATGTGATTGTGTGGCGTGCGCGAGCTGCTAAAGCAGCTCGCGTGGGGGGTGTTGCTTTTTTTTATAAAAGCTCCCTATCGCTTACGGTTCTAAAGTTATTTAAGTTCAGTTGTTCTGAAAACAAGACTATTGTATGGCGGCCATCTTGAAAAATGGCGAAATCCAAGTGATTTTGTGGCGTGCGCGAGCTGCTAAAGCAGCTCGCGTGGGGGGGTGTTGCTTTTTTTTTATAGACGCTCCCTATCGACTACGGTTCAAAAGTTTTGTTTGGCTTATTTTTCCGGAAAAAGAACTTTTGTATGGCAGCCATCTTGAAAAATGGCGGAATCCAAATTTTTTTTTCATAATCGTAATCTACGACCCAGAAAACCCCCGGATGCAAAATTTCAGTCGGATCGGAGCAACTTTCAAAATGGCCGCCATTTATTTTTCTTTTTTTTTAATTTTTCCAACTTTTTCGAATTTCCCCCATCGCCCTCTATGACATTTGGTCGAGCACCCTATACCTATCTCTAACCATTCAAAAGTTATTTACATTTTTATTTTGTATGGCGGCCATGTTTTTTTGTATGGCGGCCATCTTTTTTTTCAAATTTTCAAAAATGGCCCAGGTTTTGGGGCATATTTAGTTCAAGCGGTACCCCCATCCGATTTATAGTTTCCGAGATCCCTTGAGCAGTTCCATCTCGGAGACACCTTTCCATGGATTTCGGATTTTTCTGGTTGGTTTCAAAACATCCTCTATCCAACGGTACCAAACACTACCCCCCACCATATCGGCAAGTACCACTTCTATTTCTGTCAATTGTCAGTGAGTGGTCTTTCAGTTTTATATAATATAACTAGTATTTCGCCGCGTGCGCGAGCTGCTAAAGCAGCTCGCGTGGGGGGGTGGCTGCTGTTTTTTTTAAAGCTTCCTATCGATTACGGTTCTAAAGTTTTGTTTACCCTTTTTGTTTTGAAATCAAACTTTTGTATGGCGGCCATCTTGAAAGAAAGCTGGATTTCAAGTGATTGTGTGGCGTGCGCGAGCTGCTAAAGCAGCTCGCGTGGGGGGGTTTTGCTTTTTTTTATAAAAGCTCCCTATCGATTACGGTTCTAAAGTTATTTAAGTTCAGTTGTTCTGAAAAAATGACTTTTGTATGGCGGCCATCTTGAAAAATGGCGAAATCCAAGTGATTTTGTGGCGTGCGCGAGCTGCTAAAGCAGCTCGCGTGGGGGAGTGTTGCTTTTTTTTATAGACGCTTCCTATCGACTACGGTTCAAAAGTTTTGTTTGGCTTATTTTTCTGGAAAAAAAACTTTTGTATGGCAGCCATTTTGAAAAATGGCGGAATCCATTTAATTTTTCCAACTTTTTCAAATTTCCCCCATCGCCCTTTATGACATTTGGTCGAGCACCCTATACCTATCTCTTACCGTTTTAAAGTTATTTGCATATTTATTTTGTATGGCGGCCATGTTTTTTTGTATGGCGGCCATCTTTTTTTTCAAATTTTCAAAAATGGCCCAGGTTTTGGGGCATATTTAGTTCAAGCGGTACCCCCATCCGATTTATAGTTTCCGAGATCCCTTGAGCAGTTCCATCTCGGAGACACCTTTCCATGGATTTCGGATTTTTCTGGTTGGTTTCAAAACACCCTCTATCCAACGGTACCAAACACTACCCCCCACCATAACGGCAAGTACCACTTCTATTTCTGTCAATTATATGTCAGTCAGTCAGTCAGTGAGTGGTCTTTTAATTTTATATAATATAACTAGTATTTCGCCGCGTGCGCGAGCTGCTAAAGCAGCTCGCGTGGGGGGGGTGGCTGCTGTTTTTTTTTTAAAGCTTCCTATCGATTACGGTTCTAAAGTTTTGTTTACCTTTTTTGTTCTGAAAACAAACTTTTGTATGGCGGCCATCTTGAAAAAAAGCTGGATTTCAAGTGATTGTGTGGCGTGCGCGAGCTGCTAAAGCAGCTCGCGTGGGGGGGTGTTTTGCTTATTAATAAAAGCTCCCTATCAATTACGGTTCTAAAGTTATTTAAGTTCAGTTGTTCTAAAAAAAAGACTTTTGTATGGCGGCCATCTTGGAAAATGGCGGAATCCAAGTGATTTTGTGGCGTGCGCGAGCTGCTAAAGCAGCTCGCGTGGGGGGGTGTTGCTTTTTTTTTATAGACGCTTCCTATCGACTACGGTTCAAAAGTTTTGTTTGGCTTATTTTTCCGGAAAAAAAACTTTTGTATGGCGGCCATCTTGAAAAATGGCGGAATCCAAATTTTTTTTTCATAATCGTAATCTACGACCCAGAAAACCCCCCGATGCAAAATTTCAGTCGGATCGGAGCAACTTTCAAAATTGCCGCCATTTTTTTTTCTTTTTTTTTAATTTTTCCAACTTTTCCAAATTTCCCCCATCGCCCTCTATGACATTTGGTCGAGCACCCTATACCTATCTCTAACCATTCAAAATTTATTTACATTTTTATTTTGTATGGCGGCCATGTTTTATTGTATGGCGGCCATCTTTTTTTTCAAATTTTCAAAAATGGCCCAGGTTTTGGGGCATATTTAGTTCAAGCGGTACCCCCATCCGATTTATAGTTTCCGAGATCCCCTGAGCAGTTCCATCTCGGAGACACCTTTCCATGGATTTCGGATTTTTCTGGTTGGTTTCAAAACATTCTCTATCCAACGGTACCAAACACTCCCCCCCACCATAACGGCAAGTCGGAGATCAATTCTGTCAATATGTCAGTCAGTCAGTCAGTCAGTCAGTCAGTGGTCTTCCAGTTTTATATATATAGAACTAGTATTTCGCCGCGTGCGCGAGCTGCTAAAGCAGCTCGCGTCAGTTTGTTCTGAAAACAAACTTTTGTATGGCGGCCATCTTGAAAAATGGTGGAATCCAAGTGATTTTGTGATGTGCGCGAGCTGCTTTTGCAGCTCGCGCACATCACAAAATCAGGGGGGGGGGGTGGCTGCTTTACTGACATAACTGTATTTTTATTTTATTTTGACATTATCGAGGTACTGACAATAACTAATAAATAATCACATGTGTTAAATTAAATTATGACATAATGAATTTAATCATTATCATAAATATTTGTACACCGAAAGGTAGAACATGATGTAACCTATACCTAACAAATCTCAACATCTTTATCTGTACCCATGTTTCAGACAAATAAATTTATTTCATTTCATTTCATATTATTCCAGGGAACAGTAACATTCTTTAAATGTGCAGTTGGTAAGTTCCTATTTTTATTCGTACTTACATTTTGTAAATCTATTCATGAAATAAAAGTTAGTAGGTATGAATGTCAATGAAACATATAATATTTTAAATGTAATATTTTAATATAACGATTTTACTACATATCAAAACTTATATATTAAATTATATACAATTTTAAGATAAGTGTAAGCACTACAAACTTAGAAAATTTGCCCTAATTTTATTGAATTTTTATATATCAATACATTTTCTAACTACAGGGTAATTTCTTTATATTCTAACAACCTTATTATAACTACAAACTATAGGTATCTAACTACTTAAAATTAGCATTGTACATGTAATATTCATAATATAAGAGCCAATTCCGCAAGATGCCGCCAATCTGTAATGAAAAATCCTGTTTTAGATATGTAATTGTTGCATGGATATAATAAGTGTGGATGCAAGTTATGGAGGATCATCACATGATGACAATCACCCACTGAAGACCCACATAGAAGAACTAAGCAACAATGAGACTGTGTGGCTTCTTGGTAGGTACTTACACATTTTCATCAATTATTTAAAATTATCACACATTTTACTTTAACCGATTAATTTAATTTTATATACTTTTAGGTGACTCCGGCTATGCACTAAGGAAGTATATGATGACGCCTATTATTGATGCTAACCCTGGATCTCCTGAAGCCTATTTTACTGAAGTGCATGTGAAAGCACACAATACAATAGAACGCACAATTGGGCTCCTTAAAGTTTATAATATACCTGTGCAAGATCTTACATCTGAGGAAACCATACAATGAGCTACTTGTATGGTTTCCTCAGATGTAAGATCTTGCACAGGTATATTTGCACTATTGCAAATGTTGTGTAGTATCACACAAGCATTTACAATTGCAGCAGCCATAAGTGGCTCATAATGTAAATTGCAACAGTTAACTCACCAAGCAAGCACTTTTGTAGAGGCACAAACATCCATCAACTCAGATCTTCAGGAAGGTATGGCAGTCAGGCGTAACCTTATATGTCAGCTGTGGACAAGACGTCAGGCAACCTAGAACAATATGTAGTGTTTTAATATAGGTATAAGTATAACAATAATGAAGTTAAAAATATAGTTTTAGATTAAGATAGTAAATACTTTATCATGTAGTTAGTTTTTTGTATAATAATATAATGTATGTGTTAAATTTATTATAGAGAGCATCTTATTTAAATGTTAAGTAAAATTAATAACAAATACTAAACCAAAAAATATTAGTCAATTATTTACCTTCTCTCCATTCTTTCTAGCGTTTCTGCAATACGAGTAAGGACTCGTTCAATTCCCCTCAATGTTTGGGAATTAATGGTCTCATTTTGTACCCACTGCTGGCTGAAATTAACTAAGGCCTGTCGAGCAGCCACTTTGATAAACGGCAGAGTGCGTCTTTGCCGCCTTCTACAAGTAGGTCCAGTTTCGGCCACCACCCGAGATTCTGTATTAACAGTCCCAGTTATTCGAGGTTCTGAAGTAGGGACGGGTATCTCTGATTCCTTTCCACCATCAACATCCACTTGTTGGATTTGAATTTCAATAGGAGATGGTGCCAATATTATTGAAGGAGAACCTTCTGTTGGTGCCTGTAATTAAAATCAATTTTATTGTTATAATTTCTATTTGTAGTAATGATAGTTTCTATGAGTAAAGATAATATTACTACTATCTCATGAATCAAAATATTCATATTATGCATTTACTTTTAGATACATAATAAAAATATATACTTCGAAGAGCTTATAAAACTTACATTAGTGTCAGATTGGGGGAAAGGATCTATTTGTACTTACCAGGCAAACCAGCTCCAAAGTCCTCGCCTAAAATAATCATGTATTTATTTTCTATATCTGTAAGCTCTGGAACGTCAGAAGGCCTACCACCCGTCCGATATTGAGAATTTCGTAGGGCCGCACATTTCCTTTTTAATTTGCCCTTATAATAGACCCAATCCTAAAAAATAAAAATCAGAATAAATTACAGAATCTATAGATACGCACTTACAAATATATCATAGTTAAGCTTTATTATTTACTTACTGCAGACCAGCCTTTCCAATCTTTGTATGCACTTTCTCCAAAAGCATTTAAAGTTTCCGTCACTTGGATCCATACCTTCTCATATTTTTATACTCTATTATTATAACCCATAGCTATGTCCCTATGAGTGTGCGTAAGTAGGTAACACAACGGCGAGATGTAGACGTGGACATTATTCGAACTTGAATGAATAAGAATTCTGATTTGGAATGCACTTTCAAACTATTCACCCTCATACTTAGAGCACTTGAGGAGGTAACGCGTAGTTTTATATTATAAGTGCACTTAAGATATGCTCATACACATTTAAGATCCGATAAGCTTGAAAACTAATAAAGTTTGTGATTTATGTACGGTTTGTTTTTTGTTTACAAAAGTTGTTAAAGTTCACTTGATCTGTCATCAGCTGGATGATAAGATTTGATGCGTTCAAAAACAGTTTAAAAATATTTACGTATTGTGTACGATATTATATCACTGAATTCTAAAGATGTACAATAAATTAAACTAAAATGTATAATGTAATGTGTTAAAATTTGTTGATTCCACATAATAGTATCGTTAGAGCTTCCGACAATGCCGCAACTGCTTCTTAGATCGTGAAATATATTGCAAATAAATAATGAAACGATTAGAAAAAACCGAACACTTGCCGATTATTAAGTTTATGTTTGATGATGATGTTTTAGAACGTAACTTAAGCAAACAAAATATGAAGGAGACGGAGCTATACGAAAGTCGTATGGCACCATCCCTTACGCACAACCGGTCAGAGACAATGATTTTTTTTTCTCTTTCTGAGGAGTTTGCCAGACAATGATTTACGGCCCTTCCTAACCCTTAACAGGTCAAATACATGTCATTTTATTATCGTTTATATTAATTATTTGCTGTGCACCACCGTCTATTCTTTTAACATTTGTCCAATCCATCCAAAGGTTGTCTGTAAGAGATTGCATTACGCGATAAGACCGCCAATTGTATTACCCTAGTTAAGATTTCTATTTTGTTCATGTAATTATGTTTGTGGTATGCAATAAAGTGTTATTGTATTGTATTGTATGTCAGCAAAACTATGTTCATGGTACCATTTTTTGCAGGTTAATTCCAAATCCAAATCCTCTAATTGAACTGCTCGGAACATGGCAGGTATTTTAAAAGTTTATGGTAGGCCTGCTGGTCAGTTTCAAAGCACCCTCTACACAACGGTGCTAAACATATTCCCACACCATATAACCTTGTGAAACCATTATGTCAATAAAAATGATTTAAATTTGAATTTGAAATATGAACCTGTTCATTGTAGTAGACCATACTAAACTTTGTAGTTATGGAACGCGTAATAAAGTTCCAATCCTCTACAGTCATGTATGTATGTATGTGGTAGGAACGTATGTGCCATCCGAACGTCTTTTCTCGTTGGCCAACCACAGTTTAAATGAAAGCCGCGATAGCCTAGATCCAGAGCGGCTATCAAAAATATTAATTTTACGTACCTTACCACTCAAAGATTGGCCAATGTAAAAAAATATGTTTTTGTTTCTCTATCAAAATAAATTTTGTTAACATAAAGACAATATGTTTTATTATAAAATCGATCCAATAAGTTGTATCGAATCAGTAGTATCGATACAGCTTATTACGATCCGTCCAAACCACCTGGATCGAGCATTCCTAGATCTCCGGAACGTATCAGGCCCTAGATAAAAATTGTATATACGGAAATATCAGGCGTTTATTAACTTTCACATACAAAGTACATTGTGACCGCGGAGAATCTTACCACCGCGAGCTAACTCGATGCAAACGCCATCTAGTTAATATCGGTGTAATAAAAAACGTATGATTTACGAGATCGACGCTAGATGGACAGCATTTAAAATTTAGTTCATATTGACTTTACTTTAAACTAAATCATATCATGACAATTATGACAATAACAGTTAAATATAGACAGTTTATATAGAACAATTTATAATAGGTATGTACCGCAATGTCAGAAAAATAAAGCAGTGAGCCGCTACACGTCGCATGTGGTTGCGTTATGCGGTTACGTTTCGTTTTTCCAATATACAATAGAGAAACATTGATATAAACAACTACGCCAATACTAATCTAACTACAGCTATCACTTTTCTAAAACTTTTCGCCTCGATTCCAAAGCACTCTATAGGTTTTTGTATTAGAAAACTACCACTCCTATATTGTTACAAAATGAATTTTGTACACGCAAGCCGGACGACACCTTTGCTTTTTGCTTGCTCTAAACATAAGCACCTAACGTTTACCTACTTAAAAATTGAAAGCAAATGCTGAAAATTGTATGTGACCTCACGAAATATTTTAAAAATATAACACAAATTATAGACACATTAATTTTATTCTTTAATAACAATATTTCTATAAATGTAGTTATAAAGTTGTATATATTGACTACTCAGTTTCCGTCGTCAGCACAGCCGGAGTAATAGCACAGAATAATTAATTATACAAGTGTAATATATTGTAGGGTGGGTACATGCAAAACTAATTGCTGCGCCCAACAGGGTCCATGATGAACTTTATTTTTATTTTACCTATCATCTAATTACATTATGGATTGCAATAAATAATTGAATTGAATTGAATTGAACTAATGTTTTTGTCAACTACCTTGAGATAAATAAATCAGTCTTGAGTTTACGTCGTTGTGGTTTTATTGAACAATTACAAGTGGCGCAGTTTAATTGGAAATTTGCCGGAAATATCGAACATGCCATTCGGGAAGTTACATGAATTTGATATTCATGGTCGTGCGAATTGGGATGCGTATGTGCGGCTCGTAGAACAGTTCATTTTATTTGAAGGTGCGATATGACTCCGTAAAGAAATTTAATCAATTAGCGACTTTTGCTACGACGCAATAAAGTTCAATTCAGCTCGCGTAACGCTGCATACCTACCAGTATTGGGCAGGTTGCGGGTTGATTCCCACGACAGGAAAAATGTTTGTGCACAGAAAAAAAAAAAGCGCTAGCATTAGTTTCGTGTCTGGATATTGTGGGACTGGGGGTGGTGTAATTTTATACAAATTTACTCTATGTGCGTCCAGTGGTCGCCGCGATCTCGCACTGGCAGTGTAAACTCGCCCCTTTATGAATAGCATATGTCCAGCATTGGATTGCAATAGGCTGATGATGGTGACAAAGGTGCAGTTGTCAATTGCGTCACAGAATAATTAATAGTAGTTGCAAGAAGATATCCTATCTATTATATCCTACTTAGGATAGTAGGTATTTAGGTAAGAAGTGTAAACATATACAACACTAAACATTTACCTACCCGGAAGATATAGCTTTAAGCGATAAGACCGCCCTTTCATCATCAGCCCATCACGTTTCCACTGCTGGGACACGGGCCTTCTCTCATACAGAGAGTATGGGCCATAATCGACCACGCTGGCCCAGTGCGGGTTGGTGGATGTCACATGTCCTTGAATTTTTGTGATAAATTCTTGGACAGAGATCGGTAGCGGTAAAATGTGTATGTTTGTGCTATATATTATGTGTGTGCTGAGTGCTAATAATGTGTGTTTGTGAAAAAAATCCGTCCAGTAGTTTTCGCGTGAAATAGTAAAAAGCATTCATACATCCTCACAAACATTCGCAATAAAAGTATATCAGTGTACATGCGCTAAAGTTCGCAGAGCCTATGTTCAGACTCGCCAAGATACGTCGGCCGTATTGTACCTACCAGTCATATTAACCTACAAAGCGCACCTCTTTCTATCGCATAGCTCTTATCTCTTCTGACGCAGCAAGTGTAACGACGCGCGACCCGCCACCGGTGTCCGGCTATGTACTTAAGCTTCGTACCTACTTACAGTGCGGAGTGCGCTAGGCCTGGTACTATTAAGTATTCTGTGGTCATACCTACACAGGCGGCGCCGGCGGTGTCGCCCGACATATAAGGCGTTGCGTGGCGTGCATTACATTGTGAGGTTTCTATTATTTTAATAATATATTGATATGATGCTTGTATAAATGTTAACTTATGGTATGATCAATAATTAAAAAAACAATTATCCCTGTATCTATTCTAGTTAAAATTATATAACGACCAAATCTAGAAGTACCTAGATACCTACAGATTGCTGCAATATAACATGCAAAAGTGTAGTTAAACCTAGGTACCGAACCAACATACTTACTACACAATATTTAATAATACTATGGTATGACTATTAGGTACCTAAATTGCCTGGAAGAGATCGCTACACACACATGACACATATCGAACACTTTCTTTTTAACCGACTTTAACAAAAGAAGTAGGTTCTCAATTCAATTCGTTTTTTATTTAGGTTTTTACCTCAGAACTTCGTCATTTATAAACCGATTTGAAAAATTATTTTTGCGTTGAGTTCAGTGTAGCTACGAAGTGGTCCCATGTAAGTTTCATCAATATTTGACCTAGGACTTTGAAGATATATTGAAGTTTTTTTTTAGTGAAGTGTATACTTGTAAAAAATATTAATTTTCTGTGATGTTTCGTAATTTGATATTTGCGATACAATAAAGTGTTTATCTATCTACACATATCGGTAGGTATTAATCTAATTATATTAAGATACCCAAGTAAGTAAGTAAGTTTTAAGTAGGTGTACCTATATGCCATGTTCATATGACCCCTGTTGATGTGACACATTTATTGTGGTAGCATAATAATAAATAATAACACAGTAGAACGGAATCTTCTTTGATCGAGTCTCAAACGCCGCCATTTATATACCTACTTCCCCCTTCTTGTCGTTACGCCCCTCTGTCGTCCAGGCGTGTTGCCAAGATTGCTTAGTGTTATAAATTGCATACGTCTAAAGCTCAGGTAAAGTATCCACGTCGGACCACGAAGAAATGGTCCTACCGACTGATTTCGTAATATTTTTGTAATTTCACGGAACCACGATTCACGATTCCACGATGTCTGGAAGAGATCGCTTTAAGCGATAAGACCGCCCTTTCATCATCAGCCCATCACGTTGCCACTGCTGGGACACGGGCCTTCTCTCATACAGAGAGTATATTATAATAATCGACCACGCTGGCCCAGTGCGGGTTGGTCGATGTCACATGTCCTTGAATTTTTGTGATAAATTCTTGGACATGCCGGTTTCCTCACGATGTTTTCCTTCACCGTTTTTAGAGCGAGCGTTAAAATCCACACATAACTGCGTCGGATCGAATGTCGCACGTGCTCCCACTGAGCCACCCTTTGCAAATTATATTGTTAATTTTGTCTTTTTAATTTTGTCCTAACATAGCCTATGTACCAGTACTTTTAGTTCATGTACTTTTAGTTCAAAACCTACAGGCCTAGCGCACTCCGCACTGTAGGTACGAAGCTACAAGTACATAGCCGGACACCGACGGCGGGTCGCGCGTCGTTACACGTGCCGCGTCAGAAGAGATAAGAGCTATGCGATTGAAAGAGAGGCGCTCCGTAGGTTAATATGACTGGTAGGTATGCAGCGCTACGCAAGCTAAATTGAATTTTATAGCGTCTCCGCAAAGAAATTTAAACAAATAGCGACTGCTGCATACCTACCACTGGGCATACTATAAACCTGGGTTCGAATCCCGACTCGTGACCCTGCCACCAATGACTTGTTCATAGTTAAGTGCAGATTTTGCACGCTCGCTCCAAAACGGTGAAGGAAAACATCGTGATGAAACCCGCTTACGCGCTTTGGAGTGGTAGACTCTGGCCGTGGTTGTAATACCACCCACCGAACAAAGCCATGCCGTCAAGCGACCTAGTCGTGAACCGCATCCAAATTGGTTAACCAGTTTAATTCAATTCAATTTCATTTATTTCAATCAAAAGATCATATACAATAGTTATATTACAATGAATTCAATTAAAAGAGAACAAACATACAAATAAATAACAAATAATTAATAATAACAATAATAATAAATGTCACAGAATCATATATTATATATTCATTATAAATTATCATATTATTCTCCTGTCACATTTTCATCATTTGTTTATTAGTCAGTACATGAACCCTACAGCAATGGTTTATGTACTGACAGTCAAACCTGTATGATAAAGTTGTTAGGATAGTGTTGGGGCTGGCCCGGACCCTGCGCACCAGGGATGTGCACCGTTTTCGCATGGTCGTGTAGAAACAATCGACCCGCGACTCGGCAAACATTCCCGATGCGCTACAGTGCCGGGGCAGCCCCATCAGTATCCTAAACGCATTATTATATTGAACCCGAAGGGCGCTGTACTGTTTCGGCGTATATGCCACCCACAGGCTGCTCGTATAGAAGGACGTACAAAATGCTCTGAAAAGAGTAATTTTGACGTCCCTCGAACAACGCGCAAACCTGCGGGCTATCATATTGGCCCTCACAGACAACGCCCTTCGCTCCCTCTCTAAGTCTGCATCGTCCTTCAGGTCAGAGGTTAACACATGCCCAAGATACTTAAACTGATCGACCCTTTTAAGTTCGGTACCGGTTTAGGACAGTCACAAGGTGGCAAACTTATAACACCCCTCCTTTTTGCGTCGGTGGTTAAAACCCTTAGGGGGTTTTAACCCCCGACACACGCGAGTTACCTATCTATCATTTAGGTATTTAGGTAGGCACTGCGATTGTTTTGGGCAGGCGTGGCGCTTGCCATCAGGTGATTTCGTGGTATTTTTGTAATTTCACGGAACCAGTTTTGGTATTTGTTCATATATCTGATGTCTCGGGGCGATGAGTGCTATTTAATTGTTATGAGCAAGCGTGGCGCTTACCATCAGGAGAACGATTTGCTCCTCTCATCACTTAGTTTCATAAAAACAGAATAAATAATAAGTACTTTTATTAAATAGGTAAACCTGTTTTATTAAAAAAAACGCTAAATCATCGCGAGATATAATTATGCAGTAGTAGGATTGTAGTATGCTTACGCACTACCAATTCCACTTATAAAAAGTCCAAAAAGGAATTCCCTCGGCTGAGTTTGAACTCGATTATCTCAGCCTTCGAAACCGTGTTTCAAACCGCTAGGCCAACTGACTGTTAAAGAAACTGTCGAAAATTGTCTATATATAATTATAGTCTCGAAAACCGTTCATTTATTAAGTAAATCTCGGAAATTACTGGTTCGATTTGCAAAATTCTTGAAGTAATAAAAAGCTAGTTTATCCTTGATAAATAAATATTATTTATAGTAATAAATATAATTGTAATTAAACACGAAATGACCGTATCTATGAATTTCAAATAAGCATATTTTATATATATCGGCGTGCGCTGCCAAAACGCCTTAAAATTCATGTTTATAATGTGTAGCAAATTATTTGTTTTAAAGTGCTCTATAAAAAAGTCCGCGACACGATATATCTATCTAACATATTTGAGCAAGAATAAAGGTATTTATGTTTAAAGAAAAGAAGAAATTCAAAGCCGTCTTTTTCGATGTCATTATTAGATACAACATATTAATCCTTATTAAATTAAATACGTTAATCGTAAAGGAAATTTTGTATAGATGAAGTTTGTCCTTTGAACCATATAAATCGAAACTATAGTTTAGGAGATAACGTGAAATGAATGAATGCCTATCTATAGTAACGGCACAGTTTATTTAATAGTTTGTATGAAGCTGTAACCGTTTGCCGGTTTTCTATGTATTTTAACCAAATCTCGTAAACTACACAACTTATGAAGCTGAAATTTTCAGAGGAGGTTCCCGGTAGGGTGTCCGTATGCGCCGAGAAAGGACAAATTCACAGGGCCGGATCGAGGTGGTGAAACGGGGGTTCGAAGGTTAAATATATGAAATTTTCATGTTTTTTCAAAGAAAAGTATTAACTCTATATCTAGTATCGAGTAGCACTTGTGATTACCCGTGATCGACTCATACACGCCGACCCGCTAGAGCGTCGACGAATGGCTGAAAACTCGATTTGAAAGTGTGGCAAAAAACACAATATTTTACCGAAACGCCCCCGGGGCGTTCAAATTTTTGTTTTTTTTATTTTTTTATTTTTTTTTATACACTGCAGGATACTGAAAAAATTTTTGTACTGCAAAAAGACGGGAACGGCAAAATCGCTCGAACAAACCGATCGTCCAAATTAGGGTCCGACAATTTCAAAATTTTGTGTTGTAATTTGCGGCGGCCATCTTGAATTTTATGCCATTTTTTTTTCAAAAATCGTAATCGGCGCCCCCGTTTTACTCGAAAATGAACCCCATATTGTCACGTGACATGGACATTTTCGAAGATACGACCGCCATGATGGCCGCCATTTTGTTTTTTTAACATTTTCGATTTTATTGCTGAGAAAAAGGACATTTTCTATACGAATACGTATAAAACGTTATCCCACCGGTACTCCTTCATAGAAATACTTAACGTTAGGCGCCTGTTTTCAAAAATCGATATCTCGCAAAGTAGCCGGCCGACAGAGATGAAAATGCTCAAATGTCATTTTCACTAACGTCAACTACCCGGTAGTGTGAAATTTCTATTCAAAATACTATTATTTCTACTTTTCATGTTTTCGGGGTAAATCTCCAAAATTAGCCTAAAAATGGGGAAAATTTTTGAAAAGGGCAATACCTCTCGCCGTCTTCCACGACCGTCTCATACAAGTCGAGCAGCTCCGATGTGAGCTTCTGCCTCGAAAATAGGTTTGAAAATGTGCAAATTTCAATCGTTTTCCAAAATGGCCCCCGCGGCGTCCGCCATGTTGTTTTTATTTTTTGATATATTTTTTTTTACAAACGTCAGAACATGATTGATGTTTCTGTATCAAAAACGTATCAGAATCGCGAAATCGCTTGAACAAACTAATTTTTCAAAGTAGGGTCTCGTGGTGCCCGTTTTTCGAGTTGAAATATTCGGCAGCCATCTTGGTTTTTTTGAAAAAAAAAGTTAAAAAATCGAAATGAGCGTAGACGGTTTACTCGAAAACGACCCCCATATTGCCACTTTTGATACATTTTTTTTGAGATACCACCATGGTGTCGGCCGCCATTTTGATTTTTTGGAAATTTTCGATTTTTCTGTCGGGTCGATTTTGATTCTCTATACGAATATATATAACACTATATCGCACCTCTTCTCCTTCATGCTTAGAATTTCTGTCAATGTGTTCGTTTTGTGGTGGTAATTGAGCTTTATATATAGGGGATCGGACTAGTATTTCGCCGCGTGCGCGAGCTGCTAAAGCAGCTCGCGTGGTGGTGGTGTTATTTTTTTTTTATAGAAACTTCCTATCTATTACGGTTCTAAAGTTATCTAAGCCTTTATGTTCTAAAAACAAAGTTTTGTATGGCGGCCATATTGGAAAATGGCGCAATCCAAGTGATTTTGTGGCGTGCGCGAGCTGCTAAAGCAGCTCGCGTGGGGTGGTGTTGTTTTTTTTTATAGAAGCTCCCTATCGATTACGGTTTTAAAGTTATTCTCTTTGTTCGGAAAAAAATCTTTTGTATGGCGGCCATCTTGAAAAATGGCGGAATCCAAATTATTTTTTCATAATCGTAATCTACGGCCTAAAAAACCCCCCGATGCAAAATTTCAGTCGAATCGGAGCATTTTTCAAAATGGCCGCCATTTTTCTTTCTTTTTTTTTAATTTTTCCAACTTTTCCAAATTTCCCCTATGGTCCTCTATGATATTTGGTCGAGCACCCTATACCTATCTGTAACCGTTTAAAAGTTATTTGCATATTATTTTCACCTATTTTGTCATGAAAAATAACTCTTGTATGGCGGCCATCTTGAAAAATGGCGGAATCCAATTTTTTTTTCATAATCGTAATCTGCGACCCAGAAAACCCCCCGATACAAAATTTCAGTCGGATCGGAGCAACTTTCAAAATGGCCGCCATTTTTTTTTCTTTTTTTTTAATTTTTCCCACTTTTCCAAATTTCCCCCGTCGTCCTCTATGACATTTGGTCGAGCACCCTATATCTATCTCTTACCGTTTAAAAGTTATTTGCATTTTTATTTTGTATGGCGGCCATGTTTTTTTGTATGGCGGCCATCTTTTTTTTCAAATTTTCAAAAATGGCCCAGGTTTTGGGGCATATTTAGTTCAAGCGGTACCCCCATCCGATTTATAGTTTCCGAGATCCCCTGAGCAGTTCCATCTCGGAGACACCTTTCCATGGATTTCGGATTTTTCTGATTGGTTTCAAAACATCCTCTATCCAACGGTACCAAACACTACCCCCCACCATAACGGCAAGTGGGAGATCAATTCTGTCAATATGTCAGTCAGTCAGTCAGTGATGGTCTTCCAGTTTTATATAATATAACTAGTATTTCGCCGCGTGCGCGAGCAGCTAAAGCTGCTCGCGAGACTGTTATAATTAGACCACAGAAATATTAGTCAAATTTAAATAATTAATTTTTAGAAAAAAACAAAAACCGATTTTAATGTATCTTCGAAGTCCAAGGTCACATATCGATGAAATTTATATGGGACCACTTCGTAGCTATACTGAACCCGAAGCAAAGATTTTTTAAAATCGGTAACAACAAAAAAAAAATTACTATCGAACAGAGAACCTCCTCCTTTTTTTAAGTCGGTTAAAAAGAAATTAATAGGTAATTTTTAGCAATTTTGGTTGTAAAGCATAGAAACGAAAGTTAATTGTTATATCATTTATTATTATCAAAATTAACGCATGTCATCATATTGTTTACTATTTTTAAATTAAAATGATATATATTTTAATTTTAACGACAACTTTAAATACTAATCTGTTAATTATTGTCGAATGTCAAATTTTGATGCTCTAATGTTTATGTCTATTTGTGCTGTTTTGTAGTAACGGACATAGAAAATCGATCGAAATCGATGTTTTTATGATCTAATGCATTGCATAGTACAAATACGGGCGACGTATCTTGGCGAGTCTGAACATAGGCTCTGCGAATTTTAGCGTATGTACACTGATGAAGAACACTTACGCTGACGATTTAAAACGCTATTATGCTTTTGTGGTATATTTGATTGATTTGGTGAAATAAGTTCTAAATTACACGTGCAAATACTTACGATTAACGATTAACACTAAACAAAAAACTTCAATACCTGTTAATAATAATAATATTAACAATAACAATCAATACATATTAAAAAAAGCTCTGAGAAAAACCCAGTAAACTTTTGTAGTCGACTGTGCTAAAGACAGAGACACTGACACATACACTTCACAATTACTAACACTCTTACCGAACATTGCTGAAAAAACACGTAGCGTTACGAAGTAAACAAAAAGGGATGTCCAATATGCGTGCCTTTGGGTGATGTTAATCAATTTTTATTAAAATCGATGGAAATGAAGTAATAAAAATAATATTTCTATTTGATTGTATAAGATGATTTGAAACAGTTCTTCATAAAGTAATCGTTAATAGACAACTGTTATTTAAGTAATAATTTTTTTCAACCGAAAAAATGTAATTTTATTAGATTGTTTTTTTTTACAAAATCTTTTTATTAACGACCTAATTCACTGTATTAGTAAAGGGCATTGTCCACGTCGTATGAGCATTATAGCTTGGCATGAACAGACACTATTAGCATAAATATCATATAGGCTTAGTAGCTTATATTATTAGGAAAGATAATATCATAATCATTTTGTATCAGTGTTTGTAAAACTTTTTATTTCCATATGCGAGTTGGACAAGATTTATGAAATAAAACAAATACTTTTTTAAATATTTTATTATAAATAAGAATCATATGTTAGTAAAATGTTATCTTGGTACTGGGCAGGTAGATTTATATTTTCTTGGTACCTTGCACAGCTTACAAACCATATTATTATCATCAAATGCTGCTCGATGCTGCTTGATCACTTTGCTACCAGCACGGATGACAGATTTAATCAGATCCTTGCAACTGAAACAAATTGATTTCATTAATTAATTTCATTATTATTGTTGTGTTGTCACTCTAAAACGTATTTTAACTACAATTATAGCAAGGTATTTGTTAACTAAAACTAAACAGAATACTCCGCCTATGTCACTCTCATCTCGGATTAGATAAATAAAGAATTTCTAATGACCTGAAGGAGCACAGGTTAATACAATAAAAAAAGATCAAAATATTTCTTAGGTAAGATTGAACAATACTTGTAACAGTAAAATAGTTTTCAGAAATAGATTGATAGTTCCAGAGATTACTTCCTATTTCTTGCAAACAAACATAAATACAAAAACCTCTTTATAATATTATAGTACAGATAAATGAGAAGACATGGGATTCTTTCTGTCTGTATTCCCTGTAACCCTCAGGTCAAGAAATCTTACCTTATCAGCACAGGAATAATTTGAGATAAATAGGTAAATTAAAAAACTTACTTGTCGAGGCATAATCCATTCCATTATTACATTTCTAATGTGAGTCTTTCATTCTGTGTTCATACACAGCATATGAGATCTTGTTTGTAAGAGTGAATATCCACAGTTGACACATACATGTTGATGATGTCCACTACTCGTTGAAGCTTTGCGTTTGACTTATTCCACAGTCACAGTCCAACAAGAATGATATACTACTACACAGCCATCTTCGATCTGTTATAAAAAATAAACATGATTGATTAGATAGCAAAAAAACACTTTATAGCGCTTAAAAAGGAATTTCATAATGAACATTCTTATGTCTTAGTACAATAGGCGGTCTTATATAGTTATTGCACTGTTATTATGAATAGTAGTTTTGCTAGAGATTGCAAACGTACCATTTGCGGAGCGATCCACTGCCTTCTTCAGTTCACTTCACTTCAGCTTTCACCTCCACAAGATTGAGGTTATGTCTCCTCTTTTGTGTCACATTGGTACCACAATTTAGACATCGGTATGATTGCACAGTCTCCAGAGATAGCGACATCGCCTCTTCGTGTCCATGCAGATCGTAATTTATCGCGGGTTCAGTATCCATAATCAAACTGAGGTCAACGATTGCACTGGTTTCGATGTCCGTAGGCGGGCCAGAGTCAACGTGATAAGTAATATTAGTATAAGAGTGCGTAGGCGAGCCAGAATTACCGTGAAAAGAAATTTCAGAGTCCATTTTCAAAGGCAAAACAACGTTGCAATACTCACAAGGAAACAGAGTTAAATGAAGAATGAAATATATACTGACATTACTGACATTGACATTTGCTTTTTTTGATTATGGTTGCTGTATTGCCATAAATAAATATCTATTAATCGTTAACTGGTTTTTTAATCGAATTAAGTCAATATTACCTACATACATTTATTTCCTAGATGCATAGATAAGAATATGTGAGAAACAATAAAGGCATGCGCAGACGCAGGCGCAGGCGAGAATTTGTTGGTGAAAATAGTGCGGGACTTTTTACGCTGACTTTATGTACCCCATCTGCGTTGTATTGCGCATATGATTCCAAGATTATTTTCTTTACGCGGATTCTCAGTCGACTGCGCAACTTTTTATCCCTTATAATTTATTTAATAACTAAAAATTTATTGTGACAAGCCAGCTTCTAGTGACGTATATGCCAGTCTATGTCTCTCGTTTATTGTATTTATTGTATGTCTATTTATGCAATTTGCTCTTATTCCTCGTCCTGTGTGCATAAATTGCGGTGAAAAATAACCGTTAAGCTATTAAACTATTAACCACTTAAACTATTTAATTAAACATTTATTTTAAAATGAGCTTGAAGTGATCGATGACGAAGCTTAACAAAACGGTTGAAGTAATCGATTGCGATAATTGATCGATTAAAGGATAAGGGATCGGACAGTAATCGAGAGTAATCGAGGAGATTACTTTTTTTTAAATTTCTCCATAATTTAGCAATTTAATTTTTTGATGTATTTAAAAAAAGTATTTCATAATTTTCATATAAGAGTTAGAGTTAGATAATTGATTATTGCTGAAATATCGATTATTTTTTTGCGCCAATATTTCGTTCTCTGTAAGTGTTCTGGCGAGGACTTTTTGGCGGGAAATGAAAAGTGATACAGTTCGATTTTGTTTTATTTTTCAAACAAGTGTTATTTCTAGTAATCATGTGTAATATCGGTGGAATATTAACCATTATGTGTTCGTTAACGTGCACGAGTGTAGGCAAATGAAACAAAATAGGGAAAACATTGCTTTTTATGTTCTCACAAAAAGTCCATGGAAGGCTTGAATAAAGTTCCACCACTTTATTGAAGCACTAAGAGAGGGTTCAGCTTGTTGCTGTTAACCCTCATTCTCAACAAAAGTATAATAAAATGGAATATTAAACTATCAAATAAAAACTACGTAAGACATGGCGGTATGGTCCTAGAGACTGTAGTCTGCCCTAACGGGAAAATTTAAAAAAGAAAGTGTTCTGGCGGTTTTATTTCATTTCAAAAATGGAAGGCGATAGAACGACCGTGTTCTATTTTAGCGGTTCCGGCGCGGCTGCCGCTACATCTTGGTGGAATATTTTTATGGTGAGTAACAATTACGGATTTAATTATTAATTTGTCCTCCTCAATCGTTCCCCCATTGTTGAGGATTGTGATTTTTTCCATACTTTGATTCCACAGTAAAACGTTTGTTCAACGCGTTGTCTAGGGAATTCTTAGTAGACAGACTTTAGCATTATATTTCAAAAGCGTCGTTAATATCATAGATTTATTTCTACTAATATTATAAATGTGAAAGTTTAGAAACATGAATCAATTAATGTTTGTTGTTTGATTGTGAAAAAAAATATTGAACAAATTTTAAATTTTTTCTTAAAAAACAAAATTTATTAGGTATGTAGAGGCTTTAGGTTTTGGAAAAGAATATAAGTTATATTTTATTCTTTTTACTATTGTAGGGGGCAATTCGATTTCAGTAAGTAAAATGTAAGTGTTTTTAAATGATACATAAGTGTTGTTTGGGATGTGTTTATTACATTTAATTTAAATTTGAAGAAGTTGTACATGTAAATCTAATTATTTAAGTTATTTGTTAAAGCTTCTTTCTTCTTACAAAGTAATGAATAATTATTATAATAAATTGACTTTTAGGTAGGCATGTTTTCATAGGTATTTTAGGTATACTACGATATTAACTCTTATTTTTACAGGTACGTTAAGTATAGGTACAGTTATTTTATCTTAACAGTTTTAAATTCTTATCTAGGTAACTTTAAGTTAAGTAGTTCGCCGTTGTAGCCGCCAGTCGCGGCGGCGCCATTCGCCGCGCCGGCCGGCGCGCCAGCGCGGCGCCATCATTCGCAACATTGTAACACTGTGTTTATTTTGAAATATTACATTTTGACTTAAAGTAGGTATAAACTTACTAACTAACCAATAATCATACAACAATGTACATCATATTCTTATTAGTAGATCAGTAGTTTTACATCATATTTAAACTATAGATAATTTTAAGTTTTTAAGCAAGAACAACTTAGTTTGATACTACTGGTATTGAATTGTGTTGTGTTGTCCGTATTTTTACCGTCGTTGGATATAGTTGTTCTTCTTAATAATGCGTAGTTCATGCGTATTGCGTCTTCGTTTCGTCTTTGTAGCATATTTGTAATCGGTAATGGCATCGTCCTTTACCGCGTACGTATACGTTGTTTGTCGTTGTTTGTACTCTTGCAATGTCTTCCTTGAAAATATGCCAATCAATTCTGGACGATACATTTGTAGGGGTCGATTGAACGTTTGTTGTTGTGTTGATTGTCGTTTCTTGATTTTAATAATCTAATTTCACCCCTACATTTGTTTGCTTTTAGATCTTTTCGTTACTATAGATTAATAATAATTTATGTATTCTAGTCTATTTTTTTTTTAATTTTAATCCTACTTATATATTGAATTTATTGTTATAGTTTTTTTGTAGTTTTAATATTATAATAAATATATATATGTTTATCATTATAGAACAACAGTGGGCCTGTATGGCGAGGGCGCGGGCGCGGGCGTGGGCGAGGACGCGGGCGAGGCCGAGGCCGAAGCTGGGTATGTAACTATGATTATTTATTTTTTACACATAATACATTAAAATATTAATACATTGTAATACATTGAAATCATAATTTTTTTTCGTATATCATATTTTAAAGTACTTAGTTATATTGATTTTGACACACATTTTTAGTTAAGTTTATGTGTTAAAGGTGAAATAATGAGTACCATTTATTATATATTTATAATAATAATAAAGATAAAGGCCAGGGGTGACTTTGTGGCGAGTCGTCATTCGTCGTAGTCGTGTATTTATCAATAAGAAATAATGAAAACTTATAATAATTTTATTTTATTTCAGTACCGTGGATGGCCGCGGGTACGGCCACGGGCGTCGCCCGCAGCGTCGGGGCCACAAACTTCGGCCGCACCGGCGGCGTCAACCGCCGCACCGGAGCCGCCATCCGCCGCGCCGGAGCCGCCCGCCGCGGCGGCGTCATCCGCCGCGCCGGAGTCGCCCGCCGCGGTGGCGCCATCTGCCGCGCCGGAGTCGTTCGCCGCGGTGGCGCCATCCGCCGCGCCGGAGTCGCCTGCCGCGGTGGCGCCATTTGCCGCGCCGGAGTCGCCCGCCGCGGTGGCGCCATCTGCCGCGCCGGAGTCGTTCGCCGCGGTGGCGCCATCCGCCGCGCCGGAGTCGCCTGCCGCGGTGGCGCCATTTGCCGCGCCGGAGTCGCCCGCCGCGGTGGCGCCATCTGCCACGCCGGAGTCGTCCGCCGCGGTGGCGCCATCCGCCGCGCCGGAGTCGCCTGCCGCGGTGGCGCCATCTGCCGCGCCGGAGTCGTCGTCACCGTTTTAATTTTATTATTAATAAAATAATTTTATTTATAATAATATATAAAAAAGTTTTTTATTTCGCCACAACACTTTGTTTGAAAAGGAATATTCGACGAGTTATTGTTTCCACTAAACATAATTCGATAAGTATTACTTTGATAGATTTCGATAAACATTCAGTTTATTTTCTGGTGATTAGTTTGCCGTTGCCGTGGCACGCTCGCTTCGTTCGCTTGGTTCGGGTCACAAAACAGATAAGTACAGAAGTCAATCTCATGTATGTTCTTCACTTTTCATACCTACGCTCGGCGGTCGCGCTAGGGTTGTTAAATTGAATGGGCGCGCCCGCTGCCTGCAACCCGGTGCGGCGCGGCGGTGTGACGCCACGACGGTTACTTGGACGGCACAGAAAGTTTTTGGGAAGTCCAAAACTGATTGTTTTAAAAAAATAATTTTACAAGATATCGATATATTTTTTTCGTAGTTATTATTATAATTGAATAAATTAAAAAAAAATAATAATATGCGATTAGTTTACATTTATATCTTCCTTATTAGATTATTGAACATAAGGCTAACACAGTTTATACTACAATAAAAAATATTTAATATAAATTTTAAAAATATGACAAGGCCGCAAAGTCATGCTTGCTTGTTCTGTGTTATATTAAATACCTTCTGTATTTGCTTGTATTTCCATGGTTCGTTTTACCTCTCTGAAACAACTGGTAGGTTAAAAAACGACAATTTAATGTTGAATTTAAACAACCGTTCACTGAACAGTTGTAATAATTCTTTTTTTGTTGCTCCATTTTTGCACAAAAAAGTTTACAGATCAAGCGGATGGCACTCGCGCTCGCACTGATTCCAACTGATCCGAGATATCGTGTCCGTGAACGGTGTCTATGTGTGCGTTGCTTAAGCGCACTTTGTATGTAGATTGACTTCTGTACTTATCTATTTTGTGTTCGAGTGATGTGTGGATATTGTTCTAACAATTATTACAAAATTTATCCTAGTTTTTGGGTTGCATGTGTTATTGAAGTATTTTCTGTAGAATTAAATTCTGGTCATTCATCTGATTGTTACTTCTTTGCAATTACTGTTAATTCGTACTTTGTAATTTGTAGGTAATGGAATGTGTTTCTAGATTGTCTTTACATAATTAATAACTCATTGAATTATTAAGTAATAGCACAGAATACTAAGTAATAGATAGAAAATAAAAATAGATGACATAATAACTGGGCATATTGCTTAGAAGTAATCTCATTCAAATAACTAAGCAATTTAATTATTAATTAATTATTAAAGAAATAAATAGATTTGGTTTAATACGAAAGTGTGAGATACAATTTTTGCAAAAATGTTGTGTATAGCGACATCTATTACATCCAGTTGGAAATATTGAGATGTTTAGTTGAACTATTTAAGATTTTAGTATAGAGTTTGTTCGTAATCTATACTATTATAAAAATTGAATGAGTTAATTATGTACAGTAAACGGACAAAAGTGCATTAGCACCTTAAAGTCGATAATCGCTCACACGGTGTAAGCCCGCGCATGCTGCATATTTTATCTCTGTGTGTATAATGTCCTTACGCACACAACAAAACGTCATACGGTATAACTATGAGGAGGTGCACTTCGTCAGATGCATGTGGTAAACATTAGAAAAAGATAACAGTATATACTCGCTTTCTTCTTAGTGAGTTATCCGGTTTTTACGCCGAGCCGACTCAAAACAACAGCTTAAATTCGTTTACTTAAAAAATGAAATAATGGTGGAGTGGAGTAAGTAGTAAACTCTTATACGATGGTCAATAAGGGTATGGGTTCAATCCTGAGTGCCGTGATCACTTTTTGGTATTTATTATTAAGATTAAATCCCTGTTAATATAACAAACTATAAGTTGCAGCCTTTGTTAAACATGAATTAAAATAGTCGTTCATAAGGGAACATTTATTAAAATCCAAGTTAAAAAACATTTTGTAATTTAATAATTAATAACCTACTTATGATAAACATTTATTTACTTATAGTTTTTAAAAAAAATAGAAACCAATACATCTCTTATTACCTATTGGTTATTAAAGGTTTATATAAGCTTAAAATATTCATTTTCTCAAGGAAAAGAGGTTTGAAGCTTAACCCCTTATAACCATAAACTACAAATTTTTCTTTAAAAAATCATTCAAATTTACCTACTAACTATTACTATTACTAACTATGACTTAAAAGTTTTATCATCGGTAAATATTGTAGTAGTCTTCCAGTTAAAATCCATATATTCTCGAGCAAAACGCAATCATTCCTGTTTATATGCCTTCGCGTCAAACATGATTTCTTAGCAGGTATTCGGTGATGTAATCCTTCGGCATGGAGTCCGCGGTGGACAGTGCGCAATTACGTTTCCTCTTATTGTTCTGTATTCGTTTCATATTGTTCCACCATAAAAAGTCGCTGAGACTTTTTACTCTGACTCTGCAGACTGCCTTCCTCGTTGTGTCGTTTTACTCAACGACTCACAGTATTTCTCTAAAACAGAGTAATCTTTATTATATTAGAACACTTTTAAACTAGCAATTTACACCACAACGCAACTATAATAATATCATCACATAATCTATTATAACTTACACATAAGCCGGTTTCATTGGAAATTTGAGATATATTAAGTCCATTTTTCTATAAAAGGTCACTTTATTTGCCCTTTCATCGATATTTCTATTTGCTTGCATTTGTAATAATAACTATCAAACGAAACAACACCAGTAACAATAAATCTACCGCTCGCAACAAAGTTCACCAACCGACAAGTTCACTATTCTATTGCAGCTTGTTTCAAATCTACCTTCATCTTTTGAGAAACTGGTTAAAACATTAAAATAAAGAAACAACACCACATCGATGACATTTCAAACAAAATTCTAAAAACTAAAATGTAAAAACGATTTATAGTACGAGAGGATTCGAACCGACGTGTAGCATATCATGATTTACGACATTTAAACACTGTTCTAAACCACTGAGCCAGATTGACACTTATCCAATGCTTCGAAATTAAAAGTTATTAACTTGAAAAGTTTACGACAGGAAGACGATTGATAATTTCGCTCTTTGATTGGTTCATAATGAAAGAATACATTGTATGGGTGTGTGTGTGCCTGCAAACGCTTTGTAGAAGAAGGTCATTAGTGCGATTTACTTTGATGCTATTGCTTTGTGAGACTGCTACTGGATTTTTGACCGCCACTGTACATTGAAGACATATTTGCAAAACTAACGAAGATGGACTATTTATTGAACACAAATCTAGGTTTTTAAATTTTTTGTCTGTTTGTTTGTTGTGTGCTTGTTATCTATAGACTCGAAAACTACCGAACGGATTTTAATGCGATTTTCAATGTTTGATAGCCTACTTCTTAAATTAAAAACTGGTGTATGTTTCATAGCGCTGGGACATCGCAATGCTGAGTTATCTTACCATAAGTGTATGAAGCCATGCAAAAAAGTTAATTTCCACAATTTTAGCTTCTATAGACTCGAAAACTATCAAACGGATTTTAATGCGATTTTCAATGTTGGATAGCCTAAATTTTAATTTTAAACTTGGTGTATGTTTCATAGTTTTGGGACATCGCAATGCTGAGATATCTTATTACGAGCGTATGGTCATGCAAAAAAAGCTATTTCCCACATTTTTAGTTTCTATAATCTCGAATTTTACAAACGGATTTTAATGCGGTTTTCAGTGACATCTTAACTTGAAATCTGGTATATGATTCATTATGTTGTGACATAGCAATGCCGAGATATCTGTACATAAGTGTAGGAAAAGCTAATTCCCACATATTTTGCATTTGTAATTGTGAATTAAATTCGATACAAACTGTTAGTGTGCGGGCGGCCCATTATAATTTTAGTGTTTGATTATTTGAATTTCTATAACTTAAAAAACCACTGGCGGGATTTAGTGTTTTCACGAATTTTTAAATAAACCTTGATTCTTAGATAGCCTACCTAAATTAAAAAAAAATCTAATGCTTGTTTAAACAGAAAGTAAAATTAGTCTGAAAAAAGTGATTAGATTGTCATATAATCTTGAAACACAGATTTTTTTTTATAATATAAAATTTTTCGTGAGTTTGATACATTATAAAAATGTATAGATACTCAGGATTAATACTTTATTATAATTACAAGTTAACAAATACGGATTCTAGTATTTTTTTAATAATGCTTAAATTTGAAGCTTCTTTAAGCAGTGAGAACATAAAATTGGTATGTAAAGATTATGAAAACGGATGAAATACATACATGAAAATTTAATTTACGTTAACATATAGGTACTATTATTTTAGCGTTTTTAGTCTCAGAAAATAACCTGGTTGTTCGCTTGACCTTAAGCGCTACGCTTGTGATCAAGCACCATAATCATCCATAACCTTATACTATAAAAAGTACTGTATTGCACTGCATTGCGCTCATCATCCCGAGACATTCCATTTTAAATTTCATATGCCCAGTAATTTCGTTGGTTACAATGGTCTTTTAACTGGAACACAGCACACTACTATTTGGAAGAAAATAATTGCTAAAGCGGTGTTAGTGATGATACCTACCCAGATGGCTTTCCGCATACGACAGACCTACCTACGAGTAAATGGTCGGTATGTATTTCTGAAACGCCATGGCGAATTCTGAAAAAAGTTTTAAAAGATCAGCGTTAAATTACAGTCCAAGCGTGGTTAATAAATCGTCATTGGTCCGAGGAAGTAGGAAAATTTTGTAAATAACATGTGTTGTATATGTGAAATAAGTGTTTACGCCGACGTTAAACTATTGCCCATGCGAACGAAGTCGCGGACAATAGCTAGTCAATATATGAACATTAAGTTTAAATAAAAATTATCGTATCCTAGTCAACAGATGGCGCTGTACTATGTTAGATTAAATTAGATAACTCTTTGTTTTACTACCAGAAAACATAACAACAAAAAGAAAAATAATAAACTTAAAAATTAGTGTTACAATGAGCGGTTTTATTGTTCAAAGCGATATCTTTCTGACAACAATTGGATGGAGAGGACCTAAATACTGAAACTAAGAGATAGAGGTATCAACAGAAATTTTATTATTATGAAATGTTAAACAAATAGTATATTAATAGTATTAGTATATTATAATTAAGAAATAGTTTATTATTTAATAAATGTCAGTACATTACTTGATAGTTTATTATTATTGAAGTTGATTATGTATTTTTAATAAAAAAAAGGATACTATCTACTTCAAATCAAATCAATTTTTTTGCTTTGTACTGATAATTTATAAGTAGATGTGTGGAGATAGAAAAAATACATTAAAACATAGAAAACATTTTATTTCATTTCAAAAAGATAGTAATACATTATTTTCTTATAATAGACGGTCTTATCGTTAAGCAGTGATTTTTTTCATACAATCATGAGTAAAGAGAACGACGACATTGTAGAAATAAATTAATCGTATATAAACTATAAAATCAATAAAAATATATATATAGAAATGTCTTTATTACATAAACAAATTTGTAGGTACATAGGGTAACTGAATATCAACGAAAGTTTAAATGTATTTTAAATTTGGTAAAATGGAAATAGTTTCAAAATGTATTTATTTTAGTTTTTCGAATATTTACATGCTTATTAGAAAATCATATTTGAATATATAGTTTTATCTTATATTATATGTTGAACATAAATTAAAATAAAATGTTTTGGGTAAATCACAAAAAAGTAGCATACAAACATCAAACGTACACACTATAATATTTATGAATTGCATTATGAAACCTTAAGGTATTAATTGAGTATTACACATCAAAATACTTCGAAAACCCCATTAATATATCGCATAAAAAGTTTCAATCATCCATTTGGATGGATCATCGATATTTCTTAATCGATTCATTTTAGGAACAATCAAATTCAATATTTTTATGGTAGAATTATGGTACTATAACACGAAATAGGACATCTTGAAAGCAGCCGATCCACATGGTCCCTCCATTTTGACATTCACAAGTTACATTATTCCTGAGTGCTTTTACACTATACTTCATTACGACGACGCGAACGCGGTCGGTTGCTAGTTTAACATTAAGGACTATAAACATAAATTAATTTTGTAGGTAGTTATTAACTATCGTCTTTAAAAGCGAAGTGATAGTGTCTATTTTGAAATACAAAGTTAAAATACAATACAATGAAGCAGTTATTGAAACATTCTTATTGATTTTTTTATACAAAATGTTAGTTTTATAATAATATATACCAAAATGTACAATAATATATAAAAAAGTATTTTATACTGTATTAGTTTCAAATTAAACTCAAATTTTCCTATATATATATTTAGTAATCTTTCATAAAATAATTAATGATTGAATGGATAACGTACATTTTGTTAATGCCGTACAATTTATTTTACGGTCACTTTCTGAAAAACTATAATATGATACCTTTTATTTACAATATTTTCATTCATAAAAATTTTAATAAAATTGAATTGGTATATTCATTATGAATCAATTAAATTCATGTTGTGGTATGAATTTAATCATTTGAAGAATGCTAATTTCTTTAGTTACTATTTCAGTGTTGTTGAAAAAGTACAAGTAGGATATGTTGGATAGCATTGTAGATACATTGGTCCCACTGAATGGCTCAGATCAGTTAACTTGATGAGGTTTTCTTCTATATTGTTTGTTGCGCTCTTCTTTTTCTTGAGACTGTTAAAATAAAAATAAGTTAGGTAAATACACAAAATGTTTAATGTTTTTACACATACTTAAAATGTAGATTTAATAATGTTCATTCCATCATTGAAATAATATGCATTTACAATTACATTTGCAATGTTTCTAAGTAGTTTTCGTAATGTTTTTAGGAGCAATAATGTGAATTTAGAAGAAAATAAAAATTACGTCCTTATTTTTGAATAAGGCAGACTATGGTTAGTAATGAATTAAAAAAAAAAAATCATGCTTTAATCGATCTTCAGTTTGTTTTTAAGTTATTTCAAAATATTATATACCTACTTATTAATTACGAGGTAAAATAATTAAGTAGTTTCAGCTATGAAAGATGTGACGGTAATTCAAATAAAATTTACTTTATATATACTGAAAAAGCTGTTTTGTATATTCTTAAAAAAGATAATGATGAGATTTAAAATAATCTATTATTATTTTGCATTTATAGTTTCCATTACGAAACATTCCTAATAGGAAATAGTGTTGATTAAGTGCATGTTATGTTGTTATTATGTTATTCAATAGAAGTGTAAATGTATGAGTATAGGTAGTGCTGACCTGTGTTAACATTATATTATTTCTTCCGGGGTTGTGAAGACGGCGGCGCGGGCGGCTCAGGTAGCAGCCGTTGCAGTGCAGCCGTTAGTTTTCACCGCGCGCCGATCGTTAGTTGTGGTGTCTGCTTACATGTCTTGCATTGTGATTTCGTTACTTCTTTTGCCTCGCATCCATGTCATGACAATTAATCTGTTAACATAATAAAAAAATATATATATACCTAATATTTATGACGAATATACAATAATAATAAATACATAATATACACCGATGATTATATAATTAAATGACAAATTGTAAAATGCTATAAAAAAAAATTAATCTTAAGACTTTTTAAATAATTGTAATTAGTATTATTTTTATTAATTTGATATTTTTTGTTATATAATTTTTATACTTAGAAGCAGTCTTCCTCTTTTTTAAATGCATGCCCGATAGGGTCCTTAGTGAATTGACTACAAATTGACCATCTGTTAATAAAAATAAATAAATAAATAATAAAAATAAATAATTGATTATTATTTTATATTCATATAATTAATTATTAATTAATAAATACTAATATAGTTACTAATTTAATTTCGAACCTCAAAGTCAATAATATTATAAATGTTATGTCGGCCATCGATGGCAGCAGCGGCGGCGGCGGCGGTATTCTTTTAGCGTGCTACTCGTAGGGTGGGCGTCTTCTTTATTTGCAGCAAGCGACGCCGATGGTGCGCGGCGCGGTTTACGGTTGTTGAGGCTAACGCAGCGACAGCTCCTATAAATAGTGTTCAAGATAAAAGTTATAATTTTTATAAATAGGGACTTAATGTATTTTATTATAGAGTCATCTTCCACGCCACCCAGGAGGTGTGACTCGAGGCGCGCTTTTTTTATTGTGGTATCCCCTTGTGTGAAACTTAGGCCTAATCCACATTAGATCATCATGATGATCTTTACGTACCCATTGTTGGGAAACGTTCTCATGGGTTTCCTCACGATGTTTTCCTTCACCGTTTATAAGATTATAATTTAGGGCCATAATCCACCACGCTGGCCCGATGCGGATTGGTGGATGTCACATGTTTTTAGACATGCGGGTTTCCTCACGATGTTTTCCTTCACCGTTTATAAAATAGTAATTTAGGGCCATAATTCACCACGCTGGCCCGATGCGGGTTGGTGAATGTGACAACATGTTTTTAGACATGTGGGTTTCCTCACGATGTTTTCCTTCACCGCTTATAAATATAATTAAACAAATATTGATAATTTATTTTTTCATAATTCACAGTGCTATCTCGACATGATTACAACAAAACTGTTAATAGTAAAAATGTGTTTTGTTTAATTTGTTATTTTAATACATTCTGTTAATAAAATGCTACAATCATATACTGCCATATAATTATAAATTTCTTGTATTATGAATAAGTCACAATAAGTTTGGTAAACATTATAATGTTTCAATACGTTTTGTTTACAATTGCTTTAATTTAAGGTTAATAGATGATAATAATAGCTTGTAGAGAACTAATTTGCAACAAAATAAATTAACTTGTGTGATATCAATGTTTGAATTACTTAAACGATTTATGAACCCGAACACGCATAATTTCTTAAAAAATGTCTAAATACAAGTGCACTGCTGTGTCATTCATTGTATACAATTGTAATATTAAGTAAACATAAGTCTTATAGTGGCAGTTTTAATATACTCACTTGTTTTAGATCACATTATTATTAAAACAATGTAAAATAAGTAGCATACATCATACGTACGTGCGGGTTATGTAAATTATATGACACTAATAATTTAAAGTAACTCTGGTATTATTACATTATTTGCATATGGTTTGCCATCTAAAATCCGATCTTTGTGTACCAAGATTTTAATATGCCGTTTTTCTGTTACTCGACCTAATGCGACGTATAATTGCCCGTGACTAAATACGTCCGACCTGAGGTCTAATCCAACGCGGCTAATTGTTTGGCCTTGACTTTTGTGAATAGTCATTGCATAACATAGTTGTAATGGAAACTGACGGCGACACATTTCAAACGGACTTTTGGGATCTATGGGAGCTTTAAAAGTGATTCGCGGTATTAAATATTCATTGGTGCTATCAGCTTTTTGTACAGTAATTAATCTTGGTGAGGTAGCTGTGACAATGACTTTAGTGCCGTTTATCAGGCCGTCTATAAAGCTTAGGTTGCGCATGATCATGCAAACGCATCCTATTTTCAATTTAAGATCATGCTCTGGAACACCTCTTGGTTGCATTCTGTTCAATGCGTCAGGTCCTAAAAATAGTTCATCTGCACTATCGTTTTCGACTTTATCAATAGAATAAAAGTGCAATGTGTCACCTGATACTTTTTCTAATATAATATTATTAATTTCTCTAACGGCGTCGTTGCGTGTACATAAAATTGACCTGTGAATGCAAGCAATAGGTTCATCAAAGTACGGAAAAACGAAATCTATTAACTCTTCTAACTCAGATACTATTTCTATGCAATTTAAATCGACTAAATGTTGAGTATGTCTGCCAACTTTTATCGCACAAGGAGGTAATTTGTTTGAGCCTAAATCAAGTATAAATTGGGCAAGTTCTTCATCGTCTTTACATCTCTGTGATGTTACTAATGAAAAACATTTTAATTTTTGCCAAATAGGAGATGTTTTGACGGAAGCATTTAAAATGTCTGAATTAGTTTTTGCGTTGACAACTACAGGAGGAATTTGTCTAAAATCTCCTGCAAAGATTATAATTTTGCCACCAAATATTTTGTCGTTTTTCATGAGATCCCGTAATGATCTATCGAGCATATGAATTAAATATTTATGCGCCATAGGAGCTTCGTCATATATAATGACATTTGCGTGATATATTAATTCAGCTCTTTGTGTTCCATTCGTAATGTTCCAGTAGCCAAGGTCGTCTACAATGTCTAGAGGGAATTTAAACATACTATGCGCTGTGGTTCCCCCTTCGTGATTTTGAGCTGCGATAGCAGAACTGGCAGTACACAAAACTACGCCCTTTAAAATACCGCGAACGTGTGCAGTAATGATATTTAACAGTTTTGTTTTACCAGTACCTGCGGGACCATCAATGAAAATCGCAGTATCAAACGATTCGCGGTAGTTACTATCGCTGCAAAGTTTCACGACGTGATCATAAACTATTCGTTGATCAAGAGACAAGCGCGGAAGCCACTCATTCACAAATTCTTCCAATGTATTGCAATTGTATTCTACGTGTTCTCTGCTCAATTCAGTTGTTCTATCAACAACTTCCGGCAAACCGTGTTGAATAAGTGATGATCCGTGCTTGCGAAGCATTCTATTAATGTCGATGAGGCACAAAGTGTATATTCTTTCTTCGTCTTCGGTGCCTAGTCTGTGTGATATGTCTTCGCTTAGTTGATTTTTAAAAGTGTCCCATAGAGACGCAACTGGGGCACCGTTTATAGCCAAAAGCACGAAAAAGCTACGCAGTCGCGGTCCTGTGAAAAATGTGGAAGCTTCCAACATGGCTCGTTCATATTCAATTTCGTCATTAGCAAGACCAACAATTTTGGCAGCATCTTGAAAAGTTTTACAATTTGGACCACCCACATGCAATAGATCTGTGTAACTACGGCATGGGTATGTTTTTAAAAGAAGTCGAAGATAGAACTGTTCGCCTCTGTTAGGGGCGACCCAAAACAGACGCGCAACAAGTTCACCTCTTTGTCTTTTGGTTATAAATTTGTTATTTGATGTTTCATAAATTTCAGTATTTTTTATAGAGGGACGCTTGCCATGAACAATGTATTGTTCATAGAAATCTAAATAAGTTAGATTGTCAAATTCATCTCCTATGGGGCGGTTAAAATATGTAATTAAATCTGAACTGGCTCGTTGTACGGCTTCTGCTTCAGTACCTGGTTTGAAATAAATTGCTTGTTGATTTTCGAGATGAACTGACAATTGTTTGACGTTAGGTTCGCGTGCGGTTACATCAAATTCTAACGTTCTCCATGCAGCGTCGCTAGAACCGATATATCGTTTTGTGACGTATTGTTCAATCTCATTATTTTCATGCTCTTCGGGCACTATGGCTACACGTGATTCGTCAGGTCCCTTGGTTATATATTTAAATAAATATTTAACGACCTTACGTTGCGACGACACTTCTAAATTTGTATGAGCATCATATTTCAAAAGTAGACTTGCGTTATAAGGAACTACCCACGTGTCATTTACTGTTATATCTTGACCGCGGTATTTAATTACAGCTTCATTTTTGCTATCTCTACGCAAGTTAACAAATCCGTTATCATCGCAATAAGTGGTGGCTGTTTCTCGTTTAGGAAAATATTTTGAGCATTTTTTTTTGTCATTATCCCAACAAGGTAAGTTAGTTCTATAGGGAGGACCGCAAGGACCATGAATCATATGGTTTAAAACAACCTTTTGCAATCTACCCTCGGCTTCTGATACATTGGGTATGTCAGCTCTTACAAATTTATCGATATCTGCATCTTGAACAGGGCCGCCATCTTCAACTCTAAAACAAATGTGAGCATGTGGTAATCCTCGTTTTTGAAATTCTATCACATGCATCATATAAATGCATTTGCCAAACCAACGACCAGATCTGATGTCTCTTAATAATTCTGTTAGTTTCAAATTAAATACTCTGGCACAAACAAGAGGATTGACACCGTGACCAGGAGTTATAGATTGTTGAATTTCAGGCCACTTAGGATTGCAAGTGAAAGTTAAAAAAAACGATGGATTGCCTAATCTGCTCACTATTGCAATAGCATCACCATATTTTACTTTCATGTATCGCGGTCCCCCTGTAAAAGTGCTGGGTAAATAAACGCGCCCTGGCACAAATCCTTCTCCTTGGATGGTTTCATCTTGATGAACCTGATGCGATAATTCAACGCTCATTTCAACTTCTTGAAGTGGTGCGGACCTTAGTGCGGTATTCGAATTATGTTTCTGTAAGCTATTAATGAAACGTAACCGTTCCTCTGAAATCCTGCAATACATGTCAACTAACCATTCCTCAGATAGTCTGCCTATTTGAGAAAATCGTGGTTCCGATAACAATAAACATCGAACATATTTAACTTGTGTTAATTTTTTACTGTTATTGTCTATTTTGTTTGGATACCAACCTGGAGATCCCTCGGGATAAAGCAACGGATACTGAAAGCTTTCATATAACGGATGCATTATATCTACTGTGTGTGGTTTTTTAGCGCCAACTTTCCACACAGCTATGCAACGCGGTATGAAAAATTCTCTTTCAGTACTAATTATGGCTGCTACTTCTCTACCAACTGGCAAATCACCTAAAATGTTCCCGTGGGTTGATCGAGAAGTTTGTTCGAATTTAATAAAGGCTTCATCTGATGACTCCCGATTTAAACGTTTAAAACATTCAATGAAAGGATTTACATTGTATAAGAAATTTGTTATGCAGCGAATAACCTGCACATCAAGATTTCGGTTAACGGCCAATTGTTCGCGTTCTTCTGAATCGTTAATGTATAATCCTAAATTATTTACACTATCAGTGTATGCTAAATCAAAAACTCTATGATAAACTCGCCCTTGAATTTTAAGAAACGAAAACCCGTCTGGTTGTTGATAACCATGCGTAACGCCTAAGGCACTGAAAGCAAACAAATTATTGTAAGCTCGCGGTCTATTAATAAAAGACGGGTGAAAGTAAAATTCTTCGGTTAAAGGCGTGAAATTGTGAACGTTGTAGGCTCCGGATCCACAACACCATTGCTTTCGAGATTTTTCTTCTTCATAAAGACGCGCACCACAATTTGTACATCTAAAAGTGTCGGGAGCAAGCAAGCTACTCTTTTTTAAAGAAAATAATTTTACAGCCTGAAGTTCAGCGTCCCTCTTCTGTCCGATTAAATTAGCTGATCGACGTAGCGGTATGTCTACATTGCGGCTATCTTTTCTGTATTTATCTGAGGCTTTTTTATTTACTTCAGGATTTTTTTTGTCGTAACGATCAACCGCTTTACGATTAACATCTGGATGCTTTTCAGAATATGTTTTAGAAGCTTCGCGATGAGGCTGTGGGTTATTTTCAGTATATTTTTTAGAAGCTTCGCGATGAGGTTGTGGATTATTTTCGGTGTACTTTTTAGTAGCGTCGCAATGAGGTTGTGGGTTATTTTCGGTGTATTTTTTAGTAGCATCGCGATGAGGTTGTGGGTTATTTTCGGTGTATTTTTTAGTAGCATCACGATGAGGTTGTGGGTTATTTTTGGTGTATTTTTTAGTAGCGTCGCGATGAGGTTGTGGGTTATTTTCAATGTACTTTTTATAAGCATCACGAAGTTTTTGTCGATTGTTTTCATTGTACTTTTTGACTGCTTCTAGATGGGCATTGTCTTTTGTTTTTTTTATTCCTCGTTGTGTTTTTTTGGGTCGACCCTTTTTTGTTAAAGTTTTATTTTCAATTGCATCATCAACAGTCAATTCCGAAAACATATTATGTAAAACGACTATTGGTTTTAATATATACAATTTGGGATCGTTGTGGTTTATTACAATATCTGGTTTAAGATTGAATTTTGGTGATTTTTTCAATGGATCGTCTTTTTGTTTAGTTTTTGAGTTACTCGCGAATTCAAATTTATTAAGAATAGATGGCGACTGTGTTAAACAATTAGGTGTCGTGTTGGAAATCGGTGAAATATCGAAGTAAGGCGATTCTTCCAATGTGTCATCTTTTTGCATAGATTTTAAGTTATTTGTAATTTCAATTGTATTAAGGATTGATGGCGATTGGGTCAATGTCGTGTTGGATATGATCGGTGAAATATCGAAGTAAGGCGATTCTTCCAATGTGTCATCTTTTTGCATAGATTTTAAGTTACTTGTAATTTCAATTGTATTAAGGATTGATGGCGATTGGGTCAATGTCGTATTGGATATGATCGGTGGAATATCGAAGTAAGGCGATTCTTCCAATGTGTCATCTTTTTGCATAGATTTTAAGTTACTTGTAATTTCAATTGTATTAAGGATTGATGGCGATTGGGTCAATGTCGTGTTGGATATGATCGGTGAAATATCGAAGAAAGGCGATTCTTCCAATGTGTCATCTTTTTGCATAGATTTTAAGTTACTTGTAATTTCAATTGTATTAAGGATTGATGGCGATTGAGTCAATGTCGTGTTGGATATGATCGGTGACACTTCTAAGTATGGAGATCTTTCTAATGCGTCGTTTTTTTGCATTGTTTGTGAATTATTTGTGAATCTAAATGTATTAAGGATAGACGGCGAATGCGTGGATGCCGACATTTCTAAGCTTGGCGATTTTTTTAATGTGTCGTCTTTTTGTATAATTGTCGAATTACTTGTGCATCTCAATGTATCCAGGATAGACGGCGAATGTGTTTCTGGATTAGTTGTAGTTGAGGTAAGTGTCATTGTTTGACTTTCTGATGATGATAACACAGATAGTAATTCTATTGTGGACGAATTTTGTGATAATGCAATGTTAGAATCATTACAAATAATAGGAGACTCTACTCGGTCTGTATAATAATTACTAACGCGGAGTCTGTGCAGTGAATATTGATCGGTTCCACGTGAACGATAAATATTTCTAGCTAAAAGTAATTTAGCTAGTGCTTGTACAGTATCACATTTGAATAAACGTGCTACTCCAGATCCGTTTGGCTTATTATTTTCATCTACCGCATGACTATTAAACAAATAATAAGCATTATTGAATCTCCAAAATGATACTGTATAATCTTGTCCAGTAAATATAATACTATCTGTATTATCGTTATGTTCTGAATTAAAAGCTTCATTTTCAATTAAATTTGCCAATGTTAATAAGCAAGGCTCTTTTTGCTGCGCATTTGCTGGAAACAATCCATTAGTAATCCAATTATTTTGCATATTTTCAATCGTAACCCAATAACCTTCGACGTAAATTTCTACAGGTATATCTTCAGGTTCGAGAAATGATGTATTACTTGGTAATAAATGCCTAAGTGACATATATAACGCATCACCATTTGCAAGAATAACATTGATATCACGACAAGTTAAAATTTCTCTACCTTTTATCACTGAAGCAATGGCAGCCGTAGTTGAGTTAGCAACGCACTGTGAATTATTACCTAAAAAACGAATATCACCCTGGTGAGTCTCACCTGAAACAAACAAATAAACAATACGTTATAATACATACGGTATAAGGTATATCGTCGATTGAATATGATTTTCACTTTTGTACTGAGGTAGGTTCTTATCAATTTTATCATATACATATAATAATTATATACTTTTATTTTAATTTAATATAATTAATCAAATAAATTTGTTCATCAAGGATGTTGTCCTTAAAAAAAAAATTTAATGAAACATTTTTACTTTCATATGAAAGTAAAATAATTCAAAATGGATCGTATTTAACTGTACCTCAATTTATTCCCGTTTCTCCGCCAAATATACTGATTGTGCACCAAAATATGTTCATTAAAGAATTTCATAATGAATACCTATTTTATGAATATTACATATTCGCAGCATTGGGGTGGCCCAAGGGTCACCCCCGCCGCACCCTAACCTACCGAGGGCTACCCCTTATACGTTTGTGTTTTAAAAAATGACCAAACTTGGTGCACAATTAGGTTTTTTTGGCGAACGATTAAAAATTATCCATTCAAAATTATCTTTTTTACATTTTTTTCTGTGTATCTGGTTGTGTCTGTATGAAAATTTTTAAAGCTTTAACTTTTGGATAGATTTTTATGTAGTTTGCTGTAATGTATTTTTTGGAGTCCTGTGGAGATTTTAATTTAAAATATTTTTTTTATTCTAAGTAGAAGCCCTAAAGAATAAGGAATTAACGCACAGCCCAAAGCTGCTTAAGCTAGAAAGCTGAAATTGGGACATCAGTTTGCTTAAATGACAAAACCTCTAACTAAAGGGTTTTTGATTTTTAAATAATTCGCCAAATTAATGAGAATGGGTTGTAAAGGTTATACTGATAGATATAAAAACTATAAGCAAGGAACATTAAATTTACAACGGAATATAATAACTCTTTACTGAACATTAAAACAGGAAACAACTGTTTACATTTACACATAATATTAGTAGAACAACGGGCGGTCTTATTGCTATGTGCAATAAATTTAGTAGGTACTTACTCTTTAGAACAAATAAATAAACATGTGTATTATCTTTTTTTTACAACATTATTAATGGAGTATAAAATAGAATAGGGGATAGATAGTAGAATAGGGGTGTTGGGTTCTAACAAGGGTGATGGTAAGAAAAAAGTCTTAAAAATTTTAAAGACCAATGTATTTTTGTAGGTATATTTATTAATGAAAAGAAATACACGGTTTCTTTAATTTCTATTCCTTTGAGTGTGATAATGGGTGGTAAAGTTAGTATGGAGATTCTTTGTTTATGATACGACTTATGGTGATGATAAACTTGATACACAGGCTATATAAAAGGGTAAAAATAAAGTGTTTGTATTTTTTGAAAATCAACTCATAACGAAGTTAAATGAATGTAAGATTTTCAATGCTACAATGATGAAATTAGGGTGTATAAAGTTTTAATATTTTAAATTATTATTATTAATAATGCAAGCCTTGAGATTGGACTTCAAATGAATATGTCGAAGACAAAGGTCATGTCCAATAGCATGGAACACAAGGTGGAGGTTGACGGTGGAGAATTGCAATATGTCCATGAGTACATTTACTTGGGCCAAATAGTTTCCTTCCACGGCAGGCAAGACAAAGAGATTACAAGACGTACTGAAAACGCCTGGAGGAGCTTTTGGTCCATGAAGGAGCTAATGAAGGGTAACCTTCCAATGAGACTAAAGCGGAAACTCATGGACATGTGCATTCTCCCCGTATTGACCTATGGTGCCCAGACATGGTCATTGACAAATATTCAGAAGTCCAAGCTCAAGGTTTGCCAAAGGGCAATGGAGCGCATCATTTTAGGTGTTAAATTAACGGATCGCGTTCGAAACACTGAGCTGCGCTCCAAGACTCAAATTGCCGACGTAGCAAATAAAGCCGCAAAACTAAAATGGCACTGGGCTGGTCACGTATGTCGCATGCCAGAAGAGCTGTGGGCCAAAATCACCTCCAAGTGGCGCCCCGATACAGCAAGACGGCGTCGCGGCAGACCGCGCAGGAGATGGCGGGACGAACTCGACGCCTTTAGTAACTATTGGTCTACAATAGCGCAAGATCGCGAAGCCTGGAAGTCATGGGGGGAGGCCTTTGCCCAAAACTGGGACGACATAGGCTAACAGTAACAGTATTATTATTATTTATTATTAATTATTAAATCATTTATTTCAGATAGAAATCCATATTAAACATGTCAAATAATTAAATTAATCTACAATAATTATATTATATTTAATAAACAAAATCAAAATTAAAAACAGTCCAATCAAATTAAATAACAAATCAAATAATAAAATTATAAAAATGAACCAAATTAAATTACATTAAATAAATCAAATCAAAATTAAAATTAATTCAAATAAAATTACATTAAAATAAACCAATTTACATTTGAATAAATTAAATTACATAATATTAAAATTAAATGTCTTCACTCACAACAAATGGCCGAACGCTATGTTGGATTACACATCATAATGTTCATCCATCTGTTCTGAATGGGGCAGTCTTGTCGGGCAACAACCATTCTCAGGATGCCGTTGCGTTAAATAATTAGGAAAAAAAATTAATTGTCATATTACACTTGTTTGGTGGATCAATGTAAACATTGACGACAGATGACGTAGAATTGTCTTCGTAAGATAAGAAGAATAGAAGAAATTTGGTTGCTCGAGCTGTTAGCTCAGTGGCCCAGTGGTTAAGGTGCCGGAACGGTATTCCGAATACTCAGGTTCGATTCCTGCTCGAGCAATATCATTGTTTTTTCTTCTTCCTAATTATTTAAAATATTAAGATTTTCAATATCTAATGCATTGAATATCTGAAATTTGATATTTGCTAATTGAAATATTAAGACTTGTTCGGTTGAAAATATGCCTCTCAGTTTCTTGCCGTATCTTCTGAGTAGTGGTTCTTTTTCCGATACGGTGGTAGAGTCATTGTAATAATTGACGTTCATAAGTGCGTTTGTGACGACAACATTGAATAAAGAACTTTTGATTGATTGAATGTAAACATTAACAACAGATGACGTAGAATTATCCCCGTAAAACGATATAAGGAGGTTAGAAGAAATTTGGTTGCTCGAGCAGTTGGCTCAGTGGCCCAGTGGTTAAGGCGTCGGGACGATATTCTGAAGACGCAAGTTTGATCCCTGCCCGAGCAATATTATGTTTCTTCTTCCTAGTTATTTAAAATCTTAAGATGTTCGCCTGCATGTATGCATTGAACATTTGAAATGTATAAAGTTTATTTGGAAAATGTGGAAGTCGATTTCAATTCAAAAGTTCTTTATTTTAGTTTTGTCGTCACAGACGCACTTATGAACGTCAATTATTACAATGAGTCTACCACCGTATCGGAAAAAGAACCACTACTCAGAAGATACGGCAAGAAACTGAGGGGCATATTTTTTAGAACTTTTGTTACAATATTTTGTTTGTTTTGACAATATTATTTTTCTTATGTGCTAGTTGGCTACTTGGCAGAAGCGGAATGTTCCATGCATCTTTGTCTTCTATGTAATTACTAACTGTATAGTATGCTTTTTTCATTAGAATATTTTTACACTCAATTTGAATCTACTTTCTGTCTTAAGTCTTAAATTACGAGTATATTTAATAATTTTAAACATGATGATATATACAGAAAGGATGAATTAAAACGGTAAATTAGAAGTTCAAAAAATTGTACCAATTAATTAAAGTTCTACAATTGTTAATTTAAGCTATCTTTATTAAAATATTGGAGGAGAATAATCGGGGGGTATTAAAATGCATACGGGGAAATTTATATAATACTGTAGTAAACGCAATGAGGTCCAGGCTGCTTATGAACTGCAGTGAGATGCGATTGGGAGACGAGATCCGAATCGGAGTGGGGAGCATTATGGTAACAGGATAGGAGTGAGACAAAATTGGAATAGAAGCGAGAGAAGTACCGAGACCAGAGTGTGATGGAATCGGGATAGAAACTGGATGGGAGCAGGAGCAGTATAGGATATGCTAGGACGAAAAATGATTAGAAGCTGAATTACAATGTGCACGAAGTTAACAGCAAATAATAGTTATTTCAATGTAAAATGGGTAAGTAATATAATATGACCGATATTTAAAATTTAGACAAACGTATGATATACCAATCATTCTCACTATTATATATTTCATATAATAAATGCTTAATCGAAATTCAAAACGTATAATTTCAAAAGAAATCTATTTATAAAATGCAAAATTATGTTATATACTCCATAAATAAAATAATAATTATTAAAGATATAATTCCTAAGTACGTTTTCTAGGTACTATTTATATAGGTAATTCATTGAGCTTGAAACTAAATATTCATAGCTCAGGCCCAAATGTAATGGCGATAAAAATTTATAACAAATTCCTAAACAACATAAAAATAGATTATAAAAAATAATGATTTCAATGTATCTTAGAAGTCGAAGGTCAAAATATCGATAAATTTTATGTGGGGATCCCTTTGTAACTATACTGAACCCAACGCAAAACGAATTTTTAAATCGGTTCATGAATGACAGAGTTCTGAGGTAATAACTAACATAAATAAAAATGATAAAAAAAAAATATCGACAGACAGACAGACGGAGTCTTAGTATTATGGTCCCGTTTCACCCTTTGGGTACAGAACCCTAAAACTGGTTATAAAACCTGTCTAAGAGATACATTCTATACATTTAATATAAACTGTAATTGAGTAATTGAGCTAAATTTAGTTAGTACATAATTGTGATAGTTTTAGTGAATAATGTGTACAATTATTAAATTATAAATACACTTGCCCTTTAAATATGCCATAATAAAGTAATAACAGAAACAAAAATATGCAAGCGCTTATGTTGTCTCAGTAGGTTTATAGAATAGATTGTTTACAGTTAAAGAAACTATCATTAAGCAATTGCTTAAGGCGAAGTATTGAGGTATTAAACAGATCAATTTTGATATCTTTATCTAAGAGTTGTAATTTTTACATACCTTTATCATATAGGAATTTTGCCTAAAATTGCACTTTACATTTAGCATTGGCACATATAGAAGATTATGTCTTTTAAGTGAAGTAGAAGGAGTGCGAAGCCCTGACTCAGTAGTTCGGGGCAATCGACTGTGTCATTTGCTATATTAAGTTAATATGTCTGCTATATGACTGCATTCATTCAACGGTAACATGAAATTTTTTGCAACACCATGTATATCCGGATATATTTTTTACTGCAAAGCTGTATATAACACAAGAATCACTTTTATATGGCTTCTATGTGGTTCACATAAATGTTATAGTGGGGGTTCCAAAAATCCTTCTAAGTAATTGTACAAATGGGTGGGTACCTATATAAAATTAATATTAACTAAATTCTCATTCTTGTATCTATAAGCTGATAAGTAATTTACTATCTTTTCACACTTATTTTGTGTTCACATGTAATATTTCAATGCATTTTAATTAGTTAAGAAAATTTGAATTAGACAATATACATACATATAACCTAGTTTATATTTACTGTACATGAAGGGTCATTTCGATTTAAAATAAATCTAAAATATCTGGTTTTTGAAAGTAATTTAGGAAAACAACATAATGCATATGTATTGTAAAAATATGTATTAATAGGTACTTACCAGACTTCACACATTGAAATTCAGTGTAGGCGTCAGCGCAGTCTCCATTCACTCCACTGTTCCGACGCTTTGCAGAGACTTTCTTAGAATCGATGATACCAGCTCGCTTCATCTGAAAATGCTTGTTGATTTGTATTTACATGCAATAACCAAAATTAATAAATTTTAACCTTGATATGTGGCCTATTTTGAGAGTACCGCAAGTTTGCCCATTTATGTATGATAGATCATTAAACGTAGAATTTTCTTTAATTCTGTAATAAATAATGCAACAAGTAAAAAGAACCCTTTCTCCTGTTAGAATACATGGCAACACCATTTCTGTGATTTAGTCTATAGGATTTTTGTTAATTCCGCAGTACTATTAATAATAGGACAGCAGGGCGATCATGTATCTTTTATTTCAATCAATTTCAATGAGAAAACAGTTACCCGACAAATTTACAAAGCGAGATTGTGCTATGAATCGTTATGTATACGCCCAAACTATTCAATTTTACTGTGTAATACAGCTCTTATTGAAATTGATTGAAACAAAAAATACATGATCGCCCTACAGAAGAAAACTTGTTTGTTATACAGTACCTGTTTTATCAACGTAGTCAACTATATTATTACAAAAAAAATAGCTATGGTCAGGTCACAATTACGAGCAAAAACAAACCAGATTGCTATTAATAATATAGACTTATAAATATATGTAGGTAACCTATCTCACAGAATCACAATTTATAAAACACTAACATATAAAGCATAGGTAGATTGGTGAGGGAAACAAATTGTTCTCCGATGGTAAGCGTCACGCCTGTGCATAATTGCAGTTCCACCCAGAAATTTCATACCACTAAGCAGGCAAGTAAGCTAAAACCCTGTGTAACATTGCATTGCGCTTAACAAATAAGTAATCAGCTATTACATATCATATGCTGGGTAGGCAATTTTGTTGGCTAGCCACAATTCCCTTGAAACTGTAACAACCGGCAAAGCTTTGATACCTACCTAAACGGCCTCCCGCATACGAGTGACTTATCACGAGTAAATACCTTACCTTCCATGAAGGATTAGAAAAACAAGTCGTTCGCCTAATGGGAAGCAATACGCTTGCCAATAACAGTTACAGTATCATAGAGAACATTGTTTTGTAAAATCCTGCACAGCACTGCATTAATCTCGTCACCCTAAGCCAATTTTTAAGCTTTATAATGCCCCTTTAACCGAAACAGTAGTGTGCAAATATTACTTATATTAGAGAAGCCTTTATATTAGGTACTGCCTCGAAAGTTAATATTATATTGAGCAGAGGCAAGGTAAGTAGGTATTAAAATTGTAATATGGCGTGGTTGGATTAGGAAGCATTGATGTTTGTTACAAATCGTAAGAAATTTAGTCAGATTAACTGTAGATATAATAAAAATAAAACACAACTTACTCTGTAACAGAAAGCAAACGCGAAAACTTAAATTAAACTTCGTAATTTAAATAAGACGTTAGAACGCGTCACTCCCAAGCGATGCTGAACAACGAAAGAAAGAAAAATATAGAGACGCTTAGGGATCCGCAAAAAGTATCGATACCTGAGTATACTCGATGCTTTGGTTACGATACCGAGTAATTTAGTAGTCGATACTTTTTGATACGATACTGAGTGAGAATCGATACTTTTTAACATACTTAATACTTTTTCCGTCGTATCCATCCATCTCTATTACATTTCTATTTTGAATATTATGTCTATGGATATAGTTTAATTTACTAACCGGCTACACACAGTATGTGAGGATGAGCGTCTGTATCGCTCGAACACCGGTCAAGGGTCTCCACATAAGCTTGTGAGTGTTGCCGGTTAGTAAATCAAACTATGAATAATACTCATGGCAGTTTTAATAATAATATATATGCCATAGACATAATATAGCTTTAGCCAAGCTTTAGCCACAGAAATCCCCGTCATTAAAGGGAAAAGCTGTCATGTATTGCATGACCCTTATGACCTAGAAAATAAGGGTTATTATAAGTTTGAGTATCTTCGGCTCTATATTTTGTACGCTTTTTTCATTCTGAATCATTTCCAATTCCCATTCGTTCACGTACGTATGTTAAATTAAGTTCTTATTAGTCTAAGTAATAATGATTAATGTTTGAGATTTCTAAACAAACTTTAATTATAAAACAAGAAATGTCCCGACAAAAGGTACAAGTGATGTTTGGAAGTGTTGATTCTTAAGCATGCTGGTTTCCTCACAATGTTTTTATTCACCGTTTTTAGAGCGAGAGTTAATTCTGTTCATAACTCAAGAAAGTCAATGGTGCGGGGCAAGCGCAAGCGGGATTCGAATCGAAAGTCGCATGTGCTCTTACTGAGCCACAGTCGCTCTCATAGTTTGATTAACAGTTAACAGCATTTAAGTACTATTTCAAAAGTTTTTAGATACTAAATGTCAAACAAAAAGTACTCGGTATCTGAGTAATTCGATATTTTCGATGCGAGTACGATACCGGTATCGAGAATCTTTGTTCGATACTTTTGTTTCGATACCCTATCCCTAGAGACGCCAACGCCATGATGTCATTGCGACGTAGAAAGTGGCGCCGCGCCTGTCATCCATGTTTATATAGACTTTTGTGCAGAGTTTCCGCTTGGGTACAATAAAGTGGCTGACTTCAAAATGTTGCCAGACATATGAAAAATCTACCGAGATGTCACTTAATTTTTTTAAGATGTATGAATAAAAGACGATGAATATATAAGTGCTTATTACTACTGTATTGATATAAATGATAATTTATTTTTGTTTGAATGTGTATAATATTAGTTATATTTAGGTTTATGATATATAATATATGTGTTGCAGTTATTGATATAGTTATATTATAAGCACATGAATATACAAAAATTCATGTTTCGCGAATTCATGGTTTCCTTAGGAGTAGGAGAAAAACATATTTGTTGGTTTTTAAAACAATTTCAAATTTTTATTGGCGCTTCTTCGTATTTGCTTTTTATCTTATATCGTTGATTTTAGTGAACATTTCAGTGTGATAAAACGAATAAAAGACTTTAATTGCGCCAGCTTTTAAACTCTTCTTGGTTTTCACACTCAGTTCTGTACTTTTAAGAGTGGGTCTTCTTTTTTAAAGGCACGTACATTTTTAACAGTTAAATTACATTTTGTACTACTCAAATAAAAGAACAAAACTAACGCACACCGTTCAGAGTTTTGTTTTGTCAAATTGTAAAACAATGTAACCTGAAACGAACATTTGGTTAGTAGATTGATCAAGTGCGCCATGTAAGACGAGACAACAATAACAAATATTTCTTAGGTTAAAGAGAGACGAAGATGAAGATGAAATTCATTACTATAAGAATCCCCGTATTATCAGTCGATTATTATGTGGTCAACATTGATAAGGGTTGACTGTAGATTATAGACTAAATAATTATTTTTTTTATTTTAGAAAGTCGCTAGATTTTGTTAATTTTGTTTTTGTTGTTATATCGGAAAAATAATGTTTTCAATACTGTTAAAAATCCGCAAAATCAAGCGACAAAGTCGTTAAAACGGCAATACTGTTTTTGTGACACTGTAGAGATGAAATATTTATCTATGCGCATGGACATATGACACGACGCGATGATTTAATCGATTTTCGGCTCGTTAGGTTTTCATGAAAAAGAAAAATTTCAAATTATTCTGCTTTCTAATAACAGATCGATTCGACTGAATTAAACATCGTTTCTTCGATGCATTAAATAAAAAAAACATTGGTGTTTATTCGAAATTGATGAATTCACAAAACATTGGATGTATTCTGTGTCTAAACTTTACATCGAGTATTTTTGATACGTCGATTTATATCGTCTATCGCTAACATTGGACAGTATGGTGTTCAGTGTTGCTGGTGCGGGTAAAATTACTCGATTTTGCTTTATTTTGGCAATAAGCGGATTTTCGATGTCTGTCGGGTAATTTCAGGTAATTTTGCTACAATCACTTACAAAACAAAATATGTTATGCGTACTGTACAAATTCCATCTATTTCAAGGTGAATTGCCACAACAAAAAAGATAACCGGTAACCGCTTACCATTCAGACAGGACGTCTGCTTGTTTGCGCATTAGTAATATAAAAAAAAAGATAATTTATTACTTCGATAATCCAACGCCAATAAAACAATCCTAGTGTGGGACTTATATAACATTGAAGTTAGATTAAAGATACAGGTTATAGTGTGAAAAAAAAATTATATATTAATATTCTTTTGATTTTTATTTGATTTATTCCTTTGTACTTAATAAAGAATAAATGTTGCGCGATGTCAAGAAAAGGTTCCGACTCAGTATACGCAAAGGTATTTTAAGTATCTTAGTACTGATTTTCAGTCGGAACCCTATCTATGACATCACGAAACATTAGTCGAAGATAAATTAAATTTAAAAACAAACATGAACCACAAAAAAATAATTATTAAGCAAAAATAATATTATACTATGGCAACTCTACAAATGTCATTTATATAAGAAGTCTAGTAAACAAAACTTTCAAACTACATGACTACATTATTATTTAATTTATTTCCCACAAGCGGGGAGAAGAAATACAAACTTTAATTTGCTGTGCAGTGAGACCATCACGTGTGCGTGGCGCATGCGTGCCACATATCATTTTTAACCTACATGTTATGTCAGGAATGGAAAAATATATTCTTCGCCATTGTAAAGATGAAATCCTGCGCAGGCAACACACTTCACGGCGAACTTCAAGAAATGTTACTTAAACGTACATGCTGCAATTATAAAATAGTGCACAGTACTTGCTTAACTTGCAAAGGTCGGGACAGCATAAGCAAATCCTATTAAACACACTAAATGTTTTGGAAAATATGGACCAAATTTAAAAAGAAAATAAAAACAAAAGATATCACCAGGACTGTCAGCATAATCGAGAGGTAGGTAACTACATCTATTTACTATACTAAACTTAAACTAATACTTAATCTAACTAAGAACTTAAATAAAAATAAATATATGTATAGGTAACATTCAATTTTATTCTTTAATAGGTAACTATTTACATATATACTATGTGTACACAGTATGTAAGTGATGATGATGAAATTGCACTTAGTGAGGTGCAATATTTAGTGAGGTAGATGCAATCTCATGTGTTTCCTGAATCCTCATGTGTTGTGATAAATTGCTCCAGCTCTTACTTGTTGCAAATTTTAAACAGCCACGAAAAGCTATAGTCCTGTGTATGGCTGTCAGTAACAAATATGATGATTAAGTTACGTTGATACAAGAAAATTTTTGTTGGAAAATATTACAATATATTAGAAGTATATATTTAGATACTTTTATGGTAAACTCTCTCCTTGTAGTCTCATCACTGCATCTTATCTTACTTATTTTGTAATAGAAGTCCAATTGGGTCATTCGTAAGAATGTAATCTTCAATTTAATATCTGGTTTAGCAAGACCATTTTTAGTGCATGATAAATTATATTGTCTTTTTTTAGTATAATCTATCGTACAATGCTATGCTAGAACCTAATTTGACCTTTGCACACTTCAAAACATACACCGTTAATATGAATTCTGGTGTGATCTCTTAAATAAGACGTAACATACTTAAATATGTATATGCTTATTATCCTGAATCACCGGATAATGTAATTATTTTATTGTTTTTAATTTGAATTTCAATAACACATTCTGTCATATTGTTGCAGATACTTATTCAAAAGCCAGCAGGAAATATCTGCCATCTTTTTCTTGACTAAGATTGGCCTCTCAATGAAGGAGTTGTGTGTTATTAAGAACCTACGATTATTAGTGATCTCTTATTAAAAACATTGTTTAAATAAGACATAATTGTTTAAATAAGATATAAGACTTGTTAAAAAATTGCAATTATTATAATTAGTATTATTCTTATTAATTTGATTGAATTTTTGTTATATAATTTTTATACCTAGAAGTAGTCTTCCTCTTTTCTAAATGCGTGCCCGACAGGGTCCTTAGTGAACTGACTACAAATTGACCATCTGTTGTACCTATCTACATTAAGGAATGCATTTAATAAATAAATTAATAAATACATTTTTCAGTATTTTATTAAACCTATCTAATAGGTATTTCATTTACATTACATTTAAATACTCAAATACATAAAAAAAAAACTTGAGTAAAACAGCAAATTTAAATATGGAATTTATTTTAATTGTGACCAACTTTCAAAAAAGAAGATGGTTCTCAATTTAATTGATTTTTTTCATGTTTATTACCTGAGAATTTCGTCATAAATTGATTTGGGAAATTCTTCTTTTAATTTAAAGGATATATGAATATGAATGTGTATATGAAGTTGGTTTTATTTTATTTAAAATTATATTTATATTATTAAAATAAATATAACAAGGGACAAGGAGATTATTACTACAACTTAATATTAGGTATTTAATGAACCTACTTTTGCTATTTATTCATTTTTAAATTAAATGCACAGAATAGAATAAAATTCTTTATTGGCCATATAATTAAGAAGAGTTACACAAAGCAAATCCAGTACATAGTAATTATAATTAGAAGCTTTTATTTACATTGACCTTTTAGTATGTGAGTTAGTCAATATGTTAGTGTGAGACAAATCTTGAAACTAAATTTTGAACCAGTTAATTTCAATCGATTGAGCTTTAATCTTAAACACACACATTTAGCTCTAGTGACAATAGAATAAAAGCTTGTTTTTAGGGTTCCATACCCAAAAAGTAAAACGGGGACCTATTACTAAGACTCCGCTGTCCTTCTGTCTGTCTATCTGTCCGTTTGTCACCAGGCTGTATCTCATGAATCGTGATAGTTAGTCAGTTGAAATATAACAACAAATACTGAAACAATATAACAATATTTAAGAGGGGCTCCCATAAAACAGACATGACTTTTTGCCGTTTTTATTGACAATGGTACAGAACTCTTGATGAGTGTGATTCGCCCTTAGCATTTTATTTTTATATAGCAGTCAGATTTTTTTACAAATTTTCAAAAATGGCCCAAGTTATTGTGCAAGCGGTACCCCCATCCGATTTATAGTTTCCGAAATCCCCTGAGCAGTTCCAACATGGAAACCATATTTTCAGAAGATGGAATAGCATTTAAGCTTCGCGTGCATTTTTCTATACACATATGGAGTTTCCTTCAAAGAATTTCAGTTAATGTGAAATTGCAAAATGTTCGGAAACAAACGTTTGTATGGCAACCGTCTTAAAAAATGGCGGAATCCAATTTTTTTTTTCATAATCTTGATCTACGACCCCAAAAAGCCCCCGATGCAAAATTTCAGTCGGATCGGAGCAATTTTCAAAATGGCCGCCATTTTTCTTTCTTTTTTTTTAATTTTTCCAGCTTTTCCAAATTTTACCCATCGCCCTCTATGACATTTGGTCGAGCACTCTATATCTATCTCTAACCGTTTAAAAGTTATGTGCATATTTTTTTCACCTATTTTGTCCTGAAAATAAAACTTTTATATAGCAGCCATCTTAAAAATGGCGGAATCCAAATTTTTTTTCATAATCGTAATGTACGACCCAGAAAACCCCCCGATGCAAAATTTCAGTCGGATCGGAGTAACTTTCAAAATGGCCGCCATTTTTTTTTTTTTTTAATTTTTTCAACTTTTCCAAATTTCCCCCATTGTCTTCTATGACATTTGGTAGAGCACTCTATATCTATCTATTACTGTTTAAACGTTATTTGCATTTTTATTTTGTATGGCAACCATGTTTTTTCGTATGGCAGCCATCTTTTTTTTCAAATTTTCAAAAATTTCCCAGGGTTGTCAACATATTTAGTTCAAGCGGTACCCCCCTCCGATTTATAGTTTTCGTGATCCCCTGAGCAGTTCCATCATGGAAACCACATTTTCAGAGTTTCGAATAAGATTTAAACTTCGCGTATATAATTCTATACACATATGGAGTGTTCTTCGAAGAATTTCAATTGAATGTAAAATTGCAAAATGTTCGAAAAGAAACTTTTGTATGGCAGCCATCTTGAAAAATGGCAGAATCCAAATTTTTTTTTCATAATCCTAATGTCCGACCCAGAAAACCCCCCGATGCAAAATTTCAGTCGGATCGGAGCAACTTTCAAAATGGCCGCCAATTTTTTTTCTTTTTTTTTAATTTTTCCAACTTTTCCAAATTTCCCTCATGGTCCTCTATGATATTTGGTCGAGCACCCTATACCTATCTCTAACCGTTTAAATGTCATTTGCATATTATTTTCACCTATTTTGTCATGAAAAAAAACGTTTGTATGGCAGCTATCTTGAAAAATGGCGGAATCCAAATTTTTTTTTCATAATCGTAATCTACGATCCAGAAAACCCCCCGATGCAAAATTTCAGTCGGATCGGAGCAACTTTCAAAATGGCCGCCATTTTTTTTTCTTTTTTTTTAATTTTTTCAACTTTTTCAAATTTCCCCCATCGCCCTCTATGACATTTGGTCGAGCACCCTATACCTATCTCTTACCATTCAAAAGTTATTAACATTTTCATTTTGTATGGCGGCCATGTTTTTTTGTATGGCGGCCATCTTTTTTTTCAAATTTTCAAAATTGGCCCAAGGTTTGGGGCATATTTAGTTCGAGCGGTACCCCCATCCGATTTATAGTTTCCGAGATCCCCTGAGCAGTTCCATCTCGGAGACACCTTTCCATGGATTTCGGATTTTTCTGGTTGGTTTCAAAACACCCTCTATCCAACGGTACCAAACACTACCCCCCACCATAACGGCAAGTCGGAGATCAATTCTGTCAATATGTCAGTCAGTCAGTCAGTCAGTCAGTGAGTGGTCTTTCACTTTTATATAATATAACTAGTATTTCGCCGCGTGCGCGAGCTGCTAAAGCAGCTCGCGTCAATTATTTTTTTAAGCTAAATTTAAAAAAAAAGCGCAAAGAGCTAAAGCAGCTCGCGCTAAAGCAGCTCAAGCAGCTCGCTTCTTGTACCTAGTACAAGAAGTTTTTTCTTGCAAAACAAGTTTTAATTAAATTAATTTAAAAAGTTTTTAAAGACAAGCTTTTATGATCTAGCAGCCACATCATGACAAAGTTTAAAGCGGGCTATCACAATTCAATGCATGTACAAATGTCATGTCTGTCCTATTCTCTGTTGAGGAGTTCCCTCGCCGGAAGTCAATCCTGGGTGTATCAGCCATTTAGAACAGGCTATTATGGTTAAATCCATTTACAAAATGTTGTGTCTGTACTATTCACCGTTGAGGAGTTCCCTCACCGGAAGTCAACCCTGGGTGAAGCAAGTGAAGCAGTCGAATACAAACCTCCACCTTTAGAAAGTCGGTTACAAACAAAACAAGAACCGACTTGAAGATTAAACTTATATATTTTGTATTTGCTATGTTGTTCAAAAAGTGCTGAATTAATTTCGATTAAGTTTATATGGGACCACCTCTGAAGTATGACCTACCAATCAAAAAAAGAATCATCGAAATCAATTCATAATTGGCAGAGTAATAGCGTAACAAACACAAAACAAAATTTCATACCGTGGAATTGTACTCCTTTTTGAAGTCGGTTAAAAATCTATAAAACGTATAAAACGGCTGAACCGATTTAGATAAAACATGTTTATGTATATCGGTTCACCCGTATAAGAGCTACGGTGCCACAGAGAGACACATAGTAGTCAAACGTACCCTCCTTTTTGCGTCGGGGGTTATTTTTTTTTCACAATATACCTCGTTACATATGGTACGTCACCATAATTTTTACACTTGTATTCATGAACAATACAACAATCTTGGATTTTTATGGCGTAAGCGAGCTGCAAGCCATTATAACAAAATTATCCTAAAAATGGGGAAATTAGTTATATTGGCAACACTGCTCTTCATCATCTACATTCGATCCATAAAAATCACCCCACTCAGACTGCCAACTGTCCCTAAACTAATTTTACGCGCGGCCACACACAGAATTACAAACAAAGAATACACATTTCCCGCCCTTTTTATTGAGTACAGTATCGATATTTTTGTTTCGATACCATATCCCTAGTAATGTCTTGTAATTTGTAATCTGATGTTTACAATCAATGTACAAAAGTCCCAAAAACCCCCCGAAATCAAACAAGATATCAGGTATACAAATGGGTCTTTACATTCCAAACCTAGGTCTTTACATTTCAAAACCTACTTTAAAATTTTGTGACTTAATTTATTATTATTTATAAAAAGCGTAAAGGCTCGACGTTATCAATTATGTTCTATTTTTATTGTATGACACTTTTGGAATTTATTTGAAACATTGACATTTTAATAATTATAATTTTATTTGACTTTTTAATGGTGTTATTAAATCGAATGTTGTAATTGTAATGAAATTATATGGTGTTTTGACATTTCAAATAATTAGATTTTTATTAAATACAATATTATAAACATTTGCACGCTGATAAAGCAATAAAACATGTGTAACTACTAAACATTTAAGACCTGTGTAATTTAATGTACCATGTTTAACGCGAATAAATATTTTGGAATTTGGAATTTGGAATTTAGGCTAACCTCCCGCGCAGCCTCGAATATATCCTGTGCGTGTTTTAAGGCTTGCCAGCGCCATCTAGTTACGCGTTTTGAACTAAAACATAATTTTACTCTAAACAATCAACGATATATATATATATGTACCTAAGGACATGCTTTTAGTTTAATGTTTTACGTACCTACAATAAATCATCTATCTATTTTATGTATTATAATGACAGAATATGAAGGTGCGATATGACTCCGTAAAGAAATTTAATCAATTAGCGACTTTTGCTACGACGCAATAAAGTTCAATTCAGCTCGCGTAGCGCTGCATACCTACCAGTACTGGGCAGGTTGCGGGTTGATTCCCACGACAGGAAAAATGTTTATGCACAGAAAAAAAAAGCGCTAGCATTAGTTTCGTGTCTGGGTGTTGTGGGACTGGGGGTGGTGTGATTACAAATTTACTCTATGTGCGTCCAGTGGTCGCCGCGATCTCGCACTGGCAGTGTAAACTCGCCCCTTATGAAGAGCATATGTCCAGCATTGGATCGCAATAGGCTGATGATGGTAACAAAGGTGCAGTTGTCAATTGCGTCACAGAATAATTAAGAGTAGTTGCAAGAAGATATCCTATCTATTATATCCTACTTAGGATAGTAGGTATTTAGGCAAGAAGTGTAAACATATACAACACTAAACATTTACCTACCTGGAAGAGATAGCTTTAAGCGATAAGACCGCCCTTTCATCATCAGCCCATCACGTTTCCACTGCTGGGACACGGACCTTCTCTCTTACAGAGAGTATGGGCCATAATCCACCACGCTGGCCCAGTGTGGATTGGTAAATAAATGTCACATTTCCTTGAATTTTTGTGATAAATTCATGGACATGTCGGTTTCCTCACGATGTTTTCCATCACCGTTTTTAGAGCGAGCGTTAAAATCCACACAATAACTTAAGGTAGTCAGTAGAACTCGGGTGCGTCTGATCGAATGTCCCACGTGGCACGTGCTCCCACTGAGCCACCCTTTGCGACACTTATATTGTTAATTTTGTCTTTATAATTTTGTCCTAACATAGCCTATGTACATAAGTACATGTACTTTTAGTTCAAAACCTACAGGCCTAGCGCACTCCGCACTGTAGGTACGAAGCTACAAGTACATAGCCGGACACCGACGGCGGGTCGCGCGTCGTTACACGTGCCGCGTCGGAAGAGATAAGAGCGGCGCGATAGAAAGAGAGGCGCTCTGTAGGTTAATATGACTGGTAGGTATGCAGCGCTACGCGAGCTAAATTTAATTTTAAAGCGTCTCCGGCTCTTGTGACGACGCAATAAAGTTCAATTCAGCTCGCGAAGCGCTGCATACCTACCAATGGACATAAATAAACCTGGGTTTGAATCCCGACTTTGCCCTGCACCAATGACTGATGGTTAGTAAGTGTAAGTTTGTAAGTGCAGATTTTGCACGCTCGCTCTAAAACGGTGAAGGAAAACATCGTGATGAAACCCGCTTACGAACTTTGGAGTGGTAGGCTCTGGCCGTGGTTGTAATACCACCCACCGAACAAAACCATGCCGTCAAGCGACCTAGTTGTGTTTCGGGATGATGTTCGGTGAACCATCGGGGAGACGGGTCTGAGCAGCCGCTCAACTGCCGTCTCTCTCTAGATCTATGTGCTCCATCTTAGGCCACATCATGGCTTCACATCAGGCGAGATAGTGGCCAAACAGATCTATGAAGCGTAAAAAAAATTATGACCGTTATGACCTAGACAATAAGGGTTATTATAAGTTTGAGTATCTCCAGCTATATATTTTTTACGCTTTCGATCATTTTGATTCATTCCCAATTCCCATTCGTTCGCTTACGTATGTTATATTAAACTCTTATTAGTCTAAGTAATAATAATTAATGCTTGAGGTTTCTAAATAAAGTTTTTATCACAGAAAACTAAGGGACATAAGCATCACTCCGCAAAGAAATTTAAACAAATAGCGACTCTTGCTATGACGCAATAAAATTCAATTTGAACCCCCCGCCGTAATATTATCTTGTTGTACCAATTACAACCGTAGTTTCAAGCTTTTTAGGTTGAATTTAGATTGTTACTAAATAAGTAGCTTCACCGTTAATTCGTCGGCGCTGCTGCTAAGTTTTCTTAAATACCTATTTTAACGTTCCACGTTACTTTCTTAATTATTTCTTCTCTTACTTCATAAGATCCTTCTCCGGACAATAACAAACACAAGAAAAAAAAGAATTGGCGAAATTGGTCCAGCCGTTCACGCATGTGACCGCATGATGCCGTTACCAATGGAAATAAGTACCTATTCATTTAATACAGGATGTGATATTAGGTTAAACGAGAGACTTGTTGAAGGAGGGTATTCAGTATTCGATTCTCGTCCTAAATATCCAGATCGCTTTACACCGCCAAATAAATTAAAAACAATATTATACTGTTTCTTATTGAATTCCATTGTAAGACCTTTATAAACATTTATTATTTATATGACTGACTACCTACCTACTAAAAATAGGTACCTACTGAACAATTTGAGGTCATATCGCTAAATCAAGTTTGTGTAAAACGCTTTTTTTTCTGTGCACAAACATTTCTCCCGTCGCGGGAATCGAACCCCCAACCTCAGTGATGTATGAGACTTGACACCACTGAGGTTGAGAAGTTAAATCCGCACATAACTCAAGAGAGTCAGTGGTGCGGGGCCAACGGGATTCGAACTCGGGTGCGTTGGATTGAAAGTCGCACGTGCTCCCACTGAGCCACACTCGCTTTATAATGCCGGACTTGCGAAATACTAATCGACTGCGCTCGGAATGATTTATATTTTAAATTATTTTGCGGTTGGATGCCATGGAATGGAGTGTTGTTATGTTGCCTAATATACGACTGAACCAATGATGTCTTTTTTAGTTAATATAGGTACCTATGTCTCTTGGACGGGTACTCGTACGTATTTAAATGTCTAAAATTAAAAAACCTCACGTTAACACCTCCGTTCAAAATACCTTAAATCAAAATATCTTATGTTTTATCCTATAATATAATACCTAAGCAAATAGCAAATAAAATACCTACCTAAGTTCAAAATACCGATCGGACTAAATATCTAATGTTTAAAATGTCTATACCTACTTAGCTACACCAAAGTTAGATTCACACAAATTTTAAATACCAAATGGTCAAAATACCTAATATTGTGCATCACTTGCTAGCTATTTGTTTGAAATAATAGATCGAGCGGCAAAACAGTTACTTACCTAACTATTTATGTTTTCGGTATAGGTCATGAACGCTAAAGACCATTACCTATCCACGATGTCTGGAAGAGATCGCTTTAAGCGATACGACCGCCCTTTCATCATCAGCCCATCACGTTTCAACTGCTGGGACACGGGCCAATAAAGTTCAATTCAGCTCGCGTACCGCTGCATACCTACCAGTACTGGGATAGTATGAAACTCCATCTCTATATTCTACCATATATATCAATGTCTGATGTATTGTCTTGCAGTAGATAAGGAGGTACCTAGGTACCTAACTACATTAAATAGATTTTCCCGTGATGCGAGTCTATCTACATGTAGTAGGTAAGTAAGCATTTTTTTATCTAAACTCATATTATAAAGAGGAAGGATTTGATTGTTTGTTTGTTTGTTTGCATTGAATAGGCTCCGAAAGTACTGAACTGATTTAAAAAATTCTTTCACTGTTGGGAAGCTACACTAACCTAACTACCCGGGTGACATTGGCTATATTATATTTTCAAAAAAAAAGGGAACCTTATTAAAACCACACTAAAACTGAAAAAATGTAGCCCAAGGTGTAAAAACAATTTTTTAAATACCCGTGCGAAGCCGGGGCGGGTTGCTAGTCTATCGTTATTAAGATACCTAGAAGAAGGTACTACCTACACACATTTATTTAATGTAGGTTTTAAGTAGTTATACCTAGGCAGTAGGCACCTATGTCATGTTCCTGTCATGACCCTGGTATCACATTAGGTTAATTTTTATTGGATCACTTTAGGCAAACGTGTCTTTACGTAAGTACGTAACGCCGCGCGCAGCCGGCGCGGGCGCCCGCCGCGCCGGCTCGTGTATCGCTGGGCGGCACCGCGTTGTACCAATTACAACCGTACATGGAAGCGTTTTTGGTTGAATTTAGGTTGTTACTAAATAACTTGGTTCACAAATATTCATACATAGAAACAATTAAGACCTTCTTTTTTTTTGAAGTCGGTTAAAAAGGGATATCTTTCACATTTATTTATTTATTTATTCCTGCATTTTTTATTGGAGAATTCAAGCGACCGAAACAGTTAACTAATTATTTCTTGTGGTTCTCAACCTCAGTGGTGTGAAATCTCATACACCAATGAGGTTGCAGGTTCAATTCCCGTGACGGGAAAAATGTATACTACAGAAAACTTAATAGTACCATGGTTATACTTAAACACAAATTCTGTAAATATGTATAGGTACGTACCTGGTCTGGAGGACAATTACCTAAATTGACAACCCAACTTACACAAAAGAAGGAGATTCAATTGTAGTTATTTTCGTTTTTTATTTGTTTGTTACCTCAGATCTTCGTCATTTATAAACCGATTTGAAAAAGTCATTTTGCGTTGATTTCAGTATAGCTACGAAGTAGTCCCATATAAGTTTCATCAATAATTGAAAGAGAGGCGCTCTGTAGGTTAATATGACTGGTAGGTATGCAGCGCTACGCGAGCTAATTGAATTTTATAGCGTCTCCGCAAAGAAGTTTAAACAAATAGCGACTCATGCGACGACGCAATAAAGTTCAATTCAGCTCGCGTAGCGCTGCATACCATACATATATTTAATTGTTATGAGCAAGCGTGGCGCTTACCATTTAAGCGATAAGACCGCCATTTCATCATCAGCCCATCACGTTTCCACTGCTGGGACACGGGCCTTCTCTCATACAGAGAGTATGGGCCATAATCGACCACGCTGGCCCAGTGCGGGTTGGTGGATGTCACATGTCCTTGAATTTTTGTGATAAATTCTTGGACAGAGATCGGTAGCGGTAAAATGTGTATGTTTGTGCTACATATATATTATGTGTGTGCTGAGTGCTAATAATGTGTGTTTGTGAAAAAAATCCGTCCAGTAGTTTTCGCGTGAAATAGTAAAAAGCATTCATACATCCTCACAAACATTCGCAATAAAAGTATAAATTTTTATATATTTTATTTTTAGTAACAGCTGTAACAGTTTTCTTCATCAGTGTACATGCGCTAAAGTTCGCAGAGCCTATGTTCAGACTCGCCAAGATACGTCGGCCGTATTGTACCTACCAGTCATATTAACCTACAAAGCGCATCTCTTTCTATCGCATAGCTCTTATCTCTTCTGACGCAGCAAGTGTAACGACGCGCGACCCGCCACCGGTGTCCGGCTATGTACTTAAGCTTCGTACCTACTTACAGTGCGGAGTGCGCTAGGCCTGGTACTATTAAGTATTCTGTGGTCATACCTACACAGGCGGCGCCGGCGGTGTCGCCCGACATATAAGGCGTTGCGTGGCGTGCATTACATTGTGAGGTTTCTATTATTTTAATAATATATTGATATGATGCTTGTATAAATGTTAACTTATGGTATGATCAATAATTAAAAAAACAATTATCCCTGTATCTATTCTAGTTAAAATTATATAACGACCAAATCTAGAAGTACCTAGATACCTACAGATTGCTGCAATATAACATGCAAAAGTGTAGTTAAACCTAGGTACCGAACCAACATACTTACTACACAATATTTAATAATACTATGGTATGACTATTAGGTACCTAAATTGCCTGGAAGAGATCGCTACACACACATGACACATATCGAACACTTTCTTTTTAACCGACTTTAACAAAAGAAGTAGGTTCTCAATTCAATTCGTTTTTTATTTAGGTTTTTACCTCAGAACTTCGTCATTTATAAACCGATTTGAAAAATTATTTTTGCGTTGAGTTCAGTGTAGCTACGAAGTGGTCCCATGTAAGTTTCATCAATATTTGACCTAGGACTTTGAAGATATATTGAAGTTTTTTTTTAGTAAAGTGTATACTTGTAAAAAATATTAATTTTCTGTGATGTTTCGTAATTTGATATTTGCGATACAATAAAGTGTTTATCTATCTACACATATCGGTAGGTATTAATCTAATTATATTAAGATACCCAAGTAAGTAAGTTTTAAGTAGGTGTACCTATATGCCATGTTCATATGACCCCTGTTGATGTGACACATTTATTGTGGTAGCATAATAATAAATAATAACACAGTAGAACGGAATCTTCTTTGATCGAGTCTCAAACGCCGCCATTTATATACCTACTTCCCCCTTCTTGTCGTTACGCCCCTCTGTCGTCCAGGCGTGTTGCCAAGATTGCTTAGTGTTATAAATTGCATACGTCTAAAGCTCAGGTAAAGTATCCACGTCGGACCACGAAGAAATGGTCCTACCAACTGATTTCGTAATATTTTTGTAATTTCACGGAACCACGATTCACGATTCCACGATGTCTGGAAGAGATCGCTTTAAGCGATAAGACCGCCCTTTCATCATCAGCCCATCACGTTTCCACTGCTGGGACACGGGCCTTCTCTCATACAGAGAGTATATTATAATAATCGACCACGCTGGCCCAGTGCGGGTTGGTCGATGTCACATGTCCTTGAATTTTTGTGATAAATTCTTGGACATGCCGGTTTCGTCGGATCGAATGTCGCACGTGCTCCCACTGAGCCACCCTTTGCGACACTTATATTGTTAATTTTGTCTTTTTAATTTTGTCCTAACATAGCCTATGTACCAGAACTTTTAGTTCATGTACTTTTAGTTCAAAACCTACAGGCCTAGCGCACTCCGCACTGTAGGTACGAAGCTACAAGTACATAGCCGGACACCGACGGCGGGTCGCGCGTCGTTACACGTGCCGCGTCAGAAGAGATAAGAGCTATGCGATTGAAAGAGAGGCGCTCCGTAGGTTAATATGACTGGTAGGTATGCAGCGCTACGCAAGCTAAATTGAATTTTATAGCGTCTCCGCAAAGAAATTTAAACAAATAGCGACTGCTGCATACCTACCCTGGGCATAATATAAACCTGGGTTCGAATCCCGACTCGTGACCCTGCCACCAATGACTTGTTTATAGTTAAGTGCAGATTTTGCACGCTCGCTCTAAAACGGTGAAGGAAAACATCGTGATGAAACTCGCTTACGCGCTTTGGAGTGGTAGACTCTGGCCGTGGTTGTAATACCACCCACCGAACAAAGCCATGCCGTCAAGCGACCTAGTCGTGAACCGCATCCAAATTGGTTAACCAGTTTAATTCAATTCAATTTCATTTATTTCAATCAAAAGATCATATACAATAGTTATTATTACAATGAATTCAATTAAAAGAGAACAAACATACAAATAAATAACAAATAATTAATAATAACAATAATAATAAATGTCACAGAATCATATATTATATATTCATTATCAATTATCATATTATTCTCCTGTCACATTTTCATCATTTGTTTATTAGTCAGTACATGAACCCTACAGCAATGGTTTATGTACTGACAGTCAAACCTGTATGATAAAGTTGTTAGGATAGTGTTGGGGCTGGCCCGGACCCTGCGCACCAGGGATGTGCACCGTTTTCGCATGGTCGTGTAGAAACAATCGACCCGCGACTCGGCAAACATTCCCGATGCGCTACAGTGCCGGGGCAGCCCCATCAGTATCCTAAACGCATTATTATATTGAACCCGAAGGGCGCTGTACTGTTTCTGCGTATATGCCACCCACAGGCTGCTCGTATAGAAGGACGTACAAAATGCTCTGAAAAGAGTAATTTTGACGTCCCTCGAACAACGCGCAAACCTGCGGGCTATCATATTGGCCCTCACAGACAACGCCCTTCGCTCCCTCTCTAAGTCTGCATCGTCCTTCAGGTCAGAGGTTAACACATGCCCAAGATACTTAAACTGATCGACCCTTTTAAGTTCGGTACCGGTTTAGGACAGTCACAAGGTGGCAAACTTATAACACCCCTCCTTTTTGCGTCGGTGGTTAAAACCCTTAGGGGGTTTTAACCCCCGACACACGCGAGTTACCTATCTATCATTTAGGTATTTAGGTAGGCACTGCGATTGTTTTGGGCAAGCGTGGCGCTTGCCATCAGGTGATTTCGTGGTATTTTTGTAATTTCACGGAACCAGTTTTGGTATTTGTTCATATATCTGATGTCTCGGGGCGATGAGTGCTATTTAATTGTTATGAGCAAGCGTGGCGCTTACCATCAGGAGAACGATTTGCTCCTCTCATCACTTAGTTTCATAAAAACAGAATAAATAATAAGTACTTTTATTAAATAGGTAAACCTGTTTTATTAAAAAAAACGCTAAATCATCGCGAGATATAATTATGCAGTAGTAGGATTGTAGTATGCTTACGCACTACCAATTCCACTTATAAAAAGTCCAAAAAGGAATTCTCTCGGCTGAGTTCGAACTCGATTATCTCGGCATTCGAAACTGTGTTTCAAACCGCTAGGCCAACTGACTGTTAAAGAAATTGTCGAAAATTGTCTATATATAATTATAGTCTCGAAAACCGTTCATTTATTAAGTAAATCTCGGAAATTACTGGTTCGATTTGCAAAATTCTTGAAGTAATAAAAAGCTAGTTTATCCTTGAGAAATAAATGCTATTTATTGTATAAATATAATTATAATTAAACACGAAATGACCGTATCTATGAATTTCAAATAAGCATATTTTATATATATCGGCGTGCGCTGCCAAAACGGCTTAAAATTAGTGTTTATAATGTGTAGCAAATTATTTGTTTTAAAGTGCTCTATAAAAAAGTCCGCGACACGATATATCTATCTAACATATTTGAGCAAGAATAAAGGTATTTATGTTTAAAGAAAAGAAGAAATTCAAAGCCGTCTAATTCGATGTAATTATTAGATACAACATATTAATCCTTATTAAATTAAATACGTTAATCGTGAAGGAAATTTTGTATAGATGAAATTTGTCCTTTGAACCATATAAATCGAAACTATAGTTTAGGAGATAACGTGAAATGAATGAATGCCTATCTATAGTAACGGCACAGTTTATTTAATAGTTTGTATGAAGCTGTAACCATTTGCCGGTTTTCTATGTATTTTAACCAAATCTCGTAAACTACACAACTTATGAAGCTGAAATTTTCAGAGGAGGTTCCCGGTAGGGTGTCCGTATGCGCCAAGAAAGGACAAATTCACAGGGCCGGATCGAGGTGGTGAAACGGGGGTTCGAAGGTTAAATATATGAAATTTTCATGTTTTTTCAAAGAAAAGTATTAACTCTATATCTAGTATCGAGTAGCACTTGTGATTACCCGTGATCGACTCATACACGCCGACCCGCAAGAGCGTCGACGAATGGCTGAAAACTCGATTTGAAAGTGTGGCAAAAAACACAATATTTTACCGAAACGCCCCCGGGGCGTTCAAATTTTTGTTTTTTTTATTTTTTTATTTTTTTTATACACTGCAGGATACTGAAAAAATTTTTGTACTGCAAACAGACGGGTACGGCAAAATCGCTCGAACAAACCGATCGTCCAAATTAGGGTCCGACAATTTCAAAATTTTGTGTTGTAATTTGCGGCGGCCATCTTGAATTTTATGCCATTTTTTTTTCAAAAATCGTAATCGGCGCCCCTGTTTTACTCGAAAATGAACCCCATATTGTCACGTGACATGAACATTTTCGAAGATACGACCGCCATGATGGCCGCCATTTTGTTTTTTTAACATTTTTGATTTTATTGCTGAGAAAAAAGACATTTTCTATACGAATACGTATAAAACGTTATCCCACCGGTACTCCTTCATAGAAATACTTAACGTTAGGCGCCTGTTTTCAAAAATCGATATCTCGCAAAGTAGCCGGCCGACAGAGATGAAAATGATCAAATGTCATTTTCACTAACGTCAACTACTTGGTAGTGTGAAATTTCTATTCAAAATACTATTATTTCTACTTTTCATGTTTTCGGGGTAAATCTCCAAAATTAGCCTAAAAATGGGGAAAATTTTTGAAAAGGGCAATACCTCTTGCCGTTTTCCACGACCGTCTCATACAAGTCGAGCAGCTCCGATGTGAGCTTCTGCCTCGAAAATAGGTTTGAAAATGTGCAAATTTCAATCGTTTTCCAAAATGGCCCCCGCGGCGTCCGCCATGTTGTTTTTATTTTTTGATGTATTTTTTTTTACAAACGTCAGGACATGACTGACGTTTCTGTATCAAAAACGTATCAGAATCGCGAAATCGCTTGAACAAACTAATTTTTCAAAATAGGGTCTCGTGGTGCCCGTTTTTCGAGTTGAAATATTCGGCAGCCATCTTGGTTTTTTTGAAAAAAAAAGTTAAAAAATCGAAATGAGCGTAGACGGTTTACTCGAAAACGATCCCCATATTGCCACTTTTGATACATTTTTTTTGAGATACCACCATGGTGACGGCCGCCATTTTGATTGTTTGGAAATTTTCGATTTTTTTGTCGGGTCGATTTTGATTCTCTATACGAATATATATAACACTATATCGCACCTCTTCTCCTTCATGCTTAGAATTTCTGTCAATGTGTTCGTTTTGTGGTGGTAATTGAGCTTTATATATAAGGGATCGGACTAGTATTTCGCCGCGTGCGCGAGCTGCTAAAGCAGCTCGCGTCAGTTATTTTTTTAAGCTAAATTTAAAAAAAAGCTACCTATCGACTACGGTTCTAAAGTTATCTAAGCCTTTTTGTTCTGAAAACAAACTTTTGTATGGCGGCCATCTTGGAAAATGGCGCAATCGAAGTGATTTTGTGGCGTGCGCGAGCTGCTAAAGCAGCTCGCGTGGGGGGTTGTTGTGTTTTTTTATAAAAGCTCCCTATCGATTACGGTTCTAAAGTTATTGAAGTCCTGTTGTTCTGAAAAAAAACCTTTTTTATGGCGGCCATCTTGAAAAATGGTGGAATCTAAGTGATTTTGTGGTGTGCGCGAGCAGCTAAAGCAGCTCGCGCTAAAGCAGCTCAAGCAGCTCGCTTCTTGTACCTAGTACAAGAAGTTTTTTCTTGCAAAACAAGTTTTAATTAAATTAATTTAAAAAGTTTTTAAAGACAAGCTTTTATGATCTAGCAGCCACATCATGACAAAGTTTAAAATGGGCTATCACAATTCAATGCATGTACAAATGTCATGTCTGTCCTATTCTCTGTTGAGGAGTTCCCTCGCCGGAAGTCAATCCTGGGTGTATCAGCCATTTAGAACAGGCTATTATGGTTAAATCCATTTACAAAATGTTGTGTCTGTACTATTCACCGTTGAGGAGTTCCCTCGCCGGAAGTCAACCCTGGGTGAAGCAAGTGAAGCAGTCGAATACAAACCTCCACCTTTAGAAAGTCGGTTACAAACAAAACAAGAACCGACTTGAAGATTAAACTTATATTTTTTGTATTTGCTATGTTGTTCAAAAAGTGCTGAATTAATTTCGATTAAGTTTATATGGGACCACCTCTGAAGTATGACCTACCAATCAAAAAAAGAATCATCGAAATCAATTCATAATTGGCAGAGTAATAGCGTAACAAACACAAAACAAAATTTCATACCGTGGAATTGTACTCCTATTTGAAGTCGGTTAAAAATCTATAAAACGTATAAAACGGCTGAACCAATTTAGATAAAACATGTTTATGTATATCGGTTCACCCGTATAAGAGCTACGGTGCCACAGAGAGACACATAGTAGTCAAACGTACCCTCCTTTTTGCGTCGGGGGTTATTTTTTTTTCACAATATACCTCGTTACATATGGTACGTCACCATAATTTTTACACTTGTATTCATGAACAATACAACAATCTTGGATTTTTATGGCGTAAGCGAGCTGCAAGCCATTATAACAAAATTATCCTAAAAATGGGGAAATTAGTTATATTGGCAACACTGCTCTTCATCATCTACATTCGATCCATAAAAATCACCCCACTCAGACTGCCAACTGTCCCTAAACTAATTTTACGCGCGGCCACACACAGAACTACAAACAAGGAATACACATTTCCCGCCCTTTTTATTGAGTACAGTATCGATATTTTTGTTTCGATACCATATCCCTAGAAATGTCTTGTAATTTGTAATCTGATGTTTACAATCAATGTACAAAAGTCCCAAAAACCCCCCGAAATCAAACAAGATATCAGGTATACAAATGGGTCTTTACATTCCAAACCTAGGCTAACCTCCCGCGCAGCCTCGAATATATCCTGTGCGTGTTTTAAGGCTTGCCAGCGCCATCTAGTTACGCATTTTGAACTAAAACATAATTTTACTCTAAACAATCAACGATATATATATATATATATATATATATATATGTATATGTACCTAAGGACATGCTTTTAGTTTCATGTTTTACGTACCTACAATAAATCATTTATCTATTTTATGTATTATAATGACAGAATATGAAGGTGCGATATGACTCCGTAAAGAAATTTAATCAATTAGCGACTTTTGCTACGACGCAATAAAGTTCAATTCAGCTCGCGTAACGCTGCATACCTACCAGTACTGGGCAGGTTGCGGGTTGATTCCCACGACAGGAAAAATGTTTGTGCACAGAAAAAAAAAGCGCTAGCATTAGTTTCGTGTCTGGGTGTTGTGGGACTGGGGGTGGTGTGATTACAAATTTACTCTATGTGCGTCCAGTGGTCGCCGCGATCTCGCACTGGCAGTGTAAACTCGCCCCTTATGAAGAGCATATGTCCAGCATTGGATCGCAATAGGCTGATGATGGTGACAAAGGTGCAGTTGTCAATTGCGTCACAGAATAATTAATAGTAGTTGCAAGAAGATATCCTATCTATTATATCCTACTTAGGATAGTAGGTATTTAGGCAAGAAGTGTAAACATAATTATACAACACTAAACATTTACCTACCTGGAAGAGATAGCTTTAAGCGATAAGACCGCTCTTTCATCATCAGCCCATCACGTTTCCACTACTGGGACACGGACCTTCACTCTTACAGAGAGTATGGGCCATAATCCACCACGCTGGCCCAGTGTGGATTGGTAAATGTCACATTTCCTTGAATTTTTGTGATAAATTCATGGACATGTCGGTTTCCTCACGATGTTTTCCATCACCGTTTTTAGAGCGAGCGTTAAAATCCACACAATAACTTAAGGTAGTCAGTAAAACTCGGGTGCGTCGGATCGAATGTCGCACGTGCTCCCACTGAGCCACCCTTTGCGACACTTATATTGTTAATTTTGTCTTTATAATTTTGTCCTAACATAGCCTATGTACATAAGTACATGTACTTTTAGTTCAAAACCTACAGGCCTAGCGCACTCCGCACTGTAGGTACGAAGCTACAAGTACATAGCCGGACAGCGACGGCGGGTCGCGCGTCGTTACACGTGCCGCGTCAGAAGAGATAAGAGCGGCGCGATAGAAAGAGAGGCGCTCTGTAGAAAGAAGAAAGAAAGAAAGAAGCGTTTATTTGCAACAACTTATAAACTATGAACATGTGACATGAAAAACAAACAGAAAATAAAAAAAACATTAAGTCTGACAGAGTAAATAAATAAAATAGGTAATTGTTGCAAACCGGCCTCAACTCAGCGTTGTGCTGGTCGTGCGACCAGCGCTGGTCTTCCGTTGAGGCCGTTTGAGTTACTGACATTTAAACTAAAAACAAAAACAAAAACAAATCGCCAACAAAAACATTTAATAATAGTGACTATTTTTTAGTCGCGAGGACGTGTGAGGGTGTGTGTGTGTGTGTGAGAGGGTGTGTGTGCGTGTGTTTTTTATGTTCGTATTTGTGTGTAGCAAATTATATTTCGTATTATATGGCACTTGTATCATGCTTTAAAGTTTCCTGCGATTTTTGGTGGACAGTAAGAATTTTTTTAATTTTTGTTCTAAATCCTAGGAAATTTTGCAGACTCCTTATGGGCGGTGGAATGTTATTCCAACACTTAGTTGCTGAGTAGCGGAAACTACCACGGAAAGCGGCTGTGCAATGACTTTGCGTTGATAGCTGTACAGCTCTCTGCCGTGATTCATGGGTTATATGCCTAGGCGTCCAAGACAACTTATCATATAGGAATATAGGGGCTTGGTGCTTAATCACGCCAAAAAGCAGACAAGCTAGATGTAATTTTTGGCGGTGCTTCATTTTTAAAATGGAGTGTTTATTTAAGTAGGGTGTCACATGTGCTCTCAACGGAATATTGAAGCAAAAACGAGCACACGCATTTTGGACACGTTGAATTAACTTATGGGTTTTAGCAAGCAGACGTGGACCAATTAGGACGTCCATATAGTTAAGCTTAGAAAGAACCAACGACTCAACAAGTGTTATACGCAAACCATCGTTTAAAAATGGTCTCATTCTGTATAGTACTTTTAATTTGTAAAAACAATTTTTAATTGCGTTTGCTACATGTTTCTCAAACCGTAGTTCACAATCCATATGCAGTCCCAGATTACGTGCTTCATATACACGATCAATCTCCTCATTCATGAGGAAGATCTTGACCGATGAAGGGATATTGGCGAGCTGCTTTTTACTACCGAAGATTAAGTATTTAGTCTTTAAGGGGTTCAGCAATAAGCAGTTTTGTGTAGACCAATTGGCTATCCTAGTAAGATCGTCGTTAATTTTACAAAGCGCACTGTGAATATCTGAAGGTTTAAACGATATATATACTTGTATATCGTCAGCATATATGTGAAATTTACAATGCTTTATAACGGTAGTTATGTCAGCAGAGTATAAAATAAAAAGGACAGGTCCCAGGATTGATCCCTGGGGCACTCCTCTTTTAACAGGGACTGTATCCGACACCAGAGCAGAATCATTATTGCCACTTAATTTAACATACTGTGAACGACTACTCAGGTAACTGTCGAACCACCGTAAAGCTTCGTTATCAAACCCATAATAACTTAGCTTTGATATAAGCAGATCAATATTAATGGAGTCAAAGGCTCTTGAAAAATCAAGTAGTACAAGTAATGTGCACATTCCTTCATCTTGGGAGCAAAGTATGTTGTCGGTAACATCAAGTAGCGCGGTTACCGTGCTGCGTCCCTTTCTAAAGCCTGATTGTACCTCAGGTAAGATATTGTTTTTTTCGAGAAAATCAGTGAGTTGAGTACAAACAGCCTTTTCCATAACCTTTGACAGGCATGGTAGAATACTTATTGGTCTTAGATCCTTTAAATCAATGGGATTGGAATGCTTCGGTAAGGGACGCACGATTGCCATTTTCCAAATATTCGGAAATGTGCATGTGTTAATGGAAACATTTATTAATTCCTTTATAATTTCTAGTGTATAGGGAAACGTCATTATAAGCATGTCTAAGGTGATACTATCACAGCCTTCAGCATTGGACTTTAAACTTTTAATAATTTTAATAATTTTATCTAAACTAATTGGTTCAATGTGAAAAACTGTGTCACTAAATTTGTGATGTTCAAAATATGTCAGCTGCGAGATAGGAACATCCGAGGAACCTGGTATGTTTAGAAAGTGATTATTTATAATATTAGGATCATTGAAAAGCGTGGGCAGTTCAGTATTGTTTTTCGGTAATAAAGTATTTTTAAGGGTTTTCCATAACGTACCAGGTTCATGTATTTTGCTATTTATATGATATTTATAATACGCTGTTTTCTCGTGAAAAAGTGCTTTACTTACAGTCGATTTAAGTGTTTTGTAATACTCCTTTTTACTATTTAGTTTAGTTCTATGGTAATCTGAAGCAGCTTCATCGCGAAGCTTCATCATGAGTTTCACCGTATCTGTAATCCAGGGATATGAACGGTCTTTAATGACAATGGATTTAACAGGTGCATGGATATCAAACAGAGACACAACACTGTAATTAAAAGCATACACCATATTATTAACATTATCAAGTGCAAGTAGGTTAATATGACTGGTAGGTATGCAGCGCTACGCGAGCTAAATTGAATTTTATAGCGTCTCCGACTCTTGTGACGACGCAATAAAGTTCAATTCAGCTCGCGAAGCGCTGCATACCTACCAATGGACATAAATAAACCTGGGTTTGAATCCCGACTTTGCCCTGCACCAATGACTGATGGTTAGTAAGTGTAAGTTTGTAAGTGCAGATTTTGCACGCTCGCTCTAAAACGGTGAAGGAAAACATCATGATGAAACCCGCTTACGAACTTTGGAGTGGTAGGCTCTGGCCGTGGTTGTAATACCACCAACCGAACAAAACCATGCCGTCAAGCGACCTAGTTGTGTTTCGGGATGATGTTCGGTGAACCATCGGGGAGACGGGTCTGAGCAGCCGCTCAACTGCCGTCTCTCTCTAGATCTATGTGCTCCATCTTAGGCCACATCATGGCTTCACATCAGGCGAGATAGTGGCCAAACAGATCTATGAAGCGTAAAAAAAATTATGACCGTTATGACCTAGACAATAAGGGTTATTATAAGTTTGAGTATCTCCGGCTATATATTTTTTACGCTTTCGATCATTTTGATTCATTCCCAATTCCCATTCGTTCGCTTACGTATGTTATATTAAACTCTTATTAGTCTAAGTAATAATAATTAATGCTTGAGGTTTCTAAATAAAGTTTTTATCACAGAAAACTAAGGGACATAAGCATCACTCCGCAAAGAAATTTAAACAAATAGCGACTCTTGCTATGACGCAATAAAATTCAATTTGAACCCCCCGCCGTAATATTATCTTGTTGTACCAATTACAACCGTAGTTTCAAGCATTTTAGGTTGAATTTAGATTGTTACTAAATAAGTAGCTTCACCGTTAATTCGTCGGCGCTGCTGCTAAGTTTTCTTAAATACCTATTTTAACGTTCCACGTTACTTTCTTAATTATTTCTTCTCTTACTTCATAAGATCCTTCTCCGGACAATAACAAACACAACAAAAAAAAGAATTGGCGAAATTGGTCCAGCCGTTCACGCATGTGACCGCATGATGCCGTTACCAAGGGAAATAAGTACCTATTCATTTAATACAGGATGTGATATTAGGTTAAACGAGAGACTTGTTGAAGGAGGGTATTCAGTATTCGATTCTCGTCCTAAATATCCAGATCGCTTTACACCGCCAAATAAATTAAAAACAATATTATACTGTTTCTTATTGAATTCCATTGTAAGACCTTTATAAACATTTATTATTTATATGACTGACTACCTGCCTACTAAAAATAGGTACCTACTGAACAATTTGAGGTCTTATCGCTAAATCAAGTTTGTGTAAAACGCTTTTTTTTCTGTGCACAAACATTTCTCCCGTCGCGGGAATCGAACCCCCAACCTCAGTGATGTATGAGATTTGACACCACTGAGGTTGAGAAGTTAAATCCGCACATAACTCAAGAAAGTCCGTGGTTTCGAACTCGGGTGCGTTGGATTGAAAGTCGCACGTGCTCCCACTGAGCCACACTCGCTTTATAATGCCGGACTTGCGAAATACTAATCGACTGCGCTCGGAATGATTTATATTTTAAATTATTTTGCGGTTGGATGCCATGGAATGGAGTGTTGTTATGTTGCCTAATATACGACTGAACCAATGATGTCTTTTTAACCGACTTCAAAAAGGAGGAGGTTTACAATTCGACGGTATGTTTTTTTTTTTTTTGTGTGTTTGTTACGCCATTACTCCGCCAATTATGAATGGATTTCGATGATTCTTTTTTTGATTGGTAGGCTTCAGAGGTGGTCCTATATAAATTTTATCGAAATTCATTCAACACTTTTTGAAAAAAATAGCAAAAACAAAAAAATATAAGTTTAATCTTCAAGTCGGTTCTTGTTTTTGTTGTAACCGACTTTCTAAAGGTGGAGGTTTGTATTCGACTGCTTCACCTGCTTCACCCAGGGTTGACTTCCGGTGAGGGAACTCCTCAGCGGTGAATAGTACAGACACAAAATTTTGTAAATGGATTTTACCATAATAGCCTGTTCTAAATTCCACCATGACATGGCTGATACACCCACGGATGACTTTCGGCGAGGGAACTCCACAACAGAGAATAGGAGAGTCATGAATTTTTTTTGTACATAAATTTAATTGTGATAGCCCGTTTTAAACTTCGTCATGATGTGGCTGCTAGATCATAAATGCTTGTCTTTAAAAACTTTTTAAATTAATTTAATTAAAACTTGTTTTTTACTAAAAAGGGTGAAATAAATTATTTTTCAAAAAAAACTAAACCGACTTCAAAACCACAAATAGGCACTCAAAAGTGAAAAATAAATTAATATAATTATCATAAGCGCTACCCACTCATATATTTGAAGTCGGTGCCAGCCAAGTCTAAAAGGTAGTAGATAGATACTACCTACAAGTAGTACAATACAATACAGTACAATACAGTAGTACAATAGTTACTATATATGTATATATTTATCTGCTACCTAATAGACTTGGCTGGCACCGACTTCAAATATATGAGTGGGTAGCGCTTATGATAATTATATTAATTTATTTTTCACTTTTGAGTGCCTATTTGTGGTTTTGAAGTCGGTTTAGTTTTTTTTGAAAAATAATTTATTTAGTTAATATAGGTATGTCTCTTGGACGGGTACTCGTACGTATTTAAATGTCTAAAATTAAAAAACCTCACGTTAACACACCTCCGTTCAAAATACCTTAAATCAAAATATCTTATGTTTTATCCTATAATATAATACCTAAGCAAATAGCAAATAAAATACCTACCTAAGTTCAAAATACCGATCGGACTAAATATCTAACGTTTAAAATGTCTATACCTACTTAGCTACACCAAAGTTAGATTCACACAAATTTTAAATACCAAATGGTCAAAATACCTAATATTGTGCATCACTTGCTAGCTATTTGTTTGAAATAATAGATCGAGCGGCAAAACAGTTACTTACCTAACTATTTATGTTTTCGGTATAGGTCATGAACGCTAAAGACCATTACCTATCCACGATGTCTGGAAGAGATCGCTTTAAGCGATACGACCGCCCTTTCATCATCAGCCCATCACGTTTCTACTGCTGGGACACGGGCCAATAAAGTTCAATAAATTAAGCTCGCGTACCGCTGCATACCTACCAGTACTGGGACAGTATGAAACTCCATCTCTATATTCTACCATATATATCAATGTCTGATGTATTGTCTTGCAGTAGATAAGGAGATACCTAGGTACCTAACTACATTAAATAGATTTTCCCGTGATGCGAGTCTATCTACATGTAGTAGGTAAGTAAGCATTTTTTTATCTAAACTCATATTATAAAGAGGAAGGATTTGATTGTTTGTTCGTTTGTTTGCATTGAATAGGCTCCGAAAGTACTGAACTGATTTAAAAAATTCTTTCACTGTTGGGAAGCTACACTAACCTAACTACCCAGGTGACATTGGCTATATTATATTTTCAAAAAAAAAGGGATCCTTACTAAAACCACACTAAAACTGAAAAAATGTAGCCCAAGGTGTAAAAACAATTTTTTAAATACCCGTGCGAAGCCGGGGCGGGCTGCTAGTCTATCGTTATTAAGATACCTAGAAGAAGGTACTACCTACACACATTTATTTAATGTAGGTTTTAAGTAGTTATACCTAGGCAGTAGGCACCTATGTCATGTTCCTGTCATGACCCTGGTGTCACATTAGGTTAATTTTTATTGGATCACTTTAGGCAAACGTGTCTTTACGTAGGTACGTAACGCCGCGCGCAGCCGGCGCGGGCGCCCGCCGCGCCGGCTCGTGTACCTACTCGTATTTGCATCGCTGGGCGGCACCGCGTTGTACCAATTACAACTGTTAACGCGCATCATCATTGCGTGCATACATGTGTGCGTACACGCACACTACGCAGAGTCGCCGAGCAAGTCCCCGCCCTCCGCGCAGCGCCTGCCGTGCCGCGCCCGCGGCTCCACGAGCCAGCCGCCGCCGCACCGCCTCGCCCATTCGGTCTGCGATCACAACGCTAGACATACGTGTAGCTATAATTAATATTATTTTCACCATTTGTAAAACCAGAATTACAATCTATTGTACGAAACTACAGCCGCACTCTTCATTTCGCCGTCCCTTTATAAGAATCTGCAACAACAACCGTACATGGAAGCGTTTAAGGTTGAATTTAGGTTGTTACTAAATAACTTGGTTCACAAATATTCATACATAGAAACAATTAAGACCTTCTTTTTTTGAAGTCGGTTAAAAAGGGATATCTTTCACATTTATTTATTTATTTATTCCTGCATTTTTTAATTGGAGAATTCAAGCGACCGAAACAGTTAACTAATTATTTCTTGTGGTTCTCAACCTCAGTGGTGTCAAATCTCATACACCAATGAGGTTGCAGGTTCAATTCCCGTGACGGGAAAAATGCTTACAGAATACTTAATAGTACCATGGTTATACTTAAACACAAATTCTGTAAATAGGTATAGGTACCTACCTGGTCTGGAGGACAATTACCTAAATTGACAACCCAACTTCAACAAAAGAAGAAGATTCAATTGTAGTTATTTTCGTTTTTTATTTATGTTTGTTACCTCAGAACTTCGTCATTTATAAACCGATTTGAAAATGTCATTTTGCGTTGAGATCAGTATAGCTACGAAGTAGTCCCATATAAGTTTCATCAATATTTGACCTAGGACTTTGAAGATATTTTGAAGTCGGTTTTTTTTGGTAAAGAAGTGTATACTTGTAAATATTAATTTTCTGTGATGTTTCGTAATTTGATGTTTGCGATACAATAAAGCGTTTATCTATCTATCAGTCTACATATCGGTAGGTATTAATCTTATTATATTAAGATGCCCAAGTAAGTAAGTTTTAAGTAGGTGTACCTACATATATGCCATGTTCATATGACCCTGTTATAAGTCGTATGACGTTACACGCAGGCGAACGAAACGACAAGCTCTACGAAAGCAAACTTGCAAAGTGATTTATACGTTTTTGTGAAGTGTAAAGACTTTAGGGTCGTCATGGCATGAAAAACATATCGTTTTGATATAGATAAAAATAAAAAATATAAAATAAACACAAGCTTCGCACACAGTATTTACTTTGAAATGACATCATGCACTGTGTTGGTGTTCGGAACAGATGTAAAATGTCAGAATTATCAGATTTTATATAATGATTTGAAATTATTATTTTACAAAAAAATTATGAAATGGTCTTGCGGATTAGACAAACATTCGTTCTAGCTACATTTTATATATAACTCATTGACCAGTGTATTTAAATATTATTTAGTTTATTAATGTTTCTTGATCAGCTAAATATTGTTACTGGTATTAGATATGTCTACAATAAAATGTATTTTATAATATGAAAGATATAATTATGCTAAATTCGAAATATTTTTTTTATTTATTTACTGAAAAATAAATCCTGTTTTACATTTTTACATATGTTTTATTTCTGTTGTTATACATTTCTAATTGTCAATTCTGTTCAGGAATACCATAAATTCATATTCTTTGGCCAAGCACTGAAAGATAGCTATCTTTTTTACTTACGTATTTATCATAATATATCTTATTTCGTACTCATTTAAGAAAATCGTGCAATTGTACAGTTTTACGCATATTTACGTAGAAATGAAGATTGAAAGCTAAATACGAAGAAACTGGCGCCATCTCTGTAATCGTCGCCACTTTTCTAAAGTTCACTGTAATAAAATCAATTATCCATTCATATTGACTCTTGAATAGGTCAGGTCATGATAGTTTCCTATAACTCCGCTAGATGGCATTATTAATTGTAGGAACATCGCGACCACTTTACAAACGTCAATCGAGTTAACTCGAGTTGGGCTTAACTCGAACCAAAAGCTCAGGTCTAAAGCTCAGGTAAAGTATCCACGTCGGACCACGGAGAAATGGTCCTACCAATACCTACATGATTATACCGTCCGCCGGCGCCGGCTCTTGAGTCTCCCGCCGTAATTTATTTCGTTGTTCCAATTACAACCGTATATAGAAGCATTTTAGGTTGAATTTAGATTGTTACTAAATAACTTAGTTCACAAATATTCATACATACAAACATACGTGTCAAATTGAAACCTTCTATTTTTGAAGTCTGTTAAAAAGGAATATTTTGCAACAAAAACAGTTTCCTAACTATTAATACTCCGCCCTATCCACGACGTCTGGAAGAGATCGCTTTAAGCGATAAGACCGCCTTTTGTGACACTTACATTGTTAAGTTTGGTCCTCGTAGTTCCTGGTTCCCTAGATGCAGGGAATCCTATTTAAGGGCCGGGATCTATGTATGTACTATCACTGATCCTATAAAAAAAGTCTTCTATATGTACACATGTAGGTAGGTATTTATCCATTGACATATATACATACCTATATATATTTATTTCTGCTTTTATTTAGGGACTTTTACTGTAGCGGAGTATGTCAGTCCCATCATACCCTAATCTAAATATTCACAACACTGCATATAATAATATTTACATATACCTCTACCTATACAATCTATACAATTCCACTTATAAAAAAAATCCAAAAAGAAATTCGTTCGGCCGGTTTCGAACTCGCCCATATCGGCCTTCGAAACCGTGTTTCAAACCGCTGGGCCAATTGTCTGATTAAATGAACCGACGAAAATTATGTATATATAATTATAGTCTCGAAAACCGTTCATTTATTAAGTAAATCTCGGAAATTACTGGTTCGATTTGCAAAATTCTTGAAGTAATAAAAAGCTAGTTTATCCTTGAGAAATAAATGCTATTTATAGTTATAAATTATTTATAATTAAACACGAAATGACCGTATCTATGAATTTCAAATAAGCATATTTTATATATATCGGCGTGCGCTGCCAAAACGGCTTGGTATTAAGGTTTAAAATGTTCAGCCAACTTATTTGTCTTAACGTGCTGTATAAAAAAGTCCGCGACACGATATATCTATCTAACATATTTGAGCAAGAATAAAGGTATTTATGATTAAAGAAAAGAAGAAATTCAAAGCCGTCTGTTTCGATGTAATTATTAGATACAACATATTAATCCTTATTAAATTAAATACGTTAATCGTGAAGGAAATTTTGTATAGATGAAATTTGTCCTTTGAACCATACAAATCGAAACTATAGTTTAGGAGATAACGTGAAATGAATGAATGCCTATCTATAGTAACGGCACAGTTTATTTAATAGTTTGTATGAAGCTGTGACCATTTGCCGGTTTTCTATGTATTTTAACCAAATCTCGTAAACTACACAACTTATGAAGCTGAAAATTTCAGAGGAGGTTCCCGGTAGGGTGTCCGTATGCGCCGAGAAAGGACAAATTCACAGGGCCGGATCGAGGTGGTGAACCGGGGGTTCGAAGGATAAATATATGAAATTTTCATGTTTTTTCAAAGAAAAGTATTAACTCTATATCTAGTATCGAGTAGCACTTGTAATTACCTGTGATCGACTGATACACGCCGACCCGCTAGAGCGTCGACGAATGGCCGAAAACTCGATTTGAAAGTGTGGCAAAAAACACAATATTTTACCGAAACGCCCCCGGGGCGTTCAAATTTTTGTTTTTTTTATTTTTTTTATACACTGCAGGATACTGAAAAAATTTTTGTACTGCAAAAAGACGGGTACGGCAAAATCGCTCGAACAAACCGATCGTCCAAATTAGGGTCCGACAATTTCAAAATTTTGTGTTGTAATTTGCGACGGCCATCTTGAATTTTATGCCATTTTTTTTTCAAAAATCGTAATCGGCGCCCCCGTTTTACTCGAAAATGAACCCCATATTGTCACGTGACATGGACATTTTCGAAGATACGACCGCCATGATGGCCGCCATTTTGTTTTTTTAACATTTTCGATTTTATTGCTGAGAAAAAGGACATTTTCTATACGAATACATATAAAACGTTATCCCACGGGTACTCCTTCATAGAAATACTTAACGTTAGGCCCCTATTTTCAAAAATCGATATCTCGCAAAGTAGCCGGCCGACAGAGATGAAAATGATCAAATGTCATTTTCACTAACGTCAACTACCCGGTAGTGTGAAATTTCTATTCAAAATACCATTATTTCTACTTTTCATGTTTTCGGGGTAAATCTCCAAAATTAGCCTAAAAATGGGGAAAATTTTTGAAAAAGGCAATACCTCTTGCTGTCTTCCACGACCGTCTCATACAAGTCGAGCAGCTCCGATGTGAGCTTCTGCCTCGAAAATAGGTTTGAAAATGTGCAAATTTCAATCGTTTTCCAAAATGGCCCCCGCGGCGTCCGCCATGTTGTTTTTATTTTTTAATATATTTTTTTTACTCACGCCAGGACATGACTGACGTTTCTGTATCAAAAACGTATCAGAATCGCGAAATCGCTTAAACAAACTAATTTTTCAAAGTAGGGTCTCGTGGTGCCCGTTTTTCGAGTTGAAATATTCGGCAGCCATCTTTGTTATTTTGAAAAAAAAAGTTAAAAAATCGAAATGAGCGTAGACGGTTTACTCGAAAACGACCCCCATATTGCCACTTTTCATACATTTTTTTTGAGATACCACCATGGTGTCGGCCGCCATTTTGATTTTTTGGAAATTTTCGATTTTTCTGTCGGGTCAATTTTGATTCTCTATACGAATATATATAACACTATATCGCACTGCTTCTCCTTCATGCTTAGAATTTCTGTCAATGTGTTCGTTTTGTGGTGGTAATTGAGCTTTATATATAAGGGATCGGACTAGTATTTCGCCGCGTGCGCGAGCTGCTAAAGCAGCTCGCGTGGGGGGGTGGCTGCTGTTTTTTTTTTAAAGCTTCCTATCGATTACGGTTCTAAAGTTTTGTTTACCCTTTTTGGTCTGAAAACAAACTTTTGTATGGCGGCCATCATGAAAAAAAGCTGGATTTCAAGTGATTGTGAGGCGTGCGCGAGCTGCTAAAGCAGCTCGCGTGGGGGGGTGTTTTGCTTTTTTATAAAAGCTCCCTATCGATTACGGTTCTAAAGTTATTTAAGTTCAGTTGTTCTGAAAAAAAGACTTTTGTATGGCGGCCATCTTGAAAAATGGCGGAATCCAAGTTATTTTGTGGCGTGCGCGAGCTGCTAAAGCAGCTCGCGTGGAAAGGTGTTGCTTTTTTTTTATAGACGCTTCCTATCGACTACGGTTCAAAAGTTTTGTTTGGCTTATTTTTCCGGAAAAAAAACTTTTGAATGGCAGCCATCTTGAAAAATGGCGAAATCCAAAATTTTTTTCCATAATCGTAATCTACGACCCAGAAAACCCCCCGATGCAAAAAATTTCAGTCGGATCGGAGCAACTTTCAAAATGGCCGCCATTTTTTTTTCTTTTTTTTTTATTTTTCCAACTTTTCCAAATTTCCCCCATCGCCCTCTATGACATTTGGTCGAGCGCCCTATACCTATCTCTAACCATTCAAAATTTATTTACATTTTTATTTTGTATGGCGGCCATGTTTTTTTGTATGGCGGCCATCTTTTTTTTCAAATTTTCAAAAATGGCCCAGGTTTTGGGGCATATTTAGTTCAAGCGGTACCCCCATCCGATTTATAGTTTCCGAGATCCCCTGAGCAGTTCCATCAAGGAAACCACTTTCTGGTGATTTCGGATTTTTTTGGTTGGTTTCAAAACACCCTCTATCCAACGGTACCAAACACTCCCCCCCACCATATCGGCAAGTACCACTTCTATTTCTGTCAATTATATGTCAGTCAGTCAGTGGTCTTTCAGTTTTATATATTAAAACTAGTATTTCGCCGCGTGCGCGAGCTGCTAAAGCAGCTCGCGTGGGGGGGTGGCTGCTGTTTTTTTTTAAAAGCTTCCTATCGATTACGGTTCTAAAGTTTTGTTTACCCTTTTTGTTTTGAAATCAAACTTTTGTATGGCGGCCATCTTGATAAAAAGCTGGATTTCAAGTGATTGTGTGGCGTGCGCGAGCTGCTAAAGCAGCTCGCGTGGGGGGGTTTTGCTTTTTTTTATAAAAGCTCCCTATCGATTACGGTTCTAAAGTTATTTAAGTTCAGTTGTTCTGAAAAAAAGACTTTTATATGGCGGCCATCTTGAAAAATGGCGAAATCCAAGTGATTTTGTGGCGTGCGCGAGCTGCTAAAGCAGCTCGCGTGGGGGGGTGTTGCTTTTTTTTTATAGACGCTTCCTATCGACTACGGTTCAAAAGTTTTGTTTGGCTTATTGTTCCGGAAAAAAATCTTTTGTATGGCAGCCATCTTGAAAAATGGCGGTATCCAAAATATTTTTTCATAATCGTAATCTACGATCCAGAAAACCCCCCGATGCAAAATTTCAGTCGGATCGGAGCAACTTTCAAAATGGCCGCCATTTTTTTTTCTTTTTTTTTAATTTTTCCAACTTTTCCAAATTTCCCCCATCGTCCTCTATGACATTTGGTCGAGCACCCTATACCTATCTCTAACCATTCAAAAGTTATTAACATTTTAATTTTGTATGGCGGCCATGTTTTTTTGTATGGCGGCCATCTTTTTTTTAAAATTTTCAAAAATGGCCCAGGTTTTGGGGCATATTTAGTTCAAGCGGTACCCCCATCCGATTTATAGTTTTCGAGATCCCCTGAGCAGTTCCATCAAGGAAACCACTTTCTGGTGATTTCGGATTTTTCTGGTTGGTTTCAAAACACCCTCTATCCAACGGTACCAAACACTCCCCCCCACCATATCGGCAAGTACCACTTCTATTTCTGTCAATTATATGTCAGTCAGTCAGTCAGTCAGTGGTCTTTCAGTTTTATATTATATTAATAAAAAATAAAAAATAAAAAATTACTAGTATTTCGCCGCGTGCGCGAGCTGCTAAAGCAGCTCGCGTGGTGGTGGTGTTATTTTTTTTTATAGAAACTTCCTATCGATTACGGTTCTAAAGTTATCTAAGCCTTTATGTTCTAAAAACAAACTTTTGTATGGCGGCCATATTGGAAAATGGCGCTATCCAAGTGATTTTGTGGCGTGCGCGAGCTGCTAAAGCAGCTCGCGTGGGGTGGTGTTGTTTTTTTTTATAGAAGCGATTATCGATTACGGTTTTAAAGTTATTCTCTTTGTTCGGAAAAAAATCTTTTGTATGGCGGCCATCTTGAAAAATGGCTGAATCCAAATTATTTTTTCATAATCGTAATCTACGACCCAGAAAACCCCCCGATGCAAAATTTCAGTCGAATCGGAGCATTTTTCAAAATGGCCACAATTTTTCTTTCTTTTTTTTTAATTTTTCCAACTTTTCCAAATTTCCCCTATGGTCCTCTATGATATTTGGTCGAGCACCCTATACCTATCTGTAACCGTTTAAAAGTTATTTGCATATTATTTTCACCTATTTTGTCATGAAAAAAAACATTTGTATGGCAGCCATCTTGAAAAATGGCGGAATCCAAATTTTTTTTTCATAATTATAATCTACGACCCAGAAAACCCCCCGATGCAAAATTTCAGTCGGATCGGAGCAACTTTCAAATTGGCCGCCATTTTTTTTTCTTTTTTTTTAATTTTTCCAACTTTTCCAAATTTCCCCCATCGCCCTCTATGACATTTGGTCGAGCACCCTATATCTATCTCTTACCGTTTAAAAGTTATTTACATTTTTATTTTGTATGGCGGCCATGTTTTTTTGTATGGCGGCCATCTTTTTTTTTTAATTTTCAAAATTGGCCCAAGGTTTGGGGCATATTTAGTTTAAGCGGTACCCCCATCCGATTTATAGTTTCCGAGATCCCCTGAGCAGTTCCATCAAGGAAACCAGTTTTTGGTGATTTCGGATTTTTCTGGTTGGTTTCAAAACACCCTCTATACAACCGTACCAAACACTCCCCCCCACCATAACGGCAAGTCGGAGATCAATTCTGTCAATATGTCAGTCAGTCAGTCAGTCAGTCAGTCAGTCAGTCAGTGAGTGGTCTTTCACTTTTATATAATATAACTAGTATTTCGCCGCGTGCGCGAGCTGCTAAAGCAGCTCGCGTGGTGGTGGTGTTATTTTTTTTTTATAGAAACTTCCTATCGATTACGGTTCTAAAGTTATTTAAACTTTATTGTTCTGAAAAAATAAAACGTTAGTATGTCGGCCATCTTGGAAAATGGCGCAATCCAAGTGATTTTGTGGCGTGCGCGAGCTGCTAAAGCAGCTCGCGTGGGGGGGTGTTGCTTTTTTTTCATAGAAGCTCCCAATCGATTACGGTTTTAAAGTTATTCTCTTTGTTCGGAAAAAAATCTTTTGTATGGCGGCCATCTTGAAAAATGGCGGAATCCAAATTATTTTTTCATAATCGTAATCTACGACCTAAAAAACCCCCCGATGCAAAATTTCAGTCGAATCGGAGCATTTTTCAAAATGGCCGCCATTTTTCTTTCTTTTTTTTTAATTTTTCCAACTTTTACAAATTTCTCCTATGGTCCTCTATGATATTTGGTCGAGCACCCTATACCTATCTTTAACCGTTTAAAAGTAATTTGCATATTATTTTCACCTATTTTGTCATGAAAAAAAACGTTTGTATGGCAGCCATCTTGAAAAATGGCGGAATCTAAATTTTTTTTCATAATCGTAATCTACGACCCAGAAAACTCCCCTATGCAAAATTTCAGTCGGATCGGAGCAACTTTCAAAATGGCCGCAATTTTTTTTTCTTTTTTTTTAATTTTTCCAACTTTTTCAAATTTACCCCATCGCCCTCTATGACATTTGGTCGAGCACCCTATACCTATCTCTAACCGTTCAAAAGTTATTTAGATTTTTATTTTGTATGGCGGCCATGTTTTTTTGTATGGCGGCCATCTTTTTTTTCAAATTTTCAAAATTGGCCCAAGGTTTGGGGCATATTTAGTTCAAGCGGTATCCCCATCCGATTTATAGTGTCCGAGATCCCCTGAGCAGTTCCATCACGGAAACCACTTTCTGGTGATTTCGGATTTTTCTGGTTGGTTTCAAAATATCCTCTATCCAACCATACCAAAAACTTCCACCCACCATAACGGCATCTGGGAGAACAATTCTGTCAATATGTCAGTCAGTCAGTCAGTCAGTCAGTCAGTCAGTCAGTCAGTCAGTCAGTCAGTCAGTGATGGTCTTTCAGTTTTATATAATATAACTAGTATTTCGCCGCGTGCGCGAGCTGCTAAAGCAGCTCGCGTGGTGGTGGTGTTATTTTTTTTTTATAGAAACTTCCTATCTATTACGGTTCTAAAGTTATCTAAGCCTTTATGTTCTAAAAACAAACTTTTGTATGGCGGCCATATTGGAAAATGGCGCAATCCAAGTGATTATGTGGCGTGCGCGAGCTGCTAAAGCAGCTCGCGTGGGGTGGTTTTTTTTTTTATAGAAGCTCCCTATCGATTACGGTTTTAAAGTTATTTTCTTTGTTCGGAAAAAAATCTTTTGTATGGCGGCCATCTTGAAAAATGGCGGAATCCAAATTATTTTTTCATAATCGTAATCTACGACCTAAAAAATCCCCCGATGCAAAATTTCAGTCGAATCGGAGCATTTTTCAAAATGGCCGCCATATTTCTTTCATTTTTTTTTAAATTTTCCAACTTTTCCAAATTTCCCTCATGGTTTTCTATGATATTTGGTCGAGCACCCTATACCTATCTCTAACCGTTTAAAAGTTATTTGCATATAATTTTCACCTATTTTGTCATGAAAAAAAACGTTTATATGGCAGCCATCTTAAAAAATGGCGCAATCTAAATTTTTTTTTCATAATAGTAATCTACGACCCAGAAAACCCCCCTATGCAAAATTTCAGTCGGACCGGAGCAACTTTCAAAATGGCCGCCATTTTTTTTTCTTTTTTTTTAATTTTTCCAACTTTTTCAGATTTCCCCCATCGCCCTCTGTGACATTTGGTCGAGCACCCTATACCTATCTCTAACCATTCAAACGTTATTAACATTTTTATTTTGTATGGCGGCCATGTTTTTTTGTATGGCGGCCATCTTTTTTTTCAAATTTTCAAAATTGGCCCAAGGTTTGGGGCATATTTAGTTCAAGCGGTACCCCCATCCGATTTATAGTTTCCGAGATCCCCTGAGCAGTTCCATCGAGGAAACCACTTTCTGGTGATTTCAGATTTTTCTGGTTGGTTTCAAAACACCCTCTATACAACCGTACAAAACACTCCCCCCCACCATAACGGCAAGTCGGAGATCAATTCTGTCAATATGTCAGTCAGTCAGTCAGTCAGTCAGTCAGTCAGTGATGGTCTTCCAGTTTTATATAATATAACTAGTATTTCGCCGCGTGCGCGAGCTGCTAAAGCAGCTCGCGTGGTGGTGGTGTTATTTTTTTTTATAGAAACTTCCTATCTATAACGGTTGTAAAGTTATCTAAGCCTTTATGTTCTAAAAACAAACTTTTGTATGGCGGCCATATTGGAAAATGGCGTAATCCAAGTGATTTTGTGGCGTGCGCGAGCTGCTAAAGCAGCTCGCGTGGGGTGGTGTTGTTTTTTTTTATAGAAGCTCCCTATCGATTACGGTTTTAAAGTTATTCTCTTTGTTCGGAAAAAAATCTTTTGTATGGCGGCCATCTTGAAAAATGGCGGAATCCAAATTATTTTTTCATAATCGTAATCTACGACCCCAAAAACCCCCCGATGCAAAATTTCAGTCGGATCGGAGCAACTTTCAAAATGGTCGCCATTTTTCTTCTTTTTTTTTTATTTTTCCAACTTTTCCAAATTTCTTCTATGGTCCTCTATGATATTTGGTCGAGCACCCTATACCTATCTCTAACCGTTTAAAAGTTATTTGCATATTATTTTCACCTAATTTGTCATGAAAAAAAACGTTTGTATGGCAGCCATCTTGAAAAATGGCGGAATCAAATTTTTTTTTTCATAATAGTAATCTACGACCCAGAAAACCCCCCTATGCAAAATTTCATCCGGATCGGAGCAACTTTCAAAATGGCCGCCATTTTTTTTTCTTTTTTTTTAATTTTTCCAACTTTTTCAAATTTCCCCCATCGCCCTCTATGACATTTGGTCGAGCACCCTATACCTATCTCTAACCGTTCAAAAGTTATTTCCATTTTTATTTTGTATGGCGGCCATGTTTTTTTGTATGGCGGCCATCTTTTTTTTCAAATTTTCAAAATCGGCCCAAGGTTTGGGGCATATTTAGTTCAAGCGGTACCCCCATCCGATTTATAGTTTCCGAGATCCCCTGAGCAGTTCCATCACGGAAACCACTTTCTGGTGATTTCGGATTTTTCTGGTTGGTTTCAAAACACCCTCTATCCAACGGTACCAAACACTCCCCCCCACCATAACGGCAAGTACCACTTCTATTTCTGTCAAATGTCATGGTCTTCCAGTTTTATATAATATAACTAGTATTTCGCCGCGTGCGCGAGCTGCTAAAGCAGCTCGCGTGGGGGGGTGATTGCTTTTATTTTTAAAAGCTCCCTATCGATTACGCTTCTAAAGTTTTATAAGCCATTTTGTTATGAAAGCAAACTTTTGTATGGCGGCCATCTTGAAAAAAAACTGAATTTCAAGTGATTGTGTGGCGTGCGCGAGCTGCTAAAGCAGCTCGCGTGGGGGGGTTTGCGTTTTTTTATAAAAGCTCTCCATCGATTACGGTTCTAAAGTTATTTAAGTTCAGTTGTTCTGAAAAAACGACTTTTGTATGGCGGCCATCTTGAAAAATGGCGGAATCCAAGTGATTTTGTGGCGTGCGCGAGCTGCTAAAGCAGCTCGCGTGGGGGGGTGTTGCTTTTTTTTTATAGACGCTTCCTATCGACTACGGTTCAAAAGTTTTGTTTGGCATATTTTTCCGGAAAAAAAACTTTTGTATGGCAGCCATCTTGAAAAATGGCGGAATCCAAAATTTTTTTTCATAATCGTAATCTACGACCCAGAAAACCCCCGGATGCAAAATTTCAGTCGGATCGGAGCAACTTTCAAAATGGCCGCCATTTTTTTTTCTTTTTTTTTAATTTTTCCAACTTTACCAAATTTCCCCCATCGCCCTCTATGACATTTGGTCGAGCACCCTATACCTATCTCTAACCATTCAAAAGTTATTTACATTTTTATTTTGTATGGCGGCCATGTTTTTTTGTATGGCGGCCATCTTTTTTTTCAAATTTTCAAAAATGGCCCAGGTTTTGGGGCATATTTAGTTCAAGCGGTACCCCCATCCGATTTATAGTTTCCGAGATCCCTTGAGCAGTTCCATCTCGGAGACACCTTTCCATGGATTTCGGATTTTTCTGGTTGGTTTCAAAACACCCTCTATACAACCGTACCAAACACTCCCCCCCACCATATCGGGAAGTACCACTTCTATTTCTGTCAATTGTCAGTCAGTGACCTTTCAGTTTTATATAATATAACTAGTATTTCGCCGCGTGCGCGAGCTGCTAAAGCAGCTCGCGTGGGGGGGTGGCTGCTGTTTTTTTTTAAAAGCTTCCTATCGAGTACGGTTCTAAAGTTTTGTTTACCCTTTATGTTCTGAAAACAAACTTTTGTATGGCGGCCATCTTGAAAAAAAGCTGGATTTCAAGTGATTGTGTGGCGTGCGCGAGCTGCTAAAGCAGCTCGCGTGGGGGGGTGTTATGCTTTTTAATAAAAGCTCCCTATCGATTACGGTTCTAAAGTTATTTAAGTTCAGTTGTTCTGAAAAAAAGGCTTTTGTATGGCGGCCATCTTGAAAAATGGCGGAATCCAAGTAATTTTGTGGCGTGCGCGAGCTGCTAAAGCAGCTCGCGTGGAGGGGTGTTGCTTTTTTTTATATAGACGCTTCCTATCGACTACGGTTCAAAAGTTTTGTTTGGCTTATTTTTCCGGAAAAAAAGCTTTTGTATGGCAGCCATCTTGAAAAATGGCGATATCCAAAATTTTTTTTCATAATCGTAATCTACGACCCAGAAAATCCCCCGATGCGAAATTTCAGTCGGATCGGAGCAACTTTCAAAATGGCCGCCATTTTTTTTTCTTTTTTTTTAATTTTTCCAACTTTTTCAAATTTCCCCCATGGCCCTCTATGACATTTGGTCGAGCACCCTATACCTATCTCTTTCCATTCAAAAGTTATTAACATTTTTATTTTGTATGGCGGCCATGTTTTTTTGTATGGCGGCCATCTTTTTTTTCAAATTTTCAAAATTGGCCCAAGGTTTGGGGCATATTTAGTTCAAGCGGTACCCCCATCCGATTTATAGTTTCCGAGATCCCCTGAGCAGTTCCATCTCGGAGACACCTTTCCATGGATTTCGGATTTTTCTGGTTGGTTTCAAAACACCCTCTATCCAACGGTACCAAACACTACCCCCCACCATAACGGCAAGTCGGAGATCAATTCTGTCAATATGTCAGTCAGTCAGTCAGTCAGTCAGTCAGTGGTCTTCCAGTTTTATATTATATTAACTAGTATTTCGCCGCGTGCGCGAGCTGCTAAAGCAGCTCGCGTGGTGGTGGTGTTATTTTTTTTTTAAGAAACTTCCTATCGATTACGGTTCTAAAGTTATCTAAGCCTTTATGTTCTAAAAACAAACTTTTGTATGGCGGCCATATTGGAAAATGGCGCAATCCAAGTGATTTTGTGGCGTGCGCGAGCTGCTAAAGCAGCTCGCGTGGGGTGGTGTTGTTTTTTTTTTATAGAAGCTCCCTATCGATTACGGTTTTAAAGTTATTCTCTTTGGTCGGAAAAAAATCTTTTGTATGGCGGCCATCTTGAAAAATGGCGAAATCCAAATTATTTTCTCATAATCGTAATCTACGACCTAAAAAACCCCCCGATGCAAAATTTCAGTCGAATCGGAGCATTTTTCAAAATGGCCGCCATTTTTCTTTCTTTTTTTTTAATTTTTCCAACTTTTCTAAATGTTTCCTATGGTCCTCTATGATATTTGGTCGAGCACCCTATACCTATCTGTAACCGTTTAAAAGTTATTTGCATATTATTTTCACCTATTTTGTCATGAAAAAAAACGTTTGTATGGCAGCCATCTTGAAAAATGGCGGAATCAAAATTTTTTTTCATAATCGTAATCTACGACCCAGAAAACCCCCTTATGCAAAATTTAAGTCGGATCGGAGCAACTTTCAAAATGGCCGCCATTTTTTTTTCTTTTTTTTTAATTTTTCTAACTTTTTCAGATTTCCCCCATCGCCCTCTATGACATTTGGTCGAGCACCCTATACCTATCTCTAACCATTCAAAAGTTATTTACTATTTTATTTTGTATGGCGGCCATGTTTTTTTGTATGGCGGCCATCTTTTTTTTCAAATTTTCAAAATTGGCCCAAGGTTTGGGGCATATTTAGTTCAAGCGGTACCCCCATCCGATTTATAGTTTCCGAGATCCCCTGAGCAGTTCCATCGAGGAAACCAGTTTTTGGTGATGTCGGATTTTTCTGGTTGGTTTCAAAACACCCTCTATACAACCGTACCAAACACACCCCCCCACCATATCGGCAAGTACCACTTCTATTTCTGTCAATTGTCAGTCAGTGACCTTTCAGTTTTATATAATAACTAGTATTTCGCCGCGTGCGCGAGCTGCTAAAGCAGCTCGCGTGGGGGGGTGGCTGCTGTTTTTTTTTTAAAAGCTTCCTATCGATTACGGTTCTAAAGTTTTGTTTACCCTTTTTGTTCTGAAAACAAACTTTTGTATGGCGGCCATATTGAAAAATGGCGGAATCCAAAATTTTTTTTCGTAATAATAATCTTTGACCCAGAAAACCCCCCGATGCAAAATTTCAGTCAGATCGGAGCAACTTTCAAAATGGCCGCCATTTTTTTTTCTTTTTTTTTAATTTTTCCAACTTTTCCAAATTTCTCCCATCGCCTTCTATGACATTTGGTCGAGCACCCTATACCTATCTCTAACCGTTCAAAAGTTATTAACATTTTTATTTTGTATGGCGGCCATGTTTTTTTGTATGGCGGCCATCTTTTTTTTCAAATTTTCAAAATGGACCCAAGGTTTGGGGCATATTTAGTTCAAGCGGTACCCCCATCCGATTTATAGTTTCCGAGATCCCTTGAGCAGTTCCATCGAGGAAACCAGTTTTTGGTGATGTCGGATTTTTCTGGTTGGTTTCAAAACACCCTCTATACAACCGTACTAAACACTCCCCCCCACCATATCGGCAAGTACCACTTCTATTTCTGTCAATTGTCAGTCAGTGACCTTTCAGTTTTATATAATAACTAGTATTTCGCCGCGTGCGCGAGCTGCTAAAGCAGCTCGCGTGGTGGTGGTGTAATTTTTTTTTTATAGAAACTTCCTATCGATTACGGTTCTAAAGTTATCTAAGCCTTTATGTTCTAAAAACAAACTTTTGTATGGCGGCCATATTGGAAAATGGCGCAATCCAAGTGATTTTGTGGCGTGCGCGAGCTGCTAAAGCAGCTCGCGTGGGGTGGTGTTGTTTTTTTTTTATAGAAGCTCCCTATCGATTACGGTTTTAAAGTTATTCTCTTTGTTCGGAAAAAAATCTTTTGTATGGCGGAAATATTGAAAAATGGCGGAATCCAAATTATTTTTTCATAATCGTAATCTACGACCCCAAAAACCCCCCGATGCAAAATTTCAGTCGGATCGGAGCAACTTTCAAAATGGCCGCTATTTTTATTCATTTTTTTTTAAATTTTCCAACTTTTCCAAATTTCTCTCATGGTTTTCTATGATATTTGGTGGAGCACCCTATACCTATCTCTAACTGTTTAAAAGTTATTCGCATATAATTTTCACCTATTTTGTCATGAAAAAAAACGTTTGTATGGCAGCCATCTTGAAAAATGGCGGAATTTAATTTTTTTTTCATAATCGTAATCTACGACCCAAAAAACCCCCCTATGCAAAATTTCAGTCGGATCGGAGCAATTTTCAAAATGGCCGCCACTTTTTTTCTTTTTTTTTTAATTTTTCCAACTTTTTCAAATTTCCCCCATCGCCCTCTATGACATTTGGTCGAGCACGCTATACCTATCTCTAACCATTCAAAAGTTATTAACATTTTTATTTTGTATGGCGGCCATGTTTTTTTGTATGGCGGCCATCTTTTTTTTCAAATTTTCAAAATTGGCCCAAGGTTTGGGGCATATTTAGTTCAAGCGGTACCCCCATCCGATTTATAGTTTCCGTGATTCCCTGAGTAGTTCCATCATGGAAACCACATTTTCAGAGTTTCGAATAAGATTTAAACTTGGCGTATATATTTCTATACACATATGGAGTTTTCTTCAAAGAAATTCAATTGAATGTTAAATTGCAAAATGTTCGAAAATAAACTTTTGTATGGCAGCCATCTTGAAAAATGGCGGAATCCAAATTTTTTTTTCATTATCCTAATGTCCGACCCAGAAAACACCCCGATGCAAAATTTCAGTCGGATCGGAGCAACTTTCAAAATGGCCGCCATTTTTTTTCTTTTTTTTTTTAATTTTTCCATCTTTTCCAAATTTCCCCCGTCGTCCTCTATGATATTTGATTGAGCTCTCTATCCCTATCTCTAACCGTTTAAAAGTTATTTCTATATTATTTTTTCCCTATTTTGTCCTAAAAAAAAACCTTTGTATGGCAGCCATCTTGAAAAATGGCGGAATCAAATTTTTTTTTCGTAATCGTAATCTACGACCCAGAAAACCCCCCGATGCAAATTTTCAGTCGGATCGGAGCAACTTTCAAAATGGCCGCCATTTTTTTTTCTTTTTTTTTTAATTTTTACAACTTTTCCAAATTTCTCTCATGGTCCTCTATGATATTTAATCGAGCATCCTATCCATATCTCTAACCGTTTAAAAGTTATTTCAAATTGTTTTCACCTAATTTGTCCTGAAAAAAAACGTTTGTATGGCAGCCATCTTGAAAAATGGCGGAATCCAATTTTTTTTTTCATAATCGTAATCTACGATACAGAAAACCCCCCAATGCAAAATTTCAGTCGGATCGGAGCAACTTTCAAAATGGCCGCCATTTTTTTTTCTTTTTTTTTAATTTTTCCAACTTTTTCAAATTTCCCCCATCGCCCTCTATGACATTTGGTCGAGCACGCTATACCTATCTCTAACCATTCAAAAGTTATTTACATTTTTATTTCATATGGCGGCCATGTTTTTTTGTATGGCGGCCATCTTTTTTTTCAAATTTTCAAAATTGGCCCAAGTTTTGGGGCATATTTAGTTCAAGCGGTACCCCCATCCGATTTATAGTTTCCGAGATCCCCTGAGCAGTTCCATCAAGGAAACCACTTTCTGGTGATTTCGGATTTTTCTGGTTGGTTTCAAAACATCCTCTATCCAACCATACCAAACACTCCCCCCCACCATAACGGCATCTGGGAGAACAATTCTGTCAATATGTCAGTCAGTCAGTCAGTCAGTCAGTCAGTCAGTCAGTCAGTGATGGTCTTTCAGTTTTATATAATATAAACTAGTATTTCGCCGCGTGCGCGAGCTGCTAAAGCAGCTCGCGTGGTGGTGGTGTTATTTTTTTTTTATAGAAACTTCCTATCGATTACGGTTCTAAAGTTATTTAAACTTTATTGTTCTGAAAAAATAAAACGTTTGTATGTCGGCCATCTTGGAAAATGGCGCAATCAAAGTGATTTTGTGGCGTGCGCGAGCTGCTAAAGCAGCTCGCGTGGGGGGGTGTTGCTTTTTTTTTATAGAAGCTCCCTATCGATTACGGTTTTAAAGTTATTCTCATTGTTCGGAAAAAAATCTTTTGTATGGCGGCCATCTTGAAAAATGGCGAAATTCAAATTATTTTTTCATAATCGTAATCTACGACCTAAATAACCCCCCGATGCAAAATTTCAGTCGAATCGGAGCATTTTTCAAAATGGCCGCCATTTTTCTTTCTTTTTTTTTAAATTTTTCCTACTTTTCCAAATTTCCCCTATGTTCCTCTATGATATTTGGTCGAGCACCCTGTACCTATCTGAAACCGTTAAAAAGTTATTTGCATATTATTTTCACCTATATTGTCATGAAAAAAAACCTTTGTATGGCAGCCATCTTGAAAAATGGCGGAATCAAAATTTTTTTTGCAAAATCGTAATCTACGGCCCAGAAAACCCCCCGATGCAAAATTTCAGTCGGATCGGAGCAACTTTCAAAATGGCCGCCATTTTTTTTTCTTTTTTTTTAATTTTTCCAACTTTTCCAAATTTCCCCCGTCGTCCTCTATGACATTTGGTCGAGCACCCTATACCTATCTCTAACCATTCAAAAGTTATTAACATTTTCATTTTGTATGGCGGCCATGTTTTTTTGTATGGCGGCCATCTTTTTTTTCAAATTTTTAAAATTGGCCCAAGGTTTGGGGCATATTTAGTTCAAGCGGTACCCCCATCCGATTTATAGTTTCCGAGATCCCCTGAGCAGTTCCATCTCGGAGACACCTTTCCATGGATTTCGGATTTTTCTGGTTGGTTTCAAAACATCCTCTATCCAACGGTACCAAACACTATCCCCCACCATAACGGCAAGTGGGAGATCAATTCTGTCAATATGTCAGTCAGTCAGTCAGTGATGGTCTTCCAGTTTTATATAATATAAACTAGTATTTCGCCGCGTGCGCGAGCTGCTAAAGCAGCTCGCGTCAATTATTTTTTTAAGCTAAATTTAAAAAAAAAGCGCAAAGAGCTAAAGCAGCTCGCGCTAAAGCAGCTCAAGCAGCTCGCTTCTTGTACCTAGTACAAGAAGTTTTTTCTTGCAAAACAAGTTTTAATTAAATTAATTTAAAAAGTTTTTAAAGACAAGCTTTTATGATCTAGCAGCCACATCATGACAAAGTTTAAAACGGGCTATCACAATTCAATGCATGTACAAATGTCATGTCTGTCCTATTCTCTGTTGAGGAGTTCCCTCGCCGGAAGTCAATCCTGGGTGTATCAGCCATTTAGAACAGGCTATTATGGTTAAATCCATTTACAAAATGTTGTGTCTGTACTATTCACCGTTGAGGAGTTCCCTCGCCGGAAGTCAACCCTGGGTGAAGCAAGTGAAGCAGTCGAATACAAACCTCCACCTTTAGAAAGTCGGTTACAAACAAAACAAGAACCGACTTGAAGATTAAACTTATATATTTTGTATTTGCTATGTTGTTCAAAAAGTGCTGAATTAATTTCGATTAAGTTTATATGGGACCACCTCTGAAGTAGGTATGACCTACCAATCAAAAAAAGAATCATCGAAATCAATTCATAATTGGCAGAGTAATAGCGTAACAAACACAAAACAAAATTTCATACCGTGGAATTGTACTCCTTTTTGAAGTCGGTTAAAAATCTATAAAACGTATAAAACGGCTGAACCGATTTAGATAAAACATGTTTATGTATATCGGTTCACCCGTATAAGAGCTACGGTGCCACAGAGAGACACATAGTAGTCAAACGTACCCTCCTTTTTGCGTCGGGGGTTATTTTTTTTTCACAATACACCTCGTTACATATGGTACGTCACCATAATTTTTACACTTGTATTCATGAACAATACAACAATCTTGGATTTTTATGGCGTAAGCGAGCTGCAAGCCATTATAACAAAATTATCCTAAAAATGGGGAAATTAGTTATATTGGCAACACTGCTCTTCATCATCTACATTCGATCCATAAAAATCACCCCACTCAGACTGCCAACTGTCCCTAAACTAATTTTACGCGCGGCCACACACAGAATTACAAACAAAGAATACACATTTCCCGCCCTTTTTATTGAGTACAGTATCGATATTTTTGTTTCGATACCATATCCCTAGTAATGTCTTGTAATTTGTAATCTGATGTTTACAATCAATGTACAAAAGTCCCAAAAACCCCCCGAAATCAAACAAGATATCAGGTATACAAATGGGTCTTTACATTCCAAACCTAGGCTAACCTCCCGCGCAGCCTCGAATATATCCTGTGCGTGTTTTAAGGCTTGCCAGCGCCATCTAGTTACGCGTTTTGAACTAAAACATAATTTTACTCTAAACAATCAACGATATATATATATATGTACCTAAGGACATGCTTTTAGTTTAATGTTTTACGTACCTACAATAAATCATCTATCTATTTTATGTATTATAATGACAGAATATGAAGGTGCGATATGACTCCGTAAAGAAATTTAATCAATTAGCGACTTTTGCTACGACGCAATAAAGTTCAATTCAGCTCGCGTAGCGCTGCATACCTACCAGTACTGGGCAGGTTGCGGGTTGATTCCCACGACAGGAAAAATGTTTATGCACAGAAAAAAAAAGCGCTAGCATTAGTTTCGTGTCTGGGTGTTGTGGGACTGGGGGTGGTGTGATTACAAATTTACTCTATGTGCGTCCAGTGGTCGCCGCGATCTCGCACTGGCAGTGTAAACTCGCCCCTTATGAAGAGCATATGTCCAGCATTGGATCGCAATAGGCTGATGATGGTGACAAAGGTGCAGTTGTCAATTGCGTCACAGAATAATTAAGAGTAGTTGCAAGAAGATATCCTATCTATTATATCCTACTTAGGATAGTAGGTATTTAGGCAAGAAGTGTAAACATATACAACACTAAACATTTACCTACCTGGAAGAGATAGCTTTAAGCGATAAGACCGCCCTTTCATCATCAGCCCATTACGTTTCCACTGCTGGGACACGGACCTTCTCTCTTACAGAGAGTATGGGCCATAATCCACCACGCTGGCCCAGTGTGGATTGGTAAATAAATGTCACATTTCCTTGAATTTTTGTGATAAATTCATGGACATGTCGGTTTCCTCACGATGTTTTCCATCACCGTTTTTAGAGCGAGCGTTAAAATCCACACAATAACTTAAGGTAGTCAGTAGAACTCGGGTGCGTCTGATCGAATGTCCCACGTGGCACGTGCTCCCACTGAGCCACCCTTTGCGACACTTATATTGTTAATTTTGTCTTTATAATTTTGTCCTAACATAGCCTATGTACATAAGTACATGTACTTTTAGTTCAAAACCTACAGGCCTAGCGCACTCCGCACTGTAGGTACGAAGCTACAAGTACATAGCCGGACAGCGACGGCGGGTCGCGCGTCGTTACACGTGCCGCGTCAGAAGAGATAAGAGCGGCGCGATAGAAAGAGAGGCGCTCTGTAGGTTAATATGACTGGTAGGTATGCAGCGCTACGCGAGCTAAATTGAATTTTATAGCGTCTCCGGCTCTTGTGACGACGCAATAAAGTTCAATTCAGCTCACGAAGCGCTGCATACCTACCAATGGACATAAATAAACCTGGGTTTGAATCCCGACTTTGCCCTGCACCAATGACTGATGGTTAGTAAGTGTAAGTTTGTAAGTGCAGATTTTGCACGCTCGCTCTAAAACGGTGAAGGAAAACATCGTGATGAAACCCGCTTACGAACTTTGGAGTGGTAGGCTCTGGCCGTGGTTGTAATACCACCCACCGAACAAAACCATGCCGTCAAGCGACCTAGTTGTGTTTCGGGATGATGTTCGGTGAACCATCGGGGAGACGGGTCTGAGCAGCCGCTCAACTGCCGTCTCTCTCTAGATCTATGTGCTCCATCTTAGGCCACATCATGGCTTCACATCAGGCGAGATAGTGGCCAAACAGATCTATGAAGCGTAAAAAAAATTATGACCGTTATGACCTAGACAATAAGGGTTATTATAAGTTTGAGTATCTCCGGCTATATATTTTTTACGCTTTCGATCATTTTGATTCATTCCCAATTCCCATTCGTTCGCTTACGTATGTTATATTAAACTCTTATTAGTCTAAGTAATAATAATTAATGCTTGAGGTTTCTAAATAAAGTTTTTATCACAGAAAACTAAGGGACATAAGCATCACTCCGCAAAGAAATTTAAACAAATAGCGACTCTTGCTATGACGCAATAAAATTCAATTTGAACCCCCCGCCGTAATATTATCTTGTTGTACCAATTACAACCGTAGTTTCAAGCATTTTAGGTTGAATTTAGATTGTTACTAAATAAGTAGCTTCACCGTTAATTCGTCGGCGCTGCTGCTAAGTTTTCTTAAATACCTATTTTAACGTTCCACGTTACTTTCTTAATTATTTCTTCTCTTACTTCATAAGATCCTTCTCCGGACAATAACAAACACAAGAAAAAAAAGAATTGGCGAAATTGGTCCAGCCGTTCACGCATGTGACCGCATGATGCCGTTACCAATGGAAATAAGTACCTATTCATTTAATACAGGATGTGATATTAGGTTAAACGAGAGACTTGTTGAAGGAGGGTATTCAGTATTCGATTCTCGTCCTAAATATCCAGATCGCTTTACACCGCCAAATAAATTAAAAACAATATTATACTGTTTCTTATTGAATTCCATTGTAAGACCTTTATAAACATATATTATTTATATGACTGACTACCTACCTACTAAAAATAGGTACCTACTGAACAATTTGAGGTCATATCGCTAAATCAAGTTTGTGTAAAACGCTTTTTTTTCTGTGCACAAACATTTCTCCCGTCGCGGGAATCGAACCCCCAACCTCAGTGATGTATGAGACTTGACACCACTGAGGTTGAGAAGTTAAATCCGCACATAACTCAAGAGAGTCAGTGGTGCGGGGCCAACGGGATTCGAACTCGGGTGCGTTGGATTGAAAGTCGCACGTGCTCCCACTGAGCCACACTCGCTTTATAATGCCGGACTTGCGAAATACTAATCGACTGCGCTCGGAATGATTTATATTTTAAATTATTTTGCGGTTGGATGCCATGGAATGGAGTGTTGTTATGTTGCCTAATATACGACTGAACCAATGATGTCTTTTTTAGTTAATATAGGTATGTCTCTTGGACGGGTACTCGTACGTATTTAAATGTCTAAAATTAAAAAACCTCACGTTAACACCTCCGTTCAAAATACCTTAAATCAAAATATCTTATGTTTTATCCTATAATATAATACCTAAGCAAATAGCAAATAAAATACCTACCTAAGTTCAAAATACCGATCGGACTAAATATCTAATGTTTAAAATGTCTATACCTACTTAGCTACACCAAAGTTAGATTCACACAAATTTTAAATACCAAATGGTCAAAATACCTAATATTGTGCATCACTTGCTAGCTATTTGTTTGAAATAATAGATCGAGCGGCAAAACAGTTACTTACCTAACTATTTATGTTTTCGGTATAGGTCATGAACGCTAAAGACCATTACCTATCCACGATGTCTGGAAGAGATCGCTTTAAGCGATACGACCGCCCTTTCATCATCAGCCCATCACGTTTCAACTGCTGGGACACGGGCCAATAAAGTTCAATTCAGCTCGCGTACCGCTGCATACCTACCAGTACTGGGATAGTATGAAACTCCATCTCTATATTCTACCATATATATCAATGTCTGATGTATTGTCTTGCAGTAGATAAGGAGGTACCTAGGTACCTAACTACATTAAATAGATTTTCCCGTGATGCGAGTCTATCTACATGTAGTAGGTAAGTAAGCATTTTTTTATCTAAACTCATATTATAAAGAGGAAGGATTTGATTGTTTGTTTGTTTGTTTGCATTGAATAGGCTCCGAAAGTACTGAACTGATTTAAAAAATTCTTTCACTGTTGGGAAGCTACACTAACCTAACTACCCGGGTGACATTGGCTATATTATATTTTCAAAAAAAAAGGGAACCTTACTAAAACCACACTAAAACTGAAAAAATGTAGCCCAAGGTGTAAAAACAATTTTTTAAATACCCGTGCGAAGCCGGGGCGGGCTGCTAGTCTATCGTTATTAAGATACCTAGAAGAAGGTACTACCTACACACATTTATTTAATGTAGGTTTTAAGTAGTTATACCTAGGCAGTAGGCACCTATGTCATGTTCCTGTCATGACCCTGGTGTCACATTAGGTTAATTTTTATTGGATCACTTTAGGCAAACGTGTCTTTACGTAAGTACGTAACGCCGCGCGCAGCCGGCGCGGGCGCCCGCCGCGCCGGCTCGTGTATCGCTGGGCGGCACCGCGTTGTACCAATTACAACCGTACATGGAAGCGTTTTTGGTTGAATTTAGGTTGTTACTAAATAACTTGGTTCACAAATATTCATACATAGAAACAATTAAGACCTTCTTTTTTTGAAGTCGGTTAAAAAGGGATATCTTTCACATTTATTTATTTATTTATTCCTGCATTTTTTATTGGAGAATTCAAGCGACCGAAACAGTTAACTAATTATTTCTTGTGGTTCTCAACCTCAGTGGTGTGAAATCTCATACACCAATGAGGTTGCAGGTTCAATTCCCGTGACGGGAAAAATGTATACTACAGAAAACTTAATAGTACCATGGTTATACTTAAACACAAATTCTGTAAATAGGTATAGGTACGTACCTGGTCTGGAGGACAATTACCTAAATTGACAACCCAACTTACACAAAAGAAGGAGATTCAATTGTAGTTATTTTCGTTTTTTATTTGTTTGTTACCTCAGATCTTCGTCATTTATAAACCGATTTGAAAAAGTCATTTTGCGTTGATTTCAGTATAGCTACGAAGTAGTCCCATATAAGTTTCATCAATAATTGAAAGAGAGGCGCTCTGTAGGTTAATATGACTGGTAGGTATGCAGCGCTACGCGAGCTAATTGAATTTTATAGCGTCTCCGCAAAGAAGTTTAAACAAATAGCGACTCATGCGACGACGCAATAAAGTTCAATTCAGCTCGCGTAGCGCTGCATACCATACATATATTTAATTGTTATGAGCAAGCGTGGCGCTTACCATTTAAGCGATAAGACCGCCATTTCATCATCAGCCCATCACGTTTCCACTGCTGGGACACGGGCCTTCTCTCATACAGAGATTATGGGCCATAATCGACCACGCTGGCCCAGTGCGGGTTGGTGGATGTCACATGTCCTTGAATTTTTGTGATAAATTCTTGGACAGAGATCGGTAGCGGTAAAATGTGTATGTTTGTGCTATATATTATGTGTGTGCTGAGTGCTAATAATGTGTGTTTGTGAAAAAAATCCGTCCAGTAGTTTTCGCGTGAAATAGTAAAAAGCATTCATACATCCTCACAAACATTCGCAATAAAAGTATAAATTTTTATATATTTTATTTTTAGTAACAGCTGTAACAGTTTTCTTCATCAGTGTTCATGCGCTAAAGTTCGCAGAGCCTATGTTCAGACTCGCCAAGATACGTCGGCCGTATTGTACCTACCAGTCATATTAACCTACAAAGCGCATCTCTTTCTATCGCATAGCTCTTATCTCTTCTGACGCAGCAAGTGTAACGACGCGCGACCCGCCACCGGTGTCCGGCTATGTACTTAAGCTTCGTACCTACTTACAGTGCGGAGTGCGCTAGGCCTGGTACTATTAAGTATTCTGTGGTCATACCTACACAGGCGGCGCCGGCGGTGTCGCCCGACATATAAGGCGTTGCGTGGCGTGCATTACATTGTGAGGTTTCTATTATTTTAATAATATATTGATATGATGCTTGTATAAATGTTAACTTATGGTATGATCAATAATTAAAAAAACAATTATCCCTGTATCTATTCTAGTTAAAATTATATAACGACCAAATCTAGAAGTACCTAGATACCTACAGATTGCTGCAATATAACATGCAAAAGTGTAGTTAAACCTAGGTACCGAACCAACATACTTACTACACAATATTTAATAATATGTACTATGGTTATACCTAAAACACAAGTAGGTATAGGTACCTGGTCTGGAGGACTATTAGGTACCTAAATTGCCTGGAAGAGATCGCTACACACACATGACACATATCGAACACTTTCTTTTTAACCGACTTTAACAAAAGAAGTAGGTTCTCAATTCAATTCGTTTTTTATTTAGGTTTTTACCTCAGAACTTCGTCATTTATAAACCGATTTGAAAAAATATTTTTGCGTTGAGTTCAGTGTAGCTACGAAGTGGTCCCATATAAGTTTCATCAATATTTGACCAAGGACTTACTTGTAAAAAATATTCATTTTCTGTGATGTTTCGTAATTTGATATTTGCGATACAATAAAGTGTTTATCTATCTACACATATCGGTAGGTATTAATCTAATTATATTAAGATACCCAAGTAAGTAAGTAAGTTTTAAGTAGGTGTACCTATATGCCATGTTCATATGACCCCTGTTGATGTGACACATTTATTGTGGTAGCATAATAATAAATAATAACACAGTAGAACGGAATCTTCTTTGATCGAGTCTCAAACGCCGCCATTTATATACCTACTTCCCCCTTCTTGTCGTTACGCCCCTCTGTCGTCCAGGCGTGTTGCCAAGATTGCTTAGTGTTATAAATTGCATACGTCTAAAGCTCAGGTAAAGTATCCACGTCGGACCACGAAGAAATGGTCCTACCAACTGATTTCGTAATATTTTTGTAATTTCACGGAACCACGATTCACGATTCCACGATGTCTGGAAGAGATCGCTTTAAGCGATAAGACCGCCCTTTCAACATCAGCCCATCACGTTTCCACTGCTGGGACACGGGCCTTCTCTCATACAGAGAGTATATTATAATAATCGACCACGCTGGCCCAGTGCGGGTTGGTCGATGTCACATGTCCTTGAATTTTTGTGATAAATTCTTGGACATGCCGGTTTCCTTACGATGTTTTCCTTCACCGTTTTTAGAGCGAGCGTTAAAATCCACACATAACTGCGTCGGATCGAATGTCGCACGTGCTCCCACTGAGCCACCCTTTGCGACACTTATATTGTTAATTTTGTCTTTTTAATTTTGTCCTAACATAGCCTATGTACCAGAACTTTTAGTTCATGTACTTTTAGTTCAAAACCTACAGGCCTAGCGCACTCCGCACTGTAGGTACGAAGCTACAAGTACATAGCCGGACACCGACGGCGGGTCGCGCGTCGTTACACGTGCCGCGTCAGAAGAGATAAGAGCTATGCGATTGAAAGAGAGGCGCTCCGTAGGTTAATATGACTGGTAGGCATGCAGCGCTACGCAAGCTAAATTGAATTTTATAGCGTCTCCGCAAAGAAATTTAAACAAATAGCGACTGCTGCATACCTACCCTGGGCATAATATAAACCTGGGTTCGAATCCCGACTCGTGACCCTGCCACCAATGACTTGTTTATAGTTAAGTGCAGATTTTGCACGCTCGCTCTAAAACGGTGAAGGAAAACATCGTGATGAAACTCGCTTACGCGCTTTGGAGTGGTAGACTCTGGCCGTGGTTGTAATACCACCCACCGAACAAAGCCATGCCGTCAAGCGACCTAGTCGTGAACCGCATCCAAATTGGTTAACCAGTTTAATTCAATTCAATTTCATTTATTTCAATCAAAAGATCATATACAATAGTTATTATTACAATGAATTCAATTAAAAGAGAACAAACATACAAATAAATAACAAATAATTAATAATAACAATAATAATAAATGTCACAGAATCATATATTATATATTCATTATCAATTATCATATTATTCTCCTGTCACATTTTCATCATTTGTTTATTAGTCAGTACATGAACCCTACAGCAATGGTTTATGTACTGACAGTCAAACCAGTATGATAAAGTTGTTAGGATAGTGTTGGGGCTGGCCCGGACCCTGCGCACCAGGGATGTGCACCGTTTTCGCATGGTCGTGTAGAAACAATCGACCCGCGACTCGGCAAACATTCCCGATGCGCTACAGTGCCGGGGCAGCCCCATCAGTATCCTAAACGCATTATTATATTGAACCCGAAGGGCGCTGTACTGTTTCTGCGTATATGCCACCCACAGGCTGCTCGTATAGAAGGACGTACAAAATGCTCTGAAAAGAGTAATTTTGACGTCCCTCGAACAACGCGCAAACCTGCGGGCTATCATATTGGCCCTCACAGACAACGCCCTTCGCTCCCTCTCTAAGTCTGCATCGTCCTTCAGGTCAGAGGTTAACACATGCCCAAGATACTTAAACTGATCGACCCTTTTAAGTTCGGTACCGGTTTAGGACAGTCACAAGGTGGCAAACTTATAACACCCCTCCTTTTTGCGTCGGTGGTTAAAACCCTTAGGGGGTTTTAACCCCCGACACACGCGAGTTACCTATCTATCATTTAGGTATTTAGGTAGGCACTGCGATTGTTTTGGGCAGGCGTGGCGCTTGCCATCAGGTGATTTCGTGGTATTTTTGTAATTTCACGGAACCAGTTTTGGTATTTGTTCATATATCTGATGTCTCGGGGCGATGAGTGCTATTTAATTGTTATGAGCAAGCGTGGCGCTTACCATCAGGAGAACGATTTGCTCCTCTCATCACTTAGTTTCATAAAAACAGAATAAATAATAAGTACTTTTATTAAATAGGTAAACCTGTTTTATTAAAAAAAACGCTAAATCATCGCGAGATATAATTATGCAGTAGTAGGATTGTAGTATGCTTACGCACTACCAATTCCACTTATAAAAAGTCCAAAAAGAGATTCTCGCTCAGGTGAATTCGAACCCGGCTATATCGTCCTTCGTAACCGTGTTTCAAACCGCTAGGCCAACTGACCGTTAAAGAAACCGTCGAAAATTGTCTATATATAATTATAGTCTCGAAAACCGTTCATTTATTAAGTAAATCTCGGAAATTACTGGTTCGATTTGCAAAATTCTTGAAGTAATAAAAAGCTAGTTTATCCTTGAGAAATAAATGCTATTTATAGTTATTAATTATTTATAATTAAACACGAAATGACCGTATCTATGAATTTCAAATAAGCATATTTTATATATATCGGCGTGCGCTGCCAAAACGGCTTAGTATAAAGGTTTAAAATGTGTAGCAAATTATTTGTTTTAAAGTGCTCTATAAAAAAGTCCGCGACACGATATATCTATCTAACATATTTGAGCAAGAATAAAGGTATTTATGTTTAAAGAAAAGAAGAAATTCAAAGCCGTCTTTTTCTATGTAATTATTAGATACAACATATTAATCCTTATTAAATTAAATACGTTAATCGTGAAGGGAATTTTGTATAGATGAAATTTGTCCTTTGAACCATATAAATCGAAACTATAGTTTAGGAGATAACGTGAAATGAATGAATGCCTATCTATAGTAACGGCACAGTTTATTTAATAGTTTGTATGAAGCTGTAACCATTTGCCGGTTTTCTATGTATTTTAACCAAATCTCGTAAACTACACAACTCATGAAGCTGAAATTTTCAGAGGAGGTTCCCGGTAGGGTGTCCGTATGCGCCGAGAAAGGACAAATTCACAGGGCCGGATCGAGGTGGTGAAACGGGGGTTCGAAGGTTAAATATATGAAATTTTCATGTTTTTTCAAAGAAAAGTATTAACTCTATATCTAGTATCGAGTAGCACTTGTAATTACCCGTGATCGACTCATACACGCCGACCCGCTAGAGCGTCGACGAATGGCTGAAAACTCGATTTGAAAGTGTGGCAAAAAACACAATATTTTACCGAAACGCCCCCGGGGCGTTCAAATTTTTGTTTTTTTTATTTTTTTATTTTTTTTTATACACTGCAGGATACTGAAAAAATTTTTGTACTGCAAAAAGACGGGAACGGCAAAATTTCTCGAACAAACCGATCGTCCAAATTAGGGTCCGACAATTTCAAAATTTTGTGTTGTAATTTGCGGCGGCCATCTTGAATTTTATGCCATTTTTTTTTCAAAAATCGTAATCGGCGCCCCCGTTTTACTCGAAAATGAACCCCATATTGTCACGTGACATGGACATTTTCAAAGATACGACCGCCATGATGGCCGCCATTTTGTTTTTTTAACATTTTCGATTTTATTGCTGAGAAAAAGGACATTTTCTATACGAATACGTATAAAACGTTATCCCACCGGTACTCCTTCATAGAAATACTTAACGTTAGGCGCCTGTTTTCAAAAATCGATAACTCGCAAAGTAGCCGGCCGACAGAGATGAAAATGATCAAATGTCATTTTCACTAACGTCAACTACCCGGTAGTGTGAAATTTCTATTCAAAATACTATTATTTCTACTTTTCATGTTTTCGGGGTAAATCTCCAAAATTACCCTAAAAATGGGGAAAATTTTTGAAAAGGGCAATACCTCTCGCCGTCTTCCACGACCGTCTCATACAAGTCGAGCAGCTCCGATGTGAGCTTCTGCCTCGAAAATAGGTTTGAAAATGTGCAAATTTCAATCGTTTTCCAAAATGGCCCCCGCGGCGTCCGCCATGTTGTTTTTATTTTTTGATATATTTTTTTTTACATACGTCAGGACATGACTGACGGTTCTGTATCAAAAACGTATCAGAATCGCGAAATCGCTTGAACAAACTAATTTTTCAAAGTAGGGTCTCGTGGTGCCCGTTTTTCGAGTTGAAATATTCGGCAGCCATCTTGGTTTTTTTGAAAAAAAAAGTTAAAAAACCGAAATGAGCGTAGACGGTTTACTCGAAAACGACCCCCATATTGCCACTTTTGATACATTTTTTTTGAGATACCACCATGGTGTCGGCCGCCATTTTGATTTTTTGGAAATTTTCGATTTTTCTGTCGGGTCGATTTTGATTCTCTATACGAATATATATAACACTATATCGCACCTCTTCTCCTTCATGCTTAGAATTTCTGTCAATGTGTTCGTTTTGTGGTGGTAATTGAGCTTTATATATAAGGGATCGGATAACTAGTATTTCGCCGCGTGCGCGAGCTGCTAAAGCAGCTCGCGTGGGGGGGTGGCTGCTGTTTTTTTTTAAAAGCTTCCTATCGATTACGGTTCTTAAGTTTTGTTTACCCTTTTTGTTTTGAAATCAAACTTTTGTATGGCGGCCATATTGAAAAAAAGCTGGATTTCAAGTGATTGTGTGGCGTGCGCGAGCTGCTAAAGCAGCTCGCGTGGTGGGGTTTTGCTTTTTTTTATAAAAGCTCCCTATCGATTACGGTTCTAAAGTTATTTAAATTCAGTTTTCGAAAAAAAGACTTTTGTATGGCGGCCATCTTGAAAAATTGCGGAATCCAAGTGATTTTGTGGCGTGCGCGAGCTGCTAAAGCAGCTCGCGTGGGGGGGTGTTGCTTTTTTTTTATAGACGCTTCCTATCGACTACGGTTCAAAAGTTTTGTTTGGCTTATTTTTCCGGAAAAAAAACTTTTGTACGGCATCTTGAAAAATGGCGGAATCCAAAATTTTTTTTCATAATTGTAATCTTCGACCCAGAAAACCTTCCGATGCAAAATTTCAGTCGGATCGGAGCAACTTTCAAAATGGCCGCCATTTTTTTTTCTTTTTTTTTAATTTTTCCAACTTTTCCAAATTTCCGCCATCGTCCTCTATGACATTTGGTCGAGCACTCTATATCTATCTCTTACCGTTTAAAAGTTATTAACATTTTTATTTTGTATGGCGGCCATGTTTTTTTGTATGGCGGCCATCTTTTTTTTCAAATTTTCAAAAATGGCCCAGGTTTTGGGGCATATTTAGTTCAAGCGGTACCCCCATCCGATTTATAGTTTCCGAGATCCCTTGAGCAGTTCCATCTCGGAGACACCTTTCCATGGATTTCGGATTTTTCTGGTTGGTTTCAAAACATCCTCTATCCAACAGTACCAAACACTACCCCCCACCATAACGGCAAGTGGGAGATCAATTCTGTCAATATGTCAGTCAGTGAGTGGTCTTTTAATTTTATATAATATAACTAGTATTTCGCCGCGTGCGCGAGCTGCTAAAGCAGCTCGCGTCAGTTGTGCTTTTAGCCACATTTTGAACAAAAGCTACCTATCGACTACGGTTCTAAAGTTATCTAAGCCTTATTGTTCTGAAAACAAACTTTTGTATGGCGGCCATCTTGAAAAATGGTGGAATCCAAGTGATTTTGTGGTGTGAGCAGTGTGGGGGGGGGGCGGCTGCTTTTTTCCCCTAGACTACGATTTTAAAGTTTTGTTTGCCATTTTTTAGTATGGCGGCCATCTCGAAAAATGGCGGAATTTATGGAGTGCGAACTGCTTAAGCAGCTCGCGCACTCCAACAAGGACGGAAGACAAAACTCTTTGTACGTAGTACAAGAAGTTTCTTCTTGCAAAACAAGTTTTAATTAAATTAATTTAAAAAGTTTTTATGACAAGCTTTTATGATCTAGCAGCCACATCATGACGAAGTTTACAACGGGCTATCACAATTCAATGTATGTACGAATGTCATGTCTGTCCTATTCTCTGTTGAGGAGTTCCCTCGCCGGAAGTCAATCCTGGGTGTATCAGCCATTTAGAACGGGCTATTATGGTTAAATTTATTTACAAAATGTTGTGTCTGTACTATTCACCGTTGAGGAGTTCCCTCGCCGGAAGTCAACCCTGGGTGAAGCAAGTGAAGCAGTCGAATACAAACCTCCACCTTTAGAAAGTCGGTTACAAACAAAACAAGAACCGACTTGAAGATTAAACTTATATTTTTTGTTTTTGGACTTTTATAACAATCTTGGATTTTTATGGCGTAAGCGAGCTGCAAGCCATTATAACAAAATTATCCTAAAAATGGGGAAATTAGTTATATTGGCAACACTGCTCTTCATCATCTAAAATAAAAATCAGCCCACTCAGACTGCCAACTGTCCCTAAACTAATTTTACGCACGGACACACACAGAATTACAAACAAAGAATACACATTTCCCGCCCTTTTTATTGAGTACAGTATCGATATTTTTGTTTCGATACCATATCCCTAGTAATGTCTTGTAATTTGTAATCTGATGTTTACAATGAATGTCCAAATGTCTCAAAAACCCTCCGAAATCAAACAAGATATCAGGTATACAAATGGGTCTTTACATTCCAAACCTAGGCTAACCTCCCGCGCAGCCTCGAATATATCGTGTGCGTGTTTTAAGGCTTGCCAGCGCCATCTAGTTACGCGTTTTGAACTAAAACATGAGCATAGCCTAATTTTACTCTAAACAATCAACGATGTATATATATATATATATGTACCTGAGGACATGCACTTTTAGTTTAATGTTTTACGTACCTACAATAAATCATTTATCTATTTTATGTTTTATAATGACAGAATATGAAGGTGCGATATGACTCCGTAAAGAAATTTAATCAATTAGCGACTTTTGCTACGACGCAATAAAGTTCAATTCAGCTCGCGTAACGCTGCATACCTACCAGTATTGGGCAGGTTGCGGGTTGATTCCCACGACAGGAAAAATGTTTGTGCACAGAAAAAAAAAGCGCTAGCATTAGTTTCGTGTCTGGGTATTGTGGGACTGGGGGTGGTGATTTTATACAAATTTCTCTATGTGCGTCCAGTGGTCGCCGCGATCTCGCACTGGCAGTGTAAACTCGCCCCTTTATGAATAGCATATGTCCAGCATTGGATTGCAATAGGCTGATGATGGTGACAAAGGTGCAGTTGTCAATTGCGTCACAGAATAATTAATAGTAGTTGCAAGAAGATATCCTATCTATTATATCCTACTTAGGATAGTAGGTAATTAGGTAAGAAGTGTAAACATATACAACACTAAACATTTACCTACCCGGAAGATATAGCTTTAAGCGATAAGACCGCCCTTTCATCATCAGCCCATCACGTTTCCACTACTGGAACACGGGCCTTCTCTCATACAGAGAGTATGGGCCATAATCCACCACGCTGGCCCAGTGCGGGTTGGTGGATGTCACATTTCCTTGAATTTTTGTGATAAATTCTTGGACATGTCGGTTATATATCTTTAGGTAAACCTGTTTTATTAGAAAAAATGCCAATCATCGCGAGATATAATTATGCAGTACCTAGAAGGATTGTAGTATGCTTGCGCACTACTGCTTGGCGCCAGAAACACAGACCGGTTGTACCTATACTATATGTTTATGTACCTATGTACTGCATCCAAAGGTTTTCTGGAAGAGATCGCTTTATGTGATAACACCGCCAAATAAATTAAAAGCGGTATTATTAACATTTACCTTTATAACCATTTATTTATGACCAATTAAAAAAACACAGTACCTACTTAAATATAGGTACTACTGTACAATTTGAGGTCTTATCGTTTAATCCTTTTATCAAGTTTGTGTAAAAAGACATTTATACCTAGGTGCCTACTTAAAATACAATACAATTAGGTACCTAAATCTAAATAGGTCTAAATAGGAAAACTTGAAGTTTCTTGCTTTCGCACTTTGGATAGGCGTTATAATTATATTTGTTAAAGTGTGTCCCACAGACAGACAGAGCATATCACGGACGATGTTAAAATAACAACATGGTTTTATCATTTCCCTAAACAACATCTAGTGATTTAACAAATACCTGTCGCCAGAAAATGGGGATACCAGGAATTTTACAAAATCCCTAAGGATACGACGCCGACGTACAGTTTTAATAAATGGGCTCTCGCCAGAACTCTTGCTTTTTAACGTAATAATCTAATAAAATACATTTGACATGGACACTAAGCGCACAAGAGGAAAAGGTACCTACGCGTCAAAACACGTGCCAGTCAATCCTATCAAAACGCACCCACCCCCGCGCCACCACGTGCACCCCTTTCTTTTGATGTCGCCGCCCGCGCGCCGCAACTGCACTAAATAAAATACCTACCAATTATAAAAACCGTGTATTTTGTACCTACATGTGCAACACTAAGGCACAAAACAGATAAGTAATCTGTTTTGTGACTAACCCTTCAGATGTCTAAGACTGTGCAACCCACGATTTCAGCGGTGGTCCCATATAAATTTTATCGAAATTCATTCAGCACTTTTTGAAAAACAATAGTATAAAAAAAAATATAAAATATAAAAATAATAATATAAAAGCAAAAAATATAAGTTTAATCTTCAAGTTGGTTCTTGTTTTTTTTTTAACCGACTTTCTAAAGGTGGAGGTTTGTATTCGACTGCTTCACTTGCTTCACCCAGGGTTGACTTCCGGCGAGGGAACTCCTCAACGGTGAATAGTACAGACACAACATTTTGTAAATGGATTTAACCATATTAGCCTGTTCTAAATTCCATCATGACATGGCTGATACACCTAGGATTGACTTCCGGCGAGGGAACTCCTCAACAGAGAATAGGACAGACATGATGAAAAACTAACCGACTTCAAAACTACAAATAGGCACTCAAAAATGAAAAATAAATTAATATAATTATCATAAGCGCTACCCACTCATATATTTGAAGTCGGTGCCAGCCAAGTTTGAAAGGTGGTAGATAGATACTACCTACAAGTAGTACTTACTATATACATAGTATTTATCTGCATATAATAGAAAAAAATAGAAAGCACAGAAAGTAAGAAAAGTATTTAGAAATGAAAATTAATTAAAGCACGTAATTATTTACACATAATTATTATTGCCGAGCAAGGCGAAAAGCGTCTCCCGTCGAAGCGTTAATATTTAGTTTTCTTTGGTAATACGGATTGGCGGGCGGCCGGCGGCCGGCCGCGGGCGGCCAGCGTTGGCACACGGCGAGCTCGCGCGGCAGGTTAATTGTCCCTCCACCGGCCGCTGCGCGTGCGTCACCGGCACGACTCGCGGCACGGCGAGCGGTTACACTACCGGCTACCGATATCCTTCGTTGATCCGTCAAGGATTAATATTTTAGCGCATAATATATGTCGCTGCAGTACCTACAATAAATTTTAAGTAAATACACCATATATATACAAATGTACATTTGTATATGTCACATCATACGTACGCTTCCGTAAACCAATGTATTAATTAATTACTATTACTTCTTCTGTGTAACTACACAATGTAATCAAAACAATTCCACTTATAAAAAGTCCAAAAAGGAATTCGCTCGGCTGAATTCGAACTGGTTTTCTGGAAGAGATCGCTTTATAACACCGCTTAATCCTTTTAAAACTTTACTTTGACTTTTTTTTATATAAAACGGCTGATCCGATTTATCCGCAAAGAAATAAAAACAAATAGCGGCTCTTGTTGCGACGCAATAAAGTTCAATTTGGCTCGCGTACCGCTGCATACCTACCAGTACTGGGATAGTATGAAACTCCATCTCTATATTATACCATATAGGTACATATATCAATGTCTGATGTATTGTCTTGCAGTAGATAAGTAGGTTCCTAGGTACCTAACTACATTAAATAGATTTTCCCGTGATGCGAGTCTATCTACATGTAGTAGGTAAGTAAGCATTTATTTATCTAAACTAATATTATAAAGAGGAAGGATTTTATTGTTTGTTTCTTTGCATTGAATAGGCTCCGAAACTACTGAACTGATTTGAAAAATTCTTTCACTGTTGGGTAGCTACACTACCTAACCCCGGGTGACATTGGCTATATAATATTTTCAAAAAAAAAGGGAACCTTACTAAAACCACACTAAAACTGAAAAAATGTAGCCCAAGGTGTAAAAACAATTTTTTAAATACCCGTGCGAAGCCGGGGCGGGCTGCTAGTCTATCGTTATTAAGATACCTAGAAGAAGGTACTACCTACACACATTTATTTAATGTAGGTTTTAAGTAGTTATACCTAGGCAGTAGGCACCTATGTCATGTTCCTGTCATGACCCTGGTGTCACATTAGGTTAATTTTTATTGGATCACTTTAGGCAAACGTGTCTTTACGTACGTAACGCCGCGCGCAGCCGGCGCGGGCGCCCGCCGCGCCGGCTCGTGTATCGCTGGGCGGCACCGCGTTGTACCAATTACAACCGTACATGGAAGCGTTTTTGGTTGAATTTAGGTTGTTACTAAATAACTTGGTTCACAAATATTCATACATAGAAACAATTAAGACCTTCTTTTTTTTGAAGTCGGTTAAAAAGGGATATCTTTCACATTTATTTATTTATTTATTCCTGCATTTTTTATTGGAGAATTCAAGCGACCGAAACAGTTAACTAATTATTTCTTGTGGTTCTCAACCTCAGTGGTGTCACATCTCATACACCAATGAGGTTGCAGGTTCAATTCCCGTGACGGGAAAAATGTATACTACAGAAAACTTAATAGTACCATGGTTATACTTAAACACAAATTCTGTAAATAGGTATAGGTACGTACCTGGTCTGGAGGACAATTACCTAAATTGACAACCCAACTTACACAAAAGAAGGAGATTCAATTGTAGTTATTTTCGTTTTTTATTTATGTTTGTTACCTCAGAACTTCGTCATTTATAAACCGATTTGAAAAAGTCATTTTGCGTTGATTTCAGTATAGCTACGAAGTAGTCCCATATAAGTTTCATCAATAATTGAAAGAGAGGCGCTCTGTAGGTTAATATGACTGGTAGGTATGCAGCGCTACGCGAGCTAATTGAATTTTATAGCGTCTCCGCAAAGAAGTTTAAACAAATAGCGACTCATGCGACGACGCAATAAAATTCAATTTGAACCCCCCGCCGTAATATTATCTTGTTGTACCAATTACAACCGTAGTTTCAAGCATTTTAGGTTGAATTTAGATTGTTACTAAATAAGTAGCTTCACCGTTAATTCGTCGGCGCTGCTGCTAAGTTTTCTTAAATACCTATTTTAACGTTCCACGTTACTTTCTTAATTATTTCTTCTCTTACTTCATAAGATCCTTCTCCGGACAATAACAAACACAACAAAAAAAAGAATTGGCGAAATTGGTCCAGCCGTTCACGCATGTGACCGCATGATGCCGTTACCAAGGGAAATAAGTACCTATTCATTTAATACAGGATGTGATATTAGGTTAAACGAGAGACTTGTTGAAGGAGGGTATTCAGTATTCGATTCTCGTCCTAAATATCCAGATCGCTTTACACCGCCAAATAAATTAAAAACAATATTATACTGTTTCTTATTGAATTCCATTGTAAGACCTTTATAAACATTTATTATTTATATGACTGACTACCTGCCTACTAAAAATAGGTACCTACTGAACAATTTGAGGTCTTATCGCTAAATCAAGTTTGTGTAAAACGCTTTTTTTTCTGTGCACAAACATTTCTCCCGTCGCGGGAATCGAACCCCCAACCTCAGTGATGTATGAGATTTGACACCACTGAGGTTGAGAAGTTAAATCCGCACATAACTCAAGAAAGTCCGTGATTTCGAACTCGGGTGCGTTGGATTGAAAGTCGCACGTGCTCCCACTGAGCCACACTCGCTTTATAATGCCGGACTTGCGAAATACTAATCGACTGCGCTCGGAATGATTTATATTTTAAATTATTTTGCGGTTGGATGCCATGGAATGGAGTGTTGTTATGTTGCCTAATATATGACTGAACCAATGATGTCTTTTTAACCGACTTCAAAAAGGAGGAGGTTTACAATTCGACGGTATGTTTTTTTTTTTTTTTTGTGTGTTTGTTACGCCATTACTCCGCCAATTATAAATGGATTTCGATGATTCTTTTTTTGATTGGTAGGTCATACTTCAGAGGTGGTCCTATATAAATTTTATCGAAATTCATTCAACACTTTTTGAAAAAAATAGCAAAAACAAAAAAATATAAGTTTAATCTTCAAGTCAGTTCTTGTTTTTGTTGTAACCGACTTTCTAAAGGTGGAGGTTTGTATTCGACTGCTTCACCTGCTTCACCCAGGGTTGACTTCCGGTGAGGGAACTCCTCAGCGGTGAATAGTACAGACACAAAATTTTGTAAATGGATTTAACCATAATAGCCTGTTCTAAATTCCACCATGACATGGCTGATACACCCACGAATGACTTTCGGCGAGGGAACTCCTCAACAGAGAATAGGAGAGTCATGAATTTTTTTTGTACATAAATTTAATTGTGATAGCCCGTTTTAAACTTCGTCATGATGTGGCTGCTAGATCATAAATGCTTGTCTTTAAAAACTTTTTAAATTAATTTAATTAAAACTTGTTTTTTACTAAAGAGGGTGAAATAAATTATTTTTCAAAAAAAACTAAACCGACTTCAAAACCACAAATAGGCACTCAAAAGTGAAAAATAAATTAATATAATTATCATAAGCGCTACCCACTCATATATTTGAAGTCGGTGCCAGCCAAGTCTAAAAGGTAGTAGATAGATACTACCTACAAGTAGTACAATACAATACAGTACAATACAGTAGTACAATAGTTACTATATATGTATATATTTATCTGCTACCTAATAGACTTGGCTGGCACCGACTTCAAATATATGAGTGGGTAGCGCTTATGATAATTATATTAATTTATTTTTCACTTTTGAGTGCCTATTTGTGGTTTTGAAGTCGGTTTAGTTTTTTTTGAAAAATAATTTATTTAGTTAATATAGGTACCTATGTCTCTTGGACGGGTACTCGTACGTATTTAAATGTCTAAAATTAAAAAACCTCACGTTAACACACCTCCGTTCAAAATACCTTAAATCAAAATATCTTATGTTTTATCCTATAATATAATACCTAAGCAAATAGCAAATAAAATACCTACCTAAGTTCAAAATACCGATCGGACTAAATATCTAATGTTTAAAATGTCTATACCTACTTAGCTACACCAAAGTTAGATTCACACAAATTTTAAATACCAAATGGTCAAAATACCTAATATTGTGCATCACTTGCTAGCTATTTGTTTGAAATAATAGATCGAGCGGCAAAACAGTTACTTACCTAACTATTTATGTTTTCGGTATAGGTCATGAACGCTAAAGACCATTACCTATCCACGATGTCTGGAAGAGATCGCTTTAAGCGATACGACCGCCCTTTCATCATCAGCCCATCACGTTTCAACTGCTGGGACACGGGCCAATAAAGTTCAATTCAGCTCGCGTACCGCTGCATACCTACCAGTACTGGGATAGTATGAAACTCCATCTCTATATTCTACCATATATATCAATGTCTGATGTATTGTCTTGCAGTAGATAAGGAGGTACCTAGGTACCTAACTACATTAAATAGATTTTCCCGTGATGCGAGTCTATCTACATGTAGTAGGTAAGTAAGCATTTTTTTATCTAAACTCATATTATAAAGAGGAAGGATTTGATTGTTTGTTTGTTTGTTTGCATTGAATAGGCTCCGAAAGTACTGAACTGATTTAAAAAATTCTTTCACTGTTGGGAAGCTACACTAACCTAACTACCCGGGTGACATTGGCTATATACTATTTTAAAAAAAAAAGGGATCCTTACTAAAACCACACTAAAACTGAAAAAATGTAGCCCAAGGTGTAAAAACAATTTTTTAAATACCCGTGCGAAGCCGGGGCGGGCTGCTAGTCTATCGTTATTAAGATACCTAGAAGAAGGTACTACCTACACACATTTATTTAATGTAGGTTTTAAGTAGTTATACCTAGGCAGTAGGCACCTATGTCATGTTCCTGTCATGACCCTGGTGTCACATTAGGGTAATTTTTATTGGATCACTTTAGGCAAACGTGTCTTTACGTAGGTACGTAACGCCGCGCGCAGCCGGCGCGGGCGCCCGCCGCGCCGGCTCGTGTACCTACTCGTATTTGCATCGCTGGGCGGCACCGCGTTGTACCAATTACAACCGTACATGGAAGCGTTTAAGGTTGAATTTAGGTTGTTACTAAATAACTTGGTTCACAAATATTCATACATAGAAACAATTAAGACCTTCTTTTTTTGAAGTCGGTTAAAAAGGGATATCTTTCACATTTATTTATTTATTTATTCCTGCATTTTTTTATTGGAGAATTCAAGCGACCGAAACAGTTAACTAATTATTTCTTGTGGTTCTCAACCTCAGTGGTGTCACATCTCATACACCAATGAGGTTGCAGGTTCAATTCCCGTGACGGGAAAAATGCTTACAGAATACTTAATAGTACCATGGTTATACTTAAACACAAATTCTGTAAATAGGTATAGGTACCTACCTGGTCTGGAGGACAATTACCTAAATTGACAACCCAACTTCAACAAAAGAAGAAGATTCAATTGTAGTTATTTTCGTTTTTTATTTATGTTTGTTACCTCAGAACTTCGTCATTTATAAACCGATTTGAAAATGTCATTTTGCGTTGAGATCAGTATAGCTACGAAGTAGTCCCATATAAGTTTCATCAATATTTGACCTAGGACTTTGAAGATATTTTGAAGTCGGTTTTTTTGGTAAAGAAGTGTATACTTGTAAATATTAATTTTCTGTGATGTTTCGTAATTTGATGTTTGCGATACAATAAAGCGTTTATCTATCTATCAGTCTACATATCGGTAGGTATTAATCTTATTATATTAAGATGCCCAAGTAAGTAAGTTTTAAGTAGGTGTACCTACATATATGCCATGTTCATATGACCCTGTTATCAGTCGTATGACGTCACACGCAGGCGAACGAAACGACAAGCTCTACGAAAGCAAACTTGCAAAGTGATTTATACGTTTTTGTGAAGTGTAAAGACTTTAGGGTCGTCATGGCATGAAAAACATATCGTTTTGATATAGATAAAAATATAAAATATAAAATAAACACAAGCTTCGCACACAGTATTTACTTTGAAATGACATCATGCACTGTGTTGGTGTTCGGAACAGATGTAAAATGTCAGAATTATCAGATTTTATATAATGATTTGAAATTATTATTTTACAAAAAAATTATTAAATGGTCTTGCGGATTAGACAAACATTCGTTCTAACTACATTTTATATATAACTCATTGACCAGTGTATTTAAATATTATTTAGTTTATTAATGTTTCTTGATCAGCTAAATATTGTTACTGGTATTAGATATGTCTACAATAAAATGTATTTTATAATATGAAAGATATAATTATGCTAAATTCGAAATATTTTTTTTATTTATTTACTGAAAAATAAATCCTGTTTTACATTTTTACATATGTTTTATTTCTGTTGTTATACATTTCTAATTGTCAATTCTGTTCAGGAATACCATAAATTCATATTCTTTGGCCAAGCACTGAAAGATAGCTATCTCTTTTACTTACGTATTTATCATAATATATCTTATTTCGTACTCATTTAAGAAAATCGTGCAATTGTAAACACGTGCCGCGTCAGAAGTAAACCTGTTTTATTAAAAAAAACGCTAAATCATCGCGAGATAAAATTATGCAGTAGTAGGATTGTAGTATGCTTACGCACTACCAATTCCACTTATAAAAAGTCCAAAAAGAGATTCTCGCTCAGGTGAATTCGAACCCGGCTATATCGTCCTTCGTAACCGTGTTTCAAACCGCTAGGCCAACTGACCGTTAAAGAAACTGTCGAAAATTGTCTATATATAATTATAGTCTCGAAAACCGTTCATTTATTAAGTAAATCTCGGAAATTACTGGTTCGATTTGCAAAATTCTTGAAGTAATAAAAAGCTAGTTTATCCTTGAGAAATAAATGCTATTTATAGTTATTAATTATTTATAATTAAACACGAAATGACCGTATCTATGAATTTCAAATAAGCATATTTTATATATATCGGCGTGCGCTGCCAAAACGGCTTAGTATAAAGGTTTAAAATGTGTAGCAAATTATTTGTTTTAAAGTGCTCTATAAAAAAGTCCGCGACACGATATATCTATCTAACATATTTGAGCAAGAATAAAGGTATTTATGTTTAAAGAAAAGAAGAAATTCAAAGCCGTCTTTTTCTATGTAATTATTAGATACAACATATTAATCCTTATTAAATTAAATACGTTAATCGTGAAGGGAATTTTGTATAGATGAAATTTGTCCTTTGAACCATATAAATCGAAACTATAGTTTAGGAGATAACGTGAAATGAATGAATGCCTATCTATAGTAACGGCACAGTTTATTTAATAGTTTGTATGAAGCTGTAACCATTTGCCGGTTTTCTATGTATTTTAACCAAATCTCGTAAACTACACAACTCATGAAGCTGAAATTTTCAGAGGAGGTTCCCGGTAGGGTGTCCGTATGCGCCGAGAAAGGACAAATTCACAGGGCCGGATCGAGGTGGTGAAACGGGGGTTCGAAGGTTAAATATATGAAATTTTCATGTTTTTTCAAAGAAAAGTATTAACTCTATATCTAGTATCGAGTAGCACTTGTAATTACCCGTGATCGACTCATACACGCCGACCCGCTAGAGCGTCGACGAATGGCTGAAAACTCGATTTGAAAGTGTGGCAAAAAACACAATATTTTACCGAAACGCCCCCGGGGCGTTCATATTTTTGTTTTTTTTATTTATTTTATTTCTTTTATACACTGCAGGATACTGAAAAATTTTTTGTACTGCAAAAAGACGGGTACGGCAAAATCGCTCGAACAAACCGATCGTCCATATTAGGGTCCGACAATTTCAAAATTTTGTGTTGTAATTTGCGGGGGCCATCTTGAATTTTATGCCATTTTTTTTTCAAAAATCGTAATCGGCGCCCCCGTTTTACTCGAAAATGAACCCCATATTGTCACGTGACATGGACATTTTCGAAGATACGACCGCCATGATGGCCGCCATTTTGTTTTTTTAACATTTTCGATTTTATTGCTGAGAAAAAAGACATTTTCTATACGAATACGTATAAAACGTTATCCCACCGGTACTCCTTCATAGAAATACTTAACGTTAGGCGCCTGTTTTCAAAAATCGATATCTCGCAAAGTAGCCGGCCGACAGAGATGAAAATGCTCAAATGTCATTTTCACTAACGTCAACTACCCGGTAGTGTGAAATTTCTATTCAAAATACTATTATTTCTACTTTTCATGTTTTCGGGGTAAATCTCCAAAATTAGCCTAAAAATGGGGAAAATTTTTGAAAAGGGCAATACCTCTCGCCGTCTTCCACGACCGTCTCATACAAGTCGAGCAGCTCCGATGTGAGCTTCTGCCTCGAAAATAGGTTTGAAAATGTGCAAATTTCAATCGTTTTCCAAAATGGCCCCCGCGGCGTCCGCCATGTTATTTTTATTTTTTGATATATTTTTTTTTACAAACGTCAGGACATGATTGATGTTTCTGTATCAAAAACGTATCAGAATCGCGAAATCGCTTGAACAAACTAATTTTTCAAAGTAGGGTCTCGTGGTGCCCGTTTTTCGAGTTGAAATATTCGGCAGCCATCTTGGTTTTTTTGAAAAAAAAAGTTAAAAAATCGAAATGAGCGTAGACGGTTTACTCGAAAACGACCCCGCTATTGCCACTTTTAATACATTTTTTTTGAGATACCACCATGGTGTCGGCCGCCATTTTGATTTTTTGGAAATTTTCGATTTTTCTGTCGGGTCGATTTTGATTCTCTATACGAATATATATAACACTATATCGCACCTGTTCTCCTTCATGCTTAGAATTTCTGTCAATGTGTTCGTTTTGTGGTGGTAATTGAGCTTTATATAAGGGAATCGGACTAGTATTTCGCCGCGTGCGCGAGCTGCTAAAGCAGCTCGCGTGGGGGGGTGGCTGCTGTTTTTTTTTAAAAGCTTCCTATCGATTACGGTTATAAAGTTTTGTTTACCCTTTTTGTTCTGAAAACAAACTTTTGTATGGCGGCCATCTTGAAAAAAGCTGGATTTCAAGTGATTGTGCGGCGTGCGCGAGCTGCTAAAGCAGCTCGCGTGGGGGAGTGTTTTGCTTTTTAATAAAAGCTCCCTATCGATTACGGTTCTAAAGTTATTTAAGTTCAGTTGTTCTGAAAAAAAGACTTTTGTATGGCGGCCATCTTGAAAAATGGCGGAATCCAAGTGATTTTGTGGCGTGCGCGAGCTGCTAAAGCAGCTCGCGTGGGGGGGTGTTGCTTTTTTTTTATAGACGCTTCCTATCGACTACAGTTCAAAAGTTTTGTTTGGCTTATTTTTCCGGAAAAAAAACTTTTGTATGGCAGCCATCTTGAAAAATGGCGGAATCCAAAATTTTTTTTCATAATCGTAATCTACGACCCAGAAAACCCCCCGATGCAAAATTTCAGTCGGATCGGAGCAACTTTCAAAATGGCCGCCATTTTTATTTCTTTTTTTTTAATTTTTCCAACTTTTCCGAATTTCCCCCATCGCCCTCTATGACATTTGGTCGAGCACCCTATACCTATCTCAAACCATTCAAAAGATATTTACATTTTTATTTTGTATGGCGGCCATGTTTTTTTGTATGGCGGCCATCTTTTTTTTCAAATTTTCAAAAATGGCCCAGGTTTTGGGGCATATTTAGTTCAAGCGGTATCCCCATCCGATTTATAGTTTCCGAGATCCCTTGAGCAGTTCCATCTCGGAGACACCTTTCCATGGATTTCGGATTTTTCCGGTTGGTTTCAAAACACCCTCTATCCAACGGTACCAAACACTCCCCCCCACCATATCGGCAAGTACCACTTCTATTTCTGTCAATTATATGTCAGTCAGTCAGTCAGTGGTCTTTCAGTTTTATATAATAGAACTAGTATTTCGCCGCGTGCGCGAGCTGCTGAAGCAGCTCGCGTGGGGGGGTGGCTGCTGTTTTTTTTTAAAAGCTTCCTATCGATTACGGTTCTAAAGTTTTGTTTACCCTTTTTGTTTTGAAATCAAACTTTTGTATGGCGGCCATATTGAAAAAAAGCTGGATTTCAAGTGATTGTGTGGCGTGCGCGAGCTGCTAAAGCAGCTCGCGTGGGGGGGTTTTGCTGTTTTTTTATAAAATCTCCCTATCGATTACGGTTCTAAAGTTATTTAAGTTCAGTTGTTCTGAAAAAATTACTTTTGTATGGCGGCCATCTTGAAAAATGGCGGAATCCAAGTGATTTTGTGGCGTGCGCGAGCTGCTAAAGCAGCTCGCGTGGGGGGGTGTTGCTTTTTTTTTATAGACGCTTCCTATCGACTACGGTTCAAAAGTTTTGTTTGGCTTATTTTTCCGGAAAAAAAACTTTTGTATGGCAGCCATCTTGAAAAATGGCGAAATCCAAAATTTTTTTTCATAATCGTAATCTACGACCCAGAAAATCCCACGATGCGAAATTTCAGTCGGATCGGAGCAACTTTCAAAATCGCCGCCATTTTTTTTTCTTTTTTTTTAATTTTTCCAACTTTTTCAAATTTTCCCCATGGCCCTCTATGACATTTGGTCGAGCACCCTATACCTATCTCTTACCATTCAAAAGCTATTAACATTTTTATTTTGTATGGCGACCATGTTTTTTTGTATGGCGGCCATCTTTTTTTTCAAATTTTCAAAATTGGCCCAAGGTTTGGGGCATATTTAGTTCAAGCGGTACCCCCATTCGATTTATAGTTTCCGAGATCCCCTGAGCAGTTCCATCTCGGAGACACCTTTCCATGGATTTCGGATTTTTCTGGTTGGTTTCAAAACACCCTCTATCCAACGGTACCAAACACTACCCCCCACCATAACGGCAAGTCGGAGATCAATTCTGTCAATATGTCAGTCAGTCAGTCAGTCAGTCAGTCAGTCAGTGGTCTTCCAGTTTTATATTATATTAAATAAATTAAATAAATACTTATTATTGATAGAAGGATACTCTATACTTACATAGATACAACATAACATTAAATAAACAATAGAACATGAAGATCAATGTAACGGCTTACTCACTTTTTTAAGGTAGAATTCTCGAACCAAACGTTTGAATATTTCCTTTGAGGGTGCTTTCCTTACAACGGGTGGGAGTTGGTTCCACAGACGTACTGCTACAACTCGAAAGGAGTCATCCACAAAAGAAGTACTGTGAACGGGTGTAGAAAGCAATAGAGCGTCAGCGGAGCGGAGATTTAATTCATGGGTATCGGCAATGAAACAAAATTCTTTTTTTAAATAGTAGTAATTTCATAAATATTTTGTTCATAAATGTATGCTTAGTAACTTAATTACTTCAGATTCATTTTTATTCACTGACCTTATTCTGCAGTCTTAAGAAATGTGTTTGAAACAGTTTTTTTATTTTTATTTTTGTACTTGTTTTTGTAATTGGAATCAGGCGCAGCGTGGCAAATTTCATCTCAAATTTGACTCGTAATGAAAATACCGAGTGTAATTCTGCTGAATAAATTGATCATACTAATATTATTATACCTAATTTACCTAATGTATGTGTTTGCTTACGGGTTTCGTTTTCTATTTTCTTATTTTTTACTGTGTACTATTTATTTATTGTGTGGTACTGTAACAATTTATAACAACTTGCATAAAAATTTTATTTATTTTTATTTTATTTTGATATTTTCCAATATTTATTTAATTTCTTTATTTATTGTATTGCGGATAGGCATTGTATATATATACTATTTATACTATTAAGAACATAATATATATTTCTATTTAGCTTCACTTATATATTTAATGTTTATAGCGTTATATCATACAACAAGTTCGTGCGTCACCAAGGGCCCGTGCTGAAAACCAGCGTTGTGGATTCTTCACAACATTATGCTGAGCACAGACCTTTTTTGGCTGCACTGGACACGGCAGCGATCCTCCATACACATGCTGTAATTGTTTGTCTTGGTCTTATAAATTTGTCTTATTTTGTTATCCTACACTTGTGTATGTACTATTGTTTGTTGTGTGCAGTCTTGTCAAAAATAAATTATTTCTTTCTTTCTTTCTTTCTTTCTAATTATTAGGAGTTTTCGAAATCTATTTCAGCTCGATTATTATTATTAAACTCTTAAGTTTACAAGAACCAACTAAATTTAAAACTAAGTAACGCTTAATAAATTAACACTTTCATTGCATTTTAATGATTTATTTTCAACAGCTGATGTCGAGAAAATTTAGTTTTTTGAACATCTTTTCAATTAAACCAAAATCAGTCCGCTCTTACCCCAACACTCCTTGCTCTCGCTAAGTGAGTCACAATAAGTCACAGTAAACTTTTTTTTGTCAACAGCGGACGTTTACAGTAGCCCCAGTGGAAGAAAATTTCATATTCTCAAACAAGTCTCGTTTTCACATGAAACTAAAACCGGTATGTCTTAATTTAAAATGATTTCTTTGCTTTTAGTGTTACAGTGGTGCTAATTCGCTTGTCACCAACTAGTCTAAACTAGACCAAATTTAAGTTTACTCCTGTCAAACGACGTTTGGTATTCTGTTAACAGCAGATTAGACTAATTTTAGTTTGACAGCTCCTAAAATTGGTTTAGTTACTAAACTTAGCTTAGGTGGCCATTTTTAACCGACTTCAAAAAAGGAGGAGGTTCTCTGTTCAATTGTTTTTTTTTTTATATTTGTTACCTCAGAACTCCGTCATTTATGAACCGATTTGAAAAATTCTTTTTGCGTCGGGTTCAGTATAGCTGCGACGTGGTCCCATATAAATTTCATCGATATGTGACCTTGGACTTCGAAGATACATTGAAGTCGGTTTTTGTTTTTTTCTAAAAATTAATTATGCAATTCTGTTGTACACACTTCACGTCTAAAATTAGTAGCGTCAAACTAAAATCCGGCTTATTTAGTCGCCACCTAAATTGCTGCCTACTAAATTTAGTTCGTAGTTTATCAGGTGATTTTTAATAAAGATAGGTAGCAAAAAACTATTTTATCAACCACGATGGAGGAATATGTGGTTGCGGCTGTTGTAAATTCATCCGAAAGTCCTAAGTAAATATATTTTTACTAAAAGTCAGAAAGTTGCATTTCTATATTTATGGTTCGTATAAGATTTATTCACATGAATGAAAAAAGCATTAGAAAGTGTTCAGCGCAAGATGCGAATGATTTTTCTATACGTGCAGATAAAAGTTTGATAACTACTCTCGTCTCTATACCGAAATCTAAAGATTCAAAGTGGTCCGAGTAGTAGAGGACAAATTTGACTGCGCAATCGTGACGACAGTACGGGGCTCTCGTAATAAGTAGTGGACACAATAGTCCTCATCAAATTTGTAAAAATGGAAATGGAATACTTAATTATTGATGAATAAGTAAAATATACAAAAACAAGAGCGCTTCAAAACCATCGACAGAGAGGTCCCATTCTCTGTCAACGTGCAAACCGGGCTACCATAGAATACAGCAGCCCAACCCATATGGCAGACAAGGTAATTCGAGTTGATCGTGATCCGAGTCTGATCTACGATACCAACGCGATATTGTCGGTACCCACTGCGCATTTATGGCACGATCGTACAACTCTCTCGAAATCGCGTTAAGATCGAGATGACGTCATACAGATTATGTAAAAATGTAGTGTTTTTTTAGCAGTCTGTGGTTTAAATTAACAAAAGACTGTCAATTTTGAGTTTGACAGCGCATCTAGACTTCATTTCGTTTTTTTTTTTTAAGTTCGCCCGTTTGGGCGGGCTAAACTCTCTAGGACCATACCGCCATGTCTTACATATTAAGCTTCTGGTGCCCTTCAGTAAGTACAGCAATAACCTCTGATTCTATTCTACGTCACCTCACAAAGATCATCTGCACTTTCATAGTGTCTGTCATAACCTCAGCAAAAAGTGTTTACTGCCATAGTGTCTCAGACATTACCTCAGTTTATTACTTATATTTATACTCCAAATGGTTTTTCATCTAAGTATGCCCATTGTTACACCATTGTAAACATTTGACTTGTACTTTATCTCTATTTTTAAGGTGAATAATAAAGTGTTTATCTATCTATCTATGTATGTTCCTTCAACTAACTTTTATGTTATTTTAGATGCCGTATCCGGGTACCTGGCTCCCAAATCTTCAAAATGGAAATGATGGATGGAATGGTTGAAGCCTGGCTTGAGGTGTTATAGCAAGAAATCGAGTTTAGTGATTTCGACGACTGTACAAGACCCTAACTATGCGTTAAAAAACGTGCTAGTAAGAGAATTACATGTAGGTGACAATAATGACAGCGAAGACGACTTCACCGATGATGATGTTCAGCCACTGAGCTCATTTGTTACCCGAGAATGTGGTGAAGCTGTTTCAGACTTTATTGGCAAAACATTTTCCTTCCAAGTTTAAAAGAGCGAATTTATAATGACAGGCTACCTTGAGAGCGTCGATTGACAATCAGAAGAGTGCTAAGTGAGGATATGCCTCCCCGTCCTCAACCACCTCCTCAACCAGGACCATCAGGAAGAAGCATATGTCCTAGCAGACTGGAAAGGCAGAAGATTTACCTGCTGCGTTTATAAGAAATCTATTTGCCTGCAGTGGGACTGTGTCCACTTTCGGCTTGCGTGAACACGATGCCCGGAAAAAATCAATTCAACCAATAATCATGTTATTTATTTTAAAGAATGTTTGTGCTATACTTTTGTATCAACTTACACATACAAATAATATATTTAAAAAGTATTTTAACTGATCTTTCCATTCTTTCCTACTGTCTGTCGGTCAGTGTTGCCAACTACTTGCCTGGTATTATAAATAATTATTCGCTAATCGATATAAACTATAAAATAATATCGATGCTAAGTCAACCGTTTCGTTAACCTTCGTCATCGATCACCCCATGCTCATTTTAAACTAAGTGTTTAATTAAATAGTTTAAGTTAATATTTAACGGTGATTTTTCACCGCAATTTATGCACATAATCTTCCCAGGGCGAAGGATAAGGGCAAATTGCATAAATAGACATACGTTATATAAACGAGAGACAGGCTGGCATGCACGTCACTAGAAGCTGGCTTGTAATTAGAGATTTTTAGTTGTTATTAATTAATTATAAGGGATAAAGAGTTGCGCAGACGACTGAGAAAATAGTCTTGGAATCATAGGGGCAATACAACGCAGATGAGGTACATAAAGTAAGCGTAAAAGGTCCCGTACATTTTTTTCTCCAACAAATTCTAGCCTGCGCCTGCGTCTGCGCATGCCTTTATCGTTTCTCACAATGTCTTATTTATGCATCTAGGAAATAGATTTAGGTAATATTGACTTAACTCGATTTAAAACCAGTTAACGATTAATGGATATTTATTTATGGCAATACAGCAATTATAATCAAAACAAGCAAATGTCAAAGTCAGTAATGTCAGTAGGTATATATTTAATTCGTTAATTCACTGTTTCCTTGTGAGCATTGCAACGTTTTTCGCCTTTGAAAATGGATTCTGAAATCTCTTTTCACGGCAATTCTGGCTCGCCTACGGACTCTGATACCAATACCACTCATCACGTTGACCCTGGCCCGCCTACGGACACCGAAACCAGTGCAATCGTTGACCTGTTCCTGTTTGATTATGGATACTGAACCCGCGATAGATAACAATTCGCATGGACACGAACGAGCTACCCCTGGTGGAGACTGCAATCATACCGATGTGACACAAAGGAGGATACCTCGATCTTCTGGAGGTGGAAGCTGAAGTGAAGTGAACTGAAGAAGGCAGTGGATCGCTCCGCAAATGCTACGTTTGCAATCTCTAGCACACTATTATTCATAATAACTGTGCAATAACTACATAAGACCGCCTATTGTACTAAGACATGAATGAGACAAGAATGTTCATTATGAAATTCCTTTTTAAGTGCAATAAAGTGTTTTTTTGCTATTTAATCAATCATATTTATTTTCTTATAACAGATCGAAGATGAAATGAAGTTTCAAACGAGTAACAAACAGAAGAGACTAGTGTCCCACGATGGACTGAATCGTAGTGTGAGCCCTAGTGCATCTAAAATAGCTTAATTATTACACCTACCCTATTTGTAAACACTAAGTACTTACCGAGTGCTCTAAAATTAAGTTTTTCTGTACCAACAATGTAATGGAAAAAATTAATTATTATGATTATTATAGTTACCAAATGTATAATATTGATAATATTTTGATCTCAATAAAAAAAACTAACAAACATTGTATTGTTTTATTATAAATCCTAAATATTTATTTTGGTAGTATATCAAGCACTTCAAGAAAAGGAAAGTCATACTTACAAGTAAACTTAAAAATCTGTGATATATTCACTATTTTAAATGACGTCTGATAGACTCAATAAATAAGTTGTTAGTTAATAATTAGTTTGTTTGCAATAATGTATTGAGTATTGACTCCACCTTGGTCGAATGTGAACAATTATTATTTAATCATTTATTTCAGGCAACAAGTAACAAAAGTACATAGTCCCATATTAATAAATAACTTACAGACTAGCATACATATAATATAAAATATAAGTATTTAATTAACACATCATTGCGTGGTGTCATGGGCCAGCCTTCCGTAGAATCATTAACACGTTACAACATTAACACTAGAAATAAGGATAGGATTGTTGTACCTAGGTATAGACTGACTAAAACGAATAAGTCCTTTATGGGCAACTGCGTACGTTTTTATAATAAAATTCCAAAGTGTATAACGGAGCTCACAGAAAGTAAATTCAAATTATGCGTTAAGAATGTTCTAATGAGAAAAGCATACTACACTGTTCGTAATTACATAGAAGACAAAGATGCTTGGAACATTCCACTTCTGCAAAGTAACCAACTGGTACATAAGAAAAATAACATTGTAAAATCCCAAAAAATTGTAACAAAATCTCTAAAAAAAAATGCCCCTCAGTTTCTTGCCGTATCTTCTGAGTAGTGGTTCTTTTTCCGATACGGTGGTAGAGTCATTGTGATAATTTGACGTTCATAAGTGCGTCTGTGATGCCAAAATGATTAAAGAGATTTTGATTTTGATTTTGATTTTGAATCTTCGGAACTTGACACTCCTCAGCCAAAACTCCTCCAACTGTACAATCTCAAGGTAAGCTTGGTCTGCTGCTTCAGGTATGACATTCTCTGTTTTTACACACTAGTGAACTCGAGACATGTAGACCTGTAGATCATCGGAATCTCAGCACGAAGGAGATTCGTTGTTGTTGGTGCGGCTGTACCGCACTGGTTACGACGATTGGACTTCCTCCTCTTTTTTTCCACCTTGGTGTAGCCCTTGGTGTACAGTAAAGTCACCTCAGTTGCAGAGGGATATAAAAGCTAGTAGAGCCATGGTGTCACTTAAACAAAAACAACAATAACTACTTAGTATACATTAACTTCTACCACTTAGATATTTTCTGTAGTCACAAGTTTCGTAGTAGGTACTGTAGGTAGGTACAGATACATTGCCCGACGGCAAGGCGAGCGTTTATAGCCAAAAACAACAAATCAAATCCATAAATTGTTACACTATGTGGTATGCCGATTTCAATGTTCTTTGGTTTGAAAATATGAAAGAAGTTAATGCTTTACGGCTTTAGAATTTGTTTTGGCTCAATGTTGATTCACTTCCACGGCGTCAAGATGTCAAACAATTAGGATTATAATACTTTTCGTTACTTACGATTCCTAAAAGGTTGGCTTTGTCTTACCTTTTTGAAATCGCGATTTATAACCTCAATAACTCTACTGACAGTTGTCAACATTGCCTTTAAAATAGGATATGGGTGCCAATTTACGATCACAACTCGATCGAAGAATGAACAATTTGCTTTTTCAAGGCATTATTTCATTTTTTTTTAGCTGCATTAGTTCTCATATCAGCCGCAACGATATGGAGCGCTGGCGATGCTCTAAATCGTATTCAAGAGTACCAATTTGGGTTTTATACGATTGAATCAGCGGTTGATATCAACCCGATGTGCATTATCTGAGATATGGGTTGCCCCCCAGGCCCCTGACAGAAATTCCCAAAAATTTTACTTACGTACCCATCAAACGACTGGCCTAATAACGTAACTATCACACAAAAAGGGGTTTGCCAAGGGTTTCTTGAGTTTCAAATCGAAATTTAAAAAAAAAATCTTTTTCTATGAAATAAATGGGTGTGCGTTACATAGGAAACCCTTTCTAAGGGCTTTTGTGGGGTTTTGCGTATAACTTACCAGAATCAAACATACCGAGGGTTAAAGGAAAGCCCTTTTAAAAAGTAAGCCTAATGAAAACCCAATCAAAACTCGTTCATAGGCTTTCCAGTGTGGGGTCCTGGTGGATTAGAAATATAAGTCAAATCGGACAGCACTTAAGTCGTTCAAAACCCCAATCAAAACTCGTTCATAGGCTTTCCGGTTTTGAGTCCTGGTAGAATAGAAAAAAATTACCTAACCACAGATAGAATAGCATACGGTCCTATCATTTAATTGTAAACATCGTAACAAAAATAACAATAAAATATTTAGATGCCAACCTATATCTTAAGTTGCTTCAGTGCTTGTTCGATTTTCGCTGAAAGCAGTGGTGTCGCTCGCGACCGCGCGTCGGTGCCAACAGTGTAAAGTGCTTACAAATCACAACAAAGCCGTCGAGACGGCCGGACCGCGATGACCCAGTTATCATTGCGCAAGGTTACGTGTGACGGCGAATAATATTATTAAGGCGAAGTAGTACTTAGCCTTAATTATGTGTTCACCTAGTAAAGGTAAAATCACCTTGACAACGGAGACAGAACATCTTTTGTACAAACACTATAGCGATGAACGAGCAGAGCGTGAAAAACTCAAAAGTCTCGTAAATGACTTAAAGAGTCAAATAGAGATACTCCAAGAGCAGTTAAAATGCTACGCAGAAAATAGCTCGGTAATACCTACACCCACCACCATGGAGACCTCTGCTCCGCGAGTTGAGTATAGTACAGATGAGGAAAATCTTGCTCAAGAAACAGAGTGGATACGGACAAAGACTAGGAAAAAAAGAAAGTTGAACACCTCACCCACTCCAGTCAACACGAGCAATGAAGAGATAGCGAAAGAAAAAAGTGTAAAAACTCCACTGCCGCCACCTATAATAGTGGATGGCATCAAAGACTACCAAAGTTTCTTTGACTTTTTGTTACAAAACCATCCAGAAGAAACATTCAAAATTAAAATGATGAGTGGTGATACTGTTAAGATTAATGCCACTAATGATGAATCTTACAGAGTTTTAACAAAGGCCCTCACTCATAACAACTGCCTCTGGCACTCTTATGAAAATAAGCTAGAGAGGCCGATAAGAGTTATGGCAAAAAAACTACACTCTACGTGTAAACCAGAAAGAGTTGTTGAAGACCTTACAAAGAAAGGGTTCAAGATAATAGAAGCGGTCAACAAATTGAGCTGGAAAACTAAGGAGCCACTAAATATGTTTATGCTCACATTTTCCAACGATGAGGATATAAACAAAGTATTCAAAATCAAAACCATCATGGGATGTACTGTAGAAATGCAGCCACTAAAGACCACCAAACTGGTCCCTCAGTGCAAGAGATGCCAGGGTTACGGTCATACGCAAAAATATTGCCAAAAAGAACCAAGGTGCGTAAAATGCACTGGTAAACATTTTACAAAAGACTGCCAAAAACCCAGGGAAGAGAAACCGAAATGCATCCACTGCGGAGCTCCTCATCCAGCTAACTACAGGGGATGTGCTGTGGCGAAAGAAATCCAACTACTTCGGAACAGACATATAAGCAAAACTCCAGTGGTAAGTCAAAACAAAATATCAAAAGAAAAGCATGATGGTCCTAGCCAAAATAAGCCATGCCTAACTAAGACTGGCTCTGCTAATAAAAACATCTCATACGCTCAAGCTACAGCAAGAGATACAACAAAAGTGCCTCAGGCTCAGGAGTCACTTACCATTGTAAACACAGACAAAAAGCTAGATGACATCCTTAAGCTCATGTTGTCATTCGACGAAAGACTTAAAAAAATTGAAAATAGCACCAAAACAGCTAAAACTAAGCAGCTAAAATGAATACTATTTTAAAAATCATGGCCTGGAACTCAAATGGGTTACAAAATCACCAACATGAATTACAAGTAATCCTAGACATAGAAAATGTTGATGTGTGCTTAATATCTGAAACGCACTTCACAAAACAATCGTATATACATTTCAAAGGATACAAAGTGTACCATGCCTTACATCCAGACAACACTGCAAGAGGTGGTAGTGCCGTCATTGTAAAAGAAAACCTTAGTCACTATGAATATACTAAATACGAAGAGAAAGAAATACAAGCAGTGGCGATAAGTCTTAAAACTAAAAGCTATCCTCTTACAATATCAGCAATATACTGCCCACCTCGGTATATGATAAAAAAAGATCAGTATATGAGTTTCCTAAAGCGCCTTGGTAATAAGTTTGTATTAGGAGGCGACTTTAATGCCAAAAATACGTATTGGGGCTCTAGACTCACCACAAATAAAGGCAAAGAATTATTAAGTGCCATAAGAGAGATGAAATGTGATGCTACATCTACTGGAACGCCTACTTACTGGCCAACAGATCCCAATAAAATCCCGGATCTCTTAGACTTCTTTGTAATTAAGAACTTATCTTCAAGCTACATGAAAACTTATCATAGTTATGATATGAACTCAGATCACTCTGCAATATATCTCAAAATAAGCGAAAAAGTCTTAGATAATGATAAACCTCCAACTCTTGTTAATAGGTTTACAGATTGGGAGAGCTTTAAAATAGATTTAGATAGTGATATAGATCTAGAACACCGGAAAACCTAAACATAGCTCTTGAGATATTCATAGAAAATATTCAACAAGCAGCCTGGAAAAATACACCTGAAATTAATAAAAAAACCAAGGGTAATATATACCCCATACGTATTAAACAACTTATAGCTGAAAAAAGAAAACAACGAAAAATCTGGCATCAATCTAGGTGTCCTGCAGACAAAAAAGAGCTTAATAATATCACCAAAACATTGAAACGCCAAATCCAGGATTTTAATGATAACTCCACGAATGAGTATCTTCAGAAGCTGACCAGTGATAGAAGTACAGATTACTCTCTTTGGAAGGCAACTAAGAACCTAAAAAGACCAATTATCCAAATACCACCTATTAAAGATAACAACGGAAAATGGGCAGTGAATAACGAGCAGAAAGCTAAAAGGTTTGCAGAACACTTAGCAAACATCTTTCAGCCAAATCAAAGTAGCACAAATGAAACCTTTTCTTTGGATGATATCAACCTCCATGATGAGCAGGCAGATGATAATATAAAACTAGCAACGCCTAGAGAAATTGCACGTGAAATTAAATACAGTATAAACCCACGAAAAGCTCCTGGGTATGACCTAGTATCAGGAGAAATACTCCAAAATCTTCCAAGAAAAGGGATAGTAAAACTAACAACTCTTATTAATGCTGCACTAAGATTAAAATATGTACCAGACTTATGGAAAGTTGCTGAGGTAATAATGATAGCAAAGCCAGGAAAACCGCCTCATGAAACACTTCTACATCTTCGTACAGGCCAATCTCCTTGCTACCCATAATGTCAAAACTATTTGAAAAGATATTGCTTAAAAGACTAAAACCAATTATTGACAGCACAAACCTCATTCCAGAGCACCAATTCGGTTTTCGGGAGAAGCACTCAACCATAGATCAAGTGCACCGAATAACAAGTATTATAGAAACAACTTTAGAAAATAAGCAAGTATGCTCTACTATATTCCTAGATGTAGCACAAGCTTTTGATAAGGTGTGGCATGAAGGCCTAGTTCACAAGCTAAGAATGCACCTACCGAAAAAATTTGCTAATATTCTGGAATCTTATATTTCAAACCGATTATTTAGAGTAAAACAAGAAGATGCCTACTCAAAATTGAAAGTAATAAAAGCTGGAGTACCACAAGGAAGTGTATTAGGTCCGGTCCTGTACCTACTATACACCTGTGATATTCCTGAATTAGAAGATAACACCATCGCAACCTTTGCTGACGACACTGCTATAATGGCTGTAGCAAACACCCATAGAGAAGCAGCAGAAAAGGTTCAAAAGGCTGTTAACAAAGTTTATGACTGGACGAAAAAATGGAAAATTAAACTAAATGAATCCAAATCAATCCACATAGACTTCAGCAACAAGATATAACAATATTGCCCAGTCTACATTAACAGCAAACAAATCCCGTATGAAAATACAGCGAAGTACCTAGGAATGACACTTGATGCAAAGCTCCGCTGGAAAGCGCACGTCAAGAAGAAAAAAGAAGAATTAGATTTACGCTTTAAAAGAATGTATTGGCTGCTTGGAAGGCACTCCACGCTGTCAACATACAACAAATTGATACTATACAAACAAGTCCTAATGCCAGTTTGGACTTATGGTATACAGCTGTGGGGCTGCACCAAACAGAGCAATATATTAATCATACAACGCTTCCAGAATAAAGTATTAAGGGAAATTGTGAACGCACCCTGGTATATTAGAAACGACGATCTCCATCGGGATCTTAAAGTAGAGTTTGTCGATAAAGTTATTAAAAAATATGCCGAAGCCCACGAACATAGGCTTCATCATCATGTGAACGTCGAGGCAATCCAGCTCCTCGACCACACGGATATAGTGAGAAGACTTAAAAGAACAAAACCGTTTGAGTTAGTGTAATATCTAGTGATAGTGAATTAGTGTAATGTAGTAAGAGTGCTACCCATACAGAACACAAGAACAATGTGTCTTCCCCTTAATATAGAGACAATAGGAATAGTGTTAATGGACACATTCTTAGTATTAGTTTATCTATCAGTTTAAGTTAAATGTAAATTGCTTATTAGCCTAATTAATTGGCTAGATTGTAATAAAAATGGGGATCATAATGACTATGAAACCATATGAAGGAAAAAAAAAAAAAAAAAAAAATATCTTAAGTTAAAGTTTTATATAATTTTAAAGTTATTTAAGAAGCAATTAATCATTGTAATTACGATTTTCTTTTTCATTCACCATCATTTCATTCATTCTTCAGTTAATTTTTCTAAATCCTGGCAACATAGATCAATTCAACTTAGTAGCTGTCAAAATCAAATTAGTGCTGTCAATTACGATTTCTAAATTTAGTTGGATGTGACAACAGATTAGAGTTTAATGATTTCTAAACTAAACTTACATTTTAGTTAGTCAAGTTAAGTTTAGAGAGCTGTACAAGCGAATTAGCACCATTATCTGCCGAGCATCTGTCAACATCTCTCCACATTTCATGTTTTATTTAATTTTTTACTTATATTACTGTAAAGTTTCATCTAAATCCGTTCAGTAGTTTTTGCGTGAAAGAGTATCAAACATCCATACAACTAAACTTTATTTTATTCCACTTACCTTTTTTTTGCATTACAGAATTTAAAAATAAACCTACACCACAGACATCAAAAGGATTGTCTTCACCTCGCTCATCGTCATTGGACAGATTAAGTATGTATAGCTCAAGAGGATGCAGTCCTTCGCTAAACAATCTATCAGCTTCAAAGCTTATACACGGCATCGAAATAGATGAAAGCGAATATCATAACTTGATAAATCTAAGAAACAATAATAAAATGATAGAAAATAAAAATAAAATAGAATGGAAAGATCCAAACACAAAACTTACATTCATGTATTCTTTTGAAGACAGTATGTCTCAAGAGTTAACTGAAAGCAATGAAAATGATAGTTTTTATGACGAAGAACGTAATAAACAGTTTGAAGAAAATGAAAGACAGAAAGAAACACTTAATGACGAAGCAGAGAGAGAGGAAGAAACAAGAAATGCTGTAGAGGAAGATGAAGATGCAGAGAGAGGGGAAGAAACGGAAAATACTGAGGAGGAAGATGAAGAGGAGGAAAGTGGTGACACAGGCGATGATGAGAGTGATGAATACTCTGCAAGTGAAGTTGTATCAGATATAGATAATGATGTTTTAGAGGAAGAGGGAGATGCACAGGATAATAGTGTCAATGAATGGGATGCTATCACAGATTTGACCCCTGAGTTGGAAGCGTGTACTTTAAATGAAAGCACTTTTAATATTCCTATAGAGGATATATCGCCTGCAGGTATTTTTTCCTTATTTGTAACTGATGAAATAATAGATAAAATGGTTACAGAAACTAATAAATATGCGTTAAAATACATCATAGAAAAGCAAAATAATAACGAAATAAAAACAAAATCTCGGTTATTATCATGGAAAGCTACGAATAATATAGAAATGCAAAAGTTTCTGGGGGTACTACTCGCAATGGGTCTGAACAAAGTGCCTCATATAAATGACTATTGGTCAAAAAAATCAATATGTATATCGAAACGAATATATTGTATCTGTAATGACTCGGGATAGATTTCTGTTAATATTAAAATTCTGGCATTTTTGTGATGATTCGTCAGCCATCTACAATACAAATAAGTTAAAGAAAATTCATGATTTGGCTAATATGCTCAACAGCAGATTCCAAGAAGTATTAACGCCCGGTAAATTCGTTGTTATAGATGAATCAATGATACCATGGCGTGGCAGGCTGAAATTCAAACAATACATTAAAAACAAATCACACAAGTATGGTGTTAAAATTTACAAGTTATGCACTCCAGAAGGGTATGCATATAATTCAATAATTTATTCTGGAAAGGCAGAAAATGGCCGTGAACAAAATCATGGTAAAGTCACCGTACTGAAACTCATTCAAGGGCTGGAGAATAAATGTCGTGTAGTAATTGCAGACAATTTCTACTCTTCAATCGAATTGGCGGAAGAACTCCTATCTCACAAAACCTTTGTTCAAAATTCAAATATACCCAGCAATATTTAATCGCTACTACTGTTTATTTCCTAACATTAACTTGCAAAGCTAATTTAAAATGTTGCAATGTACGATGGTGAATGTACAACCTTAATGTTTCGCATACACATGGCAATTAAGCTATTGTTTCTCTCCTGGCAATCACAGACCCAAGGATTCGTGTATGTGTGTGCTGTTTTCTATGTGTTCATCTGTTTTGTCTATGTGTTATACATTTTTGACGTAAAATTCGTTTGTTTACATTATTTTTACGGAGACTTATTTATGTTTTCCGTACGCTTATGTCTTCGAGTAGACAGCCAAACGGAGTCGACACGACAGGCCTACCCCTCTCGCCAATTTTGCCAAACGTCAAGGACAAAAAAATCCACGACGTTATATAAAACTATTTGACGCGCATCACGCGCCATTCACCAACTGTCGTAGCGGGCGAAAGAGCTCCTAAAAAAATGCCTAGTTGCAGCATATATTGGTGCAAAAAAATTTCAAGAACATCAAACTACACCAAGGATAACGTAACTTTTCATCTGTATGTATTTTTATATCTAATAATGCACTAAAATAGCGAAAATTTTAAAATGATTTTCAGTCACATAAACTCACATAGTGTTGCAACTAAATCGAAAAAGTTATATTTCGGATAAAATTTTTAGCTTATTTTCATGTATCTAGGCGGCCAAAGCTCTGTTTTCCTGCACATTATAAGAAAATCAAATCAAAATGAAACTGAAACTATTAATAAATATTGTTTTACATTACAATTTTATATACCTACATGTTATTATTTAGAATAATTGTTAACTCAGATAGCCCAGGACACAGATAGCAGATGTGACCCAAAAAGCAGCAGCACTCAAATGGGACTGGGCTGGACATGTCTGCCGCATGTCGGATGATCTCTGGGCCAAAACCACAACCCAGTGGGCCCCACACGATTGCGAACGACATCGCGGCAGACCAAGAAGGAGATGGCGGGACGAGCTAGACTCTCACCTTAAAGATTGGTCTATTGTGGCAATGGATAGAGGTAAGTGGAGGGAGGGTAGGGAGGCCTTTGCCCTGCAGTGGGACTAAACAGGCTCTTAATTATAATAATAATAATTGTTACTCGAAAACTGCAGAATGGATTTTAATTTGGTTTTCAGCGTTTAGTATTAAGTTCCAACTCCGATTATAGGGTATACAGGTGTGTCAAAAATTACCAGGACCTCCAGGGTAGGTACCTTTTCTCTTGCATTGAGAAAGTTTTGTCCTTAGAGTAGAGAAAATATAAACAGCATTTTTGGTATTTTAAAAATTTGCTGCACTTGTATACATCAAAACCGGTTGGGTTGGTGGTTGGCGCTCTTTATGGGCGGCCTTGCGAAAATGGTCTTTGAAAAAAAACGACTATATTGTCTGTCGTCTACGCAGGCGAAGCCGTGGGAAAAATCTTCTATAAATTAGTAACTAATGAGAATGACCTAATCGAAATTAGGCACTTATATTATTTGAACGTTAGCAACACAGTGTAAAAATCGCAGTGAAATTAGTGCGGGGACAGCACCAATTTAAACATCGATAAAAATATGTTTTAAAATATATGTCGATAAAAAATGTAAATGTTGTATCAAACTTTTATTTGGCAGATTTCCAATAGAACCAGAAAGTCGGGCTGGCTGGATTCGAGCTTGTGGAAATGGTGTATCGTGGGTTCCTAAGCGTACCAGCACAAATTGCTCGGAACATTTTGAAACTAATTGTTTCATACCACCGTCTAATAACAACGATTAAAGACTATTTTGTCAAGGAACACAAGTCATTGGTTAAAGTTAGGTTAAGTACCAAGATTTTATTAGATTAAGAACTATTGTGCCTCGCTAGAATGCTTCTCTAATCACGTTATTGCAAGTTTAATTTTATATCATCGCCTATAGTAATTACATAGACTATCATTATCGTTAGTAATTACATAAAAGACAAAGATGCATGGCCCGCTTCTGCCAAGTAGCCAACTAGCACATAAAAAACATGATATTGTCAAAAACAAACATAAAATATAGTAGCAACATTTCTAAAAAAAATCCATCGGTTTCTTGCCGTATCTTCTGAGTAGTGGTTCTTTTTCCGATACCTACGGTGGTTGAGTCATTGTAATAATTAACGTTCATAAGTGCGTCTGTGATGCCAAAAAATAATAAAGAACTTTCGAACTAACTTTGATAGTTATTATTCTCTTGAGCAACAGAATTATGTCATTTAAGAATTCTGTTTTATTTTCTTTTTATGTGTCTTCCATGCTTTAGCAGAGTTTATCGATAACACAATATCGATAGTATCAAGCATGAAGTTGTTTACGTGATTGACGTTTAAATATCGTGTACCGATAGAACGTCTCTGTGTGTGAATGTGATTGGGTGTGTAAAGTTTAAGCTAGTGTTAACTTCTTTTGTTGTGTGCGTGCATAGCGACGTGATTGAAAAATGCGTTAGTGGTGATCATTTATTTGTGTGCGTTTCCTCGTCCCCCACCGAAAATGACAGACTTTTTGTAATGGGAATGAGTGCGCGTCACCAATCCAGGCTGGATACTTTATCTGAGGCTTATGTCCTTATTTTCATAAACATAGACTAATATTGCATGTTTAGTTGCAAATTGTCTTGGTAATTATAGTTTTGCATGTGTGACCGTGTACATGAACAGCTTGTGTAAACACATCGCGCGACATCACAGATAACAGATTTAATAATAGTAATAATGAAGATATTTTTAATAGAAATAAATACCTATAATTATAATTAGCAGTATTATGTATATATCTATGGCTTTAATTTACAGATTGTAACATAAAACTATGGGCCAGTTATTGACTAAACGGATTTTGATGTTTGGTATGAAAATGGGTACATAGGAAGTACTTATATAAGACCTAGGTGGGTACTTTTACGTTACATCCCAGAAAAACGAACAGTTCCATAAGGAACAACTGAAAGGTACCTCTAATAGGTAGCTAACTCTACGCGGTTTCGCAGGTATCGGCTAGTAGGTATAAAATTACTTGGTACCTAGAGAAAAGAGTGTGGGAAGCTTTTTTGTTTCATGGTTTTATACCTATGATATTTAATCTCTTGTTCTTATTCTAAATCTAATCTAGAGAAGTTAAAAAACAACTCGACTGATTATTGTTAGGTACCTACCTAGATAACCTACAAAACCTCTCCTATTACTCAATTTAATGTTTTATTATTGATTTGCCCCATACTTTGTAGCTCATTCTCCTCATACTTTATTTATATTATAATAATATGCCTAAAAAAATTGCATTCGCTTAGCTTGCGCATCCATCTAAACATATCTGTGTAGATGCCTAGGGACTGTTATTAAAAAATAGGTTTTCGTTTTCGATAAAGAAATGTTTACTTCAAGGGGCGCCATGCCTGTTATTCGCCTAGGGCGCCTGGCATGCTCGGGCCGGCCGGCTGCGGGCGCAGCGGCGCTGGATAAGTGTGATCTCTATTTCAACTTTATTTATTTATAAGCATTTTGAAAATAAATTATTTATTATTTATTATTATTATTTACTTACAAATACTATTTTTCTATGAAAATATTTGTGGGTAATTGTTTTCTTTACACTAACCTAACAATGTACCTAAATATGAAAGTTCCATATACCTATATAGTTTCATAATAAAACTATTGGACTTGGTCATCATAAGTACCTACCATTGAGGAATAGTGCGAGACCTCAATGGTGCCTACCCACTGACTACGGAGTAGGGTTGCTAGGTCGTCGGGATTCATCTGGTTTGTCCCGACTTTTGATATGAGGTCCAGAGTCCCGACGAAATACGTAATATCCCGATATTTTGTCTCCGGCTGATTGGGCGCCGGCCATCCAGGTTTAGAGCGTCGTGGAGTGCCCGGCGCGGAAACCAAACTGCTCCTCTCTCGGAGTCAGGTGAGGTCTCATCCTACGCAGCAGCAAGCGCTTGAACAACTTCGAGATGGTCGGTTGCAGTGTGATGGGTCTGTAGCTGCTAGCGGGTAATCGGCGATCCTTTCCTGGTTTCGGCAGCACGATTACCCTACCAGTCTTCCATTCCTGGGGGAAGCAACGGGTACGCAGGACTCCGTTGAAGAGCCGCGCTATAGACACTAGGCCCTTCGTGGGTAGTTCTTTTAGGACGACATTTGTAATGCCGTCTAACCCTGGTGCCTTTTTTCCCGGTAGTCTTAGCACGGCCCTCTTCACCTCCGCCGGCGATATAAAATCGTCACCTTCTAGCGGTGGCGGCGGGTGGCCAGGAACACTGCGACCTTTTCCTGGACCATCTGGTGGTGTTTCAGAACTACACGTGTTATGTTATTGTACTAAGACAATATGGCAATGACATTTTGCGTTATAACGACACATACCCAACGATCCACAAACAACAAGAAGAAACTGCTGTGCATTCACGCTCACACAAAGAATGAACATTGAATGAACTTGTATAAGTTTGAGTTGCTATATGAAAAGCTCCCTCCCCCCCGTACCTCATTGCCTTCCGCCATTCTCCGTAAAAATATGTCTTGCCCCAAATTTTCAAACTACATGACTACATTATTATTTAATTTATTTCCCACAAGCGGGGAGAAGAAATAAAAAAAATTATTTGCTGTGCAGTGAGACAATCACGTGTGCGTGGCGCATGCGCGCCACATACCATTTTTAACCTACATGTTATGTCAGGAATGGAAAAATATATTCTTAACCATTGTAAAGATGAAATCCTGCGCAGGCAACACATTTGAAAGAAAGAAGAAAGATACTTTTGGCGGGAAAGTCAAAAAGAGCGGTCGATTTAAAATTTGCTTTTCAAAAAATTTAATAAATTTATTGAATTTTGGTGAAGATGGCTGCGGAAAGCGAAGAGGACGACGGCAGTGGGTTCACCACTGTCATTAAGCGGAAGAGAAAGGTTGAAACCGGCAACGACAGCTCCGAAGCGGCGGCGGCAGCTAAGTACCAGCCCTATTTTAAACCAAACTATATAAGAGTATACCCGGATAAATCCAACCACACTGACTTCTCTGTGTTCCTAGCGAGCACCAATGAAGATAAACTTGGGAATAAAGACCCCCTATCGATTCAAAAAATTATAGGGAAGTATATTAAAGGCCAATACGAAATGAGCCGGGTTAACGCCCAAAAGCTCAAAATTACATTCAAACAATCTACTGATGCCAATGATTTTCTTTGCAATGAAGACGCCCTAGCGAAGGTCAATATTCGAGCGTTCATTCCCTCGTCCTTTGTAGAGAAGGTAGGGGTAATCCAACATGTATCAACGGAACTCAGTAATGAAGAATTGTATAGAAAACTCTGGAGAATTTGAAATTGTGGCTGTAAGACGGTTCATGAAAAAAAATGATGGTGTTCTGGAACCCTTAAAGACTGTAACGGTTACATTTGTGACTGGTGTACTGCCTCAGTACATCCACTTAGATCACTGGAGGATGCCAGTGAACACATATGTTCCCCCAATCATGCAATGTTACAGATGCATGAAATTCAATCATTCGGCAAAGATATGTAAAAACCTACAAGTATGCTCAGTCTGCGCGGGTGAGCATTCTTACAAAGACTGCAAAAAAGATACAGAAATTAAATGCAGTAATTGTGGGGGTGCTCACCTCGCGATTTCCAGGGATTGTCCTGTGAAGCAGAATAAAATTGAAAATAATAAGAGGACATATGCTAATGTCATATCTGCAGATAAAAAACTTTTCCCTACTTTAGCTCCATCACCATCAGTGACAATCAGGACTGCTACCCCTGTAGCACAAAAAGTTCCTTTTGCAAAAGCCATGCGCCCGCCCCGGGTGAATATTCCAGTTCAGAAACCAACCTCAGCTGTAAATATCAACTCACCAAAAATTACTGATCTATTAAATGATGAAAAATTCATAGATATCTGTAGGGACTTGGCCTATTAATTTAAATCACCAAAACCGCCATACTGCGTTGCGCGCGCCACCTGCCGCGCGCGGAGAGAACGAGAACGCCGGCAACACGTACGGACAGCCGCGTATGCGCTCCTACATAAAATCAATAATTTACTGAGTTTACCATCAAAAACTGTGAAAAGACACTCTCAACAGCAAGACCTAGTGCCGACAAAGAGTGCGCGTGTGATATTTGCGGTCTGGAAGTCCCGGGACCGAAGAAAACTGACCACGGGAAGGCGGGTGAGTCCAGGCCAACTTTGCACTTTTTTGGGGAAAATAATTGTAATTTCTGGTGTTAGACTATTATTGAGCTGTCGAGCCCACATTTTGATCACTTCGAGCCAGGATTATCCAATTATAACGCCAGAATATATGGTATTTTCACACTTACATTGTTGCAAAACACGTGCACTCGAGCACATATTTGTGTTTTATACGAAAACTACACAGGTTCCAACATCAACCTTACTTTTTTCATACACAACTCATCATATTCCAACTAATTCTAATGCTCAAATAAGGAATAAGTTGTTTTTTAACGAAATTAGTAGTCGGTGCGTTGACCTTTAGTCGAAACACAAATTGCGTTTTTAGCGTAATAAATTGCATTCATTCTACACGTTTCTATAGTAAAAAGTATTCTAGATGTGTGTTCTGGTGAAATCTATAGTGTACTAGTGTTTTCTTTCCAATTTTCGTAGTGTTTTTTCTAGAAACAAAATAATCATTTTGGCTGACCGGCCGCCATTATTATTATTTGCACATCGCCGCTAACCGGCGCGGTGCGGCGCAGCGGGCGATAGATACCTACACTTATCGTAGGTACACGACTCACGTTGTTAAGTTTAGGTGTACCTATTTATTTCTTTCTGGTCGTGTGTGTTGTAGTACTTACTTACGAAAATGACTAAAGTTTCGAAGGCGAAGAATTCAAATTCAGACTCCGAACTTGAACTCGACAATTTAGTGCAACCTTTTTTGACGTCTAAAGAAATGTGTTTTATGCGTGTTCAATGTTTATGGGAAATGTCTAAGACGGTAGCCTCGGATGCAGCGATCGAAGCTGAGTTCTTTGCTAGGGTTGACGATTTGGCTAGTCTCCGATTAGAATACGATCGGAACGTAAAAGAAATAAATTCACTATATAAAAAATACAAACCTAACTTCGTGTCTACGTACGGTGAAATTGAGGCATTTGATCAACTTTATTATGCCATCCGCCAGGTAGCTAAAAGCTTGAGTCAGCCGGAGCTGCCCACCAAGCTGGAACACGGTGGCAATGAGGAACTAATTACTAGGCGGCGAGTAAAACTACCCGAGTTGCAATTATATAAATTCGATGGTAAGCTCGAAAATTGGATAACCTTCCGTGACACGTTTACTAGCTTGATTCATAACAATGCCGGTATTAGCGAGATTGAAAAATATTATTATCTCATGTCGTCAGTTAGCGGGCCGGCCCTAGCTATAGTTAAGTCGATGCCGGTCACAGCTGATAATTTCTCGATCGTTTGGAATGCGTTAATAAAGCGATTTGAAAATAAGCGCGCGCTTGCTAGTGCTTACTTAGATAAATTGTTTAACTTCAAACCGTTGACTATCGAAACTGCAGCGAATCTTAATAATTTTTTACAAACTTATCAAGAAAATATTACTGCATTAGAGCATTTAAAAATACCGGATTTGTCTAGCTTTATACTATTTCAAGTGTCTTTACGTAATCTTGACCCTGTGACGCGACGTGAGTTCGAACAAACCATGCCTCCAGGCGAGATACCTACTGTTAGGAAATTATTACATTTTGTCGAAAAACAAGTGCGTGTCCTTGAGATGTCGGAATGCAAGTCAGTGTACGTCAAGCCGTCTACACCGCCTTTCAAACAATCTACATCTAAACAAACAAATAAATACCCAGACACGTCTAAATCATACAATTCGAAACCTACAATGATATCAGCTGCGGCCAGCGCGAACAACGTTGTCGAACGTGCGAAATCCAACCCTTGCCCGTGTTGTCAAATGTCGCATGGTATCTATAGGTGCACCGTCTACAACGCGCTCACACCCGAGTTACGCGCTGCAAAAGTCAAAGAGCTCGGATTGTGTGAGAACTGTTTGCGTGACAATCATACACAAGCTGATTGCACGTCCAAATTTTGTTGTACGGTCTGCAAAAAAAGACACCACAGCACTCTCCACTTAGACTCGGTTAAGTGTCAAGAAAATGTGGTAGCTCTTACGTGTTCCACAGAACAAACAGTTTTGCTTGGCACCGCTGCCATTACCGTCGCGGATGTATGGGGCCAACTTCACACAGTACGGGCACTGATAGACAGCGGCGCTATGTCAAGCTATATTACACAAAACTGTGCTAGGAAGCTAGGTTTATCTCGCCGCAAGTGCGATTTTAGACCTATAGGTCTAGGTGGAAACCAAGTTCAAAACTTTGGTTTAACTACATTTACGATAAAACCACGTGACAGTACATTACCGGTCCTGTCCACGGATGCTGTCATTGTAGAAAATATTGCAGGCAATCTGCCAACAATGTCACTACCTATCGATATAATATGCAGTTATCAGCATCTTGAATTAGCGGACCCGGCTTTCCATCGCCCGGCACCCGTAGACGTGCTGATAGCAGGGGACTTATTTCCCTACATATACAACGGGGATAAAATCCTCCCTGATCAAGTAGGCATGCCCGTAGCATTGAGTTCCATTTTCGGTTATGTCATCACGGGGCAAGTAGGCTTAAATCGTCAAAGTGAGATGTACACAGCCACTAGCGCTAGTGCTTTCACGGGTTTTTCAATTACAAACAACTTAGATCAGGTAATGAATTCGTTCTGGGAAGTTGAAAACATACCGTGTGAGCGACAACAGAAACCGGATGATATACTAGCAGAAAAATCGTTTGCTCAGGAACATAGTCGAGATCCGGAGACAGGTAGGTATACTGTTAGGTATCCGTTTAGGCCCGACCATAGTCTTGGCGAATCTCGACAGGTGGCACTACGGAGACTAATTAATTTAGAAGCACGATTTAACAGAGATCCTCAATTAAGATTGGAGTACAACAAGTTCATGTCCGAATACGAATCTCTGGGTCACATGACTTGTTTAGGTGAGATACAGAGCGTGGATTCCAAGTATTTGATCCCGCATTTCTGTATAATCAAACCTATGAGTACCAGCACTAAATTGAGGACCATATTTGACGCGTCAACGAAAACTTCAAATCAAAAATCGCTAAATGATGTAGTTTTACCTGGACCGAAACTTCAAGCGGACATTAACCAAATATTAATAAATTTTCGTTTGCATGAAATTTGTCTAACGGCTGACATTCGTAAAATGTATAGACAGATACTAATACATAAAGATCAACGATCTTATCAACACATCTTGTGGAGAAGCTCTACAGATCAACCTATAAAGGTTTATGAGCTGAACACGCTTACCTATGGAGTTTCCAGCTGCCCATACCTTGCGATAAAGGTACTCCACAACCTGGCGGAGGAGGAGGCTGACAGTTATTCTACTGCTGCAAGAGTTCTAAAAAGTGGTTTTTTCATGGATGACTTATTATGGTCAGAACCTACGATCGTAGAGGCTTTAAGCTTGCAGAAAGACTTGCGCTCTCTTTTAGAAGGTGCTGGGTTTGTTCTATGCAAATGGGCAAGCAACTGTACCTCAGTTTTGACAGCGGTCCCTGAAGACCACCGAGAAACACCAATTGAGTTCGATGATGAGGAGAATTTGTCACTCAAAGTCTTGGGTCTTCAATGGCAACCATCTATGGATTGTTTCTCCTTCAGAACTTTACCCTCTGACCATGACGTCACAAAGCGGGCCATTCTATCGCAGATTGGTCGTTTGTACGATCCCCAAGGTTTCGTCGCACCTTGCATATTCTACGCCAAGTGCTTCATGCAGAAGCTCTGGGCATTAAAGTTGGATTGGGACCAGCGCTTACCTGCAGACCTTGAAACTGAGTGGTTGGCTTTTGTCAAAGAGCTGCCACTACTGACAGAATTCAGACATGAACGGCATGTCATGGTTAAACAAAGAACCTCTTGTCGACTCTTGGGATTCGCCGACGCGTCGACGCTTGGCTATGCAGCAATTATATACCTACACACCTCTAACGATGACGGTGCAAACAAAATCAGTTTACTAATAGCCAAGTCTAAAGTCGCACCCTTGAAGACGATATCAGTTCCTCGACTGGAGCTGATGGCGGCTCATCTATTAGCCAAATTAGTTAAATATGTCCTATCTATACTTCAGGAAAGAGACATAACTGTTAATGACACATTGCTATTCACGGACTCGTCCGTGGTACTGGCATGGCTTAACACACCGAGTTACAAACTTAAGACATTTGTGGCCACTCGCGTAACCAAGATACTCGATACAATTTCGAGTGTCTGCTGGTTCCATGTGAGCGGTGAGTGTAACCCGAGCGATATATGCTCTCGCGGCGCGACACCGTCTGCGTTGTTGTCTACGCCAGAGTGGCTTAATGGCCCCAGCTGGCTATTAAGTGAGCAGTGGCCAGTTCGATCAATGGACGAGTTCAGAGACGAAAATACTCCAGAACTAAAACCTTCACACGATTCAAAGGTTATGGTTTCTGCGGAAAAATCGTACAATCTTATATATGAGCTTACCAAAAAATATTCCAATTATTCTAAATTAATCAAAGTCGTTGCTTTAGTTCGTAAATTTATAAATAATTGCCGTACATCTAAAAATGAGCGAATTAAACTTAAATTGACAGACTTAAATAATGCGCGTGACATAATAATAAAGTCAGTACAGCAACATCACTTTGCTGACGATATCGAAGCTATTTCCAAAGGCCTTAAGCCCCATCAATCCTTACAAAAGCTTAACCCGTTCGTGGACACGCACGGTTTCCTCAGGGTGGGGGGTAGACTTTCGCTCGCACAGATGTCTTTCGAAAAGAAACATCCCGTGTTGCTGCCTAAAAAATGCGACTTCACTTATTGCCTTATAGACTATTATCACGTGCTCTATTTACATGTCGGTCCACGAACACTGCAAGGTATACTTAGCCAAAAATTTTGGATTGTGTCCGCACGCAATGTAGTGCGTTTGCGAACCAGTAAATGTATAGCTTGCTTCAAAGTAAGGCCTACAGTTAGACAACCTATTATGGGTCAACTACCGAAGTTCCGAACTCAGGATATCCACGCCTTTCATACCGTAGGTATCGACATTGGTGGCCCTTTCCAAACAAAAGAGTCCATTCGTAAAAATGCTCGTATAACTAAGGCTTATTTATGCGTTTTTGTTTGCTGCGCCACACGCGCAGTACATTTGGAGACGCTATCTTCATTGAGCACAGAATGTTTTCTAGCATCATTTGACCGCTTCACTGCTAGACGCGGCTTATGCCATGCTATTATATCTGACAATGCTACCAACTTCGTTTCCGCCGGAAAACAGTTAGCTGAGGTCTCACAATTCTTGAAATCGAACTGCGATGAACTTTCTAACGGGTTTGCAAAACGCCAAGTTGAGTGGAAGCATAATCCTCCTACAGGTAGTCATTTCGGTGGTCTTTATGAGGCAGCTATTAAGTCGGCAAAATCACTTTTAAAACGAACTATTGGAAATAGAACATTAATATTTGAAGAATTAACAACACTGTTCACTCGCGTAGAAGCAGTGTTAAATTCTCGGCCTCTATGTGCCTTGTCCACAGATCCTAGCGAGTTCGAGGTGCTCACACCAGCTCATTTTTTGATAGGCCGCGAACTCTTAGACGCACCAGAATACGATTTAACTAATCTGTCTATCAATAAGCTTAGTCGGTGGCAGACGATACAACAAATGGCTCAACAATTTTGGCGTCTGTGGCGAAAGGACTTTCTACACACTCTCCAGCAACGTCAAAAATGGCTCACTGGTTGTCGAGAAATTAAGGTCGGAGACCTAGTGTTGATACACTCGGACGCACCTCCCCTTCAGTGGGCTATGGGTAGAGTCACTAGTTTGCACAGCGGACCTGACAGCGTGACTCGTGTCGTTAGTCTACGCACCAAAAACGGTGAATTGATTAGACCTGTAGTTAAACTTAGTCCTCTTCCCCTGGAGCAGGATTCCTAGATTTAATTTATTAGCGGAAGACTTATTCCTTATTAAAAAATATATATTTATACAGTCCACTTACTCAATTATAACTTATTCTATTTCATGATAATATAATAATATTCATACACATATACATACACGTATCAAAACTAGTTTTAGTTACCTATTCAGTACATTACATATGTAACTATCTACGTCAATATTCAATACACATTTTCAAAAAAAAAATGTTACTATATTCCTTCCTGGAATTGTAACTGGGAAATCCTGGCGGATTTCGGTGGGGGGAAATGTAGGGACTTGGCCTATTAATTTAAATCACCCGCCAAAACCGCCATACTGCGTTGCGCGCGCCACCTGCCGCGCGCGGAGAGAACGAGAACGCCGGCAACACGTACGGACAGCCGCGTATGCGCTCCTACATAAAATCAATAATTTACTGAGTTTACCATCAAAAACTGTGAAAAGACACTCTCAACAGCAAGACCTAGTGCCGACAAAGAGTGCGCGTGTGATATTTGCGGTCTGGAAGTCCCGGGACCGAAGAAAACTGACCACGGGAAGGCGGGTGAGTCCAGGCCAACTTTGCACTTTTTTGGGGAAAATAATTGTAATTTCTGGTGTTAGACTATTATTGAGCTGTCGAGCCCACAATATCATTGTAAAAACCTTAGTAACTCTAGGAAATTCTAATTCTGTCAAGACTGTCTCTCACATTAGAGAGACTTTTTTAAAGAACTGCACAACATAATGAGTAATATACGTATTGCTCTACATAATATTCAAAGCATTAACAATAAGAAAACACTTTTAAAAACTTTTTTATTTAATAACAATATAGACATCTGTTTACTTAATGAAACTTGGCTCAAAGACACTTCTCCATACTTAAAAATACCAGGATATAAATATTTAGGCAAAAATGCCGATAATGAACATGGCGGTGTAGGTATCTTGCTGAGAGACACTATTAAATTTAAACCTATTGACACCAGCTTCCATCAAGATATCCAAAACATAGCTATATCTGTAGATACTGATATAGGTTCATTGGCAATTCTGTGTGTTTACTGTCCACCTGCAAATAAAAATAGAGGAAATAGAATTAGAATAAATAAATTAAGAAAAATCTTACTAGATTTGCCTAAGCCTTGTTTAGTTCTAGGTGATTTTAATGCTCATCATATTGCGTTTGGTTGTCAAACAACAAAGGCTAGAGGTAAAGATTTGTATGATCTCTTTGATGAAACAAATTTGTGTATTTTGAACGATGGTAGCCCAACTACAGTAAATGCCCCACACCATAATGCTTCAGCAATAGATATTTCATGTGTTAGTCCTAGTATCGCTCCTCTTTGTGTGTGGAAGGTTGGAGATGATCCGTTGGGAAGCTACCACTATCCCACTTTTATTGATATAAACACTTCAGTAGTACATTACTGTGTGAATAGTGATGTACAAAAGTTTATGTATGCTAAAGCTGACTGGACGAGGTATAGATTAGAGTCTGAAAATATTTTGGAAAAATATAATTTTGATGTCACTGATCCATTGGACTTGTATAATAGGTTTTGTGAATTAATCAATGAGCTTAAAACTAGTTGTATTCCTTTTTCTAAAGAAAATAAAAAGATCAATAGAGTTCCAGCTCCATGGTGGAACAAGGAGTGTACTGATGCTGTGAAAAAGTCACAAGAAGCTTTAGCTAAATATAGAGCTGACTTTGATATAAAATCTTTTATTGAATATAAGAAAATAGATGCTCTTAAAAAACGAACATTAAATGAAATTAGGAAAAATAGTTGGAATAACGTTTGTACTTCCTTGAACAGATATACACCAATTTCGAAAATTTGGAATTTCATTCGTAAATTTAAGCGTATTTACATTAAATCATCTGTAAAGAATGATGAATTTATTCCTGGATATTTGAACAAATTGTCACAATCATCTGTACCTCATAATCAGGCATTTGAAAGTGTTTTTGAGTTAAATAACAACACAGAACTAGCATACTTCTTTTTAAAACCATTTGAATGGAATGAATTTTGTTATTCTCTGGACTCTAGGAAAGACACTACCCCAGGATTAGATGATTTACCATACCTAGTGTTAAAAAAGCTACATATTTCAACCAAAAATCTATTGTTGAAGATATTAAATCAGTTATGGGCACAACAATTAGTTCCTGAGTCATGGAAAACTCAATGTGTAATTCCAATACTGAAACCTGAAAAATCTGCAGATAACCCAAACTCATACAGACCAATATCATTAACTTCATGCATTGGAAAATTATTAGAACAAATGATAAAAGTTAGACTAGATTATTATGTTGAACAAAATGGTATCTTACCTCCGTTTCAGTTCGGATTCCGCAAAGGTAAAAGTGCTTCGGAAAGTTTTGTTTCATTAGTGGCTGATTTACGGAAATGTCAGTTGTCCCGTACTACAACTGCTTGTGTGTTTCTTGATGTCCAGGGAGCATATGATAATGTAGATCTTCATCAGCTGATACTGATCTTATCAGAGTTAGGATTTCCTGGAAAATTATTAAAATGGATATTTAACTTTTCACATGAGCGTAAACTGTTTGTTAGACATAATAACATACTCCATGGTCCAGAATTGGCAAGTAAAGGCTTGATGCAGGGTGCGTCTCTTTCACCAATCCTTTACAATCTGTATACTTCACAGATATTGAAATACATAAAATCTGATGTTAAAATTTTGCAATTTGCTGATGATATTTTGTTGTATTATAGTAATAGAAATGTAAATTTAATAAACCAAAAATTGAATGATGCTCTTCAGCAACTTTACAATTACTATAATGATATTCTAAAGCTAAATATTAATAGTGAAAAGAGCTCTTGTTTAGTAATTGGTAATAACAAAGTTCACATAAAGGTGTCTTATAATAATGTAGAAATACCAAAAGTAAAAGAAAAAAAATTTTTAGGTGTAATTTTAGATGAAAAGCTAAAGTTTAATAGTCATATTGATTATATTAGTAAAAATGCTTTAAAAGGCATTAATATTTTAAGATCTATTACTGGCACTTTTTGGGGCTCTGACCCAAAAATATTAAGTTTATTATATAAAAGTATTGTAAGAAGTCATTTCGATTATAGTTGTCTAGCTTATATAAATGCAAATCCTAGATGTCTTAAGAAATTAGATATTATACAAAACATAGGTCTAAGAATAATATCTGGTGCAATGCGTTCAACACCAATAAATTCCATGGAAGTAGAAACTTGTATAGAACCATTAGTAATAAGAAGAATAGGTGCAGCAACAAAACATTGCATTAAAGCTTTGGCTATTAATAATTCAATAGTATCAAATACTTTGAAATTACCAGATCAAATATGTAATGATTTGCCAGATTTTGAAATTAATCCTTTACAAGTAGCTTCTGGAAGGTTACCTGAAATGTGTACCATAATGGCTCATTTAAAAAAAATGTCTGTAAATATGTATCATAGTCAAAATTGGCCCATTTATATAAACTCATTTGAAGCACTTTTATTAGACCCTATCAAATTAGACTCTAGAAAAATAGAGAACATGTATGAATTTCAAGAGCATATGGCAGGTGTTAAATCTTATAGGTTATATACTGATGGTTCAAAGTCAATAAAGGGAGTTCATGCAGCTATATATGATCCACAAAAGCATAAATCAAGATGCTTCAAAATACATGATGAGTGTAGTATATTTACAGCTGAAGCATATGCTATTTATATGTCCCTTATATATATTCAAAATATTTCAAACCATAAACAGTTTGTAATTGTATCCGACTCTTTAAGTGTTTTAGTTGCTTTACAATGTACCAATTTGTCTTACAAACAAAATTATTTACTACTTAAAATAAGAGACTTACTATGTAAATTCTACTCACATAATATTAGCATACAGTTTAAATGGGTTCCATCCCATCAAGGAATAATTGGTAATGAAGAAGTAGATAGAGCCGCCTGCGGAAAATGGGATGAAGACCACAGACAGATTATGCTTATTCCTTTCACGGATATGTTCACCCTCCTGAAAGAAAAGAAAAAAGAGATATGGAATAAATATTGGTCCTACATAAACAAAACAAAGGTCAATGGTATGCCAGTATACAGAAAGAATTACAAACCAAGCCTTGGTATCATAGTGAAATGCACAGAGAAGAGTATGACAGGAAGTTTACTTCTATCATCAGTAGAATGAGGTTTGGTCATTGCATTACACCAGCACACTTACACAAACTTAAGATCCTGAGCAGTAAATCCTGCTCTCGCTGTGAAAACGAGAATGCAGATTTGAAACACATAATCCAGGAGTGCCCAGAATTCTCTATTCAGAGACTTGTTATGATTTCTGATATACTGGAAGTCGAAGAAGAAGTACCCCGCCTACTACAAGATATACTTGCGAATCCAAAATTATTCCGCCCAGTATTCAAATACATTTTGAATACTGTTGAGAAGATATAGACTTTGCTGATTAATGGAATATTGGAATCTTAAAAAGTCGTGGAAATCCTCAGTGAAAATCAAATGAAAACAATCAACTTTTTTGACAATACAGTCAAGTGACAGTCAATAGTGAGATTAGGGAGTTACGAGTGCATTACAGTGACATTGATTAGTGACTGCAACTGAAAATGTGTTTTAAATATGGATGGCTAAAAGGACGAGTATCCAGGCCGTAAAACCCAAAAAAAAAAAAAAAAAAAAAAAAAAAAAAGAAACGTTTATTTGCATTTCACGACGAACTTCAAGAAATGTTACTTAAACGTACATGCTGCAATAATAAAATAGTGCACAGTACTTGCTAAACTTGCAAAGGTCGGGACAGCATAAGCAAATCCTATCAAATACACTAAATGTTTTGGAAAATATGGACCAAATTCAAAAAGAAAATAAAATCAAATGATACCACCAGGACTGTCAGCATAATCGAGAGGTAGGTAACTACATTAATTAATTAATAATTAATTAATATAATATAAAACTGAAAGACCACTGACTGACTGACTGACTGACTGACTGACATATAATTGACAGAAATAGAAGTGGTACTTGCCGTTATGGTGGGGGAAAGTGTTTGGTACCGTTGGATAGAGGATGTTTTGAAACCAACCAGAAAAATCCGAAATCCATGGAAAGGTGTCTCCGAGATGGAACTGCTCAAGGGATCTCGGAAACTATAAATCGGATGGGGGTACCGCTTGAACTAAATATGCCCCAAAACCTGGGCCATTTTTGAAAATTTGAAAAAAAAGATGGCCGCCATACAAAAAAACATGGCCGCCATACAAAATAAAAATGCAAATAACTTTTAAACGGTAAGAGATAGATATAGAGTGCTCGACCAAATGTCATAGAGGGCGATGGGGGAAATTTGAAAAAGTTGGAAAAATTAAAAAAAAAGAAAAAAAAATGGCGGCCATTTTGAAAGTTGCTCCGATCCGACTGAAATTTTGCTTCGGGGGGTTTTCTGGGTCGAAGATTACAATTATGAAAAAAAATTTTGGATTCCGCCATTTTTCAAGATGGCTGCCATACAAAAGTTTTTTTTCCGGAAAAATAAGCCAAACAAAACTTTTGAACCGTAGTCGATAGGAAGCGTCTATAAAAAAAAAGTAACACCCCCCCACGCGAGCTGCTTTAGCAGCTCGCGCACGCCACAAAATCACTTGGATTTCGCCATTTTTCAAGATGGCCGCCATACAAAAGTCATTTTTTCAGAACAACTGAACTTAAATAACTTTAGAACCGTAATCGATAGGGAGCTTTTATAAAAAAAAGCAAAACCCCCCCACGCGAGCTGCTTTAGCAGCTAAAAAAAAAATTTTGGATTCCGCCATTTTTCAAGATGGCTGCCATACAAAAGTTTTTTTTCCGGAAAAATAAGCCAAACAAAACTTTTGAACCGTAGTCGATAGGAAGCGTCTATAAAAAAAAAGCAACACCCCCCCACGCGAGCTGCTTTAGCAGCTCGCGCACGCGGCGAAATACTAGTTATATTATATAAAAGTGAAAGACCACTGACTGACTGACTGACTGACTGACTGACTGACTGACTGACTGACATATTGACAGAATTGATCTCCCACTTGCCGTTATGGTGGGGGGTAGTGTTTGGTACCGTTGGATAGAGGGTGTTTTGAAACCAACCAGAAAAATCCGATATCACCAAAAACTGGTTTCCTCGATGGAACTGCTCAGGGGATCTCGGAAACTATAAATCGGATGGGGGTACCGCTCGAACTAAATATGCCCCAAACCTTGGGCCAATTTTGAAAATTTGAAAAAAAAGATGGCCGCCATACAAAAAAACATGGCCGCCATACAAAATGAAAATGTTAATAACTTTTGAATGGTAAGAGATAAGTATAGGGTGCTCGACCAAATGTCATAGAGGACGATGGGGGAAATTTGAAAAAGTTGAAAAAATTAAAAAAAAAGAAAAAAAAATGGCGGCCATTTTGAAAGTTGCTCCGATCCGACTGAAATTTTGCATCGGGGGGTTTTCTGGATCGTAGATTACGATTATGAAAAAAAAATTTGGATTCCGCCATTTTTCAAGATGGCTGCCATACAAACGTTTTTTTTCATGACAAAATAGGTGAAAACAATATGAAATAACTTTTAAACGGTTAGAGATATGGATAGGGTGCTAGAACAAATGTCATAGAAGACGATGGGTGAAATCTGGAAAAGTTGGAAAAATTAAAAAAAAAAACAAAAAATACGGCGGCAATTTTGAAAGTTGCTCCGATCCGACTGAAATTTTGCATCGGGGGGTTTTTGGGGTCGTAGATTACGGTTATGAAAAAATAATTTGGATTCCGCCATTTTTCAAGATGGCCGCCATACAAAAGATTTTTTTCCGAACAAAGAGAATAACTTTAAAACCGTAATCGATAGGGAGCTTCTATAAAAAAAAAACAACACCACCCCACGCGAGCTGCTTTAGCAGCTCGCGCACGCTACAAAATCACTTGGATTGCGCCATTTTCCAATATGGCCGCCATACAAAAGATTGTTTTAAGAACATAAAGGCTTAAATAACTTTAGAACCGTAATCGATAGGAAGTTTCTATAAAAAAAAAATAACGCCACCACCACGCGAGCTGCTTTAGCAGCTCGCGCACGCGGCGAAATACTAGTTATATTATATAAAACTGAAAGACCACTCACTGACAATTGACAGAAATAGAAGTGGTACTTGCCGATATGGTGGGGGGTAGTGTTTGGTACGGTTGTATAGAGGATGTTTTGAAACCAACCAGAAAAATCCGAAATCCATGGAAAGGTGTCTCCGAGATGGAACTGCTCAGGGGATCTCGGAAACTATAAATCGGATGGGGGTGCCGCTTGAACTAAATATGCCCCAAAACTTGGGCCAATTTTGAAAATTTGAAAAAAAAGATGGCCGCCATACAAAAAAACATGGCCGCCATACAAAATAAAAATGTAAATAACTTTTGAATGGTTAGAGATAGGTATAGGGTGCTCGACCAAATGTCATAGAGAGCGATGGGGGAAATTTGGAAAAGTTGGAAAAATTAAAAAAAAAGAAAAAAAAATGGCGGCCATTTTGAAAGTTACTCCGATCCGACTGAAATTTTGCATCAAGGGGTTTTCTGGGTCGTAGATTACGATTATGAAAAAAAATTTAGGATTCCGCCATTTTTCAAGATGGCTGCCATACAAAAGTTTTTTTTCCGGAAAAATAAGCCAAACAAAACTTTTGAACCGTAGTCGATAGGAAGCGTCTATAAAAAAAAAGCAACACCCCCCACGCGAGCTGCTTTAGCAGCTCGCGCACGCCACAAAATCACTTGGATTCCGCCATTTTTCAAGATGGCCGCCATACAAAAGTCTTCTTTTCAGAACAACTGAACTTAAATAACTTTAGAACCATAATCGATAGGGAGCTTTTATAAAAAAAGCAACACCCCCCCACGCGAGCTGCTTTAGCAGCTCGCGCACGCCACACAATCACTTGAAATCCAGCCTTTTTTCAAGATGGCCACCATACAAAAGTTTGATTTCAAAACAAAAACGGTAAACAAAACTTTAGAACCGTAATCGATAAGAAGCTTTTAAAAAAAAACAGCAGCCACCCCCCCACGCGAGCTGCTTTAGCAGCTCGCGCACGCGGCGAAATACTAGTTATATTATATAAAACTGGAAGACCATCACTGACTGACTGACATATTGACAGAATTGATCTCCGACTTGCCGTTATGGTGGGGGGTAGTGTTTGGTACCGTTGGATAGAGGATGTTTTGAAACCAACCAGAAAAATCCGAAATCCATGGAAAGGTGTCTCCGAGATGGAACTGCTCAAGGGATCTCGGAAACTATAAATCGGATGGGGGTACCGCTTGTTCGATGCAATCGAACACATGCTGAGGCAGCAATACTTACTGCACGCGGCCCGCGGCGGTCGCGGCCCGCGTCAGTGCACTTCCGAGCAGCAACCGGGGCATTCATTAGCAATAGTTTATTTAGCAGCATTATCATCATTGATTAATAGTATTTATCATTAAAACTAGTGGTGAATAAAACATAATTATTCTCGTAAAACAGTGTTTCCATAGTCACGTCCACAGACTCACTTCGCGTGCTATCTCGCACATTTTCGAACCGGATTATTACAACCGGGACGCCACGTGTCGAGTTTTTTGAACTTTCGGTGGAGTTTCGGTATCAGTGAATTGGATTGCAGTGTTTGTGTGTCCTTGTGGAAAGTGACTTAGCATTTAGCAGCAGCATCGTGCTTAAGTGTAATACTTGGCACTCGAAACGTGAGCGCGCAGCTTACGTCAGCACAGCCACATCGCGGGGAGAGCGCCCTACGTGTGTCCAGCAGCCACGCAGCAGCAAGCAGCAAAGCAGAGCATACCTACAGCCAGGGGTTGGCGTCGGGAGCGACCGACGTCGAGTGAGCAAAAAGCCGAGAGATTGAGTAAGATCTTTCCATTTATTTTTTAAAAGTTATCTATCAAGCAGCAAAATGGAGACTTTATATTTTATTCAAACTGAGATTGGAGAGAAGATAAGAAAGCTTTTGGTAAATTTTAAAAAGGATAGTGCAGAGCGTAAGACCATTGATTATTGTAAGCAGCGGTTAGATATGTTAGAGTCGTACTGGAGAGACTATCAAATCAACCATGAAAAAATTATTCCCTACGAAAGGTCGAACCATCAATATTTTGTTAATTTGGAATTTGAGCGAACCCAAGATATTTATTTAACGACCAAGAGGCTGATAAATCAATGTTACGAAGAGCAATTTCAACAAGGTGAGCAGCGACAAGGACCATCTAAGCAACTAGAGGTACCGCAGCAGGCCCGTCAGGAAGCAGCAGCAAGTGGCTCTACCAGTGAGTCACAAGAACGGACCAGAGCCCCGATCTTGGAATCGAAAGGATCGAATAGCAAGCTAGATGACATGTTACGTAAGCAGTCTGTGAATTTTAAAGCATTTATGAGAGCGGTGGAAAATACAGAAATTGAGAGCATCGTAGAGAAATGGGAATTCGAGGACGCCCTTCGAATTCTTCAAAGTCGTTGGACAGCAATCGACAACCTGCATTGGGAGATAGTCGGCGAGTTGGAAGAAGAAGATGAAGCTTATGAATTTCACTTCAGCAAGCACGAAAAAATATTTAATAACTTGAGAAAGGCCATCAACTCTAGAATCTGTTCAACATCGTACCGCGACAAGTCCACCCCACAAATGGACATTCCTATATTTTCGGGAAACTACCATCAATGGGTATCTTTTAAGGACCTATTTAGCGAAACAATTCATAAAAATCCCTCTTTATCAAATGCACAAAAAATGCAATTTTTAAAAGCTAAAGTTAGTGGAGAAGCCGACCGTTTAATCCAGCATCTGCCCATCAGCTCGGATAATTATATTGTCTGCTGGGAGATTTTAAATCACAGATTCGACAATAAAAAACTCATATTTACATCGTATGCTAACGTCTTTCTAAACTTTCCCAATGTCCAGCAGCAATCATTTTCATCGATTAAAAAGCTACATGACGTCACGTTAGAGAGCCTTCACGCCATCAAAAACCTTGGCGTTGACATCAGCACGTGGGACCCTCTTCTGGTGCATATCTTGTCTCAAAAGTTAGATAGTGAGACTTATTCAGAGTACATAGAGTCATTAAAAAATTCGAGAGAGCTGCCTGTGCTACAGGAATTTTTAAACTTCCTGGAAAATAAGTTTACGTCACTCGAAGCATCGCGACGAAGACAAGACATGGGACAGAGATTTCAGCATCCTCAGCAGCAGCATAATCTACCATCATCGCCAATGAACAGAAAAGCATTCCAATTTCAATCACCTAATAATAATTATAATTCAAAACGCAATTATTATTCTAATAACCAGCTAAAACCTTCACTAACGTCAATGCATATATCAGCAAATAAATGTCCACTGTGTTCCGCTGACCATGCCCTCTCCAATTGCAAGCAGTTTATTGACCTATCGAATGAAAAGAAACTTAAAACTGTGAATCAATTGCGTTATTGCATAAACTGCATTTTCGATCATAATGGAAATAAATGCCATTCAATGAAAAGGTGTCACACGTGTTCTGGAAATCATCATACCGCATTGCATGATTGTTTTGCTAAGCAAAAACCTAGCTTCACCCCAGGCCCTAGTTATGAAAAAACGCCTTTCTATAAAAATGAAAAGGAGATGCCTAGCAACAACAACAACCACTCTCACGTGTCGCAGCGAGATGCGTCCGAAATATTGTTAGCGACTGCGATGGTGAAGGTAACCGCAGCAGATGGTTCTCAACATACTATGCGAGCCTTGATCGACCAAGGTTCGCAAATATCTTTAATCAGCGAGCGAGCAGCGCAACAACTGGGTCTGAAACGTCAGCAATGTAAAGGCGTAATATTTGGCGTAGGAGAAAAAGAAAATAACTGCAAGGGAATGTTAAAAATAACTTGTCAATCTATTTACACAGACTTTACATTTAATGCCAATGTTTTGATTATGAATAACCTTATAAAAAATCTACCGAATCGTTCATTTGATAAACCTACCTGGTCACATTTAGCACAAATCAACTTAGCAGATCCAGAATATAACAAAAGTCGCGCCGTTGATTTATTATTGGGAGCGGATATCTACTCGATGATTATGTTAGACGGGATCATTCGAGGCCAGGATTTGAAACAACCCTTAGCTCAGCAGACTCAGCTGGGATGGTTACTGTGTGGAGGCAGCGTCAACACTTTTCAATGCAATGTTATCTTAAATAACATTGAAGATATCCATCAGTTTTGGAAAATCGAAGATATTCAGGAGCAAAATGACATGTCAGCAAAAGATCAGGAGTGCGTGGATTTTTATCTTTCTACAACAAAGCGATTAGAGAACGGACGTTACGAAGTTCGACTACCCATAAAGCAGCAAGCACTCGAGAAATTGGGGTCGTCGAAAGAGATAGCATCAGCACAATTTAGAAATCTAGAACGTAAGTTGAGCAGGCAAGAACATTTAGCGGAGCAATATAAGAAGTTCATGAGCGAATATGAGCAGTTAGGTCATATGAAGGTAGCGTCACCAAGCAAGGGTAAAGAATGTTTTTTGCCTCATCATGCGGTGCAGAGAGCCGAATCCAGCACAACCAAATTACGCGTAGTTTTTAACGCGTCCGCCAAAACATCATCAGGCCACAGTCTTAATGACCTGATGCATAAAGGGCCTAACTTGCAAAAGGATCTGCAAGCCCTGTTACTGAAGTGGAGACAGTATCGTTATGCTTACACGGCTGACATCGAGAAGATGTATAGGCAAATACTTATCAGCGAAGAAGATCAAAGGCTACAGCAGATACTGTGGAGAGAAAAGCCAGAGCAGCCTATTAAAGCTTATCAATTGACCACTATTTCGTACGGAATGACCATAGCTCCATTTTTGGCAATTTTTACACTCCATAAACTAGCCGCAGATGAACAGCATAATTTTCCAAACGCAGCAAAAAGCTTGAAAGAAGAGTTTTACATGGATGACCTTGTGTCCGGAGCCCATATGATTACTGAAGGACAACGCAAAATATCAGAGTTAAACCATGTATTAAACGGTGCCGGATTCGTGTTAAGAAAGTGGTCAGCAAACGATGAGAAACTATTAAAGAATATAAATAAAAATCAGCAAAGCGAGCAAGCATCGTTTGCATTCAAAACCGATAATAATAATACATCGAAAACATTAGGCTTGAGATGGGATTCAGTCAAAGATGAATTTTCCTTTCAATATGACAAGTTCAACCCGGACACATCGAAGCTGACGAAGCGGATGCTGCTTTCTGAAATATCTAAAACTTTTGATCCCCTTGGGATGTTATCCCCTCTTACAACAAAAATGAAACTGCTGTTTCAGAAAGTATGGCTAGAATTAGATTTGCAATGGGGCGACCTAGTGCCAGACAAAATTAAAGATGATTGGATCAAATTAAAAGCAGATTTAGAGAGCATCAACCATTTTAAAATATCGCGGTGGTTTCATAGCGAGCTGAACAACGTCATTGAATTGCATGGGTTCTGTGACGCATCCACAAAAGCATACGCCTGTGTTATATACGCACGAGTAGTTACGGAAACTCAAGCATCGGTAGTGCTCGTAGCAGCCAAAACCCGGTTAGTACCCAATAAAAAAGAGGTGTCACTGCCGAGGTTGGAATTATGTGCAGCTGAATTATTAGCTAAACTCATGACAAAAGTTACTAACACCATCGACAGCATTGAAACAAAGATATTTGGATGGAGCGACTCGATGGTTGCAATCAGCTGGATACAGGGCAGTCCAGACCGTTGGAAGCCTTTTGTAGCTAACCGTGTCAAGAAAATTAATACTTCAATGCCACCTGAGTCATGGCATTACGTTAAAACAAAGGAGAATCCAGCTGACGCGGCTAGTAGAGGGCAGTCGTCATCGCAATTGAAAGAGAACTCGTTGTGGTGGCACGGTCCAGAGTGGTTATCAAACCCGGGGTTCAAACCCAAACAGCAGCTAACCTATGAAACCAATTTAGAGATCAAAAAACAAGCGTACGTCATTCAAAATACCATCCAGACTTCAAACATTATTAATGATTTATTAAACCGATTCAGTTCATTTACTAAAATAACACGAATACTAGCTTGGATATTACGTGCAATCACTCCTTCATTGAAACAAAAACCGACGTATCTCACATTACAAGACCTGAGGAAAGCCAAGTCATTAATAATAAAACATGTACAATATACCGAGTTCTCAGCTGATATCGATCATTTAAAAAGACAACAAAATCTATCGAGTGACAGCAAATTAGCATGCTTGAATCCATTTTTGGATCAAGAGGACATTTTAAGAGTGGGAGGGCGAATCAAAAATGCTAACATCAGCGAAGATATGAAACACCCCATGATTATCCCATACAGCGGACGGTTAACAGAGCTCCTCATAGATCAAGCTCACGAGCTCTCTTTTCACGGTGGAGCCAGAGTGACTTTGTCTCTTTTGCGACAAAAGTACTGGATCGTTAAAGGGAATCGAGCGACTAAAAAAACAGTTACGTAATTGCGTGATATGCAAAAAACGAGAACCTAGAAAATTACAGCAAATAATGGGTGATCTACCAAGCTATCGAACAAACCCGGCCCCACCATTTTACCACACAGGAATTGATTTGACAGGATTCGTTCCTGTGAAAGCCAATAAAGGACGAGGGATCAAAAAATCGAAGGGATATATCGCCTTGTTTATATGCATGGTGACAAAAGCGGTGCACTTAGAATTAGTCTCCGATCTAAGCAGTTCCTCCTTCATAGCAGCTCTGCGTCGCATGGCGGCGCGTCGAGGAACCCCGAAACACATCTATTCGGATAACGCTACCAACTTTGTAGGTTGTAATAGGATTTTACAAGAAGAATACCAGCAGCTGGAACAAACTTTTGGTGAAAGTTTTTACAAAGAAATAGCAGAGATGAGCATAGAATGGCATTGGAACTGTCCATCTTGGCCAAGTGCTGGAGGAATCTGGGAAAGATCAATTCGAAGTTTAAAGCAGCATTTGAAAAGGGTTATTAGAGAGCAGGCCTTAACTTTCGAAGAGTACAGCACCATCCTAGCACAAATTGAAGCTACTCTTAATTCAAGGCCACTTTGCCCACTATCCGAAAATGTTGAGGACCTTGATTTCCTAACTCCAGCGCATTTTCTTAACCAGCGAGCCGATACGACTCTCCTCGAAACAGCTCAAGATGCTAGAAAAAGGTGGTTTCTAGCGAACAAGATATTCCAAGACATTTGGAAACGGTGGAAGACAGAATATCTTAGCCAGCTATCTGTTCGGAGCAAATGGTTAAAACCACAAGATAATCTGAAAGTTGGAGATTTAGTCACAATTCACGACGACAATTTTCCAGCAGGGAAGTGGCCAGTAGGCCGAGTAGTCGAAGTCCACCCCGGAAAAGACAGCTACGTAAGAGTTGTCACTTTAAGAACTAAAAATGGCTATATGAAGAGACCGGCAATAAGATTATCACGATTACCTATCGAAGAAGCAAACGAAAGGCAGCAAGATCAGCATAACGATGAATCAGCAAAGCAAAAAAGCAGCGAAGCAAAAGAAAATAAAGCAGAAGCAAAAATCAGAACGCAGAGTAGCACAAAAATTCTCCCTAAAATGGCCAATGTAGCATTGTCACTTATATTTTTTATGAGTGTCTTATCGTCTTCGGAAGCAGCGTATGAGCAGAAGCAGCTTAGTAACAATCAGACTTTATATTTCGACTCTGTGGGGAAAATGCATCTCATTCGCGACAATTGGAAAGTCGTAGCCTATTATGACATGTCTCCTTATTGGCAAGGAAATACAGCAGCAAAAGATTATTCTAATTATTTAGAACAAATATGCACAAAAATGACGGAATCGAGCCATTGTCAGACTATCTTATTACAAATACGTCACGACTACAATGAACTGCAATATTATAATCAGCTGTTGTTGAATCAGCAACATGACGCTCGGTCGAGAATGCGTCGTGGGCTTATCAACGCGGTCGGCTCCGTGGCTAACTCTCTATTCGGAGTACTCGACCAGAGTTTCGCAGAAAAATACGAGCGTGACATTGAACTTGTGCATCAGAATCAAAATCACTTGACTCAGCTTTGGAAGAACCAGACGTCTATCGTAGAGGCAGAATTTAACATATTAAAGCGAACAGAAAAGACAATTGAAAGCCAGCATAAAATTATAAATCGACATATAAATAGATTGGATAACGTAACAAATATTTTACAGAATGAAATTAATCTTATCCACTCAACCGTCCGAGCGCTCGAGCGATTCTTGCCTCACACGTCCGCGCTGTAAACGTCACTTATTTTGCGATCGCCGAACGTGACCCTCCTAACAAAAACGATAGCTGCTAAGAAAGTACTATAGCTTCATTAATATAAAAAATACTATCGGAAAGCTAAAAGAAGGCGCAATTTGATTTTGCTAAGAGTAACTTATGCAATTAAGTATGAGAGATGAAAATAAAGTTTAAATTTGAAGATGTCAATAAAATTTCTGCATTTTAATTTTAATTTAAGTTTTACACGAAATGTAAAACAGTTTCGTGAAATAAATATTTTAGTTCATAAAATTAGATAATATAAACTTTAAAATGATACCAATACCTTAACATAAATATTATGTTTCCTATTAAAATAAATCAAATACATCTACATACTCCTCGCAAGGTTACCTGACTTTGGGCGTCGTAAGTCTGACAAGATGGCCGCCTCGTAATGGCGCGTCCACACGACGTCGACGTTTGGGTTTTTTCAATGAAACACAATGTTCCTATTATATATCAAGTTTATCATGAAGTCACATGTTTTTTTACGCGCAGTTTTACACTCTCTTATAATTGTACATCTTTAATAAAATATTTATTAAAAAGAAAAGGAAAAATGAACATAATAAAATGTTAATTTCACATCATTTAAAAATATTGTGTAAACATTTGAAATAGCATCGAAGGCTTATAAGTTGGTCCTTTTATCAAATTTGTTTTTAACCGACTTCAAAAAAGGAGGTTTTCTATTCGGATGTATTTTTTTTATGTTTGTTACCTCAGAACTCCGTCATTTATGAACCGATTTGGAAAATTCTTTTTGCGTTGTATTCAGTATACCTACAAAGTGGTCCCATATAAATTTCATCGATATGTGACCTTGGACTTTGAAGATACATTGAAGTTGGTTTTTGTTTTTTTTCTAAAAAATATTATTTTATGACAAATTTAACTATAGTACCAACCCAGACATTGTGAAAAAAGAACTCAGCCGTTCGATACATTTCATCGCGGGTGATTAACCTTTTTCTATGGAACAAATGATTTTTTTCGCGATTTAAGGTTTGATTCCATAGTAAAAGTTGTTTGTTATATTCATTATTCGTTTTATATATTTACAATAACTATTATATTATTATTAAATTTTACTATATTATATTTACATGATTGATGAAATATTTAATATTTACATAAAGTAACCGAAAACATATTATATCTTAACACCCATAAAATATATACGTTACAATTTACTCTGCCTATATTATAATATATATTATTTCTATTTTTAAAAAGATATTTCTTCTGCTCTCAAAATTTCTGCAAAAATTCTCTCTCCAAAGTGTCGCAAACCTGTCAGACGACAGTGGTACTCTCACGTGAACTGCTCCAGCGTGTTCCAAAATTTCGTGTCCATAAGCGATATCCATAATAATACCTTCTATCGTATTCTCAGTATTTTGTGGCTCCGTCATAGTTAGTCGTGATCTCCGTCAGTCACAGTCTCATGTCAGTCTCGGTAAGTGTCGGTCAAGGTCTCGTGTCATTTTTGGTAGTTCACTCAGTGCAAAATTTGTTTATGGTACTCTCTAAAACAGTGCTCAATACACAAACTTACATTGCACTGAATGCACTTCCAAATCGTCCTCGTATCCCTTTTTCGGCGTGTGCACATCCAGCAACGGGCTTTTTTAATGTTGGATCGCATGGGAAAGTGGTCGTGATCAACTGTAGGTCGGTCGTTTGTTCGTATCGTCAATTGTCCAGTCCTGTTCGCATAAAGTCGAGGCTCAGTCGTCAAATCGATGCGTCGGTGTATTTTAAGAAGGTTTTCTGCCAAAATGGTCCGAAACTCCCTGTGTGATATTTTCGGGTTATGCGATGAAAATATCACATAGGCATTAAACACAGCAGTGTTCAGTAACCTGCAGAAGACCTTCTTGTACCATACCTTATTTCTAAGTCGTTCCACTGGTTGAGCAGACAGAAATTGATCTTTTCTGTCCACTCCGCCCATGGACTTATTGTAGTCAAGTACAATTTTCGGTTTGTATGTCAGTCGGTTGTATTTATTTTGACTTCCCACTTGTAGGTGATGGTATGTTGATATCATGCTTACCAAGTTAGCATCTCGCCAGACCATCACAGACAAATCGGAACTGTAGCTTGCTACTACTTCTCCCTGTCGAAGGTCAGTCTTACTAAGTGTTTTGAGTGAATCGGGCACAAATTCACGATTCAAACGTAATGTCCCATAACAGTCAGTTTTATGTCTTTTAAGATATCGCAATAATAATGGACTATTATAAAAATTGTCCATTATTAAAGTATGTCCACGGTCAAGTAGCGGCTCTATCAAGTCAAACACAATTTTCGCCGTAGCATTGACGGGACGTGCAATACCATCTGTTCGGTCAACTGTCTCGTCCTGTGGTTGGTCAAGAGTTACATTTTCGGGCTGCTCAAGCGATACGTCATCAGTTTGGTCAATCGCCTCGTTATCGGATCGGTCAACAGTCTCATCGTCATGTCTATTAACTGGGTCGTTATCGGGTCGATCAGCCGTCTCGTCGGTAGGTCGATTATTGTTTGGTGTAATTCGGTCAATTCGAGTATTTTTCCCAACATATACAAAAAACTTCCAAAGATAGCCACTGCGAGACTCACAAAGTTCATAAGTTTTAACCCCAACTTGGGCAGCTTTCGTGGCAATTTTTTGAGCAAAGCTCAATCGTCCGTGCCACTTTAAGAGAGACTCATCAATGGCAATCTCTTGTGAAGGCATATACAATGTTGAGAACTTGTCATTGAGGTAGTCAAGTACAGGTTGAATTTTGCACAGTTTAGTCCTGTCAGTCAAAGTCTCATTGTCTACGAAATGGTATAAAGATTTTAGCAGTAAGAAACGATTGTAAGACAAAATGCGAGAAAAGTATGGCATGGTCCCGAATCCATTAAAAGCAAAATACTTTTCTTCCTCTGGTAAAGGGTAAAGCCCTTGCAGAATTAATACTGCTAAAAACGTTATCATTTCGTCACGGTCAGTCGGAGTCCATCTGTGCAGGCGCGATGCCGGAAGCAGCTTGTTCTCCGATTTCAATAAAGTGATCTTCTGCTCTGCATATCGATTAGTCTCAGTACAAATTCGGTCAATAAAATCTGTGTCAAACATTTTACGAAAAATATCAACTGGAGTCATATTTGTCACGTCAAAAGTTGGTCCCGATGATCTTGTAAAAGTCTCTCGTCGTCCAGTAAAGTTTATTTTGTCCTTCTTCCAGTCAAAATTATAGTAATCGTCATTCGGCACAATGGCGTGTAAAACTTGGTCATCTAATTCGTCTTCGTTTTGTAACACACGAGTCTGTATCTCAGTCATGTCAGCGTCAACTGCTGTTTCAGCCGCTGCATTACGTGATATAGGAACGAAACAGCCGTCGTTTTCATCTAAGTCGAAGTCGCAGTCAACGTCACTGTCATCAGCTTGTAGCCAGTCATCTAAAGTCATTTCAAAATTTTTGTCTGTCACATCTGAAACAAATAAAACACGCATCAGACAATCCAAAAATGATAATTATACCCCCTGAATCTCTACTCAGGTAAGTATAATTATCATATTAGACTCTAGGGACTGATAAATTGTTTTACAAATACTTACTAATAGCAGTCATTGAAGTTTGTAACTGGCTAGTGGATGGTTCGCTCACCACTTCAACCTCATGCCCCAAGGTGATGACATCTATTAAGATAAAAAGCAGGATGTTAAAAAATATGACATGATTGAGCGTGACTGCGAACATTAAAGTATGATTGTATGCGTGTGACTGTCAAATAATGTCACCTATTCGGACGACGATGGGGAACCATCCTCTCTTTTCTTTGGTGTCCGCGAAGCCCATTCCAAATTTAGCGCTGTTGACAGCCGACTAGGCGAACTGTAGGGAGAATTTCAGACAGTATCTACTTCTGGCGTACCCATATTGATGTAGTCGACTGGTTCCGATGGCTCAGGGATAGCCTCGAGTCCAGCTTCGAGCTCGTGCTCAGGCTCAGGCACCTGCAGCCTAAGATTAGGCTCGGGTTCAGGCCCTTCTTCTGCTGTAGGAAACTGGTGTTCATCCATTTCCAATGGGCAGGCGTCACGCTTTGGAGAAGGTCCCCTGCAAGATAATTTTATCATATCAATCTCATATAATATATAATGAAAGAAGAAAATTGAAGTAATTATGATTCATTTACCGTGCTTGTCTCTTTCGCGGGGGTGCATCAGGGAGAAGAATCCGCTGTAGTTCAGCTTCTCGCTTGCAGCTTATAAATTGCTTTCGAACTTCAGCGGGCATGGCGTTTAAGCGGCGCTTAGTTAGCGCTTTCTGCGCCCTGACTTGAACTAGTTCTAAACTGCAACAGTAAAAGTAATTGGCCAAACCTAGACAAAAAAAAAACACCTTTGCTTACATTTAAATGTAATACAAAATGAAACTTCAAATAGCACAAGTAATCATATTTACGGCAGTGGCTCCTCAGTGCTATTACACCGCCCGCGTTCAGCTGCAGCTGAACTTCCGCTTCCTTCACTTGTCGAGCTAAAACCAATGTTTAAAATATATTTAATTGCAATACTTTATATTTAATGGAGCTGAAACTAAATAAAACAGCGCATATATACAATGTATACTTACGGCTGGGGCTCGACTTCATAAATTTGGTCCCTGCAATATAAAAGCTGATTTTAGCACACCTATAAATAATTGACTTAAAATATAAATAATCTGTTTAGTTATATTTCCTGATCTTCTAAATAAAAGTAATTAAAAATAACTGTTACTAGTAATGTAAGCTAAAATGCAAAAACAGTATATTTACGGTAGAGGCCTATTGAGACCCCGTCCGCGACCGCGTCTACGTCCACGTCCACGTCCACGCCCTCGTACAGTCGTATTACCACGCGCACGTCTACTTCCTCCACTTGTCAAACTAAAAAATCAATGTTTAGATTTATTTTTATTCATTTTTTCATTGCAATCCATTCAATGAAGGTAGGTGAAGCTAAAATATAAATACTTACGGCTGCGGTTCGACTTCATTGAATTGGTCACTGTAACATAAATGTTGATTTTAATTATAGATATATTTTTAATTTTCGTGTTTCCATTTATTTAGACAAATAAATGATTTTGATAAAAAAATTGCTGCTCTACTAAATAAAAGTAACACCGAGAATTACCAACATTAATTTGTTTTAGGCGTACAAGCTTACATCTAATTGTAGGCAAAAAAAAACTTTTCTATACCACACACCGAAAATAAAAATGTAGAATAGCAGTGGTAGACAAAGCGAATTTTTAAAAGAAATCTCTGTTACTACAGAGATTGAAGTAAGGTTATTAGTATTGGCATTGGCATATTTTTTTCGTTTTTTAATATCAATACCTAAATACATAAAAATTGATATTTTAATAGTTTTAGGTTTTGACGTAAAAACTTAATAAACCATCACCCACCATATATATGTCGGTATATATTTTATATTTATTTATATATGCATATATTTTTTATGTATTCTGTGATACTAAAACACGAAATTATTTTTCTAGAAACACCACACCAATAGGTACATATTAACTGCAACACCACAAAACACCACCGAACTGATCACAAAACCTACATGTGTACGAACCATTATTTACGTTGTAAGTAGATTTGTCCAATGGGACTGCACTCCCCAACTCTAAAATCCTGAATAACAAGTTGCTTTTTAGAATAATAAAGACACATCTCAATATAAATCGCTTGTAAATGTCTAATAACGTGATAACAGTGAAGCATTCTCCTACATTTTACATTTATTTTACATAAACAATTGAAAAAAATACATTAAAAACCACTTTAAGTCGCCAAACGAAGGTTGCATTATGACGCCCCATATCTTTTAGCTAGATGATTGAATGAAAAAGTTTTGTAATTGTAGAAATAATACATATTACGTAGAGGAAAAACCTTCACAATCAATTTGACATACAATCATATTAGAAATAAGCTGTAAATACAGAAAACTTACCCCATTTTTAATAGAGCACCACACACAACAATAGTTCACAACACAGAATGGCGGACCGTCAGCTTTACGATTTTTATTCTAAATATTTTGTTGCCATTGCATAGACAAAAGTCACTCCCACGTATGAAATATTTATTAAAGAGCCATCTGGTGTTCATCTACAGAAATAATTATAGCTGAATTAGACGTCATAGACGTTTAAAGTGAACGATGTCGACTGGTGACTGTAGTAACCAGGGACGCTTAAGGCAAGAGTTTTTGTGGGGACTATAGTCACCATGGACGCTTGAGTGGCTATACAAGAGGTAACTATAGCAGCCATAGCCAGTAATAACTTAATACAAAACTTAAGAAGAATTCAAGATTCCTTATTAGACACAATGACAGAAATATACCATGGCCAGATCAACTTACATCTTTTAACACCCAAACAATTACGAGATGAGCTTCAGATAGTTTCCAGTCAGATATCCAAAGAAGTTACTATACCTATAGAAAATATTCAGACAGACCTAAACAAAATATATAAATTAATAAAAGTCAAAGCAAAGATGACTCAACAATATTTTATTTTCGAAATCACTTTACCGTTAATCATCAGAGACAACTTTCAACTTTTCAAGTTGATACCTGTGCCCCACCAAGTCGAAAAGCGCATGATTAGCATTAAAACTGTAGCAGAATATATCGCCATTAATCTGAGAAGAGATGCTTACCTAACAGCGAATTCAAATGATCTTCTAAACTGTGAAAATCAAGACGAGACATACCTTTGTCAATTACAAGGCCCTATTAAACACCTAGGTCCCGACGAAAGGTTCTGCGAATTAGAACAAGAAGCCTGCAAGGTCGTTAAAACCAGCTGTAATAATGTGTGGATTAAATTACATGACCTGGCTACATATTTCTATTTCTACTGCGGCTCGGATCAAATTCGAATCATATGTGACGATGACGTACAAACCAGCGAAATCAGCAAGGCCGGACTCATTAGCCTAACTCAGCAATGTATGATAAAGGGACGATACGTAACACTTTATTCGAATAAACAATTACAAAATACGCTCAATCTTAAGCCTAATATTTTACAAAGCAAGATCAATCCGTTACATCAATTGGTCAATACAGCTCTGCCTATTCCAGATTACTCAGATTTAGATGAAGAAAATTCTCAAATCAATATCTCCTTAAGCATCCTCGGAGACCAGATAAAATCATTAAAGGAAACGGCTCAACAAACAGATGTCGTAACGGTCCACGATATTCACAACTATGTACTATCGTACGGATTGTTAGCAGCAGCAGTCGCAGTGTTCCTGTGGTTCCTGTGGCGGAGAGGCAGGCGGGTGCGGAGCTCGCCCGAGCCCCCGCTCGAGCTGGCCGAGAGAGGCCCCAGCAGTAGTGTATGTGTGAGTGATATCAGTGTAAAGCGATCGGTACAAGAGCAAAGCTCTAGTGTGAGTGCGGGTGATATCTCCTTGTCCGAACAAGGAGCAAGTGTGAGTGTCAGTGCGCGTGAGCCTACAGTAGGGAAGCGGTGGTCAAGTTTGCGTTTAAAGAAGCAAGATAGGTCGACCTCACCCGTCGCGAATAAACGCTCTATATTTCGCGTCGACGAGTCTATAGTTTGATTCGTCTTAGCTAATAAGAAACAAATGTTTTATCATCTTGTTATTCAATTTCATTCAAAATTATAACTAACCTATCATTTAGCATAAGCATACTATTGTTTATCATCTTGTATCACCTAACTATTATCTTTGTAGCATCCTCATTTTATCTTTCTCATCTTTTTTGCCCTCGGGAGCATGTTCGATGCAATCGAACACATGCTGAGGCAGCAATACTTACTGCACGCGGCCCGCGGCGGTCGCGGCCCGCGTCAGTGCACTTCCGAGCAGCAACCGGGGCATTCATTAGCAATAGTTTATTTAGCAGCATTATCATCATTGATTAATAGTATTTATCATTAAAACTAGTGGTGAATAAAACATAATTATTCTCGTAAAACAGTGTTTCCATAGTCACGTCCACAGACTCACTTCGCGTGCTATCTCGCACACCGCTTGAACTAAATATGCCCCAAAACCTGGGCCATTTTTGAAAATTTAAAAAAAAAGATGGCCGCCATACAGAAAAACATGGCCGCCATACAAAATAAAAATGCAAATTACTTCTAAACGGTAAGAGATAGATATAGAGTGCTCGACCAAATGTCATAGAGGACGATGGGGGAAATTTGGAAAAGTTGGAAAAATTAAAAAAAAAGAAAAAAAAATGGCGGCCATTTTGAAAGTTGCTCCGATCCGACTGAAATTTTGCATCGGGGGGTTTTCTGGGTCGAAAATTACAATTATGAAAAAAAATTTTGGATTCCGCCATTTTTCAAGATGGCTGCCATACAAAAGTTTTTTTTCCGGAAAAATAAGCCAAACAAAACTTTAGAACCGTAGTCGATAGGAAGCGTCTATAAAAAAAAAGCAACACCCCCCCACGCGAGCTGCTTTAGCAGCTCGCGCACGCCACAAAATCACTTGGATTTCACCATTTTCCAAGATGGCCGCCATACAAAAGTCTTTTTTTCAGAACAACTGAACTTAAATAACTTTAGAACCGTAATCGATAGGGAGCTTTTATAAAAAAAGCAAAACCCCCCCACGCGAGCTGCTTTAGCAGCTCGCGCACGCCACACGATCACTTGAAATCCAGCTTTTTATCAAGATGGCCGCCATACAAAAGTTTGATTTCAAAACAAAAAGGGTAAACAAAACTTTAGAACCGTAATCGATAGGAAGCTTTTAAAAAAAAACAGCAGCCACCCCCCCACGCGAGCTGCTTTAGCAGCTCGCGCACGCGGCGAAATACTAGTTATTATATTATATAAAACTTAAAGACCATAACTGACAATTGACAGAAATAGAAGTGGTACTTGCCGATATGGTGGGGGGGAGTGTTTGGTACCGTTGGATAGAGGGTGTTTTGAAACCAACCAGAAAAATCCGAAATCACCAGAAAGTGGTTTCCATGATGGAACTGCTCAGGGGATCTCAGAAACTATAAATCGGATGGGGGTACCGCTTGAACTAAATATGCCCCAAAACCTGGGCCATTTTTGAAAATTTGAAAAAAAAGATGGCCGCCATACAAAAAAACATGGCCGCCATACAAAATGAAAATGTAAATAACTTTTGAATGGTCAGAGATAGGTATAGGGTGCTCGACCAAATGTCATAGAAAGCGATGGGGGAAATTGGAAAAAGTTGGAAAAATTAAAAAAAAAGAAAAAAAAATGGCGGCCATTTTGAAAGTTGCTCCGATCCGACTGAAATTTTGCATCGGGGGGTTTTCTGGGCCGTAGATTACGATTTTGCAAAAAAAATTTTGATTCCGCCATTTTTCAAGATGGCTGCCATACAAAGGTTTTTTTTCATGACAATATAGGTGAAAATAATATGCAAATAACTTTTTAACGGTTTCAGATAGGTATAAGGTGCTCGACCAAATATCATAGAGGACCATAGGGGAAATTTGGAAAAGTAGGAAAAATTTAAAAAAAAGAAAGAAAAATGGCGGCCATTTTGAAAAATGCTCCGATTCGACTGAAATTTTGCATCGGGGGGTTTTTTATGTCGTAGATTACGATTATGAAAAAATAATTTGGATTCCGCCATTATTCAAGATGGCCGCCATACAAAAGATTTTTTTCCGAACAAAGAGAATAACTTTAAAACCGTAATCGATAGGGAGCTTCTATAAAAAAAAAGCAACACCCCCCCACGCGAGCTGCTTTAGCAGCTCGCGCACGCCACAAAATCACTTTGATTGCGCCATTTTCCAAGATGGCCGACATACAAACGTTTTATTTTTTCAGAACAATAAAGTTAAAATAACTTTAGAACCGTAATCGATAGGAAGTTTCTATAAAAAAAAAATAACACCACCACCACGCGAGCTGCTTTAGCAGCTCGCGCACGCGGCGAAATACTAGTTATATTATATAAAATTAAAAGACCACTCACTGACTGACATATAATTGACAGAAATAGAAGTGGTACTTGCCGATATGGTGGGGGGGAGTGTTTGGTACCGTTGGATAGAGGGTGTTTTGAAACCAACCAGAAAAATCCGAAATCCATGGAAAGGTGTCTCCGAGATGGAACTGCTCAAGGGATCTCGGAAACTATAAATCGGATGGGGGTACCGCTTGAACTAAATATGCCCCAAAACCTGGGCCATTTTTGAAAATTTGAAAAAAAAGATGGCCGCCATACAAAAAAACATGGCCGCCATACAAAATAAAAATGTAAATAACTTTTGAATGATTAGAGATAGGTATAGGGTGCTCGACCAAATGTCATAGAGGGCGATGAGGGAAATTTGGAAAAGTTGGAAAAATTAAAAAAAAAGAAAAAAAAATGGCGGCCATTTTGAAAGTTGCTCCGATCCGACTGAAATTTTGCATCGGGGGGTTTTCTGGGTCATAGATTACGATTATGAAAAAAAATTTTGGATTTCGCCATTTTTCAAGATGGCTGCCATACAAAAGTTTTTTTTCCGGAAAAATAAGCCAAACAAAACTTTTGAACCGAAGTCGATAGGAAGCGTCTATAAAAAAAAAGCAACACCCCCCCACGCGAGCTGCTTTAGCAGCTCGCGCACGCCACAAAATCACTTGGATTCCGCCATTTTCTAAGATGGCCGCCATACAAAAGTCATTTTTCAGAACAACTGAACTTAAATAAATTTAGAACCGAAATCGATAGGGAGCTTTTATAAAAAAAAGCAAAACCCTCCCACGCGAGCTGCTTTAGCAGCTCGCGCACGCCACACAATCACTTGAAATCCAGCTTTTTTTCAAGATGGCCGCCATACAAAAGTTTGTTTTCAGAACAAAAAGGGTAAACAAAACTTTAGAACCGTAATCGATAGGAAGCTTTTAAAAAAAAACAGCAGCCACCCCCCCACGCGAGCTGCTTTAGCAGCTCGCGCACGCGGCGAAATACTAGTCCGATCCCTTATATATAAAGCTCAATTACCACCACAAAACGAACACATTGACAGAAATTCTAAGCATGAAGGAGAAGAGGTGCGATATAGTGTTATATATATTCGTATAGAGAATCAAAATCGACCCGACAGAAAAATCGAAAATTTCCAAAAAATCAAAATGGCGGCCGACACTATGGTTGTATCTCAAAAAAAATGTATCAAAAGTGGCAATATGGGGGTCGTTTTCGAGTAAACCGTCTACGCTCATTTCGGTTTTTTAACTTTTTTTTTCAAAAAAACCAAGATGGCTGCCGAATATTTCAACTCGAAAAACGGGCACCACGAGACCCTACTTTGAAAAATTAGTTTGTTCAAGCGATTTCGCGATTCTGATACGTTTTTGATACAGAAACGTCAGTCATGTCCTGACGTTTGTAAAAAAAAATATATCAAAAAATAAAAACAACATGGCGGACGCCGCGGGGGCCATTTTGGAAAACGATTGAAATTTGCACATTTTCAAACCTATTTTCGAGGCAGAAGCTCACATCGGAGCTGCTCGACTTGTATGAGACGGTCGTGGAAGACGGCGAGAGGTATTGCCCTTTTCAAAAAATTTCCCCATTTTTAGGGTAATTTTGGAGATTTACCCCGAAAACATGAAAAGTAGAAATAATAGTATTTTGAATAGAAATTTCACACTACCGAGTAGTTGACGTTAGTAAAAATGACATTTGATCATTTTCATCTCTGTCGGCCGGCTACTTTGCGAGTTATCGATTTTTGAAAACAGGCGCCTAACGTTAAGTATTTCTATGAAGGAGTACCGGTGGGATAACGTTTTATACGTATTCGTATAGAAAATGTCCTTTTTCTCAGCAATAAAATCGAAAATGTTAAAAAAACAAAATGGCGGCCATCATGGCGGTCGTATCTTCGAAAATGTCCATGTCACGTGACAATATGGGGTTCATTTTCGAGTAAAACGGGGGCGCCGATTACGATTTTTGAAAAAAAATGGCATAAAATTCAAGATGGCCGCCGCAAATTACAACACAAAATTTTGAAATTGTCGGACCCTAATTTGGACGATCGGTTTGTTCGAGCGATTTTGCCGTTCCCGTCTTTTTGCAGTACAAAAATTTTTTCAGTATCCTGCAGTGTATAAAAAAAAAAAAAAAATAAAAAAAACAAAAATTTGAACGCCCCGGGGGCGTTTCGGTAAAATATTGTGTTTTTTGCCACATTTTCAAATCAAGTTTTCAGCCATTCGTCGACGCTCTAGCGGGTCGGCGTGTATGAGTCGATCACGGGTAATTACAAGTGCTACTCGATACTAGATATAGAGTTAATACTTTTCTTTGAAAAAACATGAAAATTTCATATATTTAACCTTCGAACCCCCGTTTCACCACCTCGATCCGGCCCTGTGAATTTGTCCTTTCTCGGCGCATACGGACACCCTACCGAGAACCTCCCCTGAAAATTTCAGCTTCATAAGTTGTGTAGTTTACGAGATTTGGTTAAAATACATAGAAAACCGGCAAATGGTTACAGCTTCATACAAACTATTAAATAAACTGTGCCGTTACTATAGATAGGCATTCATTCATTTCACGTTATCTCCTAAACTATAGTTTCGATTTATATGGTTCAAAGGACAAATTTCATCTATACAAAATTTCCTTCACGATTAACGTATTTAATTTAATAAGGATTAATATGTTGTATCTAATAATTACATCGAAACAGACGGCTTTGAATTTCTTCTTTTCTTTAAACATAAATACCTTTATTCTTGCTCAAATATGTTAGATAGATATATCGTGTCGCGGACTTTTTTATAGAGCACTTTAAAACAAATAATTTGCTACACATTATAAACACGAATTTTAAGGCGTTTTGGCAGCGCACGCCGATATATATAAAATATGCTTATTTGAAATTCATAGATACGGTCATTTCGTGTTTAATTATAATTATATTTATACAATAAATAGCATTTATTTCTCAAGGATAAACTAGCTTTTTATTACTTCAAGAATTTTGCAAATCGAACCAGTAATTTCCGAGATTTACTTAATAAATGAACGGTTTTCGAGACTATAATTATATATAGACAATTTTCGACAGTTTCTTTAACAGTCAGTTGGCCTAGCGGTTTGAAACACGGTTTCGAATGCTGAGATAATCGAGTTCGAACTCAGCCGAGGGAATTCCTTTTTGGACTTTTTATAAGTGGAATTGGTAGTGCGTAAGCATACTACAATCCTACTACTGCATAATTATATCTCGCGATGATTTAGCGTTTTTTTTAATAAAACAGGTTTACCTATTTAATAAAAGTACTTATTATTTATTCTGTTTTTATGAAACTAAGTGATGAGAGGAGCAAATCGTTCTCCTGATGGTAAGCGCCACGCTTGCTCATAACAATTAAATAGCACTCATCGCCCCGAGACATCAGATATATGAACAAATACCAAAACTGGTTCCGTGAAATTACAAAAATATCACGAAATCACCTGATGGCAAGCGCCACGCCTGCCCAAAACAATCGCAGTGCCTACCTAAATACCTAAATGATAGATAGGTAACTCGCGTGTGTCGGGGGTTAAAACCCCCTAAGGGTTTTAACCACCGACGCAAAAAGGAGGGGTGTTATAAGTTTGCCACCTTGTGACTGTCCTAAACCGGTACCGAACTTAAAAGGGTCGATCAGTTTAAGTATCTTGGGCATGTGTTAACCTCTGACCTGAAGGACGATGCAGACTTAGAGAGGGAGCGAAGGGCGTTGTCTGTGAGGGCCAATATGATAGCCCGCAGGTTTGCGCGTTGTTCGAGGGACGTCAAAATTACTCTTTTCAGAGCATTTTGTACGTCCTTCTATACGAGCAGCCTGTGGGTGGCATATACGCAGAAACAGTACAGCGCCCTTCGGGTTCAATATAATAATGCGTTTAGGATACTGATGGGGCTGCCCCGGCACTGTAGCGCATCGGGAATGTTTGCCGAGTCGCGGGTCAATTGTTTCTACACGACCATGCGAAAACGGTGCACATCCCTGGTGCGCAGGGTCCGGGCCAGCCCCAACACTATCCTAACAACTTTATCATAGAGGTTTGACTGTGAGTACATAAACCATTGCTGTAGGGTTCATGTACTGACTAATAAACAAATGATGAAAATGTGACAGGAGAATAATATGATAATTGATAATGAATATATAATATATGATTCTGTGACATTTATTATTATTGTTATTATTAATTATTTGTTATTTATTTGTATGTTTGTTCTCTTTTAATTGAATTCATTGTAATAATAACTATTGTATATGATCTTTTGATTGAAATAAATGAAATTGAATTGAATTAAACTGGTTAACCAATTTGGATGCGGTTCACGACTAGGTCGCTTGACGGCATGGCTTTGTTCGGTGGGTGGTATTACAACCACGGCCAGAGTCTACCACTCCAAAGCGCGTAAGCGGGTTTCATCACGATGTTTTCCTTCACCGTTTTAGAGCGAGCGTGCAAAATCTGCACTTAACTATAAACAAGTCATTGGTGGCAGGGTCACGAGTCGGGATTCGAACCCAGGTTTATATTATGCCCAGGGTAGGTATGCAGCAGTCGCTATTTGTTTAAATTTCTTTGCGGAGACGCTATAAAATTCAATTTAGCTTGCGTAGCGCTGCATACCTACCAGTCATATTAACCTACGGAGCGCCTCTCTTTCAATCGCATAGCTCTTATCTCTTCTGACGCGGCACGTGTAACGACGCGCGACCCGCCGTCGGTGTCCGGCTATGTACTTGTAGCTTCGTACCTACAGTGCGGAGTGCGCTAGGCCTGTAGGTTTTGAACTAAAAGTACATGAACTAAAAGTACTGGTACATAGGCTATGTTAGGACAAAATTAAAAAGACAAAATTAACAATATAAGTGTCGCAAAGGGTGGCTCAGTGGGAGCACGTGCGACATTCGATCCGACGCAGTTATGTGTGGATTTTAACGCTCGCTCTAAAAACGGTGAAGGAAAACATCGTGAGGAAACCGGCATGTCCAAGAATTTATCACAAAAATTCAAGGACATGTGACATCGACCAACCCGCACTGGGCCAGCGTGGTCGATTATTATAATATACTCTCTGTATGAGAGAAGGCCCGTGTCCCAGCAGTGGAAACGTGATGGGCTGATGATGAAAGGGCGGTCTTATCGCTTAAAGCGATCTCTTCCAGACATCGTGGAATCGTGAATCGTGGTTCCGTGAAATTACAAAAATATTACGAAATCAGTTGGTAGGACCATTTCTCCGTGGTCCGACGTGGATACTTTACCTGAGCTTTAGACGTATGCAATTTATAACACTAAGCAATCTTGGCAACACGCCTGGACGACAGAGGGGCGTAACGACAAGAAGGGGGAAGTAGGTATATAAATGGCGGCGTTTGAGACTCGATCAAAGAAGATTCCGTTCTACTGTGTTATTATTTATTATTATGCTACCACAATAAATGTGTCACATCAACAGGGGTCATATGAACATGGCATATAGGTACACCTACTTAAAACTTACTTACTTACTTGGGTATCTTAATATAATTAGATTAATACCTACCGATATGTAGACTGATAGATAGATAAACACTTTATTGTATCGCAAATATCAAATTACGAAACATCACAGAAAATGAATATTTTTTACAAGTATACACTTTACTAAAAAAAAACTTCAATATATCTTCAAAGTCCTAGGTCAAATATTGATGAAACTTATATGGGACCACTTCGTAGCTACACTGAACTCAACGCAAAAATAATTTTTCAAATCGGTTTATAAATGACGAAGTTCTGAGGTAAAAACCTAAATAAAAAACGAATTGAATTGAGAACCTACTTCTTTTGTTAAAGTCGGTTAAAAAGAAAGTGTTCGATATGTGTCATGTGTGTGTAGCGATCTCTTCCAGGCAATTTAGGTACCTAATAGTCATACCATAGTATTATTAAATATTGTGTAGTAAGTATGTTGGTTCGGTACCTAGGTTTAACTACACTTTTGCATGTTATATTGCAGCAATCTGTAGGTATCTAGGTACTTCTAGATTTGGTCGTTATATAATTTTAACTAGAATAGATACAGGGATAATTGTTTTTTTAATTATTGATCATACCATAAGTTAACATTTATACAAGCATCATATCAATATATTATTAAAATAATAGAAACCTCACAATGTAATGCACGCCACGCAACGCCTTATATGTCGGGCGACACCGCCGGCGCCGCCTGTGTAGGTATGACCACAGAATACTTAATAGTACCAGGCCTAGCGCACTCCGCACTGTAAGTAGGTACGAAGCTTAAGTACATAGCCGGACACCGGTGGCGGGTCGCGCGTCGTTACACTTGCTGCGTCAGAAGAGATAAGAGCTATGCGATAGAAAGAGATGCGCTTTGTAGGTTAATATGACTGGTAGGTACAATACGGCCGACGTATCTTGGCGAGTCTGAACATAGGCTCTGCGAACTTTAGCGCATGTACACTGATGAAGAAAACTGTTACAGCTGTTACTAAAAATAAAATATATAAAAATTTATACTTTTATTGCGAATGTTTGTGAGGATGTATGAATGCTTTTTACTATTTCACGCGAAAACTACTGGACGGATTTTTTTCACAAACACACATTATTAGCACTCAGCACACACATAATATATATGTAGCACAAACATACACATTTTACCGCTACCGATCTCTGTCCAAGAATTTATCACAAAAATTCAAGGACATGTGACATCCACCAACCCGCACTGGGCCAGCGTGGTCGATTATGGCCCATACTCTCTGTATGAGAGAAGGCCCGTGTCCCAGCAGTGGAAACGTGATGGGCTGATGATGAAATGGCGGTCTTATCGCTTAAATGGTAAGCGCCACGCTTGCTCATAACAATTAAATAGCAGTGCCACATGTTTATATTATTATGTAGGTATGCAGCGCTACGCGAGCTGAATTGAAGTTTATTGCGTCGTCGCATGAGTCGCTATTTGTTTAAACTTCTTTGCGGAGACGCTATAAAATTCGATTAGCTCGCGTAGCGCTGCATACCTACCAGTCATATTAACCTACAGAGCGCCTCTCTTTCAATTATTGATGAAACTTATATGGGACTACTTCGTAGCTATACTGAAATCAACGCAAAATGACTTTTTCAAATCGGTTTATAAATGACGAAGATCTGAGGTAACAAACAAATAAAAAACGAAAATAACTACAATTGAATCTCCTTCTTTTGTGTAAGTTGGGTTGTCAATTTAGGTAATTGTCCTCCAGACCAGGTACGTACCTATACCTATTTACAGAATTTGTGTTTAAGTATAACCATGGTACTATTAAGTTTTCTGTAGTATACATTTTTCCCGTCACGGGAATTGAACCTGCAACCTCATTGGTGTATGAGATTTCACACCACTGAGGTTGAGAACCACAAGAAATAATTAGTTAACTGTTTCGGTCGCTTGAATTCTCCAATAAAAAATGCAGGAATAAATAAATAAATAAATGTGAAAGATATCCCTTTTTAACCGACTTCAAAAAAAGAAGGTCTTAATTGTTTCTATGTATGAATATTTGTGAACCAAGTTATTTAGTAACAACCTAAATTCAACCAAAAACGCTTCCATGTACGGTTGTAATTGGTACAACGCGGTGCCGCCCAGCGATACACGAGCCGGCGCGGCGGGCGCCCGCGCCGGCTGCGCGCGGCGTTACGTACGTAAAGACACGTTTGCCTAAAGTGATCCAATAAAAATTAACCTAATGTGACACCAGGGTCATGACAGGAACATGACATAGGTGCCTACTGCCTAGGTATAACTACTTAAAACCTACATTAAATAAATGTGTGTAGGTAGTACCTTCTTCTAGGTATCTTAATAACGATAGACTAGCAGCCCGCCCCGGCTTCGCACGGGTATTTAAAAAATTGTTTTTACACCTTGGGCTACATTTTTCAGTTTTAGTGTGGTTTTTGTAAGGTTCCCTTTTTTTTTGAAAATATTATATAGCCAATGTCACCCGGGGTTAGGTAGTGTAGCTACCCAACAGTGAAAGAATTTTTCAAATCAGTTCAGTAGTTTCGGAGCCTATTCAATGCAAAGAAACAAACAATAAAATCCTTCCTCTTTATAATATTAGTTTAGATAAATAAATGCTTACTTACCTACTACATGTAGATAGACTCGCATCACGGGAAAATCTATTTAATGTAGTTAGGTACCTAGGAACCTACTTATCTACTGCAAGACAATACATCAGACATTGATATATGTACCTATATGGTATAATATAGAGATGGAGTTTCATACTATCCCAGTACTGGTAGGTATGCAGCGGTACGCGAGCTGAATTGAACTTTATTGCGTCGCAACAAGAGCCGCTATTTGTTTTTATTTCTTTGCGGATAAATCGGATCAGCCGTTTTATACGTTTTATATAAAAAAAAGTCAAAGTAAAGTTTTAAAAGGATTAAGCGGTGTTATAAAGCGATCTCTTCCAGAAAACCAGTTCGAATTCAGCCGAGCGAATTCCTTTTTGGACTTTTTATAAGTGGAATTGTTTTGATTACATTGTGTAGTTACACAGAAGAAGTAATAGTAATTAATTAATACATTGGTTTACGGAAGCGTACGTATGATGTGACATATACAAATGTACATTTGTATATATATGGTGTATTTACTTAGGTAATTTATATTATTAGATAAATGATACAGTTCCTACATACATAAGTAGGTACTTACATTATACACAGATAAATTATTTATTGTAGGTACTGCAGCGACATATATTATGCGCTAAAATATTAATCCTTGTCGGATCAACGAAGGATATCGGTAGCCGGTAGTGTAACCGCTCGCCGTGCCGCGAGTCGTGCCGGTGACGCACGCGCAGCGGCCGGTGGAGGGACAATTAACCTGCCGCGCGAGCTCGCCGTGTGCCAACGCTGGCCGCCCGCGGCCGGCCGCCGGCCGCCCGCCAATCCGTATTACCAAAGAAAACTAAATATTAACGCTTCGACGGGAGACGCTTTTCGCCTTGCTCCGCAATAATAATTACGTGCTTTAATTAATTTCCATTTCTAAATACTTTTCTTACTATCTGTGCTTTCTATTTTTTTCTATTATATGCAGATAAATACTATGTGGTCGCGCCAAAAGTAACTTACAGAAATCTTCGATATAAAAGTAGACTGTAATGTACGGTACGTAACAACAGACGAAAGGAGGAAATAGGAGAGACAGGACATGCAGCACTTACCTCGACAGAGCACGTCCAGGGCGAACTCCGACTCCAGGAGAGGCGGAACACCAAGCGAGAACGAGGTCCAGGCGTGGGCTACAAAGTCACCCTAATTCAACACTTCCACCAGCTGCACTCGCGGTGCGACGCGACACATAGAAATATAGTTATAAAAGCGCAATTGCTTGAGAGCGGGAGATGAGAATCGAACACGACACACTCGCCATATTCTTTCTTCGAAACTTAATGTTCATCTTCGCCGCCAGAGGGCGGCAGCGGTAGTACTGCATGTAAGGGTGGGGGAAAAATAGGAAAGGGATGTACCGTCGTAAACTATAAGCAATCAATTTAAGTTCTAATAATTTTGGCGTAACCATTTCCACCCGCCCTTAATGGGTCACCTTTAAGAAACACTCATAAGGTGAGAAATAATAAAACTCTATGACTCTGGGAAGATGCGCTCAACGCGCGGGTAAGAATATGATAATAAGCAAAATTAAGTTCCGTAGAGTCACGGCGAAGCGGGAAAATTAATAAATATATAACTTATACATAAAGCGATGCGGTAAATAAATAAGTATGGAAATAACTTAATAAACTAAGCAATTAGCAGAGCGATAATTATTGTTTTGGGAGAGGACATAAACGAACGACCGGTCGAAGATAAGTTCCCTTGGCCGTACGGACGGTGGTCACGCGCGCAACACCGTCTTTAGAGAGATGAATCTTCTCTACAATCGCTAGTGGCCAAGCTAGGGGCGGGGAGTTATCATTCATCACAACCACGACAGTACCTGGAGTGATAGGTGCGGAAGGAGTATTCCATTTCTGCCTAACCTGCAAACCGTGTAGATATTCCATCCTCCAGCGGTCCCAAAACGACTGAACTAATTTGTCCAGTAGCGAATACCTATTGAGCAAGCTGACAGAGTCAGACTTGTGAGCTTCAGGAGCGGGTAAAGAAAATAAAGGAGCCGTGTGCAAGAAATGACTCGGCGTTAGAGCGGAGGGCTCAGCGGGATCAGAGCTCAGTACTGTCAGCGGGCGAGAATTAAGTAAACACTCAACTTGAGTGAGGACAGTACAGAGTTCCTCGTAGGACAAGAGTTGTTCTCCTACAACGCGAAAAAATATAGTTTTTATAACCTTGACCATACTCTCCCAAGCTCCGCCTTGATGTGGAGAGTTGGGACAGATGAATTTCCAAGTTATGCGACTCTCAGCGTACTCTTGCTCTACCTTCAGACGATACTCGGCATTCAGAAATTTATAAAGATCGCGAATGTACGACGCCGCGCCCTTATAGTTAGTGGCGTTATCAGAGTACATAAATTGAACGGGACCTCGTCGAGAGAGGAAACGTTTCAGCGCGGCGAGAAAGCTAGGAGTGCTGAGGTCAGTGGCGACTTCGATGTGCACAGCACGCGTCGTAAGGCACGTGAAAATACATAAATAGGCCTTCTCACTGTGGACACCACGGCGGCGCACAGGAGTGTAGGCGATGGGACCGGCATAATCGCAGCCCGTGTGTGTGAATGCCTTGACTACTTGGCGTGTGCGACTATCAGGCAAGTTGGCCATAAGCGGGTAAGTTGGACGCGGTTTTTGACGAAAACATGTATTACACATGTGGACACGTTGTCTCACAATGCGACGAGCAGACAGGATCCAGAATTTTTGGCGAAGCAGCGACATTAACAATTCTGGTCCGGCGTGTAAGTGTTTTACATGGTAGTAATCAATGATCATGTTCACTACATGACCACTGCGCGGCAAGATAACTGGATGCTTGTGAGCATATTCCAGCGCGGAATTGACTAGGCGACCTCCTACGAGGATCAACCCGTTTTCAATGAACGGCCTCAAACGGTTGAAAGCCGGTGAACAAGGTTTATTATTGAGAATACTCGAGTATTCCTCTGCAAAGTGCTGACTTTGCAGGGCGCGTAAAATTACAATTTCCGAGAAATTAATGTCTTCAGCAGACACTGCGGTAGTGCTGCGGCGGGGCAGTAACTTTGCGAACTTACAAACGTATGCAATTATACGAAGAAGTCTACTCCATGACGAGACGCGGAGGGCGAGGTCATATAAAGCACACTGTTTTACAGGCGTGCACACAGTGTGCGTCAATACCTTTTGTTTAGGTATGTCTATAATAGACTGACCGTCCAGCTCCCTGAGAGGCCACTGAGACGGATCTAGTGAAGCCCACTGCGGCCCGTGGAGCCACAGGGGATGTGAAATTAATTTGAGTGGTGTAATACCACGTGAAATTGCATCCGCGGGGTTTTCAATCCCGGACACGTGGTAAAAGTTGTCAGCTGAAACATTGTCCGTGATCTGAACAACGCGGTTTGCCACAAATGTTTGCCACCTATGTGGCGAACTTTTAATCCAATACAATGCGACTTTAGAGTCGACGAAGGCGTAAGTCTTGATTGGGATAAGACGAGCGTAGTTATCGAACACCGTGCGAAGCAGCTTCGATAACAACACTGCTCCGCAAAGCTCCAAGCGAGCGATCGAAAGCGGCTTGGTAGGAGCGACCTTCGATTTCGCGCACACCAGCTGGACAATATTACCAGCGGCGGTGCTCACGTGAAGGTATATCACCGCTCCGTACGCGTGAATACTGGCGTCAGAAAATCCCAGAAGGGTGACGTCACAGTGTTCAGATACGCCCACATGTCGCGGTATGCGTATATTGTTGAGAGCCGGTAATTCGTCGCAGAACTGCTTCCACATCTTAATGATGTGCAGCGGCGGGGTATCATCCCAATCCAGGTTAAGTTGCCAGAGTTGTTTTATTAACAACTTGGCGTACACGACCGCGGGAGCAACGAAGCCCATTATGTCCCACAGGCGGGCGACGGTTGACAAGATGGAGCGCTTAGTGCACGTCACATCGGCGGGAGCGGAAATTTTAAAATAAAATGCATCTTCATCTGTGGTCCAGTGCAATCCCAATATTTTGTGATGCATGGATTTATCAAACTCAACCTCAGTGGGAAGTTTGTGCGAAGCGGGGATATTATTCAAGACAGGTCGACTATTACTATTCCACTTAACAAGGTCCCACTGTGCACCTTTAAATAGGTCAATCAGCTGCTGAGACGCGGAGGTTGCTTCACGTTCGCTGGGAAGCGAGAAGGCAAGATCATCCATATATAGCGAGGTAGACGCAATGCTACTCGCGAGGGGATATTTCGCGCCGTCATCGTGGATGAGTCGTTTGACTGTTCTGAGAGTTTGCCAAGGGCTCGAACATAAACCGAAGCAGACACGATTGAACTGGTACAGCACGAGAGGGTCTTGTGGCCGAAAGCGATATAGGAAGCACTGATAACGACGATCAGCTTCACGCACGATAATCTGCAGAAACTGCTGACGGCAGTCTGCGGTCATCGCGATAGCATGCAAACGAAAGTTCAAAATAATAGTAAACAAGTCGCCTTGCAGATTCGGACCTGAGTGAAGGATATCGTTCAGTGATGGTCCAGCGCAAGTGCCTTTGCTAGTCTTACAGCTGGCATCCAGCACTATGCGGAGGCGAGTCGACTGCTTGTCCTCGCGCACGACTCCATGGTGCGGTATGACGTATATCGGAGCGGGGTCATGAGGGTCGTACTGAGGCGCGGGTGAAATATAATCTTTAGCGAGATAATCGTTTATGACGTCATCATATGCCGACCTCAAGTTAGGTGAGGCTTCTAACTTTCGTTCGAGACACATGAATCGCTTGCGAGCGATTTCAAATGAATTTCCGAGTGAATATACATCCTCGTTAAATGGCAGGCCGACAACGTATCTGCTACTAACTGGATCGCGGTATGTAGTCGAGTTATAAAACTCTTCGCATTCAACATCGGCTGGGTGCTGAATGGGCGAAGAAAAGGGAAGTTCTTCGAGCTCCCAGAAACGCCTAACTAATGAGTCAATAGCGGCAGGCTCTTGAGCGAGGCAACATGTCAAGGCCTGGTGAGTATGAAGTGTAGGTATCGTAGGCACGGAGCCCATTATCACGTATCCTAACACTGTGCGCAATGCAGGAGGCGCCGATGAGTCACGCGGAGCATGAACTACGTCGGGGAGAAGTAAATGTGGGAAGAGAGAAGCGCCTATCAAAGCGTCAATCTTATTAGGCACGCCGAAGCTCTCGTCCGCAAGCGGTATTCCTGATAAGTGTGATAAGACAGATGTGTCTACCACAGCGGTAGGTAACAAGTCGGTAACGTGGTCAACGACCAGCGGTGAAATATTAAAATTAATATTATTGTCAAAGCGCGAATAAAATTTAAAATTAATTGAGTTAGTTTTTATAATTTTCTCAGCTCCACCGAACCCCTTGACAATAGTACGTTCAGTATCTTGAAGCTGAATTCCTAACCGATCACAACAATCTCGAGTCATGAAGTGTGATTGCGAAGCGCTATCCAACAATACACGAATTATATGTCGATCGCCATTATTATCATAAGCGACGACTTGAGCGGTCGATAATAAAATAGTAGTTTGTTTACTATGCGCCGGCGCATTATGCAACGGAGATAAGCGCGACGCGTCATCAATACATGTAGATGTAGCACACAACGCAATGTCCGAGCGGGCGCTCGGGGTGAGGTAAGGCTGTGGCGGCGCGGGGGGCGCACGCACTACTTCGACAGGACGCTGTTCAAGCGGCTGCGGCAAGGAAGCAGGCGGCGGCGGCTGCGACGCGGCTGCGGGAGCCGCGCGGCGCGGAGGCGATGTCTCCACGCGCTTGAAGTGTAACAATGTGTGGTGTTTTTGTTTACATACACGGCAACAAGAATTAGATGAGCAATTAGACACTCGGTGTTTTAAACCTAAGCAATTCACACACGCATTGTTATCCTTCACGCATTTAAAACGCTCTTGAGGAGTCATATTATTAAAATCTGCGCATTTAAATAAATGCTGATGAGTATTATTAGTGCATAGACATTTACTTGCAGTATCAACCGTCGTACTCAAGTAGGTTTGGTACTTCGGCGGCGGAACGTTATTACGTCGCGAATTATTATTTTGACGAGGTATCTTAGATGCGCTTGAGCTTGGCTGGGTACGTTCTAAAACCTTAGTGCGGGTTTTAATAAAGTCGACTAAGTCGTCGAAAGTAGGCATTTGAGAACTAAAACTTAGCTCGAAAGCGCGAACAGTATCAGAGTCTATCTTTTTTAGCGCGATATGAAGTATAATAAAGTCAGTCAGATTATCTAATTTAAGATTCTTTAAAGCGCGCACTGCACTTGTAAAGTTATCTGTGAATGAGTCAAAGTCCGTCACGGAAGCGCATTGTAAAGGTTTGAACTCAAACATCTGATTTATATATGCGCGCGCGATCGTTATTTTATCTTCGTACCTGTCGATTAGCGCTTGTATGAGCTGTTGGTAATTTTCAGGACAGGGAGAAATTCCTGCACACACTGACTGAGCCTTGCCTGACAGCTTGCCTAATAGGTAATATAATTTTTCGGCGTCCGTGAGCGATGGATTATCATGAACAATAGACTTAAAACTGGCATAAAAGAGTGGCCAGGATCGGACATCACCGGTAAACGTAATTAACTCCAGGCACGGCAGTGTAGGCCTCGCCTTATGTGGTGCGATAACTTCCCGTGAGTCGGGAGGCGAATGTTGAGACATACGACGTTTAATCCTGCTATATAAAGACTCGAAAGCAACGAGGCTCTTATAATCAGGCTTCGCGGTAGGGTTTGACGCTAACAAACGAGAATTATAATCGTCTAGAATTTGTTTAAATTCATTGCGTAATGAATCAATCTGAGAAGATTCGTCAAGGAAACTTTCCCTCTTCACGGCGTTCGTATGAGTATCTGAAGATAGATCATAAATCCCCTGTACTATTTCAAATATAGCATCGCGTTTAGCCAGGAGCATATCTAATGCTAATTCATGCGTGTCCTCATAGTCGGAACTATCGCTTTTGCTACCTGCTTGCTTTTTAGGTGGCATTATTACGAAAATGCAAAAATATACAAGCAAATAATTAATTAGGTCAAGTTATGACGCGGCAAAATTAAGTAGGTTACTTGAATACGCGCACGGTAAGCGATGAGCGTCACTTCGCTACGCAGTCGGGTTATATCGAACGTCGAGCGAGATCGACCCAACCCAAACGTAAGAACGCGATTAAATATGTTAGAGGGTAGATTTATATGATATAAATATTATATGATTTTACTGATTTATATGATTAATAGAACACATAAATAGGAAGAAATACTTAGATAATTAATATATCTAGGCGGGGAAACACGCAACTTAATGTTACGGGCGAAGATTGCTGATATTTCAGCAAAGAAAAGTAGGTGACGCAATGTCTTCCTACGCGGGGTTTTACAAGGATATTCGCAATGAATACCTGTGAAATCACTTATTAGGGCTTATGAAAGTATCCCAATAAGGGCGGAGACCCGAATTACTGAGTATAGTACTGAGTAATCCGGCTCGAAGGACCACCTATGGTCGCGCCAAAAGTAACTTACAGAAATCTTCGATATAAAAGTAGACTGTAATGTACGGTACGTAACAACAGACGAAAGGAGGAAATAGGAGAGACAGGACATGCAGCACTTACCTCGACAGAGCACGTCCAGGGCGAACTCCGACTCCAGGAGAGGCGGAACACCAAGCGAGAACGAGGTCCAGGCGTGGGCTACAAAGTCACCCTAATTCAACACTTCCACCAGCTGCACTCGCGGTGCGACGCGACACATAGAAATATAGTTATAAAAGCGCAATTGCTTGAGAGCGGGAGATGAGAATCGAACACGACACACTCGCCATATTCTTTCTTCGAAACTTAATGTTCATCTTCGCCGCCAGAGGGCGGCAGCGGTAGTACTGCATGTAAGGGTGGGGGAAAAATAGGAAAGGGATGTACCGTCGTAAACTATAAGCAATCAATTTAAGTTCTAATAATTTTGGCGTAACCACTATGTATATAGTAAGTACTACTTGTAGGTAGTATCTATCTACTACCTTTCAAACTTGGCTGGCACCGACTTCAAATATATGAGTGGGTAGCGCTTATGATAATTATATTAATTTATATTTCACTTTTGAGTGCCTATTTGTAGTTTTGAAGTCGGTTAGTTTTTCATCATGTCTGTCCTATTCTCTGTTGAGGAGTTCCCTCGCCGGAAGTCAATCCTAGGTGTATCAGCCATGTCATGATGGAATTTAGAACAGGCTAATATGGTTAAATCCATTTACAAAATGTTGTGTCTGTACTATTCACCGTTGAGGAGTTCCCTCGCCGGAAGTCTACCCTGGGTGAAGCAGGTGAAGCAGTCGAATACAAACCTCCACCTTTAGAAAGTCAGTTAAAAAAAAAACAAGAACCAACTTGAAGATTAAACTTATATTTTTTGCTTTTGCTATTGTTTTTCAAAAAGTGCTGAATGAATTTCGATAAAATTTATATGGGACCACCGCTGAAATCGTGGGTTGCACAGTCTTAGACATCTGAAGGGTTAGTCACAAAACAGATTACTTATCTGTTTTGTGCCTTAGTGTTGCACATGTAGGTACAAAATACACGGTTTTAAAATTGGTAGGTATTTTATTTAGTGCAGTTGCGGCGCGCGGGCGCCGACATCAAAAGAAAGGGGTGCACGTGGTGGCGCGGGGGTGGGTGCGTTTTGATAGGATTGACTGGCACGTGTTTTGACGCGTAGGTACCTTTTCCTTTTGTGCGCTTAGTGTCCATGTCAAATGTATTTTATTAGATTATTACGTTAAAAAGCAAGAGTTCTGGCGAGAGCCCATTTATTAAAACTGTACGTCGGCGTCGTATCCTTAGGGATTTTGTAAAATTCCTGGTATCCCCATTTTCTGGCGACAGGTATTTGTTAAATCACTAGATGTTGTTTAGGGAAATGATAAAACCATGTTGTTATTTTAACATCGTCCGTGATATGCTCTGTCTGTCTGTGGGACACACTTTAACAAATATAATTATAACGCCTATCCAAAGTGCGAAAGCAAGAAACTTCAAGTTTTCCTATTTAGACCTATTTAGATTTAGGTACCTAATTGTATTGTATTTTAAGTAGGCACCTAGGTATAAATGTTTTTTTACACAAACTTGATAAAAGGATTAAACGATAAGACCTCAAATTGTACAGTAGTACCTATATTTAAGTAGGTACTGTGTTTTTTTAGTTGGTCATAAATAAATGGTTATAAAGGTAAATGTTAATAATACCGCTTTTAATTTATTTGGCGGTGTTATCACATAAAGCGATCTCTTCCAAAAAACCTTTGGATGCAGTACATAGGTACATAAACATATAGTATAGGTACAACCGGTCAGTGTTTCTGGCGCCAAGCAGTAGTGCGCAAGCATACTACAATCCTTCTTAAAATCTAGGTACTGCATAATTATATCTCGCGATGATTGGCATTTTTTCTAATAAAACAGGTTTACCTAAAGATATATAACCGACATGTCCAAGAATTTATCACAAAAATTCAAGGAAATGTGACATCTACCAAGCCGCACTGGGCCAGCGTGGTGGATTTTTATATACTCTCTGTATGAGAGAAGGCCCGTGTCCCAGTAGTGGAAACGTGATGGGCTGATGGTGAAAGGGCGGTCTTATCGCTTAAAGCTATATCTTCCGGGTAGGTAAATGTTTAGTGTTGTATATGTTTACACTTCTTACCTAAATACCTACTATCCTAAGTAGGATATAATAGATAGGATATCTTCTTGCAACTACTATTAATTATTCTGTGACGCAATTGACAACTGCACCTTTATCACCATCATCAGCCTATTGCAATCCAATGCTGGACATATGCTATTCATAAAGGGGCGAGTTTACACTGCCAGTGCGAGATCGCGGCGACCACTGGACGCACATGGAGTAAATTTGTATAAAATCACACCACCCCCAGTCCCACAACACCCAGACACGAAACTAATGCTAGCGCTTTTTTTTTCTGTGCACAAACATTTTTCCTGTCGTGGGAATCAACCCGCAACCTGCCCAATACTGGTAGGTATGCAGCGTTACGCGAGCTGAATTGAACTTTATTGCGTCGTAGCAAAAGTCGCTAATTGATTAAATTTCTTTACGGAGTCATATCGCACCTTCATATTCTGTCATTATAATACATAAAATAGATAAATGATTTATTGTAGGTACGTAAAACATTAAACTAAAAGTGCATGTCCTCAGGTACATATATATATATATATACATCGTTGATTGTTTAGAGTAAAATTAGGCTATGCTCATGTTTTAGTTCAAAACGCGTAACTAGATGGCGCTGGCAAGCCTTAAAACACGCACACGATATATTCGAGGCTGCGCGGGAGGTTAGCCTAGGTTTGGAATGTAAAGACCCATTTGTATACCTGATATCTTGTTTGATTTCGGAGGGTTTTTGAGACATTTGGACATTCATTGTAAACATCAGATTACAAATTACAAGACATTACTAGGGATATGGTATCGAAACAAAAATATCGATACTGTACTCAATAAAAAGGGCGGGAAATGTGAATTCTTTGTTTGTAATTCTGTGTGTGTCCGTGCGTAAAATTAGTTTAGGGACAGTTGGCAGTCTGAGTGGGCTGATTTTTATTTTAGATGATGAAGAGCAGTGTTGCCAATATAACTAATTTCCCCATTTTTAGGATAATTTTGTTATAATGGCTTGCAGCTCGCTTACGCCATAAAAATCCAAGATTGTTATAAAAGTCCAAAAACAAAATATATAAGTTTAATCTTCAAGTCGGTTCTTGTTTTGTTTGTAACCGACTTTCTAAAGGTGGAGGTTTGTATTCGACTGCTTCACTTGCTTCACCCAGGGTTGACTTCCGGCGAGGGAACTCCTCAACGGTGAATAGTACAGACACAACATTTTGTAAATAAATTTAACCATAATAGCCCGTTCTAAATGGCTGATACACCCAGGATTGACTTCCGGCGAGGGAACTCCTCAACAGAGAATAGGACAGACATGACATTCGTACATACATTGAATTGTGATAGCCCGTTGTAAACTTCGTCATGATGTGGCTGCTAGATCATAAAAGCTTGTCATAAAAACTTTTTAAATTAATTTAATTAAAACTTGTTTTGCAAGAAGAAACTTCTTGTACTACGTACAAAGAGTTTCGTCTTCCGTCCTTGTTGGAGTGCGCGAGCTGCTTAAGCAGCTCGCACTCCATAAATTCCGCCATTTTCCAAGATGGCCGCCATACTAAAAAATGGCAAACAAAACTTTAAAATCGTAGTCTAGGGGAAAAAAGCAGCCGCCCCCCCCCCACACTGCTCACACCACAAAATCACTTGGATTCCACCATTTTTCAAGATGGCCGCCATACAAAAGTTTGTTTTCAGAACAAAAAGGCTTAGATAACTTTAGAACCGTAGTCGATAGGTAGCCCTAAAAATAACTGACGCGAGCTGCTTTAGCAGCTCGCGCACGCGGCGAAATACTAGTTATATTATATAAAATTAAAAGACCACTCACTGACTGACTGACTGACATATAATTGACAGAAATAGAAGTGGTACTTGCCGTTATGGTGGGGGGTAGTGTTTGGTACGGTTGTATAGAGGGTGTTTTGAAACCAACCAGAAAAATCCGAAATCCATGGAAAGGTGTCTCCGAGATGGAACTGCTCAAGGGATCTCGGAAACTATAAATTGGATGGGGGTACCGCTTGAACTAAATATGTCCCAAAACCTGGGCCATTTTTGAAAATTTGAAAAAAAAGATGGCCGCCATACAAAAAAACATGGCCGCCATACAAAATAAAAATGCAAATAACTTTTAAACGGTAAGAGATAGATATAGAGTGCTCGACCAAATGTCATAGAGAACGACGGGGGAAATTTGGAAAAGTTGGAAAAATTAAAAAAAAAAAAAAAAAAATGGCGGCCATTTTGAAAGTTGCTCCGATCCGACTGAAATTTTGCATCAGGGGGTTTTCTAGGTCGTAGATTACGATTATGAAAAAAAATTTTGGATTCCGCCATTTTTTAAGATGGCTGCCATACAAAAGTTTTTTTTCCGGAAAAATAAGCCAAACAAAACTTTTGAACCGTGGTCGATAGGAAGCGTCTATAAAAAAAAAGCAACACCCCCCCACGCGAGCTGCTTTAGCAGCTCGCGCACGCCACAAAATCACTTGGATTCCGCCATTTTTCAAGATGGCCGCCATACAAAAGTCTTTTTTTCAGAACAACTGAACTTAAATAACTTTAGAACCGTAATCGATAGGGAGCTTTTATAAAAAAAAGCAAAACCCCCCACGCGAGCTGCTTTAGCAGCTCGCGCACGCCACACAATCACTTGAAATCCAGCTTTTTTTCAATATGGCCGCCATACAAAAGTTTGATTTCAAAACAAAAAGGGTAAACAAAACTTTAGAACCGTAATCGATAGGAAGCTTTTAAAAAAAACAGCAGCCACCCCCCCACGCGAGCTGCTTTAGCAGCTCGCGCACGCGGCGAAATACTAGTCCGATCCCTTATATATAAAGCTCAATTACCACCACAAAACGAACACATTGACAGAAATTCTAAGCATGAAGGAGAAGAGGTGCGATATAGTGTTATATATATTCGTATAGAGAATCAAAATCGACCCGACAGAAAAATCGAAAATTTCCAAAAAATCAAAATGGCGGCCGACACCATGGTTGTATCTCAAAAAAAATGTATCAAAAGTGGCAATATGGGGGTCGTTTTCGAGTAAACCGTCTACGCTCATTTCGGTTTTTTAACTTTTTTTTTCAAAAAAACCAAGATGGCTGCCGAATATTTCAACTCGAAAAACGGGCACCACGAGACCCTACTTTGAAAAATTAGTTTGTTCAAGCGATTTCGCGATTCTGATACGTTTTTGATACAGAAACATCAGTCATGTCCTGACGTTTGTAAAAAAAAATATATCAAAAAATAAAAACAACATGGCGGACGCCGCGGGGGCCATTTTGGAAAACGATTGAAATTTGCACATTTTCAAACCTATTTTCGAGGCAGAAGCTCACATCGGAGCTGCTCGACTTGTATGAGACGGTCGTGGAAGACGGCGAGAGGTATTGCCCTTTTCAAAAATTTTCCCCATTTTTAGGCTAATTTTGGAGATTTACCCCGAAAACATGAAAAGTAGAAATAATAGTATTTTGAATAGAAATTTCACACTACCGGGTAGTTGACGTTAGTGAAAATGACATTTGAGCATTTTCATCTCTGTCGGCCGGCTACTTTGCGAGATATCGATTTTTGAAAACAGGCGCCTAACGTTAAGTATTTCTATGAAGGAGTACCGGTGGGATAACGTTTTATACGTATTCGTATAGAAAATGTCCTTTTTCTCAGCAATAAAATCGAAAATGTTAAAAAAACAAAATGGCGGCCATCATGGCGGTCGTATCTTCGGAAATGTCCATGTCACGTGACAATATGGGGTTCATTTTCGAGTAAAACGGGGGCGCCGATTACGATTTTTGAAAAAAAAATGGCATAAAATTCAAGATGGCCGCCGCAAATTACAACACAAAATTTTGAAATTGTCGGACCCTAATTTGGACGATCGGTTTGTTCGAGCGATTTTGCCGTACCCGTCTTTTTGCAGTACAAAAAATTTTTCAGTATCCTGCAGTGTATAAAAGAAATAAAATAAATAAAAAAAACAAAAATATGAACGCCCCGGGGGCGTTTCGGTAAAATATTGTGTTTTTTGCCACACTTTCAAATCGAGTTTTCAGCCATTCGTCGACGCTCTAGCGGGTCGGCGTGTATGAGTCGATCACGGGTAATTACAAGTGCTACTCGATACTAGATATAGAGTTAATACTTTTCTTTGAAAAAACATGAAAATTTCATATATTTAACCTTCGAACCCCCGTTTCACCACCTCGATCCGGCCCTGTGAATTTGTCCTTTCTCGGCGCATACGGACACCCTACCGGGAACCTCCTCTGAAAATTTCAGCTTCATGAGTTGTGTAGTTTACGAGATTTGGTTAAAATACATAGAAAACCGGCAAATGGTTACAGCTTCATACAAACTATTAAATAAACTGTGCCGTTACTATAGATAGGCATTCATTCATTTCACGTTATCTCCTAAACTATAGTTTCGATTTATATGGTTCAAAGGACAAATTTCATCTATACAAAATTCCCTTCACGATTAACGTATTTAATTTAATAAGGATTAATATGTTGTATCTAATAATTACATAGAAAAAGACGGCTTTGAATTTCTTCTTTTCTTTAAACATAAATACCTTTATTCTTGCTCAAATATGTTAGATAGATATATCGTGTCGCGGACTTTTTTATAGAGCACTTTAAAACAAATAATTTGCTACACATTTTAAACCTTTATACTAAGCCGTTTTGGCAGCGCACGCCGATATATATAAAATATGCTTATTTGAAATTCATAGATACGGTCATTTCGTGTTTAATTATAAATAATTAATAACTATAAATAGCATTTATTTCTCAAGGATAAACTAGCTTTTTATTACTTCAAGAATTTTGCAAATCGAACCAGTAATTTCCGAGATTTACTTAATAAATGAACGGTTTTCGAGACTATAATTATATATAGACAATTTTCGACAGTTTCTTTAACGGTCAGTTGGCCTAGCGGTTTGAAACACGGTTACGAAGGACGATATAGCCGGGTTCGAATTCACCTGAGCGAGAATCTCTTTTTGGACTTTTTATAAGTGGAATTGGTAGTGCGTAAGCATACTACAATCCTACTACTGCATAATTATATCTCGCGATGATTTAGCGTTTTTTTTAATAAAACAGGTTTACTTCTGACGCGGCACGTGTAACGACGCGCGACCCGCCGTCGGTGTCCGGCTATGTACTTGTAGCTTCGTACCTACAGTGCGGAGTGCGCTAGGCCTGTAGGTTTTGAACTAAAAGTACATGAACTAAAAGTTCTGGTACATAGGCTATGTTAGGACAAAATTAAAAAGACAAAATTAACAATATAAGTGTCGCAAAGGGTGGCTCAGTGGGAGCACGTGCGACATTCGATCCGACGCAGTTATGTGTGGATTTTAACGCTCGCTCTAAAAACGGTGAAGGAAAACATCGTAAGGAAACCGGCATGTCCAAGAATTTATCACAAAAATTCAAGGACATGTGACATCGACCAACCCGCACTGGGCCAGCGTGGTCGATTATTATAATATACTCTCTGTATGAGAGAAGGCCCGTGTCCCAGCAGTGGAAACGTGATGGGCTGATGATGAAAGGGCGGTCTTATCGCTTAAAGCGATCTCTTCCAGACATCGTGGAATCGTGAATCGTGGTTCCGTGAAATTACAAAAATATTACGAAATCAGTTGGTAGGACCATTTCTTCGTGGTCCGACGTGGATACTTTACCTGAGCTTTAGACGTATGCAATTTATAACACTAAGCAATCTTGGCAACACGCCTGGACGACAGAGGGGCGTAACGACAAGAAGGGGGAAGTAGGTATATAAATGGCGGCGTTTGAGACTCGATCAAAGAAGATTCCGTTCTACTGTGTTATTATTTATTATTATGCTACCACAATAAATGTGTCACATCAACAGGGGTCATATGAACATGGCATATAGGTACACCTACTTAAAACTTACTTACTTACTTGGGTATCTTAATATAATTAGATTAATACCTACCGATATGTGTAGATAGATAAACACTTTATTGTATCGCAAATATCAAATTACGAAACATCACAGAAAATGAATATTTTTTACAAGTAAGTCCTTGGTCAAATATTGATGAAACTTATATGGGACCACTTCGTAGCTACACTGAACTCAACGCAAAAATATTTTTTCAAATCGGTTTATAAATGACGAAGTTCTGAGGTAAAAACCTAAATAAAAAACGAATTGAATTGAGAACCTACTTCTTTTGTTAAAGTCGGTTAAAAAGAAAGTGTTCGATATGTGTCATGTGTGTGTAGCGATCTCTTCCAGGCAATTTAGGTACCTAATAGTCCTCCAGACCAGGTACCTATACCTACTTGTGTTTTAGGTATAACCATAGTACATATTATTAAATATTGTGTAGTAAGTATGTTGGTTCGGTACCTAGGTTTAACTACACTTTTGCATGTTATATTGCAGCAATCTGTAGGTATCTAGGTACTTCTAGATTTGGTCGTTATATAATTTTAACTAGAATAGATACAGGGATAATTGTTTTTTTAATTATTGATCATACCATAAGTTAACATTTATACAAGCATCATATCAATATATTATTAAAATAATAGAAACCTCACAATGTAATGCACGCCACGCAACGCCTTATATGTCGGGCGACACCGCCGGCGCCGCCTGTGTAGGTATGACCACAGAATACTTAATAGTACCAGGCCTAGCGCACTCCGCACTGTAAGTAGGTACGAAGCTTAAGTACATAGCCGGACACCGGTGGCGGGTCGCGCGTCGTTACACTTGCTGCGTCAGAAGAGATAAGAGCTATGCGATAGAAAGAGATGCGCTTTGTAGGTTAATATGACTGGTAGGTACAATACGGCCGACGTATCTTGGCGAGTCTGAACATAGGCTCTGCGAACTTTAGCGCATGAACACTGATGAAGAAAACTGTTACAGCTGTTACTAAAAATAAAATATATAAAAATTTATACTTTTATTGCGAATGTTTGTGAGGATGTATGAATGCTTTTTACTATTTCACGCGAAAACTACTGGACGGATTTTTTTCACAAACACACATTATTAGCACTCAGCACACACATAATATATAGCACAAACATACACATTTTACCGCTACCGATCTCTGTCCAAGAATTTATCACAAAAATTCAAGGACATGTGACATCCACCAACCCGCACTGGGCCAGCGTGGTCGATTATGGCCCATAATCTCTGTATGAGAGAAGGCCCGTGTCCCAGCAGTGGAAACGTGATGGGCTGATGATGAAATGGCGGTCTTATCGCTTAAATGGTAAGCGCCACGCTTGCTCATAACAATTAAATATATGTATGGTATGCAGCGCTACGCGAGCTGAATTGAACTTTATTGCGTCGTCGCATGAGTCGCTATTTGTTTAAACTTCTTTGCGGAGACGCTATAAAATTCAATTAGCTCGCGTAGCGCTGCATACCTACCAGTCATATTAACCTACAGAGCGCGTCTCTTTCAATTATTGATGAAACTTATATGGGACTACTTCGTAGCTATACTGAAATCAACGCAAAATGACTTTTTCAAATCGGTTTATAAATGACGAAGATCTGAGGTAACAAACAAATAAAAAACGAAAATAACTACAATTGAATCTCCTTCTTTTGTGTAAGTTGGGTTGTCAATTTAGGTAATTGTCCTCCAGACCAGGTACGTACCTATACCTATTTACAGAATTTGTGTTTAAGTATAACCATGGTACCATTAAGTTTTCTGTAGTATACATTTTTCCCGTCACGGGAATTGAACCTGCAACCTCATTGGTGTATGAGATTTCACACCACTGAGGTTGAGAACCACAAGAAATAATTAGTTAACTGTTTCGGTCGCTTGAATTCTCCAATAAAAAATGCAGGAATAAATAAATAAATAAATGTGAAAGATATCCCTTTTTAACCGACTTCAAAAAAAAGAAGGTCTTAATTGTTTCTATGTATGAATATTTGTGAACCAAGTTATTTAGTAACAACCTAAATTCAACCAAAAACGCTTCCATGTACGGTTGTAATTGGTACAACGCGGTGCCGCCCAGCGATACACGAGCCGGCGCGGCGGGCGCCCGCGCCGGCTGCGCGCGGCGTTACGTACTTACGTAAAGACACGTTTGCCTAAAGTGATCCAATAAAAATTAACCTAATGTGACACCAGGGTCATGACAGGAACATGACATAGGTGCCTACTGCCTAGGTATAACTACTTAAAACCTACATTAAATAAATGTGTGTAGGTAGTACCTTCTTCTAGGTATCTTAATAACGATAGACTAGCAGCCCGCCCCGGCTTCGCACGGGTATTTAAAAAATTGTTTTTACACCTTGGGCTACATTTTTTCAGTTTTAGTGTGGTTTTAGTAAGGTTCCCTTTTTTTTTGAAAATATAATATAGCCAATGTCACCCGGGTAGTTAGGTTAGTGTAGCTTCCCAACAGTGAAAGAATTTTTTAAATCAGTTCAGTACTTTCGGAGCCTATTCAATGCAAACAAACAAACAAACAATCAAATCCTTCCTCTTTATAATATGAGTTTAGATAAAAAAATGCTTACTTACCTACTACATGTAGATAGACTCGCATCACGGGAAAATCTATTTAATGTAGTTAGGTACCTAGGTACCTCCTTATCTACTGCAAGACAATACATCAGACATTGATATATATGGTAGAATATAGAGATGGAGTTTCATACTATCCCAGTACTGGTAGGTATGCAGCGGTACGCGAGCTGAATTGAACTTTATTGGCCCGTGTCCCAGCAGTTGAAACGTGATGGGCTGATGATGAAAGGGCGGTCGTATCGCTTAAAGCGATCTCTTCCAGACATCGTGGATAGGTAATGGTCTTTAGCGTTCATGACCTATACCGAAAACATAAATAGTTAGGTAAGTAACTGTTTTGCCGCTCGATCTATTATTTCAAACAAATAGCTAGCAAGTGATGCACAATATTAGGTATTTTGACCATTTGGTATTTAAAATTTGTGTGAATCTAACTTTGGTGTAGCTAAGTAGGTATAGACATTTTAAACATTAGATATTTAGTCCGATCGGTATTTTGAACTTAGGTAGGTATTTTATTTGCTATTTGCTTAGGTATTATATTATAGGATAAAACATAAGATATTTTGATTTAAGGTATTTTGAACGGAGGTGTTAACGTGAGGTTTTTTAATTTTAGACATTTAAATACGTACGAGTACCCGTCCAAGAGACATACCTATATTAACTAAAAAAGACATCATTGGTTCAGTCGTATATTAGGCAACATAACAACACTCCATTCCATGGCATCCAACCGCAAAATAATTTAAAATATAAATCATTCCGAGCGCAGTCGATTAGTATTTCGCAAGTCCGGCATTATAAAGCGAGTGTGGCTCAGTGGGAGCACGTGCGACTTTCAATCCAACGCACCCGAGTTCGAATCCCGTTGGCCCCGCACCACTGACTCTCTTGAGTTATGTGCGGATTTAACTTCTCAACCTCAGTGGTGTCAAGTCTCATACATCACTGAGGTTGGGGGTTCGATTCCCGCGACGGGAGAAATGTTTGTGCACAGAAAAAAAAGCGTTTTACACAAACTTGATTTAGCGATATGACCTCAAATTGTTCAGTAGGTACCTATTTTTAGTAGGTAGGTAGTCAGTCATATAAATAATATATGTTTATAAAGGTCTTACAATGGAATTCAATAAGAAACAGTATAATATTGTTTTTAATTTATTTGGCGGTGTAAAGCGATCTGGATATTTAGGACGAGAATCGAATACTGAATACCCTCCTTCAACAAGTCTCTCGTTTAACCTAATATCACATCCTGTATTAAATGAATAGGTACTTATTTCCATTGGTAACGGCATCATGCGGTCACATGCGTGAACGGCTGGACCAATTTCGCCAATTCTTTTTTTTCTTGTGTTTGTTATTGTCCGGAGAAGGATCTTATGAAGTAAGAGAAGAAATAATTAAGAAAGTAACGTGGAACGTTAAAATAGGTATTTAAGAAAACTTAGCAGCAGCGCCGACGAATTAACGGTGAAGCTACTTATTTAGTAACAATCTAAATTCAACCTAAAATGCTTGAAACTACGGTTGTAATTGGTACAACAAGATAATATTACGGCGGGGGGTTCAAATTGAATTTTATTGCGTCATAGCAAGAGTCGCTATTTGTTTAAATTTCTTTGCGGAGTGATGCTTATGTCCCTTAGTTTTCTGTGATAAAAACTTTATTTAGAAACCTCAAGCATTAATTATTATTACTTAGACTAATAAGAGTTTAATATAACATACGTAAGCGAACGAATGGGAATTGGGAATGAATCAAAATGATCGAAAGCGTAAAAAATATATAGCCGGAGATACTCAAACTTATAATAACCCTTATTGTCTAGGTCATAACGGTCATAACTTTTTTTACGCTTCATAGATCTGTTTGGCCACTATCTCGCCTGATGTGAAGCCATGATGTGGCCTAAGATGGAGCACATAGATCTAGAGAGAGACGGCAGTTGAGCGGCTGCTCAGACCCGTCTCCCCGATGGTTCACCGAACATCATCCCGAAACACAACTAGGTCGCTTGACGGCATGGTTTTGTTCGGTGGGTGGTATTACAACCACGGCCAGAGCCTACCACTCCAAAGTTCGTAAGCGGGTTTCATCACGATGTTTTCCTTCACCGTTTTAGAGCGAGCGTGCAAAATCTGCACTTACAAACTTACACTTACTAACCATCAGTCATTGGTGCAGGGCAAAGTCGGGATTCAAACCCAGGTTTATTTATGTCCATTGGTAGGTATGCAGCGCTTCGTGAGCTGAATTGAACTTTATTGCGTCGTCACAAGAGCCGGAGACGCTATAAAATTCAATTTAGCTCGCGTAGCGCTGCATACCTACCAGTCATATTAACCTACAGAGCGCCTCTCTTTCTATCGCGCCGCTCTTATCTCTTCTGACGCGGCACGTGTAACGACGCGCGACCCGCCGTCGCTGTCCGGCTATGTACTTGTAGCTTCGTACCTACAGTGCGGAGTGCGCTAGGCCTGTAGGTTTTGAACTAAAAGTACATGTACTTATGTACATAGGCTATGTTAGGACAAAATTATAAAGACAAAATTAACAATATAAGTGTCGCAAAGGGTGGCTCAGTGGGAGCACGTGCCACGTGGGACATTCGATCAGACGCACCCGAGTTCTACTGACTACCTTAAGTTATTGTGTGGATTTTAACGCTCGCTCTAAAAACGGTGATGGAAAACATCGTGAGGAAACCGACATGTCCATGAATTTATCACAAAAATTCAAGGAAATGTGACATTTATTTACCAATCCACACTGGGCCAGCGTGGTGGATTATGGCCCATACTCTCTGTAAGAGAGAAGGTCCGTGTCCCAGCAGTGGAAACGTGATGGGCTGATGATGAAAGGGCGGTCTTATCGCTTAAAGCTATCTCTTCCAGGTAGGTAAATGTTTAGTGTTGTATATGTTTACACTTCTTGCCTAAATACCTACTATCCTAAGTAGGATATAATAGATAGGATATCTTCTTGCAACTACTCTTAATTATTCTGTGACGCAATTGACAACTGCACCTTTGTCACCATCATCAGCCTATTGCGATCCAATGCTGGACATATGCTCTTCATAAGGGGCGAGTTTACACTGCCAGTGCGAGATCGCGGCGACCACTGGACGCACATAGAGTAAATTTGTAATCACACCACCCCCAGTCCCACAACACCCAGACACGAAACTAATGCTAGCGCTTTTTTTTTCTGTGCATAAACATTTTTCCTGTCGTGGGAATCAACCCGCAACCTGCCCAGTACTGGTAGGTATGCAGCGCTACGCGAGCTGAATTGAACTTTATTGCGTCGTAGCAAAAGTCGCTAATTGATTAAATTTCTTTACGGAGTCATATCGCACCTTCATATTCTGTCATTATAATACATAAAATAGATAGATGATTTATTGTAGGTACGTAAAACATTAAACTAAAAGCATGTCCTTAGGTACATATATATATATATCGTTGATTGTTTAGAGTAAAATTATGTTTTAGTTCAAAACGCGTAACTAGATGGCGCTGGCAAGCCTTAAAACACGCACAGGATATATTCGAGGCTGCGCGGGAGGTTAGCCTAGGTTTGGAATGTAAAGACCCATTTGTATACCTGATATCTTGTTTGATTTCGGGGGGTTTTTGGGACTTTTGTACATTGATTGTAAACATCAGATTACAAATTACAAGACATTACTAGGGATATGGTATCGAAACAAAAATATCGATACTGTACTCAATAAAAAGGGCGGGAAATGTGTATTCTTTGTTTGTAATTCTGTGTGTGGCCGCGCGTAAAATTAGTTTAGGGACAGTTGGCAGTCTGAGTGGGGTGATTTTTATGGATCGAATGTAGATGATGAAGAGCAGTGTTGCCAATATAACTAATTTCCCCATTTTTAGGATAATTTTGTTATAATGGCTTGCAGCTCGCTTACGCCATAAAAATCCAAGATTGTTGTATTGTTCATGAATACAAGTGTAAAAATTATGGTGACGTACCATATGTAACGAGGTATATTGTGAAAAAAAAATAACCCCCGACGCAAAAAGGAGGGTACGTTTGACTACTATGTGTCTCTCTGTGGCACCGTAGCTCTTATACGGGTGAACCGATATACATAAACATGTTTTATCTAAATCGGTTCAGCCGTTTTATACGTTTTATAGATTTTTAACCGACTTCAAAAAGGAGTACAATTCCACGGTATGAAATTTTGTTTTGTGTTTGTTACGCTATTACTCTGCCAATTATGAATTGATTTCGATGATTTTTTTTTGATTGGTAGGTCATACTTCAGAGGTGGTCCCATATAAACTTAATCGAAATTAATTCAGCACTTTTTGAACAACATAGCAAATACAAAATATATAAGTTTAATCTTCAAGTCGGTTCTTGTTTTGTTTGTAACCGACTTTCTAAAGGTGGAGGTTTGTATTCGACTGCTTCACTTGCTTCACCCAGGGTTGACTTCCGGCGAGGGAACTCCTCAACGGTGAATAGTACAGACACAACATTTTGTAAATGGATTTAACCATAATAGCCTGTTCTAAATGGCTGATACACCCAGGATTGACTTCCGGCGAGGGAACTCCTCAACAGAGAATAGGACAGACATGACATTTGTACATGCATTGAATTGTGATAGCCCGTTTTAAACTTTGTCATGATGTGGCTGCTAGATCATAAAAGCTTGTCTTTAAAAACTTTTTAAATTAATTTAATTAAAACTTGTTTTGCAAGAAAAAACTTCTTGTACTAGGTACAAGAAGCGAGCTGCTTGAGCTGCTTTAGCGCGAGCTGCTTTAGCTCTTTGCGCTTTTTTTTTAAATTTAGCTTAAAAAAATAATTGACGCGAGCTGCTTTAGCAGCTCGCGCACGCGGCGAAATACTAGTTAATATAATATAAAACTGAAAGACCACTGACTGACTGACTGACTGACTGACATATAATTGACAGAAATAGAAGTGGTACTTGCCGATATGGTGGGGGGGAGTGTTTGGTACCGTTGGATAGAGGGTGTTTTGAAACCAACCAGAAAAATCCGAAATCACCAGAAAGTGGTTTCCTTGATGGAACTGCTCAGGGGATCTCGAAAACTATAAATCGGATGGGGGTACCGCTTGAACTAAATATGCCCCAAAACCTGGGCCATTTTTGAAAATTTGAAAAAAAAGATGGCCGCCATACAAAAAAACATGGCCGCCATACAAAATTAAAATGTTAATAACTTTTGAATGGTTAGAGATAGGTATAGGGTGCTCGACCAAATGTCATAGAGGACGATGGGGGAAATTTGGAAAAGTTGGAAAAATTAAAAAAAAAGAAAAAAAAATGGCGGCCATTTTAAAAGTTGCTCCGATCCGACTGAAATTTTGCATCGGGGGGTTTTCTGGATCGTAGATTACGATTATGAAAAAATATTTTGGATACCGCCATTTTTCAAGATGGCTGCCATACAAAAGATTTTTTTCCGGAACAATAAGCCAAACAAAACTTTTGAACCGTAGTCGATAGGAAGCGTCTATAAAAAAAAAGCAACACCCCTCCACGCGAGCTGCTTTAGCAGCTCGCGCACGCCACAAAATCACTTGGATTCCGCCATTTTTCAAGATGGCCGCCATACAAAAGTATTTTTTTCAGAACAACTGAACTTAAATAACTTTAGAACCGTAATCGATAGGGAGCTTTTATTAAAAAGCAAAACACCCCCCCACGCGAGCTGCTTTAGCAGCTCGCGCACGCCACACAATCACTTGAAATCCAGCTTTTTTTCATGATGGCCGCCATACAAAAGTTTGTTTTCAGAACAAAAAGGGTAAACAAAACTTTAGAACCGTAATCGATGGGAAGCTTTTAAAAAAAAACAGCAGCCACCCCCCCACGCGAGCTGCTTTAGCAGCTCGCGCACGCGGCGAAATACTAGTTATTATATAAAACTGAAAGGTCACTGACATATAATTGACAGAATTAGAAGTGGTACTTGCCGTTATGGTGGGGGGGAGTGTTTGGTACCGTTGGATAGAGGGTGTTTTGAAACCAACCAGAAAAATCCGAAATCACCAGAAAGTGGTTTCCGTGATGGAACTGCTCAGGGGATCTCGGAAACTATAAATCGGATGGGGGTACCGCTTGAACTAAATATGCCCCAAACCTTGGGCCAATTTTGAAAATTTGAAAAAAAAGATGGCCGCCATACAAAAAAACATGGCCGCCATACAAAATAAAAATGTTAATAACTTTTGAATGGTTTGAGATAGGTATAGGGTGCTCGACCAAATGTCATAGAGGTCGATGGGGGAAATTTGGAAAAGTTGGAAAAATTAAAAAAAAAGAAAAAAAAATGGCGGCCATTTTGAAAGTTGCTCCGATCTGACTGAAATTTTGCATAGGGGGGTTTTCTGGGTCGTAGATTACGATTATGAAAAAAAAATTTGGATTCCGCCATTTTTCAAGATGGCTGCCATAAAAATGTTTTTTTTCCGGAAAAATAAGCCAAACAAAACTTTTGAACCGTGGTCGATAGGAAGCGTCTATTATAAAAAAAAGCAACACCCCCCACGCGAGCTGCTTTAGCAGCTCGCGCACGCCACAAAATCACTTGGATTCCACCATTTTTCAAGATGGCCGCCATACAAAAGTCTTTTTTTCAGAACAACTGAACTTAAATAACTTTAGAACCGTAATCGATAGGGAGCTTTTATAAAAAAAGCAACACCCCCCCCACGCGAGCTGCTTTAGCAGCTCGCGCACGCCACACAATCACTTGAAATCCAGCTTTTTTTCAAGATGGCCGCCATACAAAAGTTTGATTTCAAAACAAAAAGGGTAAACAAAACTTTAGAACCGTAATCGATAGGAAGCTTTAAAAAAAAACAGCAGCCACCCCCTACGCGAGCTGCTTTAGCAGCTCGCGCACGCGGCAAAATACTAGTAAATTAATTAATTATATTATATAAAAGTGAAAGACCACTCACTGACTGACTGACTGACTGACTGACTGACTGACTGACATATTGACAGAATTGATCTCCCACTTGCCGTTATGGTGGGGGGGAATGTTTCGTATGGTTGGATAGAGGATATTTTGAAACCAACCAGAAAAATCCGAAATCACCAGAAAGTGGTTTCCAAGATGGAACTGCTCAGGGGATCTCGGAAACTATAAATCGGATGGGGGTACCGCTTGAACTTAATATGCCCCAAACCTTGGGCCAATTTTGAAAATTTAAAAAAAAAGATGGCCGCCATAGAAAAAAACATGGCCGCCATACAAAATGAAAATGTAAATAACTTTTGAATGGTTAGAGATAGGTATAGGGTGCTCGACCAAACGTCATAGAGGGCGATGGGGGAAATTTGAAAAAGTTAGAAAAATTAAAAAAAAAGAAAAAAAATGGCGGCCATTTTGAAAGTTGCTCCGATCCGACTGAAATTTTGCATCGGGGGGTTTTCTGGGTCGTAGATTACTAATATGAAAAAAAAATTTAGATTCCGCCATTTTTCAAGATGGCTGCCATACAAACGTTTTTTTTCATGACAAAATAGGTGAAAATAATATGCAAATAACTTTTAAACGGTTACAGATAGGTATAGGGTGCTCGACCAAATATCATAGAGGACCATAGGGGAAATTTGGAAAAGTTGGAAAAATTAAAAAAAAAGAGAGAAATATGGCGGCCATTTTGAAAAATGCTCCGATTCGACTGAAATTTTGCATCGGGGGTTTTTTAGGTCGTAGATTACGATTATGAAAACATAATTTGGATTCCGCCATTTTTCAAGATGGCCGCCATATAAAAGATTTTTTTCCGAACAAAGAGAATAACTTTAAAACCGTAATCGATAGGGAGCTTCTATAAAAAAAAACAACACCACCCCACGCGAGCTGCTTTAGCAGCTCGCGCACGCCACAAAATCACTTGGATTGCGCCATTTTCCAATATGGCCGCCATACAAAAGTTTGTTTTTAGAACATAAAGGCTTAGATAACTTTAGAACCGTAATCGATAGGAAGTTTCTATAAAAAAAAATAACACCACCACCACGCGAGCTGCTTTAGCAGCTCGCGCACGCGGCGAAATACTAGTTAATATAATATAAAACTGGAAGACCACTCACTGACTGACTGACTGACTGACTGACTGACTGACATATTGACAGAATTGATCTCCGACTTGCCGTTATGGTGGGGGGGAGTGTTTAGTACGGTTGTATAGAGGGTGTTTTAAAACCAACCAGAAAAATCCGAAATCACCAGAAAATGGTTTCCTCGATGGAACTGCTCAGGGGATCTCGGAAACTATAAATCGGATGGGGGTACCGCTTGAACTAAATATGCCCCAAACCTTGGGCCAATTTTGAAAATAAAAAAAAAAGATGGCCGCCATACAAAAAAACATGGCCGCCATACAAAATGAAAATGTTAATAACTTTTGAATGGTAAGAGATAGGTATAGGGTGCTCGACCAAATGTCATAGAGGGCGATGGGGGAAATTTGAAAAAGTTGGAAAAATTAAAAAAAAGAAAAAAAAATGGCGGCCCTTTTGAAAGTTGCTCCAATCCGACTGAAATTTTGCATCGGGGGGTTTTCTGGGTCGTAGATTACGATTATGAAAAAAAAAATTGGATTCCGCCATTTTTCAAGATGGCTGCCATACAAAGGTGTTTTTCAGGACAAAATAGGTGAAAATAATATAGAAATAACTTTTAAACGGTTAGAGATAGGTTTAGGGTGCTCGAACAAATAACATAGAGGACGATAAGAGAAATTTGGAAAAGTTGGAAAAATTAAAAAAAAAAAGAAAAACAAATGGCGGCCATTTTGAAAGTTGCACCGATCCGACTGAAATTTTGCATAGGGGGGTTTTCTGGGTCGTACATTATTATTATGAAAAAAAATTTTGGATTCCGCCATTTTTCAAGATGGCTCCCATACAAAAGTTTTTTTTCAGGACAAAATAGGTGAAAATAATATGCAAATAACATTTAAACGGTTAGAGATAGGTATAGGGTGCTCGAGCAAATGTCATAGAGGGCGACAGGGGAAATTTGGAAAAGTTGAAAAAATTAAAAAAAAAAAGAAAAAAAATGGCGGCCATATTGTAAGTTGCTCCGATCCGACTGAAATTTTGCATCGGGGGGTTTTCTGGGTCGGACATTAGGATTATGAAAAAAAAATTTGGATTCCGCCATATTTCAAGATGGCTGCCATTCAAAAGTTTCTTTTCGAACATTTTGCAATTTTACATTCAATTGAAATTCTTCGAAAAACACTCCATATGTGTATAGAATTAAATACGCGAAGTTTAAATCTTATTCGAAACTCTGAAAATGTGGTTTCCATGATGGAACTGCTCAGGGGATCTCGGAAACTATAAATCGGATGGGGGTACCGCTTGAACTGAATATGCCCCAAACCTTGGGCCGATTTCGAAAATTTGAAAAAAAAGATGGCCGCCATACAAAAAAACATGGCCGCCATACAAAATAAAAATGTAAATAACTTTTGAATGGTTAGAGATAGGTATAGGGTGCTCGACCAAATGTCATAGAGGACGTTGGGGGAAATTTGGAAAAGTTGGAAAAATTAAAAAAAAAGAAAAAAAAATGGCGGCCATTTTGAAAGTTGCTTTGATCCGACTGAAATTTTGCATCCGGGGGTTTTCTGGGTCGTAGATTACGATTATGAAAAAAAATTTTGGATTCCGCCATTTTTCAAGAAGGCTGCCATACAAAAGTTTTTTTTCCGGAAAAATAAGCCAAACAAAACTTTTGAACCGTAGTCGATAGGGAGCGTCTATAAAAAAAAAGCAACACCTTTCCACGCGAGCTGCTTTAGCAGCTCGCGCACGCCACAAAATCACTTGGATTTCGCCATTTTTCAAGATGGCCGCCATACAATAGTCTTGTTTTCAGAACAACTGAACTTAAATAACTTTAGAACCGTAAGCGATAGGGAGCTTTTTTAAAAAAAAGCAACACCCCCCACGCGAGCTGCTTTAGCAGCTCGCGCACGCCACACAATCACATGAAATCCAGCTTATTTTCAAGATGGCCGCCATACAAAAGTTTGTTTTCAGAACAAAAAGGGTAAACAAAACTTTAGAACCGTAATCGATAGGAAGCTTTTAAAAAAAAAACAGCAGCCACCCCCCCACGCGAGCTGCTTTAGCAGCTCGCGCACGCGGCGAAATACTAGTTAATATAATATAAAACTGAAAGACCACTGACTGACTGACTGACTGACATATAATTGACAGAAATAGAAGTGGTACTTGCCGATATGGTGGGGGGGAGTGTTTGGTACCGTTGGATAGAGGGTGTTTTGAAACCAACCAGAAAAATCCGAAATCACCAGAAAGTGGTTTCCTTGATGGAACTGCTCAGGGGATCTCGAAAACTATAAATCGGATGGGGGTACCGCTTGAACTAAATATGCCCCAAAACCTGGGCCATTTTTGAAAATTTTAAAAAAAAGATGGCCGCCATACAAAAAAACATGGCCGCCATACAAAATTAAAATGTTAATAACTTTTGAATGGTTAGAGATAGGTATAGGGTGCTCGACCAAATGTCATAGAGGACGATGGGGGAAATTTGGAAAAGTTGGAAAAATTAAAAAAAAAGAAAAAAAAATGGCGGCCATTTTGAAAGTTGCTCCGATCCGACTGAAATTTTGCATCGGGGGGTTTTCTGGATCGTAGATTACGATTATGAAAAAATATTTTGGATACCGCCATTTTTCAAGATGGCTGCCATACAAAAGATTTTTTTCCGGAACAATAAGCCAAACAAAACTTTTGAACCGTAGTCGATAGGAAGCGTCTATAAAAAAAAAGCAACACCCCCCCACGCGAGCTGCTTTAGCAGCTCGCGCACGCCACAAAATCACTTGGATTTCGCCATTTTTCAAGATGGCCGCCATATAAAAGTCTTTTTTTCAGAACAACTGAACTTAAATAACTTTAGAACCGTAATCGATAGGGAGCTGTTATAAAAAAAAGCAAAACCCCCCCACGCGAGCTGCTTTAGCAGCTCGCGCACGCCACACAATCACTTGAAATCCAGCTTTTTATCAAGATGGCCGCCATACAAAAGTTTGATTTCAAAACAAAAAGGGTAAACAAAACTTTAGAACCGTAATCGATAGGAAGCTTTTAAAAAAAAACAGCAGCCACCCCCCCACGCGAGCTGCTTTAGCAGCTCGCGCACGCGGCGAAATACTAGTTTTAATATATAAAACTGAAAGACCACTGACTGACTGACATATAATTGACAGAAATAGAAGTGGTACTTGCCGATATGGTGGGGGGGAGTGTTTGGTACCGTTGGATAGAGGGTGTTTTGAAACCAACCAAAAAAATCCGAAATCACCAGAAAGTGGTTTCCTTGATGGAACTGCTCAGGGGATCTCGGAAACTATAAATCGGATGGGGGTACCGCTTGAACTAAATATGCCCCAAAACCTGGGCCATTTTTGAAAATTTGAAAAAAAAGATGGCCGCCATACAAAAAAACATGGCCGCCATACAAAATAAAAATGTAAATAAATTTTGAATGGTTAGAGATAGGTATAGGGCGCTCGACCAAATGTCATAGAGGGCGATGGGGGAAATTTGGAAAAGTTGGAAAAATAAAAAAAAAAGAAAAAAAAATGGCGGCCATTTTGAAAGTTGCTCCGATCCGACTGAAATTTTTTGCATCGGGGGGTTTTCTGGGTCGTAGATTACGATTATGGAAAAAAATTTTGGATTTCGCCATTTTTCAAGATGGCTGCCATTCAAAAGTTTTTTTTCCGGAAAAATAAGCCAAACAAAACTTTTGAACCGTAGTCGATAGGAAGCGTCTATAAAAAAAAAGCAACACCTTTCCACGCGAGCTGCTTTAGCAGCTCGCGCACGCCACAAAATAACTTGGATTCCGCCATTTTTCAAGATGGCCGCCATACAAAAGTCTTTTTTTCAGAACAACTGAACTTAAATAACTTTAGAACCGTAATCGATAGGGAGCTTTTATAAAAAAGCAAAACACCCCCCCACGCGAGCTGCTTTAGCAGCTCGCGCACGCCTCACAATCACTTGAAATCCAGCTTTTTTTCATGATGGCCGCCGTACAAAAGTTTGTTTTCAGACCAAAAAGGGTAAACAAAACTTTAGAACCGTAATCGATAGGAAGCTTTAAAAAAAAAACAGCAGCCACCCCCCCACGCGAGCTGCTTTAGCAGCTCGCGCACGCGGCGAAATACTAGTCCGATCCCTTATATATAAAGCTCAATTACCACCACAAAACGAACACATTGACAGAAATTCTAAGCATGAAGGAGAAGCAGTGCGATATAGTGTTATATATATTCGTATAGAGAATCAAAATTGACCCGACAGAAAAATCGAAAATTTCCAAAAAATCAAAATGGCGGCCGACACCATGGTGGTATCTCAAAAAAAATGTATCAAAAGTGGCAATATGGGGGTCGTTTTCGAGTAAACCGTCTACGCTCATTTCGATTTTTTAACTTTTTTTTTCAAAATAACAAAGATGGCTGCCGAATATTTCAACTCGAAAAACGGGCACCACGAGACCCTACTTTGAAAAATTAGTTTGTTTAAGCGATTTCGCGATTCTGATACGTTTTTGATACAGAAACGTCAGTCATGTCCTGGCGTGAGTAAAAAAAAATATATTAAAAAATAAAAACAACATGGCGGACGCCGCGGGGGCCATTTTGGAAAACGATTGAAATTTGCACATTTTCAAACCTATTTTCGAGGCAGAAGCTCACATCGGAGCTGCTCGACTTGTATGAGACGGTCGTGGAAGACAGCAAGAGGTATTGCCTTTTTCAAAAATTTTCCCCATTTTTAGGCTAATTTTGGAGATTTACCCCGAAAACATGAAAAGTAGAAATAATGGTATTTTGAATAGAAATTTCACACTACCGGGTAGTTGACGTTAGTGAAAATGACATTTGATCATTTTCATCTCTGTCGGCCGGCTACTTTGCGAGATATCGATTTTTGAAAATAGGGGCCTAACGTTAAGTATTTCTATGAAGGAGTACCCGTGGGATAACGTTTTATATGTATTCGTATAGAAAATGTCCTTTTTCTCAGCAATAAAATCGAAAATGTTAAAAAAACAAAATGGCGGCCATCATGGCGGTCGTATCTTCGAAAATGTCCATGTCACGTGACAATATGGGGTTCATTTTCGAGTAAAACGGGGGCGCCGATTACGATTTTTGAAAAAAAAATGGCATAAAATTCAAGATGGCCGTCGCAAATTACAACACAAAATTTTGAAATTGTCGGACCCTAATTTGGACGATCGGTTTGTTCGAGCGATTTTGCCGTACCCGTCTTTTTGCAGTACAAAAATTTTTTCAGTATCCTGCAGTGTATAAAAAAAATAAAAAAAACAAAAATTTGAACGCCCCGGGGGCGTTTCGGTAAAATATTGTGTTTTTTGCCACACTTTCAAATCGAGTTTTCGGCCATTCGTCGACGCTCTAGCGGGTCGGCGTGTATCAGTCGATCACAGGTAATTACAAGTGCTACTCGATACTAGATATAGAGTTAATACTTTTCTTTGAAAAAACATGAAAATTTCATATATTTATCCTTCGAACCCCCGGTTCACCACCTCGATCCGGCCCTGTGAATTTGTCCTTTCTCGGCGCATACGGACACCCTACCGGGAACCTCCTCTGAAATTTTCAGCTTCATAAGTTGTGTAGTTTACGAGATTTGGTTAAAATACATAGAAAACCGGCAAATGGTCACAGCTTCATACAAACTATTAAATAAACTGTGCCGTTACTATAGATAGGCATTCATTCATTTCACGTTATCTCCTAAACTATAGTTTCGATTTGTATGGTTCAAAGGACAAATTTCATCTATACAAAATTTCCTTCACGATTAACGTATTTAATTTAATAAGGATTAATATGTTGTATCTAATAATTACATCGAAACAGACGGCTTTGAATTTCTTCTTTTCTTTAATCATAAATACCTTTATTCTTGCTCAAATATGTTAGATAGATATATCGTGTCGCGGACTTTTTTATACAGCACGTTAAGACAAATAAGTTGGCTGAACATTTTAAACCTTAATACCAAGCCGTTTTGGCAGCGCACGCCGATATATATAAAATATGCTTATTTGAAATTCATAGATACGGTCATTTCGTGTTTAATTATAAATAATTTATAACTATAAATAGCATTTATTTCTCAAGGATAAACTAGCTTTTTATTACTTCAAGAATTTTGCAAATCGAACCAGTAATTTCCGAGATTTACTTAATAAATGAACGGTTTTCGAGACTATAATTATATATACATAATTTTCGTCGGTTCATTTAATCAGACAATTGGCCCAGCGGTTTGAAACACGGTTTCGAAGGCCGATATGGGCGAGTTCGAAACCGGCCGAACGAATTTCTTTTTGGATTTTTTTTATAAGTGGAATTGTATAGATTGTATAGGTAGAGGTATATGTAAATATTATTATATGCAGTGTTGTGAATATTTAGATTAGGGTATGATGGGACTGACATACTCCGCTACAGTAAAAGTCCCTAAATAAAAGCAGAAATAAATATATATAGGTATGTATATATGTCAATGGATAAATACCTACCTACATGTGTACATATAGAAGACTTTTTTTATAGGATCAGTGATAGTACATACATAGATCCCGGCCCTTAAATAGGATTCCCTGCATCTAGGGAACCAGGAACTACGAGGACCAAACTTAACAATGTAAGTGTCACAAAAGGCGGTCTTATCGCTTAAAGCGATCTCTTCCAGACGTCGTGGATAGGGCGGAGTATTAATAGTTAGGAAACTGTTTTTGTTGCAAAATATTCCTTTTTAACAGACTTCAAAAATAGAAGGTTTCAATTTGACACGTATGTTTGTATGTATGAATATTTGTGAACTAAGTTATTTAGTAACAATCTAAATTCAACCTAAAATGCTTCTATATACGGTTGTAATTGGAACAACGAAATAAATTACGGCGGGAGACTCAAGAGCCGGCGCCGGCGGACGGTATAATCATGTAGGTATTGGTAGGACCATTTCTCCGTGGTCCGACGTGGATACTTTACCTGAGCTTTAGACCTGAGCTTTTGGTTCGAGTTAAGCCCAACTCGAGTTAACTCGATTGACGTTTGTAAAGTGGTCGCGATGTTCCTACAATTAATAATGCCATCTAGCGGAGTTATAGGAAACTATCATGACCTGACCTATTCAAGAGTCAATATGAATGGATAATTGATTTTATTACAGTGAACTTTAGAAAAGTGGCGACGATTACAGAGATGGCGCCAGTTTCTTCGTATTTAGCTTTCAATCTTCATTTCTACGTAAATATGCGTAAAACTGTACAATTGCACGATTTTCTTAAATGAGTACGAAATAAGATATATTATGATAAATACGTAAGTAAAAAAGATAGCTATCTTTCAGTGCTTGGCCAAAGAATATGAATTTATGGTATTCCTGAACAGAATTGACAATTAGAAATGTATAACAACAGAAATAAAACATATGTAAAAATGTAAAACAGGATTTATTTTTCAGTAAATAAATAAAAAAAATATTTCGAATTTAGCATAATTATATCTTTCATATTATAAAATACATTTTATTGTAGACATATCTAATACCAGTAACAATATTTAGCTGATCAAGAAACATTAATAAACTAAATAATATTTAAATACACTGGTCAATGAGTTATATATAAAATGTAGCTAGAACGAATGTTTGTCTAATCCGCAAGACCATTTCATAATTTTTTTGTAAAATAATAATTTCAAATCATTATATAAAATCTGATAATTCTGACATTTTACATCTGTTCCGAACACCAACACAGTGCATGATGTCATTTCAAAGTAAATACTGTGTGCGAAGCTTGTGTTTATTTTATATTTTTTATTTTTATCTATATCAAAACGATATGTTTTTCATGCCATGACGACCCTAAAGTCTTTACACTTCACAAAAACGTATAAATCACTTTGCAAGTTTGCTTTCGTAGAGCTTGTCGTTTCGTTCGCCTGCGTGTAACGTCATACGACTGATAACAGGGTCATATGAACATGGCATATATGTAGGTACACCTACTTAAAACTTACTTACTTGGGCATCTTAATATAATAAGATTAATACCTACCGATATGTAGACTGATAGATAGATAAACGCTTTATTGTATCGCAAACATCAAATTACGAAACATCACAGAAAATTAATATTTACAAGTATACACTTCTTTACCAAAAAAAACCGACTTCAAAATATCTTCAAAGTCCTAGGTCAAATATTGATGAAACTTATATGGGACTACTTCGTAGCTATACTGATCTCAACGCAAAATGACATTTTCAAATCGGTTTATAAATGACGAAGTTCTGAGGTAACAAACATAAATAAAAAACGAAAATAACTACAATTGAATCTTCTTCTTTTGTTGAAGTTGGGTTGTCAATTTAGGTAATTGTCCTCCAGACCAGGTAGGTACCTATACCTATTTACAGAATTTGTGTTTAAGTATAACCATGGTACTATTAAGTATTCTGTAAGCATTTTTCCCGTCACGGGAATTGAACCTGCAACCTCATTGGTGTATGAGATTTGACACCACTGAGGTTGAGAACCACAAGAAATAATTAGTTAACTGTTTCGGTCGCTTGAATTCTCCAATTAAAAAATGCAGGAATAAATAAATAAATAAATGTGAAAGATATCCCTTTTTAACCGACTTCAAAAAAAGAAGGTCTTAATTGTTTCTATGTATGAATATTTGTGAACCAAGTTATTTAGTAACAACCTAAATTCAACCTTAAACGCTTCCATGTACGGTTGTTGTTGCAGATTCTTATAAAGGGACGGCGAAATGAAGAGTGCGGCTGTAGTTTCGTACAATAGATTGTAATTCTGGTTTTACAAATGGTGAAAATAATATTAATTATAGCTACACGTATGTCTAGCGTTGTGATCGCAGACCGAATGGGCGAGGCGGTGCGGCGGCGGCTGGCTCGTGGAGCCGCGGGCGCGGCACGGCAGGCGCTGCGCGGAGGGCGGGGACTTGCTCGGCGACTCTGCGTAGTGTGCGTGTACGCACACATGTATGCACGCAATGATGATGCGCGTTAACAGTTGTAATTGGTACAACGCGGTGCCGCCCAGCGATGCAAATACGAGTAGGTACACGAGCCGGCGCGGCGGGCGCCCGCGCCGGCTGCGCGCGGCGTTACGTACCTACGTAAAGACACGTTTGCCTAAAGTGATCCAATAAAAATTAACCTAATGTGACACCAGGGTCATGACAGGAACATGACATAGGTGCCTACTGCCTAGGTATAACTACTTAAAACCTACATTAAATAAATGTGTGTAGGTAGTACCTTCTTCTAGGTATCTTAATAACGATAGACTAGCAGCCCGCCCCGGCTTCGCACGGGTATTTAAAAAATTGTTTTTACACCTTGGGCTACATTTTTTCAGTTTTAGTGTGGTTTTAGTAAGGATCCCTTTTTTTTTGAAAATATAATATAGCCAATGTCACCTGGGTAGTTAGGTTAGTGTAGCTTCCCAACAGTGAAAGAATTTTTTAAATCAGTTCAGTACTTTCGGAGCCTATTCAATGCAAACAAACGAACAAACAATCAAATCCTTCCTCTTTATAATATGAGTTTAGATAAAAAAATGCTTACTTACCTACTACATGTAGATAGACTCGCATCACGGGAAAATCTATTTAATGTAGTTAGGTACCTAGGTACCTCCTTATCTACTGCAAGACAATACATCAGACATTGATATATATGGTAGAATATAGAGATGGAGTTTCATACTGTCCCAGTACTGGTAGGTATGCAGCGGTACGCGAGCTTAATTTATTGAACTTTATTGGCCCGTGTCCCAGCAGTAGAAACGTGATGGGCTGATGATGAAAGGGCGGTCGTATCGCTTAAAGCGATCTCTTCCAGACATCGTGGATAGGTAATGGTCTTTAGCGTTCATGACCTATACCGAAAACATAAATAGTTAGGTAAGTAACTGTTTTGCCGCTCGATCTATTATTTCAAACAAATAGCTAGCAAGTGATGCACAATATTAGGTATTTTGACCATTTGGTATTTAAAATTTGTGTGAATCTAACTTTGGTGTAGCTAAGTAGGTATAGACATTTTAAACGTTAGATATTTAGTCCGATCGGTATTTTGAACTTAGGTAGGTATTTTATTTGCTATTTGCTTAGGTATTATATTATAGGATAAAACATAAGATATTTTGATTTAAGGTATTTTGAACGGAGGTGTGTTAACGTGAGGTTTTTTAATTTTAGACATTTAAATACGTACGAGTACCCGTCCAAGAGACATACCTATATTAACTAAATAAATTATTTTTCAAAAAAAACTAAACCGACTTCAAAACCACAAATAGGCACTCAAAAGTGAAAAATAAATTAATATAATTATCATAAGCGCTACCCACTCATATATTTGAAGTCGGTGCCAGCCAAGTCTATTAGGTAGCAGATAAATATATACATATATAGTAACTATTGTACTACTGTATTGTACTGTATTGTATTGTACTACTTGTAGGTAGTATCTATCTACTACCTTTTAGACTTGGCTGGCACCGACTTCAAATATATGAGTGGGTAGCGCTTATGATAATTATATTAATTTATTTTTCACTTTTGAGTGCCTATTTGTGGTTTTGAAGTCGGTTTAGTTTTTTTTGAAAAATAATTTATTTCACCCTTTTTAGTAAAAAACAAGTTTTAATTAAATTAATTTAAAAAGTTTTTAAAGACAAGCATTTATGATCTAGCAGCCACATCATGACGAAGTTTAAAACGGGCTATCACAATTAAATTTATGTACAAAAAAAATTCATGACTCTCCTATTCTCTGTTGTGGAGTTCCCTCGCCGAAAGTCATCCGTGGGTGTATCAGCCATGTCATGGTGGAATTTAGAACAGGCTATTATGGTAAAATCCATTTACAAAATTTTGTGTCTGTACTATTCACCGCTGAGGAGTTCCCTCACCGGAAGTCAACCCTGGGTGAAGCAGGTGAAGCAGTCGAATACAAACCTCCACCTTTAGAAAGTCGGTTACAACAAAAACAAGAACCGACTTGAAGATTAAACTTATATTTTTTTGTTTTTGCTATTTTTTTCAAAAAGTGTTGAATGAATTTCGATAAAATTTATATAGGACCACCTCTGAAGCCTACCAATCAAAAAAAGAATCATCGAAATCCATTCATAATTGGCGGAGTAATGGCGTAACAAACACACAAAAAAAAAAAAAACATACCGTCGAATTGTAAACCTCCTCCTTTTTGAAGTCGGTTAAAAAGACATCATTGGTTCAGTCGTATATTAGGCAACATAACAACACTCCATTCCATGGCATCCAACCGCAAAATAATTTAAAATATAAATCATTCCGAGCGCAGTCGATTAGTATTTCGCAAGTCCGGCATTATAAAGCGAGTGTGGCTCAGTGGGAGCACGTGCGACTTTCAATCCAACGCACCCGAGTTCGAAACCACGGACTTTCTTGAGTTATGTGCGGATTTAACTTCTCAACCTCAGTGGTGTCAAATCTCATACATCACTGAGGTTGGGGGTTCGATTCCCGCGACGGGAGAAATGTTTGTGCACAGAAAAAAAAGCGTTTTACACAAACTTGATTTAGCGATAAGACCTCAAATTGTTCAGTAGGTACCTATTTTTAGTAGGCAGGTAGTCAGTCATATAAATAATAAATGTTTATAAAGGTCTTACAATGGAATTCAATAAGAAACAGTATAATATTGTTTTTAATTTATTTGGCGGTGTAAAGCGATCTGGATATTTAGGACGAGAATCGAATACTGAATACCCTCCTTCAACAAGTCTCTCGTTTAACCTAATATCACATCCTGTATTAAATGAATAGGTACTTATTTCCCTTGGTAACGGCATCATGCGGTCACATGCGTGAACGGCTGGACCAATTTCGCCAATTCTTTTTTTTGTTGTGTTTGTTATTGTCCGGAGAAGGATCTTATGAAGTAAGAGAAGAAATAATTAAGAAAGTAACGTGGAACGTTAAAATAGGTATTTAAGAAAACTTAGCAGCAGCGCCGACGAATTAACGGTGAAGCTACTTATTTAGTAACAATCTAAATTCAACCTAAAATGCTTGAAACTACGGTTGTAATTGGTACAACAAGATAATATTACGGCGGGGGGTTCAAATTGAATTTTATTGCGTCATAGCAAGAGTCGCTATTTGTTTAAATTTCTTTGCGGAGTGATGCTTATGTCCCTTAGTTTTCTGTGATAAAAACTTTATTTAGAAACCTCAAGCATTAATTATTATTACTTAGACTAATAAGAGTTTAATATAACATACGTAAGCGAACGAATGGGAATTGGGAATGAATCAAAATGATCGAAAGCGTAAAAAATATATAGCCGGAGATACTCAAACTTATAATAACCCTTATTGTCTAGGTCATAACGGTCATAATTTTTTTTACGCTTCATAGATCTGTTTGGCCACTATCTCGCCTGATGTGAAGCCATGATGTGGCCTAAGATGGAGCACATAGATCTAGAGAGAGACGGCAGTTGAGCGGCTGCTCAGACCCGTCTCCCCGATGGTTCACCGAACATCATCCCGAAACACAACTAGGTCGCTTGACGGCATGGTTTTGTTCGGTTGGTGGTATTACAACCACGGCCAGAGCCTACCACTCCAAAGTTCGTAAGCGGGTTTCATCATGATGTTTTCCTTCACCGTTTTAGAGCGAGCGTGCAAAATCTGCACTTACAAACTTACACTTACTAACCATCAGTCATTGGTGCAGGGCAAAGTCGGGATTCAAACCCAGGTTTATTTATGTCCATTGGTAGGTATGCAGCGCTTCGCGAGCTGAATTGAACTTTATTGCGTCGTCACAAGAGTCGGAGACGCTATAAAATTCAATTTAGCTCGCGTAGCGCTGCATACCTACCAGTCATATTAACCTACTTGCACTTGATAATGTTAATAATATGGTGTATGCTTTTAATTACAGTGTTGTGTCTCTGTTTGATATCCATGCACCTGTTAAATCCATTGTCATTAAAGACCGTTCATATCCCTGGATTACAGATACGGTGAAACTCATGATGAAGCTTCGCGATGAAGCTGCTTCAGATTACCATAGAACTAAACTAAATAGTAAAAAGGAGTATTACAAAACACTTAAATCGACTGTAAGTAAAGCACTTTTTCACGAGAAAACAGCGTATTATAAATATCATATAAATAGCAAAATACATGAACCTGGTACGTTATGGAAAACCCTTAAAAATACTTTATTACCGAAAAACAATACTGAACTGCCCACGCTTTTCAATGATCCTAATATTATAAATAATCACTTTCTAAACATACCAGGTTCCTCGGATGTTCCTATCTCGCAGCTGACATATTTTGAACATCACAAATTTAGTGACACAGTTTTTCACATTGAACCAATTAGTTTAGATAAAATTATTAAAATTATTAAAAGTTTAAAGTCCAATGCTGAAGGCTGTGATAGTATCACCTTAGACATGCTTATAATGACGTTTCCCTATACACTAGAAATTATAAAGGAATTAATAAATGTTTCCATTAACACATGCACATTTCCGAATATTTGGAAAATGGCAATCGTGCGTCCCTTACCGAAGCATTCCAATCCCATTGATTTAAAGGATCTAAGACCAATAAGTATTCTACCATGCCTGTCAAAGGTTATGGAAAAGGCTGTTTGTACTCAACTCACTGATTTTCTCGAAAAAAACAATATCTTACCTGAGGTACAATCAGGCTTTAGAAAGGGACGCAGCACGGTAACCGCGCTACTTGATGTTACCGACAACATACTTTGCTCCCAAGATGAAGGAATGTGCACATTACTTGTACTACTTGATTTTTCAAGAGCCTTTGACTCCATTAATATTGATCTGCTTATATCAAAGCTAAGTTATTATGGGTTTGATAACGAAGCTTTACGGTGGTTCGACAGTTACCTGAGTAGTCGTTCACAGTATGTTAAATTAAGTGGCAATAATGATTCTGCTCTGGTGTCGGATACAGTCCCTGTTAAAAGAGGAGTGCCCCAGGGATCAATCCTGGGACCTGTCCTTTTTATTTTATACTCTGCTGACATAACTACCGTTATAAAGCATTGTAAATTTCACATATATGCTGACGATATACAAGTATATATATCGTTTAAACCTTCAGATATTCACAGTGCGCTTTGTAAAATTAACGACGATCTTACTAGGATAGCCAATTGGTCTACACAAAACTGCTTATTGCTGAACCCCTTAAAGACTAAATACTTAATCTTCGGTAGTAAAAAGCAGCTCGCCAATATCCCTTCATCGGTCAAGATCTTCCTCATGAATGAGGAGATTGATCGTGTATATGAAGCACGTAATCTGGGACTGCATATGGATTGTGAACTACGGTTTGAGAAACATGTAGCAAACGCAATTAAAAATTGTTTTTACAAATTAAAAGTACTATACAGAATGAGACCATTTTTAAACGATGGTTTGCGTATAACACTTGTTGAGTCGTTGGTTCTTTCTAAGCTTAACTATATGGACGTCCTAATTGGTCCACGTCTGCTTGCTAAAACCCATAAGTTAATTCAACGTGTCCAAAATGCGTGTGCTCGTTTTTGCTTCAATATTCCGTTGAGAGCACATGTGACACCCTACTTAAATAAACACTCCATTTTAAAAATGAAGCACCGCCAAAAATTACATCTAGCTTGTCTGCTTTTTGGCGTGATTAAGCACCAAGCCCCTATATTCCTATATGATAAGTTGTCTTGGACGCCTAGGCATATAACCCATGAATCACGGCAGAGAGCTGTACAGCTATCAACGCAAAGTCATTGCACAGCCGCTTTCCGTGGTAGTTTCCGCTACTCAGCAACTAAGTGTTGGAATAACATTCCACCGCCCATAAGGAGTCTGCAAAATTTCCTAGGATTTAGAACAAAAATTAAAAAAATTCTTACTGTCCACCAAAAATCGCAGGAAACTTTAAAGCATGATACAAGTGCCATATAATACGAAATATAATTTGCTACACACAAATACGAACATAAAAAACACACGCACACACACCCTCTCACACACACACACACACCCTCACACGTCCTCGCGACTAAAAAATAGTCACTATTATTAAATGTTTTTGTTGGCGATTTGTTTTTGTTTTTGTTTTTAGTTTAAATGTCAGTAACTCAAACGGCCTCAACGGAAGACCAGCGCTGGTCGCACGACCAGCACAACGCTGAGTTGAGGCCGGTTTGCAACAATTACCTATTTTATTTATTTACTCTGTCAGACTTAATGTTTTTTTTATTTTCTGTTTGTTTTTCATGTCACATGTTCATAGTTTATAAGTTGTTGCAAATAAACGCTTCTTTCTTTCTTTCTTCTTTCTACAGAGCGCCTCTCTTTCTATCGCGCCGCTCTTATCTCTTCTGACGCGGCACGTGTAACGACGCGCGACCCGCCGTCGCTGTCCGGCTATGTACTTGTAGCTTCGTACCTACAGTGCGGAGTGCGCTAGGCCTGTAGGTTTTGAACTAAAAGTACATGTACTTATGTACATAGGCTATGTTAGGACAAAATTATAAAGACAAAATTAACAATATAAGTGTCGCAAAGGGTGGCTCAGTGGGAGCACGTGCGACATTCGATCCGACGCACCCGAGTTTTACTGACTACCTTAAGTTATTGTGTGGATTTTAACGCTCGCTCTAAAAACGGTGATGGAAAACATCGTGAGGAAACCGACATGTCCATGAATTTATCACAAAAATTCAAGGAAATGTGACATTTACCAATCCACACTGGGCCAGCGTGGTGGATTATGGCCCATACTCTCTGTAAGAGTGAAGGTCCGTGTCCCAGTAGTGGAAACGTGATGGGCTGATGATGAAAGAGCGGTCTTATCGCTTAAAGCTATCTCTTCCAGGTAGGTAAATGTTTAGTGTTGTATAATTATGTTTACACTTCTTGCCTAAATACCTACTATCCTAAGTAGGATATAATAGATAGGATATCTTCTTGCAACTACTATTAATTATTCTGTGACGCAATTGACAACTGCACCTTTGTCACCATCATCAGCCTATTGCGATCCAATGCTGGACATATGCTCTTCATAAGGGGCGAGTTTACACTGCCAGTGCGAGATCGCGGCGACCACTGGACGCACATAGAGTAAATTTGTAATCACACCACCCCCAGTCCCACAACACCCAGACACGAAACTAATGCTAGCGCTTTTTTTTTCTGTGCACAAACATTTTTCCTGTCGTGGGAATCAACCCGCAACCTGCCCAGTACTGGTAGGTATGCAGCGTTACGCGAGCTGAATTGAACTTTATTGCGTCGTAGCAAAAGTCGCTAATTGATTAAATTTCTTTACGGAGTCATATCGCACCTTCATATTCTGTCATTATAATACATAAAATAGATAAATGATTTATTGTAGGTACGTAAAACATGAAACTAAAAGCATGTCCTTAGGTACATATACATATATATATATATATATATATATATATCGTTGATTGTTTAGAGTAAAATTATGTTTTAGTTCAAAATGCGTAACTAGATGGCGCTGGCAAGCCTTAAAACACGCACAGGATATATTCGAGGCTGCGCGGGAGGTTAGCCTAGGTTTGGAATGTAAAGACCCATTTGTATACCTGATATCTTGTTTGATTTCGGGGGGTTTTTGGGACTTTTGTACATTGATTGTAAACATCAGATTACAAATTACAAGACATTTCTAGGGATATGGTATCGAAACAAAAATATCGATACTGTACTCAATAAAAAGGGCGGGAAATGTGTATTCCTTGTTTGTAGTTCTGTGTGTGGCCGCGCGTAAAATTAGTTTAGGGACAGTTGGCAGTCTGAGTGGGGTGATTTTTATGGATCGAATGTAGATGATGAAGAGCAGTGTTGCCAATATAACTAATTTCCCCATTTTTAGGATAATTTTGTTATAATGGCTTGCAGCTCGCTTACGCCATAAAAATCCAAGATTGTTGTATTGTTCATGAATACAAGTGTAAAAATTATGGTGACGTACCATATGTAACGAGGTATATTGTGAAAAAAAAATAACCCCCGACGCAAAAAGGAGGGTACGTTTGACTACTATGTGTCTCTCTGTGGCACCGTAGCTCTTATACGGGTGAACCGATATACATAAACATGTTTTATCTAAATTGGTTCAGCCGTTTTATACGTTTTATAGATTTTTAACCGACTTCAAATAGGAGTACAATTCCACGGTATGAAATTTTGTTTTGTGTTTGTTACGCTATTACTCTGCCAATTATGAATTGATTTCGATGATTCTTTTTTTGATTGGTAGGTCATACTTCAGAGGTGGTCCCATATAAACTTAATCGAAATTAATTCAGCACTTTTTGAACAACATAGCAAATACAAAAAATATAAGTTTAATCTTCAAGTCGGTTCTTGTTTTGTTTGTAACCGACTTTCTAAAGGTGGAGGTTTGTATTCGACTGCTTCACTTGCTTCACCCAGGGTTGACTTCCGGCGAGGGAACTCCTCAACGGTGAATAGTACAGACACAACATTTTGTAAATGGATTTAACCATAATAGCCTGTTCTAAATGGCTGATACACCCAGGATTGACTTCCGGCGAGGGAACTCCTCAACAGAGAATAGGACAGACATGACATTTGTACATGCATTGAATTGTGATAGCCCATTTTAAACTTTGTCATGATGTGGCTGCTAGATCATAAAAGCTTGTCTTTAAAAACTTTTTAAATTAATTTAATTAAAACTTGTTTTGCAAGAAAAAACTTCTTGTACTAGGTACAAGAAGCGAGCTGCTTGAGCTGCTTTAGCGCGAGCTGCTTTAGCTGCTCGCGCACACCACAAAATCACTTAGATTCCACCATTTTTCAAGATGGCCGCCATAAAAAAGGTTTTTTTTCAGAACAACAGGACTTCAATAACTTTAGAACCGTAATCGATAGGGAGCTTTTATAAAAAAACACAACAACCCCCCACGCGAGCTGCTTTAGCAGCTCGCGCACGCCACAAAATCACTTCGATTGCGCCATTTTCCAAGATGGCCGCCATACAAAAGTTTGTTTTCAGAACAAAAAGGCTTAGATAACTTTAGAACCGTAGTCGATAGGTAGCTTTTTTTTAAATTTAGCTTAAAAAAATAACTGACGCGAGCTGCTTTAGCAGCTCGCGCACGCGGCGAAATACTAGTCCGATCCCTTATATATAAAGCTCAATTACCACCACAAAACGAACACATTGACAGAAATTCTAAGCATGAAGGAGAAGAGGTGCGATATAGTGTTATATATATTCGTATAGAGAATCAAAATCGACCCGACAAAAAAATCGAAAATTTCCAAACAATCAAAATGGCGGCCGTCACCATGGTGGTATCTCAAAAAAAATGTATCAAAAGTGGCAATATGGGGGTCGTTTTCGAGTAAACCGTCTACGCTCATTTCGATTTTTTAACTTTTTTTTTCAAAAAAACCAAGATGGCTGCCGAATATTTCAACTCGAAAAACGGGCACCACGAGACCCTATTTTGAAAAATTAGTTTGTTCAAGCGATTTCGCGATTCTGATACGTTTTTGATACAGAAACGTCAGTCATGTCCTGACGTTTGTAAAAAAAAATACATCAAAAAATAAAAACAACATGGCGGACGCCGCGGGGGCCATTTTGGAAAACGATTGAAATTTGCACATTTTCAAACCTATTTTCGAGGCAGAAGCTCACATCGGAGCTGCTCGACTTGTATGAGACGGTCGTGGAAAACGGCAAGAGGTATTGCCCTTTTCAAAAATTTTCCCCATTTTTAGGCTAATTTTGGAGATTTACCCCGAAAACATGAAAAGTAGAAATAATAGTATTTTGAATAGAAATTTCACACTACCAAGTAGTTGACGTTAGTGAAAATGACATTTGATCATTTTCATCTCTGTCGGCCGGCTACTTTGCGAGATATCGATTTTTGAAAACAGGCGCCTAACGTTAAGTATTTCTATGAAGGAGTACCGGTGGGATAACGTTTTATACGTATTCGTATAGAAAATGTCTTTTTTCTCAGCAATAAAATCAAAAATGTTAAAAAAACAAAATGGCGGCCATCATGGCGGTCGTATCTTCGAAAATGTTCATGTCACGTGACAATATGGGGTTCATTTTCGAGTAAAACAGGGGCGCCGATTACGATTTTTGAAAAAAAAATGGCATAAAATTCAAGATGGCCGCCGCAAATTACAACACAAAATTTTGAAATTGTCGGACCCTAATTTGGACGATCGGTTTGTTCGAGCGATTTTGCCGTACCCGTCTTTTTGCAGTACAAAAATTTTTTCAGTATCCTGCAGTGTATAAAAAAAATAAAAAAATAAAAAAAACAAAAATTTGAACGCCCCGGGGGCGTTTCGGTAAAATATTGTGTTTTTTGCCACACTTTCAAATCGAGTTTTCAGCCATTCGTCGACGCTCTTGCGGGTCGGCGTGTATGAGTCGATCACGGGTAATCACAAGTGCTACTCGATACTAGATATAGAGTTAATACTTTTCTTTGAAAAAACATGAAAATTTCATATATTTAACCTTCGAACCCCCGTTTCACCACCTCGATCCGGCCCTGTGAATTTGTCCTTTCTTGGCGCATACGGACACCCTACCGGGAACCTCCTCTGAAAATTTCAGCTTCATAAGTTGTGTAGTTTACGAGATTTGGTTAAAATACATAGAAAACCGGCAAATGGTTACAGCTTCATACAAACTATTAAATAAACTGTGCCGTTACTATAGATAGGCATTCATTCATTTCACGTTATCTCCTAAACTATAGTTTCGATTTATATGGTTCAAAGGACAAATTTCATCTATACAAAATTTCCTTCACGATTAACGTATTTAATTTAATAAGGATTAATATGTTGTATCTAATAATTACATCGAATTAGACGGCTTTGAATTTCTTCTTTTCTTTAAACATAAATACCTTTATTCTTGCTCAAATATGTTAGATAGATATATCGTGTCGCGGACTTTTTTATAGAGCACTTTAAAACAAATAATTTGCTACACATTATAAACACTAATTTTAAGCCGTTTTGGCAGCGCACGCCGATATATATAAAATATGCTTATTTGAAATTCATAGATACGGTCATTTCGTGTTTAATTATAATTATATTTATACAATAAATAGCATTTATTTCTCAAGGATAAACTAGCTTTTTATTACTTCAAGAATTTTGCAAATCGAACCAGTAATTTCCGAGATTTACTTAATAAATGAACGGTTTTCGAGACTATAATTATATATAGACAATTTTCGACAATTTCTTTAACAGTCAGTTGGCCTAGCGGTTTGAAACACAGTTTCGAATGCCGAGATAATCGAGTTCGAACTCAGCCGAGAGAATTCCTTTTTGGACTTTTTATAAGTGGAATTGGTAGTGCGTAAGCATACTACAATCCTACTACTGCATAATTATATCTCGCGATGATTTAGCGTTTTTTTTAATAAAACAGGTTTACCTATTTAATAAAAGTACTTATTATTTATTCTGTTTTTATGAAACTAAGTGATGAGAGGAGCAAATCGTTCTCCTGATGGTAAGCGCCACGCTTGCTCATAACAATTAAATAGCACTCATCGCCCCGAGACATCAGATATATGAACAAATACCAAAACTGGTTCCGTGAAATTACAAAAATACCACGAAATCACCTGATGGCAAGCGCCACGCTTGCCCAAAACAATCGCAGTGCCTACCTAAATACCTAAATGATAGATAGGTAACTCGCGTGTGTCGGGGGTTAAAACCCCCTAAGGGTTTTAACCACCGACGCAAAAAGGAGGGGTGTTATAAGTTTGCCACCTTGTGACTGTCCTAAACCGGTACCGAACTTAAAAGGGTCGATCAGTTTAAGTATCTTGGGCATGTGTTAACCTCTGACCTGAAGGACGATGCAGACTTAGAGAGGGAGCGAAGGGCGTTGTCTGTGAGGGCCAATATGATAGCCCGCAGGTTTGCGCGTTGTTCGAGGGACGTCAAAATTACTCTTTTCAGAGCATTTTGTACGTCCTTCTATACGAGCAGCCTGTGGGTGGCATATACGCAGAAACAGTACAGCGCCCTTCGGGTTCAATATAATAATGCGTTTAGGATACTGATGGGGCTGCCCCGGCACTGTAGCGCATCGGGAATGTTTGCCGAGTCGCGGGTCGATTGTTTCTACACGACCATGCGAAAACGGTGCACATCCCTGGTGCGCAGGGTCCGGGCCAGCCCCAACACTATCCTAACAACTTTATCATACAGGTTTGACTGTCAGTACATAAACCATTGCTGTAGGGTTCATGTACTGACTAATAAACAAATGATGAAAATGTGACAGGAGAATAATATGATAATTGATAATGAATATATAATATATGATTCTGTGACATTTATTATTATTGTTATTATTAATTATTTGTTATTTATTTGTATGTTTGTTCTCTTTTAATTGAATTCATTGTAATAATAACTATTGTATATGATCTTTTGATTGAAATAAATGAAATTGAATTGAATTAAACTGGTTAACCAATTTGGATGCGGTTCACGACTAGGTCGCTTGACGGCATGGCTTTGTTCGGTGGGTGGTATTACAACCACGGCCAGAGTCTACCACTCCAAAGCGCGTAAGCGAGTTTCATCACGATGTTTTCCTTCACCGTTTTAGAGCGAGCGTGCAAAATCTGCACTTAACTATAAACAAGTCATTGGTGGCAGGGTCACGAGTCGGGATTCGAACCCAGGTTTATATTATGCCCAGGGTAGGTATGCAGCAGTCGCTATTTGTTTAAATTTCTTTGCGGAGACGCTATAAAATTCAATTTAGCTTGCGTAGCGCTGCATACCTACCAGTCATATTAACCTACGGAGCGCCTCTCTTTCAATCGCATAGCTCTTATCTCTTCTGACGCGGCACGTGTAACGACGCGCGACCCGCCGTCGGTGTCCGGCTATGTACTTGTAGCTTCGTACCTACAGTGCGGAGTGCGCTAGGCCTGTAGGTTTTGAACTAAAAGTACATGAACTAAAAGTTCTGGTACATAGGCTATGTTAGGACAAAATTAAAAAGACAAAATTAACAATATAAGTGTCGCAAAGGGTGGCTCAGTGGGAGCACGTGCGACATTCGATCCGACGAAACCGGCATGTCCAAGAATTTATCACAAAAATTCAAGGACATGTGACATCGACCAACCCGCACTGGGCCAGCGTGGTCGATTATTATAATATACTCTCTGTATGAGAGAAGGCCCGTGTCCCAGCAGTGGAAACGTGATGGGCTGATGATGAAAGGGCGGTCTTATCGCTTAAAGCGATCTCTTCCAGACATCGTGGAATCGTGAATCGTGGTTCCGTGAAATTACAAAAATATTACGAAATCAGTTGGTAGGACCATTTCTTCGTGGTCCGACGTGGATACTTTACCTGAGCTTTAGACGTATGCAATTTATAACACTAAGCAATCTTGGCAACACGCCTGGACGACAGAGGGGCGTAACGACAAGAAGGGGGAAGTAGGTATATAAATGGCGGCGTTTGAGACTCGATCAAAGAAGATTCCGTTCTACTGTGTTATTATTTATTATTATGCTACCACAATAAATGTGTCACATCAACAGGGGTCATATGAACATGGCATATAGGTACACCTACTTAAAACTTACTTACTTGGGTATCTTAATATAATTAGATTAATACCTACCGATATGTGTAGATAGATAAACACTTTATTGTATCGCAAATATCAAATTACGAAACATCACAGAAAATTAATATTTTTTACAAGTATACACTTTACTAAAAAAAAACTTCAATATATCTTCAAAGTCCTAGGTCAAATATTGATGAAACTTACATGGGACCACTTCGTAGCTACACTGAACTCAACGCAAAAATAATTTTTCAAATCGGTTTATAAATGACGAAGTTCTGAGGTAAAAACCTAAATAAAAAACGAATTGAATTGAGAACCTACTTCTTTTGTTAAAGTCGGTTAAAAAGAAAGTGTTCGATATGTGTCATGTGTGTGTAGCGATCTCTTCCAGGCAATTTAGGTACCTAATAGTCATACCATAGTATTATTAAATATTGTGTAGTAAGTATGTTGGTTCGGTACCTAGGTTTAACTACACTTTTGCATGTTATATTGCAGCAATCTGTAGGTATCTAGGTACTTCTAGATTTGGTCGTTATATAATTTTAACTAGAATAGATACAGGGATAATTGTTTTTTTAATTATTGATCATACCATAAGTTAACATTTATACAAGCATCATATCAATATATTATTAAAATAATAGAAACCTCACAATGTAATGCACGCCACGCAACGCCTTATATGTCGGGCGACACCGCCGGCGCCGCCTGTGTAGGTATGACCACAGAATACTTAATAGTACCAGGCCTAGCGCACTCCGCACTGTAAGTAGGTACGAAGCTTAAGTACATAGCCGGACACCGGTGGCGGGTCGCGCGTCGTTACACTTGCTGCGTCAGAAGAGATAAGAGCTATGCGATAGAAAGAGATGCGCTTTGTAGGTTAATATGACTGGTAGGTACAATACGGCCGACGTATCTTGGCGAGTCTGAACATAGGCTCTGCGAACTTTAGCGCATGTACACTGATGAAGAAAACTGTTACAGCTGTTACTAAAAATAAAATATATAAAAATTTATACTTTTATTGCGAATGTTTGTGAGGATGTATGAATGCTTTTTACTATTTCACGCGAAAACTACTGGACGGATTTTTTTCACAAACACACATTATTAGCACTCAGCACACACATAATATATATGTAGCACAAACATACACATTTTACCGCTACCGATCTCTGTCCAAGAATTTATCACAAAAATTCAAGGACATGTGACATCCACCAACCCGCACTGGGCCAGCGTGGTCGATTATGGCCCATACTCTCTGTATGAGAGAAGGCCCGTGTCCCAGCAGTGGAAACGTGATGGGCTGATGATGAAATGGCGGTCTTATCGCTTAAATGGTAAGCGCCACGCTTGCTCATAACAATTAAATATATGTATGGTATGCAGCGCTACGCGAGCTGAATTGAACTTTATTGCGTCGTCGCATGAGTCGCTATTTGTTTAAACTTCTTTGCGGAGACGCTATAAAATTCAATTAGCTCGCGTAGCGCTGCATACCTACCAGTCATATTAACCTACAGAGCGCCTCTCTTTCAATTATTGATGAAACTTATATGGGACTACTTCGTAGCTATACTGAAATCAACGCAAAATGACTTTTTCAAATCGGTTTATAAATGACGAAGATCTGAGGTAACAAACAAATAAAAAACGAAAATAACTACAATTGAATCTCCTTCTTTTGTGTAAGTTGGGTTGTCAATTTAGGTAATTGTCCTCCAGACCAGGTACGTACCTATACATATTTACAGAATTTGTGTTTAAGTATAACCATGGTACTATTAAGTTTTCTGTAGTATACATTTTTCCCGTCACGGGAATTGAACCTGCAACCTCATTGGTGTATGAGATTTCACACCACTGAGGTTGAGAACCACAAGAAATAATTAGTTAACTGTTTCGGTCGCTTGAATTCTCCAATAAAAAATGCAGGAATAAATAAATAAATAAATGTGAAAGATATCCCTTTTTAACCGACTTCAAAAAAAAAGAAGGTCTTAATTGTTTCTATGTATGAATATTTGTGAACCAAGTTATTTAGTAACAACCTAAATTCAACCAAAAACGCTTCCATGTACGGTTGTAATTGGTACAACGCGGTGCCGCCCAGCGATACACGAGCCGGCGCGGCGGGCGCCCGCGCCGGCTGCGCGCGGCGTTACGTACTTACGTAAAGACACGTTTGCCTAAAGTGATCCAATAAAAATTAACCTAATGTGATACCAGGGTCATGACAGGAACATGACATAGGTGCCTACTGCCTAGGTATAACTACTTAAAACCTACATTAAATAAATGTGTGTAGGTAGTACCTTCTTCTAGGTATCTTAATAACGATAGACTAGCAACCCGCCCCGGCTTCGCACGGGTATTTAAAAAATTGTTTTTACACCTTGGGCTACATTTTTTCAGTTTTAGTGTGGTTTTAATAAGGTTCCCTTTTTTTTTGAAAATATAATATAGCCAATGTCACCCGGGTAGTTAGGTTAGTGTAGCTTCCCAACAGTGAAAGAATTTTTTAAATCAGTTCAGTACTTTCGGAGCCTATTCAATGCAAACAAACAAACAAACAATCAAATCCTTCCTCTTTATAATATGAGTTTAGATAAAAAAATGCTTACTTACCTACTACATGTAGATAGACTCGCATCACGGGAAAATCTATTTAATGTAGTTAGGTACCTAGGTACCTCCTTATCTACTGCAAGACAATACATCAGACATTGATATATATGGTAGAATATAGAGATGGAGTTTCATACTATCCCAGTACTGGTAGGTATGCAGCGGTACGCGAGCTGAATTGAACTTTATTGGCCCGTGTCCCAGCAGTTGAAACGTGATGGGCTGATGATGAAAGGGCGGTCGTATCGCTTAAAGCGATCTCTTCCAGACATCGTGGATAGGTAATGGTCTTTAGCGTTCATGACCTATACCGAAAACATAAATAGTTAGGTAAGTAACTGTTTTGCCGCTCGATCTATTATTTCAAACAAATAGCTAGCAAGTGATGCACAATATTAGGTATTTTGACCATTTGGTATTTAAAATTTGTGTGAATCTAACTTTGGTGTAGCTAAGTAGGTATAGACATTTTAAACATTAGATATTTAGTCCGATCGGTATTTTGAACTTAGGTAGGTATTTTATTTGCTATTTGCTTAGGTATTATATTATAGGATAAAACATAAGATATTTTGATTTAAGGTATTTTGAACGGAGGTGTTAACGTGAGGTTTTTTAATTTTAGACATTTAAATACGTACGAGTACCCGTCCAAGAGACATACCTATATTAACTAAAAAAGACATCATTGGTTCAGTCGTATATTAGGCAACATAACAACACTCCATTCCATGGCATCCAACCGCAAAATAATTTAAAATATAAATCATTCCGAGCGCAGTCGATTAGTATTTCGCAAGTCCGGCATTATAAAGCGAGTGTGGCTCAGTGGGAGCACGTGCGACTTTCAATCCAACGCACCCGAGTTCGAATCCCGTTGGCCCCGCACCACTGACTCTCTTGAGTTATGTGCGGATTTAACTTCTCAACCTCAGTGGTGTCAAGTCTCATACATCACTGAGGTTGGGGGTTCGATTCCCGCGACGGGAGAAATGTTTGTGCACAGAAAAAAAAGCGTTTTACACAAACTTGATTTAGCGATATGACCTCAAATTGTTCAGTAGGTACCTATTTTTAGTAGGTAGGTAGTCAGTCATATAAATAATAAATGTTTATAAAGGTCTTACAATGGAATTCAATAAGAAACAGTATAATATTGTTTTTAATTTATTTGGCGGTGTAAAGCGATCTGGATATTTAGGACGAGAATCGAATACTGAATACCCTCCTTCAACAAGTCTCTCGTTTAACCTAATATCACATCCTGTATTAAATGAATAGGTACTTATTTCCATTGGTAACGGCATCATGCGGTCACATGCGTGAACGGCTGGACCAATTTCGCCAATTCTTTTTTTTCTTGTGTTTGTTATTGTCCGGAGAAGGATCTTATGAAGTAAGAGAAGAAATAATTAAGAAAGTAACGTGGAACGTTAAAATAGGTATTTAAGAAAACTTAGCAGCAGCGCCGACGAATTAACGGTGAAGCTACTTATTTAGTAACAATCTAAATTCAACCTAAAAAGCTTGAAACTACGGTTGTAATTGGTACAACAAGATAATATTACGGCGGGGGGTTCAAATTGAATTTTATTGCGTCATAGCAAGAGTCGCTATTTGTTTAAATTTCTTTGCGGAGTGATGCTTATGTCCCTTAGTTTTCTGTGATAAAAACTTTATTTAGAAACCTCAAGCATTAATTATTATTACTTAGACTAATAAGAGTTTAATATAACATACGTAAGCGAACGAATGGGAATTGGGAATGAATCAAAATGATCGAAAGCGTAAAAAATATATAGCTGGAGATACTCAAACTTATAATAACCCTTATTGTCTAGGTCATAACGGTCATAATTTTTTTTACGCTTCATAGATCTGTTTGGCCACTATCTCGCCTGATGTGAAGCCATGATGTGGCCTAAGATGGAGCACATAGATCTAGAGAGAGACGGCAGTTGAGCGGCTGCTCAGACCCGTCTCCCCGATGGTTCACCGAACATCATCCCGAAACACAACTAGGTCGCTTGACGGCATGGTTTTGTTCGGTGGGTGGTATTACAACCACGGCCAGAGCCTACCACTCCAAAGTTCGTAAGCGGGTTTCATCACGATGTTTTCCTTCACCGTTTTAGAGCGAGCGTGCAAAATCTGCACTTACAAACTTACACTTACTAACCATCAGTCATTGGTGCAGGGCAAAGTCGGGATTCAAACCCAGGTTTATTTATGTCCATTGGTAGGTATGCAGCGCTTCGCGAGCTGAATTGAACTTTATTGCGTCGTCACAAGAGCCGGAGACGCTTTAAAATTAAATTTAGCTCGCGTAGCGCTGCATACCTACCAGTCATATTAACCTACAGAGCGCCTCTCTTTCTATCGCGCCGCTCTTATCTCTTCCGACGCGGCACGTGTAACGACGCGCGACCCGCCGTCGGTGTCCGGCTATGTACTTGTAGCTTCGTACCTACAGTGCGGAGTGCGCTAGGCCTGTAGGTTTTGAACTAAAAGTACATGTACTTATGTACATAGGCTATGTTAGGACAAAATTATAAAGACAAAATTAACAATATAAGTGTCGCAAAGGGTGGCTCAGTGGGAGCACGTGCCACGTGGGACATTCGATCAGACGCACCCGAGTTCTACTGACTACCTTAAGTTATTGTGTGGATTTTAACGCTCGCTCTAAAAACGGTGATGGAAAACATCGTGAGGAAACCGACATGTCCATGAATTTATCACAAAAATTCAAGGAAATGTGACATTTATTTACCAATCCACACTGGGCCAGCGTGGTGGATTATGGCCCATACTCTCTGTAAGAGAGAAGGTCCGTGTCCCAGCAGTGGAAACGTGATGGGCTGATGATGAAAGGGCGGTCTTATCGCTTAAAGCTATCTCTTCCAGGTAGGTAAATGTTTAGTGTTGTATATGTTTACACTTCTTGCCTAAATACCTACTATCCTAAGTAGGATATAATAGATAGGATATCTTCTTGCAACTACTCTTAATTATTCTGTGACGCAATTGACAACTGCACCTTTGTTACCATCATCAGCCTATTGCGATCCAATGCTGGACATATGCTCTTCATAAGGGGCGAGTTTACACTGCCAGTGCGAGATCGCGGCGACCACTGGACGCACATAGAGTAAATTTGTAATCACACCACCCCCAGTCCCACAACACCCAGACACGAAACTAATGCTAGCGCTTTTTTTTTCTGTGCATAAACATTTTTCCTGTCGTGGGAATCAACCCGCAACCTGCCCAGTACTGGTAGGTATGCAGCGCTACGCGAGCTGAATTGAACTTTATTGCGTCGTAGCAAAAGTCGCTAATTGATTAAATTTCTTTACGGAGTCATATCGCACCTTCATATTCTGTCATTATAATACATAAAATAGATAGATGATTTATTGTAGGTACGTAAAACATTAAACTAAAAGCATGTCCTTAGGTACATATATATATATATCGTTGATTGTTTAGAGTAAAATTATGTTTTAGTTCAAAACGCGTAACTAGATGGCGCTGGCAAGCCTTAAAACACGCACAGGATATATTCGAGGCTGCGCGGGAGGTTAGCCTAAATTCCAAATTCCAAATTCCAAAATATTTATTCGCGTTAAACATGGTACATAAAATTACACAGGTCTTAAATGTTTAGTAGTTACACATGTTTTATTGCTTTATCAGCGTGCAAATGTTTATAATATTGTATTTAATAAAAATCTAATTATTTGAAATGTCAAAACACCATATAATTTCATTACAATTACAACATTCGATTTAATAACGCCATTAAAAAGTCAAATAAAATTATAATTATTAAAATGTCAATGTTTCAAATAAATTCCAAAAGTGTCATACAATAAAAATAGAACATAATTGATAACGTCGAGCCTTTACGCTTTTTATAAATAATAATAAATTAAGTCACAAAATTTTAAAGTAGGTTTTGAAATGTAAAGACCTAGGTTTGGAATGTAAAGACCCATTTGTATACCTGATATCTTGTTTGATTTCGGGGGGTTTTTGGGACTTTTGTACATTGATTGTAAACATCAGATTACAAATTACAAGACATTACTAGGGATATGGTATCGAAACAAAAATATCGATACTGTACTCAATAAAAAGGGCGGGAAATGTGTATTCTTTGTTTGTAATTCTGTGTGTGGCCGCGCGTAAAATTAGTTTAGGGACAGTTGGCAGTCTGAGTGGGGTGATTTTTATGGATCGAATGTAGATGATGAAGAGCAGTGTTGCCAATATAACTAATTTCCCCATTTTTAGGATAATTTTGTTATAATGGCTTGCAGCTCGCTTACGCCATAAAAATCCAAGATTGTTGTATTGTTCATGAATACAAGTGTAAAAATTATGGTGACGTACCATATGTAACGAGGTATATTGTGGAAAAAAAAATAACCCCCGACGCAAAAAGGAGGGTACGTTTGACTACTATGTGTCTCTCTGTGGCACCGTAGCTCTTATACGGGTGAACCGATATACATAAACATGTTTTATCTAAATCGGTTCAGCCGTTTTATACGTTTTATAGATTTTTAACCGACTTCAAAAAGGAGTACAATTCCACGGTATGAAATTTTGTTTTGTGTTTGTTACGCTATTACTCTGCCAATTATGAATTGATTTCGATGATTCTTTTTTTGATTGGTAGGTCATACTTCAGAGGTGGTCCCATATAAACTTAATCGAAATTAATTCAGCACTTTTTGAACAACATAGCAAATACAAAATATATAAGTTTAATCTTCAAGTCGGTTCTTGTTTTGTTTGTAACCGACTTTCTAAAGGTGGAGGTTTGTATTCGACTGCTTCACTTGCTTCACCCAGGGTTGACTTCCGGTGAGGGAACTCCTCAACGGTGAATAGTACAGACACAACATTTTGTAAATGGATTTAACCATAATAGCCTGTTCTAAATGGCTGATACACCCAGGATTGACTTCCGGCGAGGGAACTCCTCAACAGAGAATAGGACAGACATGACATTTGTACATGCATTGAATTGTGATAGCCCGCTTTAAACTTTGTCATGATGTGGCTGCTAGATCATAAAAGCTTGTCTTTAAAAACTTTTTAAATTAATTTAATTAAAACTTGTTTTGCAAGAAAAAACTTCTTGTACTAGGTACAAGAAGCGAGCTGCTTGAGCTGCTTTAGCGCGAGCTGCTTTAGCTCTTTGCGCTTTTTTTTTAAATTTAGCTTAAAAAAATAATTGACGCGAGCTGCTTTAGCAGCTCGCGCACGCGGCGAAATACTAGTTTATATTATATAAAACTGGAAGACCATGACATTTGACAGAAATAGAAGTGGTACTTGCCGTTATGGTGGGGGGGAGTGTTTGGTACCGTTGGATAGAGGGTGTTTTGAAACCAACCAGAAAAATCCGAAATCACCAGAAAGTGGTTTCCGTGATGGAACTGCTCAGGGGATCTCGGAAACTATAAATCGGATGGGGGTACCGCTTGAACTAAATATGCCCCAAACCTTGGGCCGATTTTGAAAATTTGAAAAAAAAGATGGCCGCCATACAAAAAAACATGGCCGCCATACAAAATAAAAATGTAAATAACTTTTGAATGGTTAGAGATAGGTATAGGGTGCTCGACCAAATGTCATAGAGGGCGATGGGGGAAATTTGAAAAAGTTGGAAAAATTAAAAAAAAAGAAAAAAAAATGGCGGCCATTTTGAAAGTTGCTCCGATCCGACTGAAATTTTGCATCGGGGGGTTTTTGGGGTCGTAGATAACGATTATGAAAAAAAAATGTAGATTCCGCCATTTTTCAAGATGGCTGCCATACAAACGTTATTTTTCATTATAAAATAGGTGAAAATAATATGCAAATAACTTTTAAACAGTTAGAGATAGGTATAGGGTGCTCGACCAAATATCATAGAGGACCATAGGGGAAATTTGGAAAAGTTGGAAAAATTAAAAAAAAAGAAAAAAAAATGGCGGCCATTTTGAAAATTGCTCCGATCCGACTGAAATTTTGCATCGGGGGGTTTTTGGGGTCGTAGATTACGATTATGAAAAAATAATTTGGATTCCGCCATTTTTCAAGATGGCCGCCATACAAAAGATTTTTTTCCGAACAAAGAGAATAACTTTAAAACCGTAATCGATAGGGAGCTTCTATAAAAAAAAAACAACACCACCCCACGCGAGCTGCTTTAGCAGCTCGCGCACGCCACAAAATCACTTGGATTGCGCCATTTTCCAATATGGCCGCCATACAAAAGTTTGTTTTTAGAACATAAAGGCTTAGATAACTTTAGAACCGTAATCGATAGGAAGTTTCTATAAAAAAAAAAATAACACCACCACCACGCGAGCTGCTTTAGCAGCTCGCGCACGCGGCGAAATACTAGTTCTATTATATAAAACTGAAAGACCACTGACTGACTGACTGACATATAATTGACAGAAATAGAAGTGGTACTTGCCGATATGGTGGGGGGGAGTGTTTGGTACCGTTGGATAGAGGGTGTTTTGAAACCAACCAGAAAAATCCGAAATCCATGGAAAGGTGTCTCCGAGATGGAACTGCTCAAGGGATCTCGGAAACTGTAAATCGGATGGGGATACCGCTTGAACTAAATATGCCCCAAAACCTGGGCCATTTTTGAAAATTTGAAAAAAAAGATGGCCGCCATACAAAAAAACATGGCCGCCATACAAAATAAAAATGCAAATAACTTTTAAACGGTAAGAGATAGATATAGAGTGCTCGACCAAATGTCATAGAGGACGATAGGGGAAATTTGGAAAAGTTGGAAAAATTAAAAAAAAATAAAAAAAAATGGCGGCCATTTTGAAACTTGCTCCTATTCGACTGAAATTTTGCATCGGGGGGTTTTCTGGGTCGAAGATTACAATTATGAAAAAAAATTTTGGATTCCGCCATTTTTCAAGATGGCTGCCATACAAAAGTTTTTTTTCCGGAAAAATAAGCCAAACAAAACTTTTGAACCGTAGTCGATAGGAAGCGTCTATAAAAAAAAGCAACACCCCCCCACGCGAGCTGCTTTAGCAGCTCGCGCACGCCACAAAATCACTTGGATTCCGCCATTTTTCAAGATGGCCGCCATACAAAAGTCTTTTTTCAGAACAACTGAACTTAAATAACTTTAGAACCGTAATCGATAGGGAGCTTTTATAAAAAAAGCAAAACCCCCCCACGCGAGCTGCTTTAGCAGCTCGCGCACGCCACACAATCACTTGAAATCCAGCTTTTTTTCAATATGGCCGCCATACAAAAGTTTGATTTCAAAACAAAAAGGGTAAACAAAACTTTAGAACCGTAATCGATAGGAAGCTTTAAAAAAAAACAGCAGCCACCCCCTACGCGAGCTGCTTTAGCAGCTCGCGCACGCGGCAAAATACTAGTTAATTAATTAATTTAATTAATATAATATAAAACTGGAAGACCACTCACTGACTGACTGACTGACTGACTGACTGACTGACATATTGACAGAATTGATCTCCGACTTGCCGTTATGGTGGGGGGGAGTGTTTAGTACGGTTGTATAGAGGGTGGTTTGAAACCAACCAGAAAAATCCGAAATCACCAGAAAATGGTTTCCTCGATGGAACTGCTCAGGGGATCTCGGAAACTATAAATCGGATGGGGGTACCGCTTGAACTAAATATGCCCCAAACCTTGGGCCAATTTTGAAAATTAAAAAAAAAAGATGGCCGCCATACAAAAAAACATGGCCGCCATACAAAATGAAAATGTTAATAACTTTTGAATGGTAAGAGATAGGTATAGGGTGCTCGACCAAATGTCATAGAGGGCGATGGGGGAAATTTGAAAAAGTTGGAAAAATTAAAAAAAAGAAAAAAAAATGGCGGCCCTTTTGAAAGTTGCTCCAATCCGACTGAAATTTTGCATCGGGGGGTTTTCTGGGTCGTAGATTACGATTATGAAAAAAAAAATTGGATTCCGCCATTTTTCAAGATGGCTGCCATACAAAGGTGTTTTTCAGGACAAAATAGGTGAAAATAATATAGAAATAACTTTTAAACGGTTAGAGATAGGTTTAGGGTGCTCGAACAAATAACATAGAGGACGATAAGAGAAATTTGGAAAAGTTGGAAAAATTAAAAAAAAAAAGAAAAACAAATGGCGGCCATTTTGAAAGTTGCACCGATCCGACTGAAATTTTGCATAGGGGGGTTTTCTGGGTCGTACATTATTATTATGAAAAAAAATTTTGGATTCCGCCATTTTTCAAGATGGCTCCCATACAAAAGTTTTTTTTCAGGACAAAATAGGTGAAAATAATATGCAAATAACATTTAAACGGTTAGAGATAGGTATAGGGTGCTCGAGCAAATGTCATAGAGGGCGACGGGGGAAATTTGGAAAAGTTGAAAAAATTAAAAAAAAAAAGAAAAAAAATGGCGGCCATATTGTAAGTTGCTCCGATCCGACTGAAATTTTGCATCGGGGGGTTTTCTGGGTCGGACATTAGGATTATGAAAAAAAAATTTGGATTCCGCCATATTTCAAGATGGCTGCCATTCAAAAGTTTCTTTTCGAACATTTTGCAATTTTACATTCAATTGAAATTCTTCGAAAAACACTCCATATGTGTATAGAATTAAATACGCGAAGTTTAAATCTTATTCGAAACTCTGAAAATGTGGTTTCCATGATGGAACTGCTCAGGGGATCTCGGAAACTATAAATCGGATGGGGGTACCGCTTGAACTGAATATGCCCCAAACCTTGGGCCGATTTCGAAAATTTGAAAAAAAAGATGGCCGCCATACAAAAAAACATGGCCGCCATACAAAATAAAAATGTAAATAACTTTTGAATGGTTAGAGATAGGTATAGGGTGCTCGACCAAATGTCATAGAGGACGATGGGGGAAATTTGGAAAAGTTGGAAAAATTAAAAAAAAAGAAAAAAAAATGGCGGCCATTTTGAAAGTTGCTTTGATCCGACTGAAATTTTGCATCCGGGGGTTTTCTGGGTCGTAGATTACGATTATGAAAAAAAATTTTGGATTCCGCCATTTTTCAAGAAGGCTGCCATACAAAAGTTTTTTTTCCGGAAAAATAAGCCAAACAAAACTTTTGAACCGTAGTCGATAGGGAGCGTCTATAAAAAAAAAGCAACACCTTTCCACGCGAGCTGCTTTAGCAGCTCGCGCACGCCACAAAATCACTTGGATTTCGCCATTTTTCAAGATGGCCGCCATACAATAGTCTTGTTTTCAGAACAACTGAACTTAAATAACTTTAGAACCGTAAGCGATAGGGAGCTTTTTTAAAAAAAAGCAACACCCCCCACGCGAGCTGCTTTAGCAGCTCGCGCACGCCACACAATCACATGAAATCCAGCTTATTTTCAAGATGGCCGCCATACAAAAGTTTGTTTTCAGAACAAAAAGGGTAAACAAAACTTTAGAACCGTAATCGATTGGAAGCTTTTAAAAAAAATCAGCAGCCACACCCCACGCGAGCTGCTTTAGCAGCTCGCGCACGCGGCGAAATACTAGTTATATTATATAAAATTAAAAGACCACTCACTGACTGACTGACTGACTGACATATAATTGACAGAAATAGAAGTGGTACTTGCCGTTATGGTAGGGGGTAGTGTTTGGTACGGTTGTATAGAGGATGTTTTGAAACCAACCAGAAAAATCCGAAATCCATGGAAAGGTGTCTCCGAGATGGAACTGCTCAGGGGATCTCGGAAACTATAAATCGGATGGGGGTACCGCTTGAACTAAATATGCCCCAAAACCTGGGCCATTTTTGAAAATTTGAAAAAAAAGATGGCCGCCATACAAAAAAACATGGCCGCCATACAAAATAAAAATGCAAATAACTTTTGAATGGTAAGAGATAGATATAGAGTGCTCGACCAAATGTCATAGAGGACGATGGGGGAAATTTGGAAAAGTTGGAAAAATTAAAAAAAAAGAAAAAAAAATGGCGGCCATTTTGAAAGTTGCTCCGATCCGACTGAAATTTTGCATCGGGGGGTTTTCTGGGTCGAAGATTACAATTATGAAAAAAAATTTTGGATTCCGCCATTTTTCAAGATGGCTGCCATACAAAAGTTTTTTTTCCGGAAAAATAAGCCAAACAAAACTTTTGAACCGTAGTCGATAGGAAGCGTCTATAAAAAAAAAGCAACACCCCCCCACGCGAGCTGCTTTAGCAGCTCGCGCACGCCACAAAATCACTTGGATTCCGCCATTTTTCAAGATGGCCGCCATACAATCTTTTTTCAGAACAACTGAACTTAAATAACTTTAGAACCGTAATCGATAGGGAGCTTTTATAAAAAAAGCAACACCCCCCCCACGCGAGCTGCTTTAGCAGCTCGCGCACGCCACACAATCACTTGAAATCCAGCTTTTTCTCGAGATGGCCGCCATACAAAAGTTTGATTTCAAAACAAAATGGGTAAACAAAACTTTAGAACCGTAATCGATAGGAAGCTTTTAAAAAAAAACAGCAGCCACCCCCCCACGCGAGCTGCTTTAGCAGCTCGCGCACGCGGCGAAATACTAGTTTATATTATATAAAACTGGAAGACCATGACATTTGACAGAAATAGAAGTGGTACTTGCCGTTATGGTGGGGGGGAGTGTTTGGTACCGTTGGATAGAGGGTGTTTTGAAACCAACCAGAAAAATCCGAAATCACCAGAAAGTGGTTTCCGTGATGGAACTGCTCAGGGGATCTCGGAAACTATAAATCGGATGGGGGTACCGCTTGAACTAAATATGCCCCAAACCTTGGGCCGATTTTGAAAATTTGAAAAAAAAGATGGCCGCCATACAAAAAAACATGGCCGCCATACAAAATAAAAATGTAAATAACTTTTGAATGGTTAGAGATAGGTATAGGGTGCTCGACCAAATGTCATAGAGGGCGATGGGGGAAATTTGAAAAAGTTGGAAAAATTAAAAAAAAAGAAAAAAAAATGGCGGCCATTTTGAAAGTTGCTCCGATCCGACTGAAATTTTGCATCGGGGGGTTTTTGGGGTCGTAGATAACGATTATGAAAAAAAAATGTAGATTCCGCCATTTTTCAAGATGGCTGCCATACAAACGTTATTTTTCATTATAAAATAGGTGAAAATAATATGCAAATAACTTTTAAACAGTTAGAGATAGGTATAGGGTGCTCGACCAAATATCATAGAGGACCATAGGGGAAATTTGGAAAAGTTGGAAAAATTAAAAAAAAAGAAAAAAAAATGGCGGCCATTTTGAAAATTGCTCCGATCCGACTGAAATTTTGCATCGGGGGGTTTTTGGGGTCGTAGATTACGATTATGAAAAAATAATTTGGATTCCGCCATTTTTCAAGATGGCCGCCATACAAAAGATTTTTTTCCGAACAAAGAGAATAACTTTAAAACCGTAATCGATAGGGAGCTTCTATAAAAAAAAAACAACACCACCCCACGCGAGCTGCTTTAGCAGCTCGCGCACGCCACAAAATCACTTGGATTGCGCCATTTTCCAATATGGCCGCCATACAAAAGTTTGTTTTTAGAACATAAAGGCTTAGATAACTTTAGAACCGTAATCGATAGGAAGTTTCTATAAAAAAAAAAATAACACCACCACCACGCGAGCTGCTTTAGCAGCTCGCGCACGCGGCGAAATACTAGTTCTATTATATAAAACTGAAAGACCACTGACTGACTGACTGACATATAATTGACAGAAATAGAAGTGGTACTTGCCGATATGGTGGGGGGGAGTGTTTGGTACCGTTGGATAGAGGGTGTTTTGAAACCAACCAGAAAAATCCGAAATCCATGGAAAGGTGTCTCCGAGATGGAACTGCTCAAGGGATCTCGGAAACTGTAAATCGGATGGGGATACCGCTTGAACTAAATATGCCCCAAAACCTGGGCCATTTTTGAAAATTTGAAAAAAAAGATGGCCGCCATACAAAAAAACATGGCCGCCATACAAAATAAAAATGCAAATAACTTTTAAACGGTAAGAGATAGATATAGAGTGCTCGACCAAATGTCATAGAGGACGATAGGGGAAATTTGGAAAAGTTGGAAAAATTAAAAAAAAATAAAAAAAAATGGCGGCCATTTTGAAACTTGCTCCGATTCGACTGAAATTTTGCATCGGGGGGTTTTCTGGGTCGAAGATTACAATTATGAAAAAAAATTTTGGATTCCGCCATTTTTCAAGATGGCTGCCATACAAAAGTTTTTTTTCCGGAAAAATAAGCCAAACAAAACTTTTGAACCGTAGTCGATAGGAAGCGTCTATAAAAAAAAGCAACACCCCCCCACGCGAGCTGCTTTAGCAGCTCGCGCACGCCACAAAATCACTTGGATTCCGCCATTTTTCAAGATGGCCGCCATACAAAAGTCTTTTTTCAGAACAACTGAACTTAAATAACTTTAGAACCGTAATCGATAGGGAGCTTTTATAAAAAAAGCAAAACCCCCCCACGCGAGCTGCTTTAGCAGCTCGCGCACGCCACACAATCACTTGAAATCCAGCTTTTTTTCAATATGGCCGCCATACAAAAGTTTGATTTCAAAACAAAAAGGGTAAACAAAACTTTAGAACCGTAATCGATAGGAAGCTTTTAAAAAAAAACAGCAGCCACCCCCCCACGCTAGCTGCTTTAGCAGCTCGCGCACGCGGCGAAATACTAGTTATATTATATAAAATTAAAAGACCACTCACTGACTGACATATAATTGACAGAAATAGAAGTGGTACTTGCCGATATGGTGGGGGGGAGTGTTTGAAACGGTTGTATAGAGAGTGTTTTGAAACCAACCAGAAAAATCCGAAATCCATGGAAAGGTGTCTCCGAGATGGAACTGCTCAAGGGATCTCGGAATCTATAAATCGGATGGGGGTACCGCTTGAACTAAATATGCCCCAAACCTTGGGCCAATTTTGAAAATTTGAAAAAAAAGATGGCCGCCATACAAAAAAACATGGCCGCCATACAAAATAAAAATGTTAATAACTTTTGAATGGTTAGAGATAGGTATAAGGTGCTCGACCAAATGTCATAGAGGGCGATGGGGGAAATTTGGAAAAGTTGGAAAAATTAAAAAAAAAGAAAAAAAAATGGCGGCCATTTTGAAAGTTGCTCCGATCCGACTGAAATTTTGCATAGGGGGGTTTTCTGGGTCGTAGATTACGATTATGAAAAAAAAATTTGGATTCCGCCATTTTTCAAGATGGCTGCCAAACAAACGTTTTTTTTAATGACGAAATAGGTGAAAATAATATGCAAATAACTTTTAAACGGTTACAGATAGGTATAGGATGCTCGACCAAATATCAAAGAGGACCATAGGGGAAATTTGGAAATGTTGGAAATATTAAAAAAAAAGAAAAAAATTGGCGGCCATTTTGAAAAATGCTCCGATTCGACTGAAATTTTGCATCGGGGAGTTTTTGGGGTTGTAGATTACGATTATGAAAAAATAATTTGGATTCCGCCATTTTTCAAGATGGCCGCCATACAAAAGTTTTTTTCCAAACAAAATGAAATAACTTTAAAACCGTAATCGATAGGGAGCTTCTATAAAAAAAAGTAACACCCCCCACGCGAGCTGCTTTAGCAGCTCGCGCACGCCACAAAATCACTTGGATTGCGTCATTTTCCAATATGGCCGCCATACAAAAGTTTGTTTTTAGAACATATAGGCTTAGATAACTTTTGAACCGTAATCGATAGGAAGTTTCTATAAAAAAAAAATAACACCACCACCACGCGAGCTGCTTTAGCAGCTCGCGCACGCGGCGAAATACTAGTTCATATAATATAAAACTGAAAGACCACTGACTGACTGACTGACTGACTGACATATTGACAGAATTGATCTCCGACTTGCCGTTATGGTGGGGGGGAGTGTTTGGTACCGTTGGATAGAGGATGTTTTGAAACCAACCAGAAAAATCCGAAATCCATGGAAAGGTGTCTCCGAGATGGAACTGCTCAAGGGATCTCGGAAACTATAAATCGGATGGGGGTACCGCTTGAACTAAATATGCCCCAAAACCTGGGCCATTTTTGAAAATTTGAAAAAAAAGATGGCCGCCATACAAAAAAACATGGCCGCCATACAAAATAAAAATGCAAATAACTTTTAAACGGTAAGAGATAGATATAGAGTGCTCGACCAAATGTCATAGAGGACGATGGCGGAAATTTGGAAAAGTTGGAAAAATTAAAAAAAAAGAAAAAAAAATGGCGGCCATTTTGAAAGTTGCTCCGATCCGACTGAAATTTTGCATCGGGGGGTTTTCTGGGTCGAAGATTACAATTATGAAAAAAAATTTCGGATTCCGCCATTTTTCAAGATGGCTGCCATACAAAAGTTTTTTTTCCGGAAAAATAAGCCAAACAAAACTTTTGAACTGTAGTCGATAGGAAGCGTCTATAAAAAAAAGCAACACCCCCCCACGCGAGCTGCTTTAGCAGCTCGCGCACGCCACAAAATCACTTGGATTCCGCCAGTTTTCAAGATGGCCGCCATACAAAAGTAATTTTTTCAGAACAACTGAACTTAAATAACTTTAGAACCGTAATCGATAGGGAGCTTTTATTAAAAAGCAAAACACCCCCCCACGCGAGCTGCTTTAGCAGCTCGCGCACGCCACACGATCACTTTAAATCCAGCTTTTTTTCAAGATGGCCGCCATACAAAAGTTTGTTTTCAGAACAAAAAGGGAAAACAAAACTTTAGAACCGTAATCGATAGGAAGCTTTTAAAAAAAAAACAGCAGCCACCCCCCCACGCGAGCTGCTTTAGCAGCTCGCGCACGCGGCGAAATACTAGTTATTATATTATATAAAACTGAAAGACCATCACTGACTGACTGACTGACTGACTGACTGACTGACTGACTGACTGACTGACTGACTGACTGACATATTGACAGAATTGTTCTCCCAGATGCCGTTATGGTGGGTAGAATTTTTTGGTATGGTTGGATAGAGGATATTTTGAAACCAACCAGAAAAATCCGAAATCACCAGAAAGTGGTTTCCTTGATGGAACTGCTCAGGGGATCTCGGAAACTATAAATCGGATGAGGGTACCGCTTGAACTAAATATGCCCCAAACCTTGGGCCAATTTTGAAAATTTGAAAAAAAAGATGGCCGCCATACAAAAAAACATGGCCACCATACAAAATAAAAATGTAAATAACTTTTGAATGGTTAGAGATAGGTATAGGGTGCTCGACCAAATGTCATAGAGGGCGATGGAAAAAATTTGAAAAAGTTGGAAAAATTAAAAAAAAAGAAAAAAAAATGGCGGCCATTTTGAAAGTTGCTCCGATCCGACTGAAATTTTGCATAGGGGGGTTTTCTGGGTCGTAGATTATAATTATGAAAAAATAATTTGGATTCCGCCATTTTTCAAGATGGCCGCCATACAAAAGATTTTTTCCGAACAAAGAGAATAACTTTAAAACCGTAATCGATAGGGAGCTTCTATAAAAAAATAAACAACACCACCCCACGCGAGCTGCTTTAGCAGCTCGCGCACGCCACAAAATCACTTGGATTGCGCCATTTTCCAATATGGCCGCCATACAAAAGTTTGTTTTCAGAACAAAAAGGCTTAGATAACTTTAGAACCGTAATCGATAGGAAGTTTCTATAAAAAAAAAATAACACCACCACCACGCGAGCTGCTTTAGCAGCTCGCGCACGCGGCGAAATACTAGTTATATTATATAAAAGTGGTCTACCATCACTGACAATTGACAGAAATAGAAGTGGTACTTGCCGATATGGTGGGGGGGAGTGTTTGGTACCGTTGGATAGAGGGTGTTTTGAAACCAACCAGAAAAATCCGAAATCCATGGAAAGGTGTCTCCGAGATGGAACTGCTCAAGGGATCTCGGAAATTATAAATCGGATGGGGGTACCGCTTGAACTAAATATGCCCCAAAACCTGGGCCATTTTTGAAAATTTGAAAAAAAAGATGGCCGCCATACAAAAAAACATGGCCGCCATACAAAATAAAAATGTAAATAACTTTTAAACGGTAAGAGATAGATATAGAGTACTCGACCAAATGTCATAGAGGACGACGGGGGAAATTTGGAAAAGTTGGAAAAATTAAAAAAAAAGAAAAAAAAATGGCGGCCATTTTGAAAGTTGCTCCGATCCGACTGAAATTATGCATCGGGGGGTTTTCTGGGTCGTAGATTACGATTATGAAAAAAAATTTTGGATTCCGCCAGTTTTCAAGATGGCTGCCATACAAAAGTTTTTTTTCCGGAAAAATAAGCCAAACAAAACTTTTGAACCGTAGTCGATAGGAAGCGTCTATAAAAAAATGCAACACCCTCCCACGCGAGCTGCTTTAGCAGCTCGCGCACGCCACAAAATCACTTGGATTCCACCATTTTTCAAGATGGCCGCCATACAAAAGTCTTTTTTTCAGCACAACTGAACTTAAATAACTTTAGAACCGTAATCGATAGGGAGCTTTTATAAAAAAAGCAACCCCCCCCCCACGCGAGCTGCTTTAGCAGCTCGCGCACGCCACACAATCACTTGAAATCCAGCTTTTTTTCAATATGGCCGCCATACAAAAGTTTGATTTCAAAACAAAAAGGGTAAACAAAACTTTAGAACCGTAATCGATAGGAAGCTTTTAAAAAAAAACAGCAGCCATCCCCCCACGCGAGCTGCTTTAGCAGCTCGCGCACGCGGCGAAATACTAGTTTAATATAATATAAAACTGGAAGACCACTCACTGACTGACTGACTGACTGACATATTGACAGAATTGATCTCCGACTTGCCGTTATGGTGGGGGGGAGTGTTTGGTATGGTTGGATAGAGGATGTTTTGAAACCAACCAGAAAAATCCGAAATCACCAGAAAGTGGTTTCCTCGATGGAACTGCTCAGGGGATCTCGGAAACTATAAATCGGATGGGGGTACCGCTTGAACTAAATATGCCCCAAACCTTGGGCCATTTTTGAAAATTTGAAAAAAAAGATGGCCGCCATACAAAAAAACATGGCCGCCATACAAAATAAAAATGTTAATAACTTTTGAATGGTTAGAGATAGGTATAGAGTAATCGACCAAATGTCATAGAGGGCGATGGGGGAAATTTGAAAAAGTTGAAAAAATTAAAAAAAAAGAAAAAAAAATGGCGGCCATTTTGAAAGTTGCTCCGATCCGACTGAAATTTTGCATCGGGGGGTTTTCTGGGTCGTAGATTACGATTATGAAAAAAAAATTAGGATTCCGCCATTTTTCAAGATGGCTGCCATACAAAAGTTTTTTTTCCGGAAAAATAAGCCAAACAAAACTTTTGGACCGTAGTCGATAGGAAGCGTCTATAAAAAAAAGCAACACCCTCCCACGCGAGCTGCTTTAGCAGCTCGCGCACGCCACAAAATCACTTGGATTCCGCCATTTTTCAAGATGGCCGCCATACAAAAGTCTTTTTTTCAGAACAACTGAACTTAAATAACTTTAGAACCGTAATCGATAGGGAGCTTTTATAAAAAAAGCATCACCCCCCCCCACGCGAGCTGCTTTAGCAGCTCGCGCACGCCACACAATCACTTGTTATATTATATAAAATTAAAAGACCACTCACTGACTGACTGACTGACATATAATTGACAGAAATAGAAGTGGTACTTGCCGTTATGGTGGGGGGTAGTGTTTGGTACCGTTGGATAGAGGATGTTTTGAAACCAACCAGAAAAATCCGAAATCCATGGAAAGGTGTCTCCGAGATGGAACTGCTCAAGGGATCTCGGAAACTATAAATCGGATGGGGGTACCGCTTGAACTAAATATGCCCCAAAACCTGGGCCATTTTTGAAAATTTGAAAAAAAAGATGGCCGCCATACAAAAAAACATGGCCGCCATACAAAATAAAAATGCAAATAACTTTTAAACGGTAAGAGATAGATATAGAGTGCTCGACCAAATGTCATAGAGGGCGATGGGGGAAATTTGGAAAAGTTGGAAAAATTAAAAAAAAAGAAAAAAAAATGGCGGCCATTTTGAAAGTTGCTCCGATCCGACTGAAATTTTGCATCAGGGGGTTTTCTGGGTCGTTGATTACGATTTTGAAAAAAAATTTTGGTTTCAACCATTTTTCATGATGGCTGCCATACAAAAGTTTTTTTTCCGGAAAAATAAGCCAAACAAAACTTTTGAACCGTAGTCGATAGGGAGCGTCTATAAAAAAAAAGCAACACCCCCCCACGCGAGCTGCTTTAGCAGCTCGCGCACGCCACAAAATCACTTGGATTTCGCCATTTTTCAAGATGAACGCCATACAATAGTCTTGTTTTCAGAACAACTGAACTTAAATAACTTTAGAACCGTAAGCGATAGGGAGCTTTTTTAAAAAAAAGCAACACCCCCCCACGCGAGCTGCTTTAGCAGCTCGCGCACGCCACACAATCACATGAAATCCAGCTTATTTTCAAGATGGCCGCCATACAAAAGTTTGTTTTCAGAACAAAAAGGGTAAACACAACTTTAGAACCGTAATCGATAGGAAGCTTTTAAAAAAAAACAGCAGCCACCCCCCCACGCGAGCTGCTTTAGCAGCTCGCGCACGCGGCGAAATACTAGTTATATTATATAAAACTGGAAGACCATGACATTTGACAGAAATAGAAGTGGTACTTGCCGTTATGGTGGGGGGGAGGGTTTGGTACCGTTGGATAGAGGGTGTTTTGAAACCAACCAGAAAAATCCGAAATCACCAGAAAGTGGTTTCCGCGATGGAACTGCTCAGGGGATCTCGGAAACTATAAATCGGATGGGGGTACCGCTTGAACTAAATATGCCCCAAACCTTGGGCCAATATTGAAAATTTTAAAAAAAAGATGGCCGCCATAGAAAAAAACATGGCCGCCATACAAAATGAAAATGTAAATAACTTTTGAATGGTTAGAGATAGGTATAGGATGCTCGACCACATGTCATAGAGGGCGATGGGGGAAATTTGGAAAAGTTGGAAAAATTAAAAAAAAAGAAAAAAAAATGGCGGCCATTTTGAAAGTTGCTCCGATCCGACTGAAATTTTGCATCGGGGGGTTTTCTGGGTCGTAGATTATAATTATGAAAAAAAAATTTGGATTCCGCCATTTTTCAAGATGGCTGCCATACAAATGTTTTTTTTCATGACAAAATAGGTGAAAATAATATGCAAATAACTTTTAAACGGTTAGAGAAAGGTATAGGGTGCTCAAACAAATATCTTAGAGGACCATAGGGGACATTTGGAAAAGTTGGAAAAATTAAAAAAAAAGAAAAAAAAATGGCGGCCATTTTGAAAAATGCTCCGATTCGACTGAAATTTTGCATCGGGGGGTTTTTTGGGTCGTAAATTACGATTATGAAAAAATAATTTGGATTCCGCCATTTTTCAAGATGGCCGCCATACAAAAGATTTTTTTCCGAACAAAGAGAATAACTTTAAAACCGTAATCGATAGGGAGCTTCTATAAAAAAGAAACAAAACCACCCCACGCGAGCTGCTTTAGCAGCTCGCGCACGCCACAAAATCACTTGGATTGCGCCATTTTCCAATATGGCCGCCATACAAAAGTTTTATTTTTTCAGAACAATAAAGTTTAAATAACTTTAGAACCGTAATCGATAGGAAGTTTCTATAAAAAAAAATAACACCACCACCACGCGAGCTGCTTTAGCAGCTCGCGCACGCGGCGAAATACTAGTTATATTATATAAAAGTGAAAGACCACTCACTGACTGACTGACTGACTGACTGACTGACATATTGACAGAATTGATCTCCGACTTGCCGTTATGGTGGGGGGGAGTGTTTGGTACGGTTGTATAGAGGGTGTTTTGAAACCAACCAGAAAAATCCGAAATCACCAGAAAGTGGTTTCCTCGATGGAACTGCTCAGGGGATCTCGGAAACTATAAATCGGATGGGGGTACCGCTTGAACTAAATATGCCCCAAACCTTGGGCCAATTTTGAAAATTTGAAAAAAAAGATGGCCGCCATACAAAAAAACATGGCCGCCATACAAAATGAAAATGTTAATAACTTTTGAATGGTTAGAGATAGGTATAGGGTGCTCGACCAAATGTCATAGAGGACGACGGGGGAAATTTGGAAAAGTTGGAAAAATTAAAAAAAAAGTAAAAAAAATGGCGGCCATTTTGAAAGTTGCTCCGATCCGACTGAAATTTTGCATCGGGGGGTTTTCTGGGCCGTAGATTACGATTTTGCAAAAAAAAATTTAATTCCGCCATTTTTCAAGATGGCTGCCATACAAAGGTTTTTTTTCATGACAATATAGGTGAAAATAATATGCAAATAACATTTTAACGGTTTCAGATAGGTATAGGGTGCTCGACCAAATATCATAGAGGACCATAGAAGAAATTTGGAAAAGTAGGAAAAATTAAAAAAAAAAGAAAGAAAAATGGCGGCCATTTTGAAAAATGCTCCGATTCGACTGAAATTTTATATCGGGGGTTTTTTTAGGTCGTAGATTACGATTATGAAAAAATAATTTGGATTCCGCCATTTTTCAAGATGGCCGCCATACAAAAGATTTTTTTCCGAACAAAGAGAATAACTTTAAAACCGTAATCGATAGGGAGCTTCTATAAAAAAAAAGCAACACCCCCCCACGCGAGCTGCTTTAGCAGCTCGCGCACGCCACAAAATCACTTTGATTGCGCCATTTTCCAAGATGGCCGACATACAAAGGTTTTGTTTTTTCAGAACAATAAGGTTTAAATAACTTTAGAACCGTAATCGATAGGAAGTTTCTATAAAAAAAAAATAACACCACCACCACGCGAGCTGCTTTAGCAGCTCGCGCACGCGGCGAAATACTAGTTAATTAATATAATATAAAACTGGAAGACCATCACTGACTGACTGACTGACTGACTGACATATTGACAGAATTGATCTCCCACTTGCCGTTATGGTGGGGGGTAGTGTTTGGTACCGTTGGATAGAAGATGTTTTGAAACCAACCAGAAAAATCCGAAATCCATGGAAAGGTGTCTCCGAGATGGAACTGCTCAGGGGATCTCGGAAACTATAAATCGGATGGGGGTACCGCTTGAACTAAATATGCCCCAAACCTTGGGCCATTTTTGAAAATTTGAAAAAAAAGATGGCCGCCATACAAAAAAACATGGCCGCCATACAAAATAAAAATAAAAATATCTTTTGAATGGTTAGAGATAGGTATAGGGTGCTCGACCAAATGTCATAGAGGGCGATGGGGGAAATCTGGAAAAGTTGGAAAAATTAAAAAAAAAGAAAAAAAAAATGGCGGCCATTTTGAAAGTTGCTCCGATCCGACTGAAATTTTGCATCGGGGGGTTTTCTGGGTCGAGGATTACAATTATGAAAAAAAATTTTGGATTCCGCCATTTTTCAAGATGGCTGCCATACAAAAGTTTTTTTTCCGGACAAATAAGCCAAACAAAACTTTTGAACCGTAGTCGATAGGAAGCGTCTATAAAAAAAACAACACCCCCCCACGCGAGCTGCTTTAGCAGCTCGCGCACGCCACAAAATCACTTGGATTCCGCCATTTTTCAAGATGGCCGCCATACAAAAGTCTTTTTTTCAGAACAACTGAACTTCAATAACTTTAGAACCGTAATCGATAGGGAGCTTTTATAACAAAAAGCAAAACCCCCCCACGCGAGCTGCTTTAGCAGCTCGCGCACGCCACACAATCACTTGAAATCCAGCTTTTTTTCATGATGGCCGCCATACAAAAGTTTGTTTTCAGAACAAAAAGGGTAAACAAAACTTTAGAACCGTAATCGATAGGAAGCTTTAAAAAAAAACAGCAGCCACCCCCCCCACGCGAGCTGCTTTAGCAGCTCGCGCACGCGGCGAAATACTAGTTATTATATAAAACTGAAAGGTCACTGACTGACAATTGACAGAAATAGAAGTGGTACTTGCCGATATGGTGGGGGGGAGTGTTTAGTACGGTTGTATAGAGGGTGTTTTGAAACCATCCAGAAAAATCCGAAATCACCAGAAAATGGTTTCCTCGATGGAACTGCTCAGGGGATCTCGGAAACTATAAATCGGATGGGGATACCGCTTGAACTAAATATGCCCCAAACCTTGGGCCAATTTTGAAAATTTGAAAAAAAAGATGGCCGCCATACAAAAAAACATGGCCGCCATACAAAATAAAAATGTTAATAACTTTTGAACGGTTAGAGACAGGTATAGGGTGCTCGACCAAATGTCATAGAGGGCGATGGGGGAAATTTGGAAAAGTTGGAAAAATTAAAAAAAAATAAAAAAAAATGGCGGCCATTTTGAAAGTTGCTCCGATCCGACTGAAATTTTGCATCGGGGGGTTTTCTGGGTCGAAGATTATTATTATGAAAAAAAATTTTGGATTCCGCCATTTTTCAAGATGGCCGCCATACAAAAGTTTGTTTTCAGAACAAAAAGGGTAAACAAAACTTTAGAACCGTAATCGATAGGAAGCTTTTAAAAAAAAAACAGCAGCCACCCCCCCACGCGAGCTGCTTTAGCAGCTCGCGCACGCGGCGAAATACTAGTCCGATCCCCTATATATAAAGCTCAATTACCACCACAAAACGAACACATTGACAGAAATTCTAAGCATGAAGGAGAAGAGGTGCGATATAGTGTTATATATATTCGTATAGAGAATCAAAATTGACCCGACAGAAAAATCGAAAATTTCCAAAAAATCAAAATGGCGGCCGACACCATGGTGGTATCTCAAAAAAAATTTATCAAAAGTGGCAATATGGGGGTCGTTTTCGAGTAAACCGTCTACGCTCATTTCGATTTTTTAACTTTTTTTTTCAAAAAAACCAAGATGGCTGCCGAATATTTCAACTCGAAAAACGGGCACCACGAGACCCTACTTTGAAAAATTAGTTTGTTCAAGCGATTTCGCGATTCTGATACGTTTTTGATACAGAAACATCAATCATGTTCTGACGTTTGTAAAAAAAAATATATCAAAAAATAAAAACAACATGGCGGACGCCGCGGGGGCCATTTTGGAAAACGATTGAAATTTGCACATTTTCAAACCTATTTTCGAGGCAGAAGCTCACATCGGAGCTGCTCGACTTGTATGAGACGGTCGTGGAAGACGGCGAGAGGTATTGCCCTTTTCAAAAATTTTCCCCATACTTAGGCTAATTTTGGAGATTTACCCCGAAAACATGAAAAGTAGAAATAATAGTATTTTGAATAGAAATTTCACACTACCGGGTAGTTGACGTTAGTGAAAATGACATTTGAGCATTTTCATCTCTGTCGGCCGGCTACTTTGCGAGATATCGATTTTTGAAAACAGGCGCCTAACGTTAAGTATTTCTATGAAGGAGTACCGATGGGATAACGTTTTATACGTATTCGTATAGAAAATGTCTTTTTTCTCAGCAATAAAATCGAAAATGTTAAAAAAACAAAATGGCGGCCATCATGGCGGTCGTATCTTCGAAAATGTCCATGTCACGTGACAATATGGGGTTCATTTTCGAGTAAAACGGGGGCGCCGATTACGATTTTTGAAAAAAAAATGGCATAAAATTCAAGATGGCCGCCGCAAATTACAACACAAAATTTTGAAATTGTCGGACCCTAATTTGGACGATCGGTTTGTTCGAGCGATTTTGCCGTACCCGTCTTTTTGCAGTACAAAAAATTTTTCAGTATCCTGCAGTGTATAAAAGAAATAAAATAAATAAAAAAAACAAAAATATGAACGCCCCGGGGGCGTTTCGGTAAAATATTGTGTTTTTTGCCACACTTTCAAATCGAGTTTTCAGCCATTCGTCGACGCTCTAGCGGGTCGGCGTGTATGAGTCGATCACGGGTAATTACAAGTGCTACTCGATACTAGATATAGAGTTAATACTTTTCTTTGAAAAAACATGAAAATTTCATATATTTAACCTTCGAACCCCCGTTTCACCACCTCGATCCGGCCCTGTGAATTTGTCCTTTCTCGGCGCATACGGACACCCTACCGGGAACCTCCTCTGAAAATTTCAGCTTCATGAGTTGTGTAGTTTACGAGATTTGGTTAAAATACATAGAAAACCGGCAAATGGTTACAGCTTCATACAAACTATTAAATAAACTGTGCCGTTACTATAGATAGGCATTCATTCATTTCACGTTATCTCCTAAACTATAGTTTCGATTTATATGGTTCAAAGGACAAATTTCATCTATACAAAATTTCCTTCACGATTAACGTATTTAATTTAATAAGGATTAATATGTTGTATCTAATAATTACATCAAACAGACGGCTTTGAATTTCTTCTTTTCTTTAAACATAAATACCTTTATTCTTGCTCAAATATGTTAGATAGATATATCGTGTCGCGGACTTTTTTATAGAGCACTTTAAAACAAATAATTTGCTACACATTATAAACACGAATTTTAAGGCGTTTTGGCAGCGCACGCCGATATATATAAAATATGCTTATTTGAAATTCATAGATACGGTCATTTCGTGTTTAATTATAAATAATTAATAACTATAAATAGCATTTATTTCTCAAGGATAAACTAGCTTTTTATTACTTCAAGAATTTTGCAAATCGAACCAGTAATTTCCGAGATTTACTTAATAAATGAACGGTTTTCGAGACTATAATTATATATACATAATTTTCGTCGGTTCATTTAATCAGACAATTGGCCCAGCGGTTTGAAACACGGTTTCGAAGGCCGATATGGGCGAGTTCGAAATCGGCCGAACGAATTTCTTTTTGGACTTTTTTTATAAGTGGAATTGTATAGATTGTATAGGTAGAGGTATATGTAAATATTATTATATGCAGTGTTGTGAATATTTAGATTAGGGTATGATGGGACTGACATACTCCGCTACAGTAAAAGTCCCTAAATAAAAGCAGAAATAAATATATATAGGTATGTATATATGTTAATGGATAAATACCTACCTACATGTGTACATATAGAAGACTTTTTTTATAGGATCAGTGATAGTACATACATAGATCCCGGCCCTTAAATAGGATTCCCTGCATCTAGGGAACCAGGAACTACGAGGACCAAACTTAACAATGTAAGTGTCACAAAAGGCGGTCTTATCGCTTAAAGCGATCTCTTCCAGCTTCCAGACGACGTGGATAGGGCGGAGTATTAATAGTTAGGAAACTGTTTTTGTTGCAAAATATTCCTTTTTAACAGACTTCAAAAAAAGAAGGTTTCAATTTGACACGTATGTTTGTATGTATGAATATTTGTGAACTAAGTTATTTAGTAACAATCTAAATTCAACCTAAAATGCTTCTATATACGGTTGTAATTGGAACAACGAAATAAATTACGGCGGGAGACTCAAGAGCCGGCGCCGGCGGACGGTATAATCATGTAGGTATTGGTAGGACCATTTCTCCGTGGTCCGACGTGGATACTTTACCTGAGCTTTAGACCTGTGCTTTTGGTTCGAGTTAAGCCCAACTTCGAGTTAACTCGATTGATGTTTGTAAAGTGGTCGCGATGTTCCTACAATTAATAATGCCATCTAGCGGAGTTATAGGAAACTATCATGACTGACCTATTCAAGAGTCAATATGAATGGATAATTGATTTTATTACAGTGAACTTTAGAAAAGTGGCGACGATTACAGAGATGGCGCCAGTTTCTTCGTATTTAGCTTTCAATCTTCATTTCTACGTAAATATGCGTAAAACTGTACAATTGCACGATTTTCTTAAATGAGTACGAAATAAGATATATTATGATAAATACGTAAGTAAAAGAGATAGCTATCTTTCAGTGCTTGGCCAAAGAATATGAATTTATGGTATTCCTGAACAGAATTGACAATTAGAAATGTATAACAACAGAAATAAAACATATGTAAAAATGTAAAACAGGATTTATTTTTCAGTAAATAAATAAAAAAAATATTTCGAATTTAGCATAATTATATCTTTCATATTATAAAATACATTTTATTGTAGACATATCTAATACCAGTAACAATATTTAGCTGATCAAGAAACATTAATAAACTAAATAATATTTAAATACACTGGTCAATGAGTTATATATAAAATGTAGTTAGAACGAATGTTTGTCTAATCCGCAAGACCATTTAATAATTTTTTTGTAAAATAATAATTTCAAATCATTATATAAAATCTGATAATTCTGACATTTTACATCTGTTCCGAACACCAACACAGTGCATGATGTCATTTCAAAGTAAATACTGTGTGCGAAGCTTGTGTTTATTTTATATTTTATATTTTTATCTATATCAAAACGATATGTTTTTCATGCCATGACGACCCTAAAGTCTTTACACTTCACAAAAACGTATAAATCACTTTGCAAGTTTGCTTTCGTAGAGCTTGTCGTTTCGTTCGCCTGCGTGTGACGTCATACGACTGATAACAGGGTCATATGAACATGGCATATATGTAGGTACACCTACTTAAAACTTACTTACTTGGGCATCTTAATATAATAAGATTAATACCTACCGATATGTAGACTGATAGATAGATAAACGCTTTATTGTATCGCAAACATCAAATTACGAAACATCACAGAAAATTAATATTTACAAGTATACACTTCTTTACCAAAAAAAACCGACTTCAAAATATCTTCAAAGTCCTAGGTCAAATATTGATGAAACTTATATGGGACTACTTCGTAGCTATACTGATCTCAACGCAAAATGACATTTTCAAATCGGTTTATAAATGACGAAGTTCTGAGGTAACAAACATAAATAAAAAACGAAAATAACTACAATTGAATCTTCTTCTTTTGTTGAAGTTGTGTTGTCAATTTAGGTAATTGTCCTCCAGACCAGGTAGGTACCTATACCTATTTACAGAACCATGGTACTATTAAGTATTCTGTAAGCATTTTTCCCGTCACGGGAATTGAACCTGCAACCTCATTGGTGTATGAGATGTGACACCACTGAGGTTGAGAACCACAAGAAATAATTAGTTAACTGTTTCGGTCGCTTGAATTCTCCAATAAAAAAATGCAGGAATAAATAAATAAATAAATGTGAAAGATATCCCTTTTTAACCGACTTCAAAAAAAGAAGGTCTTAATTGTTTCTATGTATGAATATTTGTGAACCAAGTTATTTAGTAACAACCTAAATTCAACCTTAAACGCTTCCATGTACGGTTGTAATTGGTACAACGCGGTGCCGCCCAGCGATGCAAATACGAGTAGGTACACGAGCCGGCGCGGCGGGCGCCCGCGCCGGCTGCGCGCGGCGTTACGTATAATACGCGCCACAAAAGATGAGACTTGACAAACCACGTGGTTGCGAATTAACCTAATGTGACACCAGGGTCATGACAGGAACATGACATAGGTGCCTACTGCCTAGGTATAACTACTTAAAACCTACATTAAATAAATGTGTGTAGGTAGTACCTTCTTCTAGGTATCTTAATAACGATAGACTAGCAGCCCGCCCCGGCTTCGCACGGGTATTTAAAAAATTGTTTTTACACCTTGGGCTACATTTTTTCAGTTTTAGTGTGGTTTTAGTAAGGATCCCTTTTTTTTGAAAATATAATATAGCCAATGTCACCCGGGTAGTTAGGTTAGTGTAGCTTCCCAACAGTGAAAGAATTTTTTAAATCAGTTCAGTACTTTCGGAGCCTATTCAATGCAAACAAACAAACAAACAATCAAATCCTTCCTCTTTATAATATGAGTTTAGATAAAAAAATGCTTACTTACCTACTACATGTAGATAGACTCGCATCACGGGAAAATCTATTTAATGTAGTTAGGTACCTAGGTACCTCCTTATCTACTGCAAGACAATACATCAGACATTGATATATATGGTAGAATATAGAGATGGAGTTTCATACTATCCCAGTACTGGTAGGTATGCAGCGGTACGCGAGCTGAATTGAACTTTATTGGCCCGTGTCCCAGCAGTTGAAACGTGATGGGCTGATGATGAAAGGGCGGTCGTATCGCTTAAAGCGATCTCTTCCAGACATCGTGGATAGGTAATGGTCTTTAGCGTTCATGACCTATACCGAAAACATAAATAGTTAGGTAAGTAACTGTTTTGCCGCTCGATCTATTATTTCAAACAAATAGCTAGCAAGTGATGCACAATATTAGGTATTTTGACCATTTGGTATTTAAAATTTGTGTGAATCTAACTTTGGTGTAGCTAAGTAGGTATAGACATTTTGTTGGAAGAATTTAGTACGTAGTTTAGTTTGTAACTTGTATCGAGATTTATGGTTTAGTCAAATAAAACTAGATGGCGCTGGAGTCGCCTAGATCGCGCAAACGCTTTGTCGCAAGTTTTTGCGGGACCTATTTGAAATGTTTAAATTAGATTAGATTTGGTACCACCAATATCACCTCAATACACGGTTCGCACTGACCCAGTTGTTTAATTGTACCCTCGTGTACAAATTGGTCATTCGCAACCGGACTATTTTGAGCCAGTTACTGGCTCGTTTCAGTAGTTTCAGGGAACTACATTTCGCACATACGGGCAGTGGCGCGCTGTTTGGGGCGACCAGCAGCGGAACTGTCACACACAGTCAAGAGTTGGAGAACACTCTCGATCTGACGCGGCGCGGGGGCAGAAGACCCTGGCTGCGAGGAACGTGCGAAAAGGACGTGGAGGAAGCAGCATCAGCAGCAGGAACTCAAGGTGTAAGGAGCTGCAGACGGAGCAGGGAGCCAGCGAAGGTGTCTCGGCAGCATCAGGAAGGCGCTGCAGCATTGGAGGAACCCTAGTGACGTCAGGAATCGGTGAAGTGTGAGTCGTGAAGAAACCGTGAGTACTTTTTATTACAAAGTTGTCAAGCAAATTTGAACCTAAAACGTTAGAAGAAATTAACTTTACTAAAATCCAGTTAAAAAGTGAAATCAAAGGAATATGAACTTTAAGTATTAGAATTAAAAAACTTTGTAAATTCAGTGGTAGTTTTTAGACTTAGAATAATTTCGCGAATTTGGTTAAGACGGGGAACCTATGCCCAAATTTTGTTAAAGTGTTAATTTCCAAACACTTGTAAAATTTTCGGAATTTGTACTTGGACTTAGAATAATTTCTTACCTTTTGAACTTGTATATTTTTACTAAAAATAATCGTTAACTTAAACTCAAATTTGGTTGAAATGTTAATCTCCAAACACTTGTAAAATTTTCGGAACTTGTGTTTGGACTTGGAAAAAATTCATACCTTTTTAATTTTTCTTTGTATTTAGAATAATCGTTAAAATTCTACTTGTATGGGAACCAATACTTGGATTTATTACGTATTGTTAACTTGTTGGAACTGCTGTGCAAAGTCACTGTTGACTTCTCTATTTCTGATTCGGGTTGCAACATCGTTGCCCATAGTTATTAGCGATGGCTAGATTAGTTATCTCACAGAAAGATGGGTTTGAAAAAATTGTTAAGGCCCATACTAATTTTAAAAAATCGCCGAAAGATCGCATTACCGAGTCTTATGTTCAGGCAAGGCTTAGTAACTTGGAAGACTTGTGGCATCGGTTTACCAAAACTCACCAAGGCATTTTGGATGAGGCCGATGATTGGGATAAACTAAAAGCTACTCCATATATGAAAGAAGATCTTTACGAAAAAACAGAAGAGGCTTATATTAGTTACAAATGCGATTTGATGAATTGTCAGTTTGACACGGTTCCGAAAAGTCAAATTCAAACGAACACTGGTACAGCTTTGAAGTTACCTAAAATAACAATTCCTCAATTCTCGGGGAAGTACTCGGAGTGGGTAACATTTAGAGACTTGTTTAGATCGTTAGTACACTCCAACCCCTCGTTAGATGATGTTCAGCGACTGCATTATTTAAAGGGATATCTCGCAGGTGAAGCAGAACAACTTATACGACAACTGCCTATCACTGCTGAAAACTATGCAGAATGCTGGAATCAGTTAGAGGCCAGGTATAACAATAAAAAATATTTGGCGAATTGTATACTAAAGCAATTGTTAGGTCAAAAAAGCGTTAGTTCTGAATCAGCTGCAGCGTTGAAGGACCTTGTGGATACTACAACAGACTGCTTGCACGGCTTAAAAAATATTGGAGTGAAAGTTGAAACTTGGGATATTATTGTTATTCACATTATAGCCAACAAATTGGATAATGAAACGCGTAAGCAGTGGGAATTGATGGTCTCGGTAGATAGCTCGGAGGCATTGCCTACATTTGTTCAATTTCGTGAGTTTTTACAATCAAGATTTAGAGCTCTTGAATCGATTGAATCCACCACAAAACCCAGAGCTTCAAATACCACTCATGGCCATACGGCTAAGCATAAGGTATTACACGTAGCTAACGTGGTATGCGAATATTGTACAGAGAACCACAAACTTTTTAACTGTAAAAAATTTACAAGCGATTCTGATGTAATAAAGCGACGTGAATTTGTGATGAGCAAGCGATTATGTTTTAATTGCTTGGGTAGTAACCACTCGGCTAGGTTCTGCCCGAGTAAATTGTCTTGTAGGGTGTGCAAGGGAAAGCATCATTCTTTGCTCCATCCAATAGGTTCAGGCGGAATTGGTAATCCACAAAATTTCAACACTGGCGTTTCAACGCCTGGAGACGGTGCGGGTATCTCATCTGCTGGAAAATCACCAGTAGACTCCAGTGCGGTAGAATCGGCGGCAGTCGTCTCGTGTTTCGGTCAACTGCCGGTTAAGCGTCAGGTGTTATTGGCGACAGCTATAGTGCGGGCTGAGTCGTCAAAGGGTAGGAATCACTACATCCGTGCGTTACTCGACCAAGGGTCACAAGCCTCATTTGTATCTGAGGCCACTGTTCAATACTTAGGTATCAAAAAGTATGCTGTAAAGGGCATTGTATCAGGTTTGGAAGGTAACCAAACAACAATCTCAAAGTTTATGGCAGACATTCGTATCCATTCCAGGCTTGACTACAACAAAGCTATTACAGTTCAAGCGTATGTGCTAAACACGATCACAACCTTCCTACCGAATTGGAAAATTGATTTGGAAGAGTTGAGCTGGATTGATGAGAGTTATTGTTTGGCCGACCCCCAATACCACATTCCAAACAAAATTGACATGCTTTTGGGCGCGGAGATTTATAGCCAAATTATAGAAGACGGGGTAAGGAAGGGTCCGCTAGGTAACATTCTAGCACAAGCGACATCACTAGGGTGGATCGTCTCTGGCACATGCAAAAAGACACAGTCTTCATTGAATAATGTTGTGACAATGCATGTATGCGTGGAAGACAATGAATTGTTAAAGAGATTTTGGGAAATCGAAGCTGATCCCAAGTCTCCACAAAGAATTATGACGGACGAAGAACTTTGCTGCGAACGAAATTTCGCTAAAACAACAAAAAGGGATGAGGATGGTAGATATGTCGTAAAGCTTCCTTTCAAAACGGATAGACCGGAATGTGCTGATGGCAACTCCAGGGCTATAGCTGAGAAAAGACTCAATGGATTATTCACTCGTTTCAACAGAGACGAAGACCTGAAAAAGAAGTATGAAGGGGTAATCGAAGAATACATACGTTTAGGATTTATGGAAAAGGTTCCTGATACAGAAAAGGATAATACTGAAGCGGTATACATACCTCACCATCCAGTTGTAAGGAATGACAAGGATACGACAAAGGTCAGGGTGGTCTATGATGCGTCCTGCAAGTATAAAAATGGCGTTTCATTAAACGATGCACTAATGACGGGGCCTACACTGCAACCGGAACTAAGACACTTGTTGATACGTTGGAGACAACATTCAATTTGCCTAGCAGCAGATATTATTAAAATGTATTGTCAAGTGAAGGTGTCAGCAGAAGATGTCAATTATCAGCGTTTACTGTGGAAGAATACTTCCCAAGCAGAAGCAGAGGATTACAGATTGCTGAGGGTAACATTTGGGACGGCGGCCGCACCTTACCTTGCTGTAAAAAGCCTGCAACAAGTCGCACACGATGAAGGAGCAAAGTATCCGGAAACTGCTGAAAGAGTACTTAAAGATTTCTATATGGATGATCTCCTTACGGGATGTAACTCTGTGAAAGAGGGAATCATTATATTCCAGGAAATGAACGTCATGCTGAAAAAAGGAGGGTTCGAACTACAGAAATGGATGAGCAATAGCGATGAATTGTTAGAAGCAATGAAGCAAACAGGGAAGGACAATCAAGCAGACATGCAAGAGGAATTAAAGCTGAAAATGGATGAAGTAGTCAAAGTACTAGGACTTACCTGGGATCGAAGAACGGATGATTTTCGGTACTCGGTGACGCTGCCTCAGGAAACTGGACCTGTAACAAAAAGAAAAATTATTTCTCACATTGCGAGGTTGTATGATCCCCTAGGGTGGGCGGCACCATGTATAATATTAGCAAAAATAATGATCCAAAAGCTATGGATAGCGGGATTGGCATGGGATGATGAAGTTACTGGAAAGCTATTAGATGAATGGAATACTTACCGCGAAAACTTACCTGTGTTGACTAACGTACATATACCTCGATGGCTTGGCACAACTTCGAATGATTCACTCGTGGAGTTGCACGGATTCTCCGATGCGTCGAAGGTGGCGTATTCGGCAGTGGTTTATCTTCGAAGGGTTGATGCAGCAGGCAAGGTTCATGTTACCTTAGTCACAGCCAAGACCAAAGTTGCACCTATAAAACAGGTCTCCATTCCTAGGTTGGAATTGTGTGGGGCGGTGCTTGTCACGAGACTGTTAGTAGAATTAGCTGAAATACTGACAGTACCGAAGTCAAATATTCGGGCATGGACGGATTCTACTGTAGTCCTAGCATGGATAAACAGTCACCCTAGTCGCTGGCAAACCTTTGTCGCGAATCGGGTATCCGAAATTTTGACCACGCTTGACTCACGTCAATGGGCACACGTTTCGTCCGGGCAAAACTCTGCGGATTGCGCTTCTAGAGGCATAACACCTGCGGAACTATTGAACAATAACCTGTGGTTCAACGGTCCAGAGTTTTTGCGAAAGGAGGTTGTTCAATACAGCAAACCGCAGAACATTGAAACACAGCTAGAAGAAGTGAAGGTTCATGTCGCAATAGCAGAAATACCTATGTGGAACAGATTCTCATCACTAACGAAATTAGTAAGGGTTGTTGCATATTGCAGACGTTTTTTGAAAAGATCCATTGATAAAAAGCACTGTTCAGATTATCTTACATCCAGAGAACTGGGAGAGGCTTTAGAAGTTTGTATCAAACAGTGCCAGAAGGAGCAATTTGGAGAAGAAATAGAACTCAAAAGGAGAGACGGTGATTTGGCACGTATAAAAGGACCACTGAAGTCCTTGAATCCTTTTATTGACGGTAGAGGAGTGTTGCGAGTTGGAGGACGTTTGGAAAAATCGCCGCTCAATGACAATGCCAAACACCCAATTTTGTTGCCTAAGAAGTCAATATTCACTGATTTGGTTATAGCTAATGCCCATGCAATGACGCTTCACGGGGGCATTCAGCTCATGTTGACTTATTTAAGCACAAAATTCTACATTTTGGGTTCAAAGCCTTTGGTAAAGGCATATATTCGTAGGTGTACTAAGTGCATTCGAAACAACGCAGGAACTTCTTCTCAATTGATGGGACAATTGCCTGCTTCTCGAGTTACTCCAACGAGACCCTTTAAGTGCAGTGGTGTTGATTACGCGGGGCCAATCAATATAAGGACATCAAAGGGTCGTGGGCACCATGCACATAAAGGATACATTAGCCTTTTCGTGTGCATGGTCACTCGGGCAGTTCATATTGAAGTAGTCAGTGATCTTACTACGCAGGGATTTTTGGCGGCTTTTAAACGCTTTGTTGCCCGTCGAGGGCATTGCGCTGACATCTGGAGTGACAACGGTACAAATTTCGTGGGAGCGTCACGGGAATTACGGAATTTAATCACTTCAGAAAATGCAGGTCTGTCTGAAGAAGTAGCTAAAACTTTAGCTAATAACGGTACGACGTGGCACTTTATTCCGCCTCACTCGCCCAATTTTGGGGGCCTGTGGGAGGCTGGAATTAAGTCTACCAAGTTCCACCTAAAAAGAGTCATAGGAGAGTCCACGTTGACGTATGAAGAACTCTCTACAGTTTTAACGCAGATAGAGGCTTGCCTCAATTCGAGGCCACTGTCACGAATTGAATCCGAGTCTGATGCAATCGATGTGTTGACACCGGGGCATTTTCTAGTAGGTGAGCCACTCGTCACTGCTCCAGATCATAACTTTGAATTTTTAAATGATACTAGTCTCCGTAGATGGCAATTAACGCAAAAAATGATGCAGAATTTTTGGCGACGTTGGTACCAAGAATATCTGACAAAATTCATGCACCGCTATAGATGGTCCTACCAAACGCCTGAGCCTAAAGTTGGAGATGTAGTGTTAGTAAAAGAAGATGATTTGCCTCCCTGTCGGTGGCTTCTTGGTCGGGTGGTGACTAAGCATCCAGGGTCCGATAACATAACGCGCGTAGTAACTTTGCGCACTAAAAATTCTATCATCAAACGGCCTGTTTCAAAGATCTGTGTGCTTCCTACAGCCGTTTGATAAATTGTAATGTTTTTAGTTTATATAGTTTAGGGTGAAAATGTTGTTTATTATACAGTCCACTTACATTTTGGTTTATTTACAATTTTCAGTCGGCAATGGTGTTGTCTCACTGTTTTTTGTTTTTTTTGTTTGTATATTTCAACATACCTGCTAAGGGCATTTGAAAATGTTTGACATGGTGGGCGGATAGTGTTAAAGGCCAAAAAGTGAATTTGTCCTTGGTGGGCGGAATGTTGGAAGAATTTAGTACGTAGTTTAGTTTGTAACTTGTATCGAGATTTATGGTTTAGTCAAATAAAACTAGATGGCGCTGGAGTCGCCTAGATCGCGCAAACGCTTTGTCGCAAGTTTTTGCGGGACCTATTTGAAATGTTTAAATTAGATTAGATTTGGTACCACCAATATCACCTCAATACACGGTTCGCACTGACCCAGTTGTTTAATTGTACCCTCGTGTACACATTTTAAACATTAGATATTTAGTCCGATCGGTATTTTGAACTTAGGTAGGTATTTTATTTGCTATTTGCTTAGGTATTATATTATAGGATAAAACATAAGATATTTTGATTTAAGGTATTTTGAACGGAGGTGTTAACGTGAGGTTTTTTAATTTTAGACATTTAAATACGTACGAGTACCCGTCCAAGAGACATACCTATATTAACTAAATAAATTATTTTTCAAAAAAAACTAAACCGACTTCAAAACCACAAATAGGCACTCAAAAGTGAAAAATAAATTAATATAATTATCATAAGCGCTACCCACTCATATATTTGAAGTCGGTGCCAGCCAAGTCTATTAGGTAGCAGATAAATATATACATATATAGTAACTATTGTACTACTGTATTGTACTGTATTGTATTGTACTACTTGTAGGTAGTATCTATCTACTACCTTTTAGACTTGGCTGGCACCGACTTCAAATATATGAGTGGGTAGCGCTTATGATAATTATATTAATTTATTTTTCAGGCTAATATGGTTAAATCCATTTACAAAATGTTGTGTCTGTACTATTCACCGTTGAGGAGTTCCCTCGCCGGAAGTCAACCCTGGGTGAAGCAAGTGAAGCAGTCGAATACAAACCTCCACCTTTAGAAAGTCGGTTAAAAAAAAAACAAGAACCAACTTGAAGATTAAACTTATATTTTTTGCTTTTATATTATTATTTTTATATTTTATATTTTTTTTTATACTATTGTTTTTCAAAAAGTGCTGAATGAATTTCGATAAAATTTATATGGGACCACCGCTGAAATCGTGGGTTGCACAGTCTTAGACATCTGAAGGGTTAGTCACAAAACAGATTACTTATCTGTTTTGTGCCTTAGTGTTGCACATGTAGGTACAAAATACACGGTTTTTATAATTGGTAGGTATTTTATTTAGTGCAGTTGCGGCGCGCGGGCGGCGACATCAAAAGAAAGGGGTGCACGTGGTGGCGCGGGGGTGGGTGCGTTTTGATAGGATTGACTGGCACGTGTTTTGACGCGTAGGTACCTTTTCCTCTTGTGCGCTTAGTGTCCATGTCAAATGTATTTTATTAGATTATTACGTTAAAAAGCAAGAGTTCTGGCGAGAGCCCATTTATTAAAACTGTACGTCGGCGTCGTATCCTTAGGGATTTTGTAAAATTCCTGGTATCCCCATTTTCTGGCGACAGGTATTTGTTAAATCACTAGATGTTGTTTAGGGAAATGATAAAACCATGTTGTTATTTTAACATCGTCCGTGATATGCTCTGTCTGTCTGTGGGACACACTTTAACAAATATAATTATAACGCCTATCCAAAGTGCGAAAGCAAGAAACTTCAAGTTTTCCTATTTAGACCTATTTAGATTTAGGTACCTAATTGTATTGTATTTTAAGTAGGCACCTAGGTATAAATGTCTTTTTACACAAACTTGATAAAAGGATTAAACGATAAGACCTCAAATTGTACAGTAGTACCTATATTTAAGTAGGTACTGTGTTTTTTTAATTGGTCATAAATAATAAATGGTTATAAAGGTAAATGTTAATAATACCGCTTTTAATTTATTTGGCGGTGTTATCACATAAAGCGATCTCTTCCAGAAAACCTTTGGATGCAGTACATAGGTACATAAACATATAGTATAGGTACAACCGGTCTGTGTTTCTGGCGCCAAGCAGTAGTGCGCAAGCATACTACAATCCTTCTAGGTACTGCATAATTATATCTCGCGATGATTGGCATTTTTTCTAATAAAACAGGTTTACCTAAAGATATATAACCGACATGTCCAAGAATTTATCACAAAAATTCAAGGAAATGTGACATCCACCAACCCGCACTGGGCCAGCGTGGTGGATTATGGCCCATACTCTCTGTATGAGAGAAGGCCCGTGTTCCAGTAGTGGAAACGTGATGGGCTGATGATGAAAGGGCGGTCTTATCGCTTAAAGCTATATCTTCCGGGTAGGTAAATGTTTAGTGTTGTATATGTTTACACTTCTTACCTAAATACCTACTATCCTAAGTAGGATATAATAGATAGGATATCTTCTTGCAACAACTATTAATTATTCTGTGACGCAATTGACAACTGCACCTTTGTCACCATCATCAGCCTATTGCAATCCAATGCTGGACATATGCTATTCATAAAGGGGCGAGTTTACACTGCCAGTGCGAGATCGCGGCGACCACTGGACGCACATAGAGAAATTTGTATAAAATCACCACCCCCAGTCCCACAATACCCAGACACAAACATTTTTCCTGTCGTGGGAATCAACCCGCAACCTGCCCAATACTGGTAGGTATGCAGCGTTACGCGAGCTGAATTGAACTTTATTGCGTCGTAGCAAAAGTCGCTAATTGATTAAATTTCTTTACGGAGTCATATCGCACCTTCATATTCTGTCATTATAAAACATAAAATAGATAAATGATTTATTGTAGGTACGTAAAACATTAAACTAAAAGTGCATGTCCTCAGGTACATATATATATATATATACATCGTTGATTGTTTAGAGTAAAATTAGGCTATGCTCATGTTTTAGTTCAAAACGCGTAACTAGATGGCGCTGGCAAGCCTTAAAACACGCACACGATATATTCGAGGCTGCGCGGGAGGTTAGCCTAGGTTTGGAATGTAAAGACCCATTTGTATACCTGATATCTTGTTTGATTTCGGAGGGTTTTTGAGACATTTGGACATTCATTGTAAACATCAGATTACAAATTACAAGACATTACTAGGGATATGGTATCGAAACAAAAATATCGATACTGTACTCAATAAAAAGGGCGGGAAATGTGTATTCTTTGTTTGTAATTCTGTGTGTGTCCGTGCGTAAAATTAGTTTAGGGACAGTTGGCAGTCTGAGTGGGCTGATTTTTATTTTAGATGATGAAGAGCAGTGTTGCCAATATAACTAATTTCCCCATTTTTAGGATAATTTTGTTATAATGGCTTGCAGCTCGCTTACGCCATAAAAATCCAAGATTGTTATAAAAGTCCAAAAACAAAAAATATAAGTTTAATCTTCAAGTCGGTTCTTGTTTTGTTTGTAACCGACTTTCTAAAGGTGGAGGTTTGTATTCGACTGCTTCACTTGCTTCACCCAGGGTTGACTTCCGGCGAGGGAACTCCTCAACGGTGAATAGTACAGACACAACATTTTGTAAATAAATTTAACCATAATAGCCCGTTCTAAATGGCTGATACACCCAGGATTGACTTCCGGCGAGGGAACTCCTCAACAGAGAATAGGACAGACATGACATTCGTACATACATTGAACTGTGATAGCCCGTTGTAAACTTCGTCATGATGTGGCTGCTAGATCATAAAAGCTTGTCATAAAAACTTTTTAAATTAATTTAATTAAAACTTGTTTTGCAAGAAGAAACTTCTTGTACTACGTACAAAGAGTTTTGTCTTCCGTCCTTGTTGGAGTGCGCGAGCTGCTTAAGCAGCTCGCACTCCATAAATTCCGCCATTTTTCGAGATGGCCGCCATACTAAAAAATGGCAAACAAAACTTTAAAATCGTAGTCTAGGGGAAAAAAGCAGCCGCCCCCCCCCCCACACTGCTCACACCACAAAATCACTTGGATTCCACCATTTTTCAAGATGGCCGCCATACAAAAGTTTGTTTTCAGAACAATAAGGCTTAGATAACTTTAGAACCGTAGTCGATAGGTAGCTTTTGTTCAAAATGTGGCTAAAAGCACAACTGACGCGAGCTGCTTTAGCAGCTCGCGCACGCGGCGAAATACTAGTTATATTATATAAAATTAAAAGACCACTCACTGACTGACATATTGACAGAATTGATCTCCGACTTGCCGTTATGGTGGGGGGGAGTGTTTGGTACCGTTGGATAGAGGATGTTTTGAAACCAACCAGAAAAATCCGAAATCCATGGAAAGGTGTCTCCGAGATGGAACTGCTCAAGGGATCTCGGAAACTATAAATCGGATGGGGGTACCGCTTGAACTAAATATGCCCCAAAACCTGGGCCATTTTTGAAAATTTGAAAAAAAAGATGGCCGCCATACAAAAAAACATGGCCGCCATACAAAATAAAAATGCAAATAACTTTTAAACGGTAAGAGATAGATATAGAGTGCTCGACCAAATGTCATAGAGGACGATGGGGGAAATTTTGAAAAGTTGGAAAAATTAAAAAAAAAGAAAAAAAAATGGCGGCCATTTTGAAAGTTCCTCCGATCCGACTGAAATTTTGCATCGGGGGGTTTTCTGGGTCGAAGATTACAATTATGAAAAAAAATTTTGGATTCCGCCATTTTTCAAGATGGCTGCCATACAAAAGTTTTTTTTCCGGAAAAATAAGCCAAACAAAACTTTTGAACCGTAGTCGATAGGAAGCGTCTATAAAAAAAAAGCAACACCCCCCCACGCGAGCTGCTTTAGCAGCTCGCGCACGCCACAAAATCACTTGGATTTCGCCATTTTTCAAGATGGCCGCCATACAAAAGTCTTTTTTTCAGAACAACTGAACTTAAATAACTTTAGAACCGTAATCGATAGGGAGCTTTTATAAAAAAAAGCAAAACCCCCTCCACGCGAGCTGCTTTAGCAGCTCGCGCACGCCACACAATCACTTGAAATCCAGCTTTTTTTCAAGATGGCCGCCATACAAAAGTTTGATTTCAAAACAAAAAGGGTAAACAAAACTTTAGAACCGTAATCGATAGGAAGCTTTTAAAAAAAAACAGCAGCCACCCCCCCACGCGAGCTGCTTTAGCAGCTCGCGCACGCGGCGAAATACTAGTCCGATTCCCTTATATATAAAGCTCAAACACACTGATCACGCATTGACATAAATTCTAAGCATGAAGGAGAAGAGTTGCGATATAGTGTTATATATATTCGTATAGAGAATCAAAATCGACCCGACAGAAAAATCGAAAATTACCAAAAAATCAAAATGGCGGCCGACACCATGGTGGTATCTCAAAAAAAATGTATCAAAAGTGGCAATATGGGGGTCGTTTTCGAGTAAACCGTCTACGCTCATTTCGATTTTTTAACTTTTTTTTTCAAAAAAACCAAGATGGCTGCCGAATATTTCAACTCGAAAAACGGGCACCACGAGACCCTACTTTGAAAAATTAGTTTGTTCAAGCGATTTCGCGATTCTGATACGTTTTTGATACAGAAACGTCATTCATGTCCTGGCGTGTGTAAAAAAAAATATATGAAAAAATAAAAACAACATGGCGGATGCCGCGGGGGCCATTTTGGAAAACGATTGAAATTTGCACATTTTCAAACCTATTTTCGAGGCAGAAGCTCACATCGGAGCTGCTCGACTTGTATGAGACGGTCGTGGAAGACGGCGAGAGGTATTGCCCTTTTCAAAAATTTTCCCCATTTTTAGGCTAATTTTGGAGATTTACCCCGAAAACATGAAAAGTAGAAATAATAGTATTTTGAATAGAAATTTCACACTACCGGGTAGTTGACGTTAGTGAAAATGACATTTGATCATTTTCATCTCTGTCGGCCGGCTACTTTGCGAGATATCGATTTTTGAAAACAGGCGCCTAACGTTAAGTATTTCTATGAAGGAGTACCGGTGGGATAACGTTTTATACGTATTCGTATAGAAAATGTCCTTTTCCTCAGCAATAAAATCGAAAATGTTAAAAAAACAAAATGGCGGCCATCATGGCGGTCGTATCTTCGAAAATGTCCATGTCACGTGACAATATGGGGTTCATTTTCGAGTAAAACGGGGGCGCCGATTACGATTTTTGAAAAAAAAATGGCATAAAATTCAAGATGGCCGCCGCAAATTACAACACAAAATTTTGAAATTGTCGGACCCTAATTTGGACGATCGGTTTGTTCGAGCGATTTTGCCGTACCCGTCTTTTTGCAGTACAAAAAATTTTTCAGTATCCTGCAGTGTATAAAAGAAATAAAATAAATAAAAAAAACAAAAATATGAACGCCCCGGGGGCGTTTCGGTAAAATATTGTGTTTTTTGCCACACTTTCAAATCGAGTTTTCAGCCATTCGTCGACGCTCTAGCGGGTCGGCGTGTATGAGTCGATCACGGGTAATTACAAGTGCTACTCGATACTAGATATAGAGTTAATACTTTTCTTTGAAAAAACATGAAAATTTCATATATTTAACCTTCGAACCCCCGTTTCACCACCTCGATCCGGCCCTGTGAATTTGTCCTTTCTCGGCGCATACGGACACCCTACCGGGAACCTCCTCTGAAAATTTCAGCTTCATGAGTTGTGTAGTTTACGAGATTTGGTTAAAATACATAGAAAACCGGTAAATGGTTACAGCTTCATACAAACTATTAAATAAACTGTGCCGTTACTATAGATAGGCATTCATTCATTTCACGTTATCTCCTAAACTATAGTTTCGATTTATATGGTTCAAAGGACAAATTTCATCTATACAAAATTTCCTTCACGATTAACGTATTTAATTTAATAAGGATTAATATGTTGTATCTAATAATTACATCAAACAGACGGCTTTGAATTTCTTCTTTTCTTTAAACATAAATACCTTTATTCTTGCTCAAATATGTTAGATAGATATATCGTGTCGCGGACTTTTTTATAGAGCACTTTAAAACAAATAATTTGCTACACATTATAAACACGAATTTTAAGGCGTTTTGGCAGCGCACGCCGATATATATAAAATATGCTTATTTGAAATTCATAGATACGGTCATTTCGTGTTTAATTATAAATAATTAATAACTATAAATAGCATTTATTTCTCAAGGATAAACTAGCTTTTTATTACTTCAAGAATTTTGCAAATCGAACCAGTAATTTCCGAGATTTACTTAATAAATGAACGGTTTTCGAGACTATAATTATATATAGACAATTTTCGACAGTTTTTTTAACGGTCAGTTGGCCTAGCGGTTTGAAACACGGTTACGAAGGACGATATAGCCGGGTTCGAATTCACCTGAGCGAGAATCTCTTTTTGGACTTTTTATAAGTGGAATTGGTAGTGCGTAAGCATACTACAATCCTACTACTGCATAATTATATCTCGCGATGATTTAGCGTTTTTTTTAATAAAACAGGTTTACCTATTTAATAAAAGTACTTATTATTTATTCTGTTTTTATGAAACTAAGTGATGAGAGGAGCAAATCGTTCTCCTGATGGTAAGCGCCACGCTTGCTCATAACAATTAAATAGCACTCATCGCCCCGAGACATCAGATATATGAACAAATACCAAAACTGGTTCCGTGAAATTACAAAAATACCACGAAATCACCTGATGGCAAGCGCCACGCCTGCCCAAAACAATCGCAGTGCCTACCTAAATACCTAAATGATAGATAGGTAACTCGCGTGTGTCGGGGGTTAAAACCCCCTAAGGGTTTTAACCACCGACGCAAAAAGGAGGGGTGTTATAAGTTTGCCACCTTGTGACTGTCCTTAACCGGTACCGAACTTAAAAGGGTCGATCAGTTTAAGTATCTTGGGCATGTGTTAACCTCTGACCTGAAGGACGATGCAGACTTAGAGAGGGAGCGAAGGGCGTTGTCTGTGAGGGCCAATATGATAGCCCGCAGGTTTGCGCGTTGTTCGAGGGACGTCAAAATTACTCTTTTCAGAGCATTTTGTACGTCCTTCTATACGAGCAGCCTGTGGGTGGCATATACGCCGAAACAGTACAGCGCCCTTCGGGTTCAATATAATAATGCGTTTAGGATACTGATGGGGCTGCCCCGGCACTGTAGCGCATCGGGAATGTTTGCCGAGTCGCGGGTCGATTGTTTCTACACGACCATGCGAAAACGGTGCACATCCCTGGTGCGCAGGGTCCGGGCCAGCCCCAACACTATCCTAACAACTTTATCATACTGGTTTGACTGTCAGTACATAAACCATTGCTGTAGGGTTCATGTACTGACTAATAAACAAATGATGAAAATGTGACAGGAGAATAATATGATAATTGATAATGAATATATAATATATGATTCTGTGACATTTATTATTATTGTTATTATTAATTATTTGTTATTTATTTGTATGTTTGTTCTCTTTTAATTGAATTCATTGTAATAATAACTATTGTATATGATCTTTTGATTGAAATAAATGAAATTGAATTGAATTAAACTGGTTAACCAATTTGGATGCGGTTCACGACTAGGTCGCTTGACGGCATGGCTTTGTTCGGTGGGTGGTATTACAACCACGGCCAGAGTCTACCACTCCAAAGCGCGTAAGCGAGTTTCATCACGATGTTTTCCTTCACCGTTTTAGAGCGAGCGTGCAAAATCTGCACTTAACTATAAACAAGTCATTGGTGGCAGGGTCACGAGTCGGGATTCGAACCCAGGTTTATATTATGCCCAGGGTAGGTATGCAGCAGTCGCTATTTGTTTAAATTTCTTTGCGGAGACGCTATAAAATTCAATTTAGCTTGCGTAGCGCTGCATACCTACCAGTCATATTAACCTACGGAGCGCCTCTCTTTCAATCGCATAGCTCTTATCTCTTCTGACGCGGCACGTGTAACGACGCGCGACCCGCCGTCGGTGTCCGGCTATGTACTTGTAGCTTCGTACCTACAGTGCGGAGTGCGCTAGGCCTGTAGGTTTTGAACTAAAAGTACATGAACTAAAAGTTCTGGTACATAGGCTATGTTAGGACAAAATTAAAAAGACAAAATTAACAATATAAGTGTCGCAAAGGGTGGCTCAGTGGGAGCACGTGCGACATTCGATCCGACGCAGTTATGTGTGGATTTTAACGCTCGCTCTAAAAACGGTGAAGGAAAACATCGTAAGGAAACCGGCATGTCCAAGAATTTATCACAAAAATTCAAGGACATGTGACATCGACCAACCCGCACTGGGCCAGCGTGGTCGATTATTATAATATACTCTCTGTATGAGAGAAGGCCCGTGTCCCAGCAGTGGAAACGTGATGGGCTGATGATGAAAGGGCGGTCTTATCGCTTAAAGCGATCTCTTCCAGACATCGTGGAATCGTGAATCGTGGTTCCGTGAAATTACAAAAATATTACGAAATCAGTTGGTAGGACCATTTCTTCGTGGTCCGACGTGGATACTTTACCTGAGCTTTAGACGTATGCAATTTATAACACTAAGCAATCTTGGCAACACGCCTGGACGACAGAGGGGCGTAACGACAAGAAGGGGGAAGTAGGTATATAAATGGCGGCGTTTGAGACTCGATCAAAGAAGATTCCGTTCTACTGTGTTATTATTTATTATTATGCTACCACAATAAATGTGTCACATCAACAGGGGTCATATGAACATGGCATATAGGTACACCTACTTAAAACTTACTTACTTACTTGGGTATCTTAATATAATTAGATTAATACCTACCGATATGTGTAGATAGATAAACACTTTATTGTATCGCAAATATCAAATTACGAAACATCACAGAAAATGAATATTTTTTACAAGTATACACTTTACTAAAAAAAAACTTCAATATATCTTCAAAGTCCTAGGTCAAATATTGATGAAACTTATATGGGACCACTTCGTAGCTACACTGAACTCAACGCAAAAATAATTTTTCAAATCGGTTTATAAATGACGAAGTTCTGAGGTAAAAACCTAAATAAAAAACGAATTGAATTGAGAACCTACTTCTTTTGTTAAAGTCGGTTAAAAAGAAAGTGTTCGATATGTGTCATGTGTGTGTAGCGATCTCTTCCAGGCAATTTAGGTACCTAATAGTCATACCATAGTATTATTAAATATTGTGTAGTAAGTATGTTGGTTCGGTACCTAGGTTTAACTACACTTTTGCATGTTATATTGCAGCAATCTGTAGGTATCTAGGTACTTCTAGATTTGGTCGTTATATAATTTTAACTAGAATAGATACAGGGATAATTGTTTTTTTAATTATTGATCATACCATAAGTTAACATTTATACAAGCATCATATCAATATATTATTAAAATAATAGAAACCTCACAATGTAATGCACGCCACGCAACGCCTTATATGTCGGGCGACACCGCCGGCGCCGCCTGTGTAGGTATGACCACAGAATACTTAATAGTACCAGGCCTAGCGCACTCCGCACTGTAAGTAGGTACGAAGCTTAAGTACATAGCCGGACACCGGTGGCGGGTCGCGCGTCGTTACACTTGCTGCGTCAGAAGAGATAAGAGCTATGCGATAGAAAGAGATGCGCTTTGTAGGTTAATATGACTGGTAGGTACAATACGGCCGACGTATCTTGGCGAGTCTGAACATAGGCTCTGCGAACTTTAGCGCATGAACACTGATGAAGAAAACTGTTACAGCTGTTACTAAAAATAAAATATATAAAAATTTATACTTTTATTGCGAATGTTTGTGAGGATGTATGAATGCTTTTTACTATTTCACGCGAAAACTACTGGACGGATTTTTTTCACAAACACACATTATTAGCACTCAGCACACACATAATATATAGCACAAACATACACATTTTACCGCTACCGATCTCTGTCCAAGAATTTATCACAAAAATTCAAGGACATGTGACATCCACCAACCCGCACTGGGCCAGCGTGGTCTATTATGGCCCATACTCTCTGTATGAGAGAAGGCCCGTGTCCCAGCAGTGGAAACGTGATGGGCTGATGATGAAATGGCGGTCTTATCGCTTAAATGGTAAGCGCCACGCTTGCTCATAACAATTAAATATATGTATGGTATGCAGCGCTACGCGAGCTGAATTGAACTTTATTGCGTCGTCGCATGAGTCGCTATTTGTTTAAACTTCTTTGCGGAGACGCTATAAAATTCAATTAGCTCGCGTAGCGCTGCATACCTACCAGTCATATTAACCTACAGAGCGCCTCTCTTTCAATTATTGATGAAACTTATATGGGACTACTTCGTAGCTATACTGAAATCAACGCAAAATGACTTTTTCAAATCGGTTTATAAATGACGAAGATCTGAGGTAACAAACAAATAAAAAACGAAAATAACTACAATTGAATCTCCTTCTTTTGTGTAAGTTGGGTTGTCAATTTAGGTAATTGTCCTCCAGACCAGGTACGTACCTATACCTATTTACAGAATTTGTGTTTAAGTATAACCATGGTACTATTAAGTTTTCTGTAGTATACATTTTTCCCGTCACGGGAATTGAACCTGCAACCTCATTGGTGTATGAGATGTGACACCACTGAGGTTGAGAACCACAAGAAATAATTAGTTAACTGTTTCGGTCGCTTGAATTCTCCAATAAAAAATGCAGGAATAAATAAATAAATAAATGTGAAAGATATCCCTTTTTAACCGACTTCAAAAAAAAGAAGGTCTTAATTGTTTCTATGTATGAATATTTGTGAACCAAGTTATTTAGTAACAACCTAAATTCAACCAAAAACGCTTCCATGTACGGTTGTAATTGGTACAACGCGGTGCCGCCCAGCGATACACGAGCCGGCGCGGCGGGCGCCCGCGCCGGCTGCGCGCGGCGTTACGTACTTACGTAAAGACACGTTTGCCTAAAGTGATCCAATAAAAATTAACCTAATGTGACACCAGGGTCATGACAGGAACATGACATAGGTGCCTACTGCCTAGGTATAACTACTTAAAACCTACATTAAATAAATGTGTGTAGGTAGTACCTTCTTCTAGGTATCTTAATAACGATAGACTAGCAGCCCGCCCCGGCTTCGCACGGGTATTTAAAAAATTGTTTTTACACCTTGGGCTACATTTTTTCAGTTTTAGTGTGGTTTTAGTAAGGTTCCCTTATTTTTTGAAAATATAATATAGCCAATGTCACCCGGGTAGTTAGGTTAGTGTAGCTTCCAAACAGTGAAAGAATTTTTTAAATCAGTTCAGTACTTTCGGAGCCTATTCAATGCAAACAAACAAACAAACAATCAAATCCTTCCTCTTTATAATATGAGTTTAGATAAAAAAATGCTTACTTACCTACTACATGTAGATAGACTCGCATCACGGGAAAATCTATTTAATGTAGTTAGGTACCTAGGTACCTCCTTATCTACTGCAAGACAATACATCAGACATTGATATATATGGTAGAATATAGAGATGGAGTTTCATACTATCCCAGTACTGGTAGGTATGCAGCGGTACGCGAGCTGAATTGAACTTTATTGGCCCGTGTCCCAGCAGTTGAAACGTGATGGGCTGATGATGAAAGGGCGGTCGTATCGCTTAAAGCGATCTCTTCCAGACATCGTGGATAGGTAATGGTCTTTAGCGTTCATGACCTATACCGAAAACATAAATAGTTAGGTAAGTAACTGTTTTGCCGCTCGATCTATTATTTCAAACAAATAGCTAGCAAGTGATGCACAATATTAGGTATTTTGACCATTTGGTATTTAAAATTTGTGTGAATCTAACTTTGGTGTAGCTAAGTAGGTATAGACATTTTAAACATTAGATATTTAGTCCGATCGGTATTTTGAACTTAGGTAGGTATTTTATTTGCTATTTGCTTAGGTATTATATTATAGGATAAAACATAAGATATTTTGATTTAAGGTATTTTGAACGGAGGTGTTAACGTGAGGTTTTTTAATTTTAGACATTTAAATACGTACGAGTACCCGTCCAAGAGACATAGGTACCTATATTAACTAAAAAAGACATCATTGGTTCAGTCGTATATTAGGCAACATAACAACACTCCATTCCATGGCATCCAACCGCAAAATAATTTAAAATATAAATCATTCCGAGCGCAGTCGATTAGTATTTCGCAAGTCCGGCATTATAAAGCGAGTGTGGCTCAGTGGGAGCACGTGCGACTTTCAATCCAACGCACCCGAGTTCGAATCCCGTTGGCCCCGCACCACTGACTCTCTTGAGTTATGTGCGGATTTAACTTCTCAACCTCAGTGGTGTCAAGTCTCATACATCACTGAGGTTGGGGGTTCGATTCCCGCGACGGGAGAAATGTTTGTGCACAGAAAAAAAAGCGTTTTACACAAACTTGATTTAGCGATATGACCTCAAATTGTTCAGTAGGTACCTATTTTTAGTAGGTAGGTAGTCAGTCATATAAATAGTAAATGTTTATAAAGGTCTTACAATGGAATTCAATAAGAAACAGTATAATATTGTTTTTAATTTATTTGGCGGTGTAAAGCGATCTGGATATTTAGGACGAGAATCGAATACTGAATACCCTCCTTCAACAAGTCTCTCGTTTAACCTAATATCACATCCTGTATTAAATGAATAGGTACTTATTTCCATTGGTAACGGCATCATGCGGTCACATGCGTGAACGGCTGGACCAATTTCGCCAATTCTTTTTTTTCTTGTGTTTGTTATTGTCCGGAGAAGGATCTTATGAAGTAAGAGAAGAAATAATTAAGAAAGTAACGTGGAACGTTAAAATAGGTATTTAAGAAAACTTAGCAGCAGCGCCGACGAATTAACGGTGAAGCTACTTATTTAGTAACAATCTAAATTCAACCTAAAATGCTTGAAACTACGGTTGTAATTGGTACAACAAGATAATATTACGGCGGGGGGTTCAAATTGAATTTTATTGCGTCATAGCAAGAGTCGCTATTTGTTTAAATTTCTTTGCGGAGTGATGCTTATGTCCCTTAGTTTTCTGTGATAAAAACTTTATTTAGAAACCTCAAGCATTAATTATTATTACTTAGACTAATAAGAGTTTAATATAACATACGTAAGCGAACGAATGGGAATTGGGAATGAATCAAAATGATCGAAAGCGTAAAAAATATATAGCCGGAGATACTCAAACTTATAATAACCCTTATTGTCTAGGTCATAACGGTCATAATTTTTTTTACGCTTCATAGATCTGTTTGGCCACTATCTCGCCTGATGTGAAGCCATGATGTGGCCTAAGATGGAGCACATAGATCTAGAGAGAGACGGCAGTTGAGCGGCTGCTCAGACCCGTCTCCCCGATGGTTCACCGAACATCATCCCGAAACACAACTAGGTCGCTTGACGGCATGGTTTTGTTCGGTGGGTGGTATTACAACCACGGCCAGAGCCTACCACTCCAAAGTTCGTAAGCGGGTTTCATCACGATGTTTTCCTTCACCGTTTTAGAGCGAGCGTGCAAAATCTGCACTTACAAACTTACACTTACTAACCATCAGTCATTGGTGCAGGGCAAAGTCGGGATTCAAACCCAGGTTTATTTATGTCCATTGGTAGGTATGCAGCGCTTCGCGAGCTGAATTGAACTTTATTGCGTCGTCACAAGAGCCGGAGACGCTATAAAATTCAATTTAGCTCGCGTAGCGCTGCATACCTACCAGTCATATTAACCTACAGAGCGCCTCTCTTTCTATCGCGCCGCTCTTATCTCTTCTGACGCGGCACGTGTAACGACGCGCGACCCGCCGTCGCTGTCCGGCTATGTACTTGTAGCTTCGTACCTACAGTGCGGAGTGCGCTAGGCCTGTAGGTTTTGAACTAAAAGTACATGTACTTATGTACATAGGCTATGTTAGGACAAAATTATAAAGACAAAATTAACAATATAAGTGTCGCAAAGGGTGGCTCAGTGGGAGCACGTGCCACGTGGGACATTCGATCAGACGCACCCGAGTTCTACTGACTACCTTAAGTTATTGTGTGGATTTTAACGCTCGCTCTAAAAACGGTGATGGAAAACATCGTGAGGAAACCGACATGTCCATGAATTTATCACAAAAATTCAAGGAAATGTGACATTTATTTACCAATCCACACTGGGCCAGCGTGGTGGATTATGGCCCATACTCTCTGTAAGAGAGAAGGTCCGTGTCCCAGCAGTGGAAACGTGATGGGCTGATGATGAAAGGGCGGTCTTATCGCTTAAAGCTATCTCTTCCAGGTAGGTAAATGTTTAGTGTTGTATATGTTTACACTTCTTGCCTAAATACCTACTATCCTAAGTAGGATATAATAGATAGGATATCTTCTTGCAACTACTCTTAATTATTCTGTGACGCAATTGACAACTGCACCTTTGTCACCATCATCAGCCTATTGCGATCCAATGCTGGACATATGCTCTTCATAAGGGGCGAGTTTACACTGCCAGTGCGAGATCGCGGCGACCACTGGACGCACATAGAGTAAATTTGTAATCACACCACCCCCAGTCCCACAACACCCAGACACGAAACTAATGCTAGCGCTTTTTTTTTCTGTGCATAAACATTTTTCCTGTCGTGGGAATCAACCCGCAACCTGCCCAGTACTGGTAGGTATGCAGCGCTACGCGAGCTGAATTGAACTTTATTGCGTCGTAGCAAAAGTCGCTAATTGATTAAATTTCTTTACGGAGTCATATCGCACCTTCATATGCTGTCATTATAATACATAAAATAGATAGATGATTTATTGTAGGTACGTAAAACATTAAACTAAAAGCATGTCCTTAGGTACATATATATATATCGTTGATTGTTTAGAGTAAAATTATGTTTTAGTTCAAAACGCGTAACTAGATGGCGCTGGCAAGCCTTAAAACACGCACAGGATATATTCGAGGCTGCGCGGGAGGTTAGCCTAGGTTTGGAATGTAAAGACCCATTTGTATACCTGATATCTTGTTTGATTTCGGGGGGTTTTTGGGACTTTTGTACATTGATTGTAAACATCAGATTACAAATTACAAGACATTACTAGGGATATGGTATCGAAACAAATATATCGATACTGTACTCAATAAAAAGGGCGGGAAATGTGTATTCTTTGTTTGTAATTCTGTGTGTGGCCGCGCGTAAAATTAGTTTAGGGACAGTTGGCAGTCTGAGTGGGGTGATTTTTATGGATCTGTTATACCGCCAATTGGGAAGGCGTTTTTAAAAAAAAAGGTTATATTTCAATTTTAAAGGATTTAATCACTTAACCTTGAATTATTACTTATTTGTTAGGGAAATTCGGTAAAAGACTGGTGGTGGTGAAAGACGTGTGTCGCGGATGGAAGGTGGAGATGAACTACTCGCCGGTGGTCCGGCAGTATGGGAGGTGAGAGACCGCTGACATAGCATTTGAAGAATAAGAAGGGTTCGGAGAAAGCGTCAGCACATATGTCTACATTGTGTGGGTGTAACAACCCCCGGTTTAAGAGGAAACTTACACGGTTTGAGTAAATCGTGAAGTTTCAAGAAGAAGAACGCAGACGGGGAAGTGGAATGACATTATTATCATCAGCATTATCATTTTGATTATCAGAAGTCGGAGGAACTGCATAAATTCTTTTACCGAATTTCTTTCTTAGAAGGTACAAAAATATAAAAATGATTAAAATTAGGATACAAAAAGTTAATATAGGATAACTTGAATGATATTCCAATAGGTCCTCTGGTTCATCTAATATTTTATCAATTTTGGGGATAACTTGGTTTGACAGTAAATCGAAACTTTTAAGTTTTTCTAAGTTAATATTTGTTAATTTAACTGGTGGAATACTGGAATATCTTGTCACAAAATCTTGAGTATTACAACAAGTATTATTTATCAAATTAAAATCAGATTTAATTTCGTTGACATAAATTTTAGTTTTTACAGAATTAGTCATTTCCGTGTTTTTACAAATAGCAATGCAATTGTTAGGTAGGTTCAAAACACCTGTGCCAATGATGCTAAGTTCCTTGGTATCAGGACCACACTCTAGTGTTAATTTTGCAGTTTCTGATTGAACGTAAATATAACGGCCATTTTCTAGTTTTTGCCAAATGTCGATGTTACCATGTATGATTTTAGGTTCACATGATTCAGGTAATTTATTATTTAGTACTTTTAGCATGATACTGATCTCACAACTTGGATTGCTATCCGTTGAGTATTCATTCTGTTTTTCACAAATGTACATGTTATTTGATAAGATTTTACACCAACTAAGAGAATCAAGAATACTGTATGTAAACTTATCTTTGCTTATGCAAATATAATTATTTGAAGGAATTAACAATGTGAATAGCTTAGGGCTTTCTAAAGAATATGGAACAGGTATAGGAATGCTCTTATATAGATTGTATATTTTGTGATGTAACAGTGGAATTTTTGTTATAAAAACGATTTTGTTATCCTTATAATAAACGCTTAGCCTACTTATATCTAGGATTACATGGATGTTATCTAAATCTAAAGTAACAGGAAGCTCCTGTGAGCGAGTTAAATGTCTCACATTTTCCACAAGTTCAGTAAACAGTTGTTTAGGGGTTAATATTGAAGAATGTAGTACATTACTTTTTGCAAACATTATTGCATTTTGCAAGTCTTCAATTTTAAAAGACAATGTAAATAAACTTGATGATAAGCTATTATAAATCTGGTTCAATTTTGACATAAATAATGTTCTATCAGATATAACACTTAAATTTTGATATTCTAATGACAATTTCTCGACAGCGTCGTTTAAACGGGCTTCATTTATTGAAACTGATGTTATAGTTTCGTTATAATTTTGTAGAGCAGTTTTAGTTAATAAAATATTGTCTTTTATTAAGGATGCTAATTTTTTATTGTTAGTATGAAGAGTTTGAACAGCGTTGTCGTATCGTATCGCATCGTTCTCATCCATTGTGCCAAATATTTGTTTTAAAATGCTACCTCCGCCGGCTATCCAAGCGGAGCGAGCCGATTTCACGGGTATCAAGTGAGATATGGCGGAATAATCTTTTGTTAAATCATTAAATCGAGATGTTAGCGGTTCAAGGATGTTATGGCACTCTACATCGTCAATAGCATTTACTTGTTGACATAAAAATCTAGTTGTACTTAAAACATTTTTGATATTGTCCAAATGTGGTTTTATGTATGATATATCGACGGGAACGAGTATGTGCAGGTAGTCGTTATAAAACCGAACATGGCCTATTGGGTCAAAGTACATGCCCGGGCTCTCGGTTACTGGGTCGATAAGCGCATCTTGAGCGTTACTAGGGCTCAGTACTGCGAGTCTGAAATAAGAATAGCGTAATGATAGCATAATATTTTCCTAACCTATTTCTTAACTACTTATTCTAAGTTTTACATTGCTAACTAAACTGAAGGGACTTCTGCTAATTTCACTTCGTCATAGTGGTGTTTCACATGACGTCGATTGATTAAGACAGAAAGTGTGTTGTTACCGTGAATCTTAACGACCTTATACGGTCCCTTCCATATAGGGGACAAGGCCTTCTTTAGTCTCAAATGATTTTTGATATAAACGTAGTCGCCGACTTTATATTTGGTTTGTTTGGTTTTTTGATCGTAATAGGATTTTGATATCTGCTTCGATTTCAGAATGTTTTCTATTGCTTTTTGTCGTGAGTAATTTAATCTTTGTTGTAATACCCGAACATAGTCAGGGTAAGTAACATCCGGTGCAGTTTCATATATGGAACTGGGGAGGAATGGCTTATGGCCATAAAGTAACTCATATGGAGTGAAATTCGTTGTACTATGGATACTCGTGTTGTATGCTAACATAGCGGTATACACATAACGAGGCCAGTTGGTCTGGTTTTCATCGATATAAGATTTTAAATACTCCTTGAGAGTAGAATGACTCCGTTCTAATGCTCCTTGGGTTTGTGGATGATAAGGAGTAGACCAAAGATGTTTGATTTTTAGAAAAGCACATGTTTGTTTAAATAATTCTGCAGTAAAGTTAGTACCTTGGTCAGTTAATATAGACTTCGGGATACCAAAGACTGAAACAAAGTGCACTAAACACTCACAAGATTCTTCAGCCGTGGCATTTGTAATAGGATATGCAAGGGAGAACTTTGTTAAATCGTCCTGTATTGTTAGGATAAATCTGAGTTTTGCAGCTCCGGCTTCTGGCAAAGGTCCGACAATATCTAGCGCGATTCGCTCAAAAGGTTGGGTGGAAGTACTAGTGATCTGCATCGGAGCGCGGTTGGTCTGCCTTAAGGCTTTGTTAGTTTGACATTGAGGACATTTTTTAACGTAGTTTTCTACATCGCTGCGCATATTCTTCCAATAGAATCTTTCTTTGATTCTTGACAACATACGTGATGAGCCCAAATGGCCAGCCACAGGAATGTCGTGATTTTCTTTTAGGATTTTTGGTATTTCGCTTAGCGTTGGGTAAATTATTGTATTATGGTATATGTTAACTGATATATTACTATCATGGAACAGGTAAGTAATAATGTTGTGAACTTTGATGAACGACAATTTTTTGAAGGGATCTTTAAAATCTGAGATTGCTATTTCCGAGACGTTTTCCTGAATTCGGATATCGTCTCTAGTTTTTTTAAGGGTATCAAATAATTCTTTATACGAATAATCATCAAAATGATGAACCTTTATAAAAAGGATATAGTAAATGTGATCATTACTTTCGATTTTCTTGAAGGAGTGTAATTCTTTTTCACTGTACATAAAGTTATCGGGATTCTGCATGTTTCCCAATACTTCTTCAACATATGGATTTGAATGATCTAAATCGATGGATGCAGGAATCAATATAATTTTGCAAGGACTTTTTAAGAGATTTTCATTGTGTTCTTTTATATTAGTGCTATAAGTAGTGTTTTGGGACATAGATTTCATGAATGTTGTGTAGTCATCATTGGGTCTATCGACGTTTGACGTCGATGTTGTGGGATTATGGTCCGACACATCATCGGTTGGCATTGGAAGGGGACTAAAGTCTGGCATTTGATTGTCAAACGGACTGATGTCATCTAAAGGACCAAGATCGATTAAGTCATCTTCAGGATTTAAATTTAATGGATTTTCTGTTTCAGGTGCTGCTAAATCAGCGAGAGGATCAACTTGGGGACTCTGGTGAGTATTTTCATTTTCAGGATTAGGGTCAATAAAGATTGATTCAGGATTCGGTTCCTGAATAGGATTTACAGGATAACGAGAGAGGGCATCTGCATTACAGTTGGTTTTTCCTTTTTTGTACTGAATTTCGTAATCGTATTCCTCTAATTTCAGCCGCCACCTTACCAATCTAGATCCAGGATCTTTGCAATTGAATAACCAACTTAATGGCTTGTGATCCGTAACGATTTTAAAGCGGCGACCAAAAAGGTAAGGACGGAAAGCTTTGGTTCCAAATACAATAGCGAGACACTCTTTTTCAGTGACGCTGTAATTGGTCTCAGCTTTATTGAGAGTGCGGGAGGCGTATGCGATTGGGCGATCTTTACCAATATCGCCTTGAGAGAGGATAGCTGATACGGCATAATTGGACGCATCGCAAGTTAATACAAATGGCTTGGAAAAATCTGGATATATTAATAATGGAGCCGTTATTAGTTTTTCCTTTAAATGTTCAAACCCTAGTTGTTGGCTATTTGTCCAAATAAATGGAACATCCTTTTTTAGGAGATTTGTTAGAGGCTTCGCGTATTTCGAGAAGTCTGGGATGAAGCGTCGATAATAAGACGCGAGTCCAAGGAAAGATTTAATGTCCTTTGAACATGTTGGGGTTGGAAATTCTTTTACAGCCTTAATCTTCTCAGGATTTGGCTTAACGCCTTGGTCACTTATGATATGACCGAGATATGCGACTTCCTTCCGGAGAAATTCACATTTGTCCGGTTGGAGTTTTAGGTTGAACTCTCTCAACCTTTGGAAAACTTGCGTCAGTTTTTGGACGTGAAGAGGGAGATCAGACGAGAATAAGACAATATCGTCTAAATATACAAAGCATTGTATACCTTGTAATCCAGATAAAGCGGTATTCATCAACCGTTGAAAGGTTGAAGGGGCATTTTTGAGCCCGAAAGGCATCCTAGTGAATTCGTAGTGGCCTTGAGGCACACTGAATGCTGTTTTCTCGGAATCAGAAACCTTAATTTGGTGAAATCCAGAAGCAAGATCTAAAGTACTAAAGTACTTGCTATTACCCAACTGGTCAAGGATTTCGTTGATCTGTGGAATTGGGTAAACTTCACCGATGGTGATATCATTTAGTTTACGGTAGTCTATAACTACACGCCACTTTTTCTGACCAGAGGAATCGATTTTCTTTGGAACTATCCATATGGGTGATGACCAAGGAGACATTGAAGGTCGAATAATGTCTTGGTCTAACATTTTATTGACTTGAGACTCTACTTCCTTTTTGTGACATTCTGGAAAACGATAAGTTTTTGTATGAATGGGTGTTGTTGAAGTCGTTTTGATTTCGTGTTGGATTGCGTCAGTGCAGGATAACTTATCACCTGGAAGATAAAATATGTCCGAATAATCTGAACATACTTCGTGTAAGGAAGTGGTTTCTTCCTGGTTTAGGTGAGATACGCGCAGTAGTTCTAGGACTTCTTTAGTACGAGAAGATGTTTGGAATTGATTTGAGTGAGATATTATGTTTACGTCATACATGTGTAAATTACTATCGTCGAGTGGAGTTAAAGTCAATTTAAGATTTGAATTAAATGTGACTGGATGTTCGGATGTATTTACAACCGAAATATTCACTCGACAATTCGATTTAACTTGGACTATGCAATTGGCAATAAGTAGTGACTCTACTGGATTTTGTTCGAGAATGAGGCCTTCACGTAACTCAGGATTCGAAACTGTACATTCAACTACCGTTTCGGTTCTCGGCAGAATGGTGTACACGGGTTCATTAAACAAAAGATGGAATTTCATATTATTTAACTTCAAGGTATTAGTCGTGTAATCAATATTACCACTTTGTTTGCTGAATAAGTCGTTGCCTATGATGCCGTGAAAAGGCAAGTCTAAATTAGGGATCACATGAAAATGATGTGATGTGGTTTTATCCTCAGATAAAAACGATATAGGTATATGACCTAATGTTGAAATGCAACTCCCTTTGTTTGAGTCGATGCCCTTGATTCGAATTGTATGATTTGTAACGTCAGGCATTTTGTCAATTGATGATAATTTTATTATGCTTACAGCGGCCCCCGTGTCAACTAAGAACGTTAGAGGTTTCGCTGATACTGATGTTTGAACGTCAATATGAGGTAAGTACCTTTTTAATGTATTTTCTGTAATTTCATAAATGTGTTCATTATTTTTTTCTGTTTCAGGGACACCGTGGATAGCAAGCATGCTAGGATCACAAGAGTTGACATGATCGTCATAAGACTCCAAGGGTAAGAAGGCACTTCCGGTTTGGGGTTGGTTACCCAGTCGTGTAGTGTCGGTTTTCGAAAATTTTAGCCCCGCACGACACTTAGGCGGGACGTTTATTCGTTTAAATGTTCTACATCAACGAATTGGTTATCAGGTGAAGAAACATCAGGAAGTTCTGATGTCTCTGGATTTACGAAATTAATGCGCGGTGCGACGTTAGGCTGAAACGGCCTTTGATTAATTTGTTGCTGTGACGGAGAAGACGTCTGCGGTGCGTTATTATATTTCCGGTTATTAAAATCACGTAATTGACATTTGTCGATTGTATGTCCGATCTTTTTGCAATAACGGCAAAAAGAGGACTTTGAATTGTTATTATTTGGTTGTGGACCAGGGCGAACGGCGGCCCCGGTCGATTTCGGCGTTTTATTATTTTGATAAAGAATATTCTGAATCTTCTCTTCAGAAACCGCAAGATTTATGGCGTCATTGAGGGTTGTCGGGTCCCTGCATCTCACAAAACTCGATAGACGAGGAAGTAGGCCAATTGTAAACGTGTGGAGGGCAAGATCCGCAATACCAGCATGTCGGCCAACAAGTTCAGATTTTTTATAATTAGAATTATTTATTTCTGTGTGTAATTGCGAGAGGCAGGTCTCGACCCTCAATCCGTACTCGTTTACAGACTCGGTATTCCCCTGTTTACACGATTGTAAGTCGGATAGAAGGTGGGCATAGTGCTTCCGTTCCCCGAATTGGGCTTTCAAAAATTCTTTTAGGCTAATCCAATTATCAAATTCCTTGATCGAGCACGCACTTTCAGCTTTACCTTCTAACTGACTTAAGATATATCTCAATAAAAGTTCTTCATGATTAGGTGTGGCCGCCAAGGTGAATGCATTCTGGCAGTTGTTGATAAAAGGGTTAAGTTTTTCCCTGGACCCATCAAAGGGTTTGACAAATTTAATCAAAAAGCTCAACGGAATTTCTTCCAGTGATAAATCCACCTTGCTGTCCTTTTTACTAGATTTATCGGTCATTTTCTAAATAAAATAAGCAAAAGCTTGTCCGTGTATAGAGTGCTTTAAATTCTATGTTACTTTGTTGCACGATACACGGCGGATGATAACGATATGATATTATAAACACGGTCAAAGGTCACATCAAGTCTAAAAATAGATTTGATATTTTATAAATGAATAAGAACTAAAGAGTGGAATTTAAAGTCTTCAAAAATATTCGCAAAGATTTTAAAAATAGAACACTTCACTGACTCGATTCACTTTTTAGGCACTTTTAGGTAATTCACGAATTTAGCAAGCATAGAAATTCACTTACTGGATGATGAAGAACACGGAGTACATTTTTATTTTAAAAGGATATGGTGACTGTGTTCACAGTCGGATGAAGTGATGATTCTCCACTACAGGAACAGACCCGGAGTGGCGCTTTCCGCAGCACCAAGGCACCCCTCAAGGTGCAGAACCCTAAGGTTCTTGTACAACGGCAGCCTCCACGGCTCGGCCAGAATTGACCAAGCGGAATTTGGGTGAATAGTGAGTTCACCCCCGTGATTCCTTATTATTAAGGAATTACCCGCACAACACTGGTTTTGTTTTCACTGGATAACTTTTACCGATTTGAAGGCGACCCCGAGAATTACGGAAAGTTTCCCGGGATCCCACCGCTGCCACCAAATGTTATACCGCCAATTGGGAAGGCGTTTTTAAAAAAAAAGGTTATATTTCAATTTTAAAGGATTTAATCACTTAACCTTGAATTATTACTTATTTGTTAGGGAAATTCGGTAAAAGACTGGTGGTGGTGAAAGACGTGTGTCGCGGATGGAAGGTGGAGATGAACTACTCGCCGGTGGTCCGGCAGTATGGGAGGTGAGAGACCGCTGACATAGCATTTGAAGAATAAGAAGGGTTCGGAGAAAGCGTCAGCACATATGTCTACATTGTGTGGGTGTAACAGATCGAATGTAGATGATGAAGAGCAGTGTTGCCAATATAACTAATTTCCCCATTTTTAGGATAATTTTGTTATAATGGCTTGCAGCTCGCTTACGCCATAAAAATCCAAGATTGTTGTATTGTTCATGAATACAAGTGTAAAAATTATGGTGACGTACCATATGTAACGAGGTATATTGTGAAAAAAAAATAACCCCCGACGCAAAAAGGAGGGTACGTTTGACTACTATGTGTCTCTCTGTGGCACCGTAGCTCTTATACGGGTGAACCGATATACATAAACATGTTTTATCTAAATCGGTTCAGCCGTTTTATACGTTTTATAGATTTTTAACCGACTTCAAAAAGGAGTACAATTCCACGGTATGAAATTTTGTTTTGTGTTTGTTACGCTATTACTCTGCCAATTATGAATTGATTTCGATGATTCTTTTTTTGATTGGTAGGTCATACTTCAGAGGTGGTCCCATATAAACTTAATCGAAATTAATTCAGCACTTTTTGAACAACATAGCAAATACAAAATATATAAGTTTAATCTTCAAGTCGGTTCTTGTTTTGTTTGTAACCGACTTTCTAAAGGTGGAGGTTTGTATTCGACTGCTTCACTTGCTTCACCCAGGGTTGACTTCCGGCGAGGGAACTCCTCAACGGTGAATAGTACAGACACAACATTTTGTAAATGGATTTAACCATAATAGCCTGTTCTAAATGGCTGATACACCCAGGATTGACTTCCGGCGAGGGAACTCCTCAACAGAGAATAGGACAGACATGACATTTGTACATGCATTGAATTGTGATAGCCCGTTTTAAACTTTGTCATGATGTGGCTGCTAGATCATAAAAGCTTGTCTTTAAAAACTTTTTAAATTAATTTAATTAAAACTTGTTTTGCAAGAAAAAACTTCTTGTACTAGGTACAAGAAGCGAGCTGCTTGAGCTGCTTTAGCGCGAGCTGCTTTAGCTCTTTGCGCTTTTTTTTTAAATTTAGCTTAAAAAAATAATTGACGCGAGCTGCTTTAGCAGCTCGCGCACGCGGCGAAATACTAGTTAATTAATTAATATAATATAAAACTGGAAGACCATCACTGACTGACTGACTGACTGACTGACTGACTGACTGACTGACTGACTGACATATTGACAGAATTGTTCTCCCAGATGCCGTTATGGTGGGTGGAAGTGTTTGGTATGGTTGGATAGAGGATGTTTTGAAACCAACCAGAAAAATCCGAAATCACCAGAAAGTGGTTTCCGTGATGGAACTGCTCAGGGGATCTCGGAAACTATAAATCGGATGGGGGTACCGCTTGAACTAAATATGCCCTTAACCTTGGGCCAATTTTGAAAATTTGAAAAAAAAGATGGCCGCCATACAAAAAAACATGGCCGCCATACAAAATAAAAATGTAAATAACTTTTGAACGGTTAGAGATAGGTATAGGGTGCTCGACCAAATGTCATAGAGGGCGATGAGGGAAATTTGAAAAAGTTGGAAAAATTAAAAAAAAAAGAAAAAAAAATGGCGGCCATTTTGAAAGTTGCTCCGATCCGACTGAAATTTTGCATAGGGAGGTTTTCTGGGGCGTAGATTACGATTATGAAAAAAAAATTCAGATTCCGCCATTTTTCAAAATGGCTGCCATACAAATGTTTTTTTTCATGACAAAATAGGTGAAAATAATATGCAAATAACTTTTAAACGGTTACAGATAGGTATAGGGTGCTCGACCAAATATCATAGAGGACCATAGGGGAAATTTGGAAAAGTTGGAAAAATTAAAAAAAAAGAAAGGAAAATGGCGGCCATTTTGAAAAATGCTCCGATTCGACTGAAATTTTGCATCGGGGGGTTTTTTAGGTCGTAGATTACGATTATGAAAAAATAATTTGGATTCCGCCATTTTTCAAGATGGCCGCCATACAAAAGATTTTTTTCCGAACAATGAGAATAACTTTAAAACCGTAATCGATAGAGAGCTTCTATAAAAAAAAAAACAACACCACCCCACGCGAGCTGCTTTAGCAGCTCGCGCACGCCACAAAATCACTTGGATTGCGCCATTTTCCAATATGGCCGCCATACAAAAGTTTGTTTTTAGAACATAAAGGCTTAGATAACTTTAGAACCGTAATCGATAGGAAGTTTCTATAAAAAAAAAATAACACCACCACCACGCGAGCTGCTTTAGCAGCTCGCGCACGCGGCGAAATACTAGTTATATTATATAAAAGTGAAAGACCACTGACTGACTGACTGACTGACTGACTGACTGACTGACTGACATATTGACAGAATTGATCTCCGACTTGCCGTTATGGTGGGGGGGAGTGTTTGGTACGGTTGTATAGAGGGTGTTTTGGAACCAACCAGAAAAATCCGAAATCACCAGAAAGTGGTTTCCTCGATGGAACTGCTCAGGGGATCTCGGAAACTATAAATCGGATGGGGGTACCGCTTGAACTAAATATGCCCCAAACCTTGGGCCAATTTTGAAAATTTGAAAAAAAAGATGGCCGCCATACAAAAAAACATGGCCGCCATACAAAATAAAAATGCAAATAACTTTTGAATGGTTAGAGATAGGTATAGGGTGCTCGACCAAATGTCATAGAGGGCGATGGGGGAAATTTGGAAAAGTTGGAAAAATTAAAAAAAAAGAAAAAAAAATGGCGGCCATTTTGAAAGTTGCTCCGATCCGACTGAAATTTTGCATAGGGAGGTTTTCTGGGGCGTAGATTACGATTATGAAAAAAAAAATTCGATTCCGCCATTTTTCAAGATGGCTGCCATACAAATGTTTTTTTTCATGTCAAAATAGGTGAAAATAATATGCAAATAACTTTTAAACGGTTACAGATAGGTATAGGGTGCTCGACCAAATATCATAGAGGACCATAGGGGAAATTAGGAAAAGTTGGAAAAATTAAAAAAAAAGAAAGAAAAATGGCGGCCATTTTGAAAAATGCTCCGATTCGACTGAAATTTTGCTTCGGGGGGTTTTTGGGGTCGTGGATTACGATTTTGAAAAAATAATTTGGATTCCGCCATTTTTCAAGATGGCCGCCATACTAATGTTTTTTTTCCGAACAAAGAGAATAACTTTAAAACCGTAATCGATAGGGAGCTTCTATAAAAAAAAAACAACACCACCCCACGCGAGCTGCTTTAACAGCTCGCGCACGCCACAAAATCACTTGGATTGCGCCATTTTCCAATATGGCCGCCATACAAAAGTTTGTTTTTAGAACATAAAGGCTTAGATAACTTTAGAACCGTAATCGATAGAAAGTTTCTATAAAAAATGGGGGAAATTTGGAAGAGTTGGAAAAATTAAAAAAAAAGAAAAAAAAATGGCGGCCATTTTGAAAGTTGCTCCGATCCGACTGAAATTTTGCATCGGGGGGTTTTCTGGGTCGTAGATTACGATTATGAAAAAAAAAATTTGGATTCCGCCATTTTTCAAGATGGCCGCCATACAAAAGTTTTTTTCCGGAAAAATAAGCCAAACAAAACTTTTGAACCGTAGTCGATAGGAAGCGTCTATAAAAAAAAAGCAACACCCCTCCACGCGAGCTGCTTTAGCAGCTCGCGCACGCCACAAAATCACTTGGATTCCGCCATTTTCCAAGATGGCCGCCATACAAAAGTCTTTTTTTAGAACAACTGAACTTAAATAACTTTAGAACCATAATTGATAGGGAGCTTTTATTAATAAGCAAAACACCCCCCCACGCGAGCTGCTTTAGCAGCTCGCGCACGCCACACAATCACTTGAAATCCAGCTTTTTTTCAAGATGGCCGCCATACAAAAGTTTGTTTTCAGAACAAAAAAGGTAAACAAAACTTTAGAACCGTAATCGATAGGAAGCTTTAAAAAAAACAGCAGCCACCCCCCCACGCGAGCTGCTTTAGCAGCTCGCGCACGCGGCGAAATACTAGTTATATTTATATTATATAAAACTGGAAGACCATGACATTTGACAGAAATAGAAGTGGTACTTGCCGTTATGGTGGGGGGGAGTGTTTGGTACCGTTGGATAGAGGGTGTTTTGAAACCAACCAGAAAAATCCGAAATCACCGGAAAGTGGTTTCCGTGATGGAACTGCTCAGGGGATCTCGGAAACTATAAATCGGATGGGGGTACCGCTTGAACTAAATATGCCCCAAACCTTGGGCCGATTTTGAAAATTTGAAAAAAAAGATGGCCGCCATACAAAAAAACATGGCCGCCATACAAAATAAAAATGTAAATAACTTTTGAATGGTTAGAGATAGGTATAGGGTGCTCGACCAAATGTCATAGAGGGCGATGGGGGAAATTTGGAAAAGTTGGAAAAATTAAAAAAAAAGAAAAAAAAATGGCGGCCATTTTGAAAGTTGCTCCGATCCGACTGAAATTTTGCATCGGGGGGTTTTCTGGGTCGTAGATTACGATTATGAAAAAAAAATTTGGATTCCGCCATTTTTCAAGATGGCCGCCATACAAAAGTTTTTTTTCCGGAAAAATAAGCCAAACAAAACTTTTGAACCGTAGTCGATAGGAAGCGTCTATAAAAAAAAAAGCAACACCCCCCCACGCGAGCTGCTTTAGCAGCTCGCGCACGCCACAAAATCACTTGGATTCCGCCATTTTTCAAGATGGCCGCCATACAAAAGTCTTTTTTTCAGAACAACTGAACTTAAATAACTTTAGAACCGTAATCGATAGGGAGCTTTATAAAAAAAAGCAAAACCCCACCACGCGAGCTGCTTTAGCAGCTCGCGCACGCCACACAATCACTTGAAATCCAGCTTTTTTTCAATATGGCCGCCATACAAAAGTTTGATTTCAAAACAAAAAGGGTAAACAAAACTTTAAAACCGTAATCGATAGGAAGCTTTTAAAAAAAAACAGCAGCCACCCCCCCACGCGAGCTGCTTTAGCAGCTCGCGCACGCGGCGAAATACTAGTTATATTATATAAAAGTGAAAGACCACTCACTGACTGACTGACTGACTGACTGACTGACTGACTGACTGACATATTGACAGAATTGATCTCCGACTTGCCGTTATGGTGGGGGGGAGGGTTTGGTACGGTTGTATAGAGGGTGTTTTGAAACCAACCAGAAAAATCCGAAATCACCAGAAAGTGGTTTCCTCGATGGAACTGCTCAGGGGATCTCGGAAACTATAAATCGGATGGGGGTACCGCTTGAACTAAATATGCCCCAAAACTTGGGCCAATTTTGAAAATTTGAAAAAAAAGATGGCCGCCATACAAAAAAACATGGCCGCCATACAAAATAAAAATGTAAATAACTTTTGAATGGTTAGAGATAGGTATAGGGTGCTCGACCAAATGTCATAGAGGGCGATGGGGGAAATTCGAAAAAGTTGGAAAAATTAAAAAAAAAGAGAAAAAAATGGCGGCCATTTTGAAAGTTGCTCCGATCCGACTGAAATTTTGCATAGGGAGGTTTTCTGGGGCGTAAATTACGATTATGAAAAAAAAATTTAGATTTCGCCATTTTTCAAGATGGCTGCCATACAAATGTTTTTTTTCATGACAAAATAGGTGAAAATAATATGCAAATAGTTTTTAAACGGTTACAGAAAGGTATAGGGTGCTCGACCAAATATCATAGAGGACCATAGGGAAAATTTGGAAAAGTTAGAAAAATTAAAAAAAAAAGAAAGAAAAATGGCGGCCATTTTGAAAAATGCTCCGAATCGACTGAAATTTTGCATGGGGGGGTTTTTAAGGTCGTAGATTACGATTATGAAAAAATAATTTGGATTCCGCCATTTTTCAAGATGGCCGCAATACAAATGTTTTTTTTCATGACAAAATAGGTGAAAATAATATGCAAATAACTTTTAAACGGTTACAGATAGGTATAGGGTGCTCGACCAAATATCATAGAGGACCATAGGGAAAATTTGGAAAAGACGGAAAAATTTAAAAAAAAGAAAGAAAAATGGCGGCCATTTTGAAAAATGCTCCGATTCGACTGAAATTTTGCATCGGGGGGGTTTTTTAGGTCGTAGATTACGATTATGAAAAAATAATTTGGATTCCGCCATTTTTCAAGATGGCCGCCATACAAAAGATTTTTTTCCGAACAAAGAGAATAACTTTAAAACCGTAATCGATAGGGAGCTTCTATAAAAAAAAAACAACCCCACCCCACGCGAGCTGCTTTAGCAGCTCGCGCACGCCACAAAATCACTTGGATTGCGCCATTTTCCAATATGGCCGCCATACAAAAGTTTGTTTTTAGAACATAAAGGCTTAGATAACTTTAGAACCGTAATCGATAGGAAGTTTCTATAAAAAAAAAAAACACCACCACCACGCGAGCTGCTTTAGCAGCTCGCGCACGCGGCGAAATACTAGTTATATTATATAAAATTAAAAGACCACTCACTGACTGACATATTGACAGAATTGATCTCCCACTTGCCGTTATGGTGGGGGGTAGTGTTTGGTACTGTTGGATAGAGGGTGTTTTGAAACCAACCAGAAAAATCCGAAATCCATGGAAAGGTGTCTCCGAGATGGAACTGCTCAAGGGATCTCGGAAACTATAAATCGGATGGGGGTACCGCTTGAACTAAATATGCCCTAAAACTTGGGCCATTTTTGAAAATTTGAAAAAAAAGATGGCCGCCATACAAAAAAACATGGCCGCCATACAAAATAAAAATGTAAATAACTTTTGAATGGTTAGAGATAGGTATAGGGTGCTCGACCAAATGTCATAGAGGACGACGGGGGAAATTCGGAAAAGTTGGAAAAATTAAAAAAAAAGAAAAAAAAATGGCGGCCATTTTGAAAGTTGCTCCGATCCGACTGAAATTTTGCATCGGGGGGTTTTCTGGGTCGTAGATTATGATTATGAAAAAAAATTTTGGATTCCGCCATTTTTCAAGATGGCTGCCATACAAAAGTTTTTTTTCCGGAAAAATAAGCCAAACAAAACTTTTGAACCGTAGTCGATAGGAAGCGTCTATAAAAAAAAGCAACACCCCCCCACGCGAGCTGCTTTAGCAGCTCGCGCACGCCACAAAATCACTTGGATTCCGCCATTTTTCAAGATGGCCGCCATACAAAAGTCATTTTTTCAGAACAACTGAACTTAAATAACTTTAGAACCATAATCGATAGGGAGCTTTTATAAAAAAATGCAAAACCCTCCCACGCGAGCTGCTTTAGCAGCTCGCGCACGCCACACAATCACTTGAAATCCAGCTTTTTTTCAAGATGGCCGCCATACAAAAGTTTGTTTTCAGAACAAAAAGTAAGGGTAAACAAAACTTAAGGACCGTAATCGATAGGAAGCTTTTAAAAAAAAACAGCAGCCACCCCCCCACGCGAGCTGCTTTAGCAGCTCGCGCACGCGGCGAAATACTAGTTATATTATATAAAACTGGAAGACCACTCACTGACTGACTGACTGACTGACTGACTGACATATTGACAGAATTGATCTCCGACTTGCCGTTATGGTGGGGGGGAGTGTTTGGTACGGTTGTATAGAGGGTGTTTTGAAACCAACCAGAAAAATCCGAAATCACCAGAAAGTGGTTTCCAAGATGGAACTGCTCAGGGGATCTCGGAAACTATAAATCGGATGGGGGTACCGCTTGAACTAAATATGCCCCAAACCTTGGGCCAATTTTGAAAATTTGAAAAAAAGATGGCCGCCATACAAAAAAACATGGCCGCCATACAAAATGAAAATGTTAATAACTTTTGAATGGTAAGAGATAGGTATAGGGTGCTCGACCAAATGTCATAGAGGACGATGGGGGAAATTTGAAAAAGTTGAAAAAATTAAAAAAAATGAAAAAAAAATGGCGGCCATTTTGAAAGTTGCTCCGATCCGACTGAAATTTTGCATCAGGGGGTTTTCTGGATCGTAGATTACGATTATGAAAAAAAAATTTGGATTCCGCCATTTTTCAAGATGGCTGCCATACAAACGTTTTTTTTCATGACAAAATAGGTGAAAATAATATGCAAATAACTTTTAAACGGTTACAGATAGGTATAGGGTGCTCGACCAAATATCATAGAGGACCATAGGGGAAATTTGGAAAAGTTGGAAAAATTAAAAAAAAAGAAAGAAAAGTGGCGGCCATTTTGAAAAATGCTCCGATTCGACTGAAATTTTGCATCGGGGGGTTTTTGGGGTCGTAGATTACGATTATGAAAAAATAATTTGGATTCCGCCATTTTTCAAGATGGCCGCCATACAAAAGATTTTTTTCCGAACAAAGAGAATAACGTTAAAACCGTAATCGATAGGGAGCTTCTATAAAAAAAAAAACACCACCCCACGCGAGCTGCTTTAGCAGCTCGCGCACGCCACAAAATCACTTGAATTTCGCCATTTTCCAATATGGCCGCCATACAAAAGTTTGTTTTCAGAACAAAAAGGGTAAACAAAACTTTAGAACCGTAATCGATAGGAAGCTTTTAAAAAAAAAACAGCAGCCACCCCCCCACGCGAGCTGCTTTAGCAGCTCGCGCACGCGGCGAAATACTAGTTATTATATAAAACTGAAAGGTCACTGACTGACAATTGACAGAAATAGAAGTGGTACTTGCCGATATGGTGGGGGGGAGTGTTTGGTACGGTTGTATAGAGGGTGTTTTGAAACCAACCAGAAAAATCCGAAATCACCAGAAAATGGTTTCCTCGATGGAACTGCTCAAGAGATCTCGGAAACTATAAATCGGATGGGGGTACCGTTTGAACTAAATATGCCCCAAACCTTGGGCCAATTTTGAAAATTTGAAAAAAAAGATGGCCGCCATACAAAAAAACATGGCCGCCATACAAAATAAAAATGTTTATAACTTTTGCACGGTTAGAGATAGGTATAGGGTGCTCGACCAAATGTCATAGAGGGCGATGGGGGAAATTTGGGAAAGTTGAAAAAATTAAAAAAAAAGAAAAAAAAATGGCGGCCATTTTGAAAGTTGCTCCGATCCGACTGAAATTTTGCATCGGGAGGTTTTCTGGGTCAAAGATTATTATTATGAAAAAAAATTTTGGATTCCGCCATTTTTCAATATGGCCGCCATACAAAAGTTTTTTTTCCGGAAAATTAAGCCAAACAAAACTTTTGAACCGTAGTCGATAGGAAGCGTCTATAAAAGAAAAGCAACACCCCCCCCACGCGAGCTGCTTTAGCAGCTCGCGCACGCCACAAAATCACTTGGATTCCGCCATTTTCCAAGATGGCCGCCATACAAAAGTCATTTTTCAGAACAACTGAACTTAAATAACTTTAGAACCGTAATCGATAGGGAGCTTTTATAAAAAAAGCAACACCCCCCCACGCGAGCTGCTTTAGCAGCTCGCGCACGCCACACAATCACTTGAAATCCAGCTTTTTTTCAAAATGGCCGCCATACAAAAGTTTGTTTACAGAACAAAAAGGGCAAACAAAACTTTACAACCGTAATCGATAGGAAGCTTTTAAAAAAAAACAGCAGCCACCCCCCCACGCGAGCTGCTTTAGCAGCTCGCGCACGCAGCGAAATACTAGTTATTATTATATTATATAAAACTGAAAGACCACTGACTGACTGACTGACTGACTGACATATAATTGACAGAAATAGAAGTGGTACTTGCCGATATGGTGGGGGGGAGTGTTTGGTACCGTTGGATAGAGGGTGTTTTGAAACCAACCAGAAAAATCCGAAATCACCAGAAAGTGGTTTCCTTGATGGAACTGCTCAGGGGATCTCGAAAACTATAAATCGGATGGGGGTACCGCTTGAACTAAATATGCCCCAAACCTTGGGCCATTTTTGAAAATTTGAAAAAAAAGATGGCCGCCATACAAAAAAACATGGCCGCCATACAAAATAAAAATGTAAATAACTTTTGAATTATTAGAGATAGGTATAGGGTGCTCGACCAAATGTCATAGAAGGCGATGGGGGAAATTTGGAAAAGTTGGAAAAATTAAAAAAAAAGAAAAAAAAATGGCGGCCATTTTGAAAGTTGCTCCGATCCGACTGAAATTTTGCATCGGGGGGTTTTCTGGGTCGCACATTACGATTTTGAAAAAAAATTTTGGATTCCGCCATTTTTCAAGATGGCCGCCATACAAGAGTTATTTTTCCGGAAAAATAAGCCAAGCAAAACTTTTGAACCGTAGTCGATAGGAAGCGTCTATAAAAAAAAAAGCAACACCCCCCCACGCGAGCTGCTTTAGCAGCTCGCGCACGCCACAAAATCACTTGGATTCCGCCATTTTTCAAGATGGCCGCCATACAAAAGTAATTTTTTCAGAACAACTGAACTTAAATAACTTTAGAACCATAATCGATAGGGAGCTTTTATTAAAAAGCAAAACACCCCCCCACGCGAGCTGCTTTAGCAGCTCGCGCACGCCACACAATCACTTGAAATCCAGCTTTTTTTCAAGATGGCCGCCATACAAAAGTTTGTTTTCAGAACAAAAAGGGTAAACAAAACTTTAGAACCGTAATCGATAGGAAGCTTTTAAAAAAAAACAGCAGCCACCCCCCCACGCGAGCTGCTTTAGCAGCTCGCGCACGCGGCGAAATACTAGTTATATTATATAAAATTAAAAGACCACTCACTGACTGACTGACTGACATATAATTGACAGAAATAGAAGTGGTACTTGCCGTTATGGTGGGGGGTAGTGTTTGGTACCGTTGGATAGAGGATGTTTTAAAACTAACCAGAAAAATCCGAAATCCATGGAAAGGTGTCTCCGAGATGGAACATCTCAAGGGATCTCGGAAACTATAAATCGGATGGGGGTACCGCTTGAACTAAATACGCCCCAAAACCTGGGCCATTTTTGAAAATTTGAAAAAAAAGATGGCCGCCATACAAAAAACATGGCCGCCATACAAAATAAAAATGCAAATAACTTTTAAACGGTAAGAGATAGGTATAGGGTGCTCGACCAAATGTCATAGAGGGCGATGGGGGAAATTTGAAAAAGTTGGAAAAATTAAAAAAAAAGAAAAAAAAATGGCGGCCATTTTGAAAGTTGCTCCGATCCGACTGAAATTTTGCATCGGGGGGTTTTCTGGGTCGAAGATTACAATTATGAAAAAAAATTTTGGATTCCGCCATTTTTCAAGATGGCTGCCATACAAAAGCTTTTTTTCCGGAAAAATAAGCCAAACAAAACTTTTGAACCGTAGTCTATAGGAAGCGTCTATAAAAAAAAAGCAACACACCCCCACGCGAGCTGCTTTAGCAGCTCGCGCACGCCACAGAATCACTTGGATTTCGCCATTTTTCAAGATGGCCGCCATACAAAAGTCTTTTTTTCAGAACAACTGAACTTAAATAACTTTAGAACCGTAATCGATAGGGAGCTTTTATACAATAAAGCAAAACCCCCCCACGCGAGCTGCTTTAGCAGCTCGCGCACGCCACACAATCACTTGAAATCCAGCTTTTTTTCAAGATGGCCGCCATACAAAAGTTTGATTTCAAAACAAAAAGCGTAAACAAAACTTTAGAACCGTAATCGATAGGAAGCTTTTAAAAAAAAACAGCAGCCACCCCCCCACGCGAGCTGCTTTAGCAGCTCGCGCACGCGGCGAAATACTAGTTATATTATATAAAACTGAAAGACCATCACTGACTGACTGACTGACTGACTGACTGACTGACTGACTGACTGACTGACTGACTGACATATTGACAGAATTGTTCTCCCAGATGCCGTTATGGTGGGTGGAAGTTTTTGGTATGGTTGGATAGAGGATATTTTGAAACCAACCAGAAAAATCCGAAATCACCAGAAAGTGGTTTCCGTGATGGAACTGCTCAGGGGATCTCGGACACTATAAATCGGATGGGGATACCGCTTGAACTAAATATGCCCCAAACCTTGGGCCAATTTTGAAAATTTGAAAAAAAAGATGGCCGCCATACAAAAAAACATGGCCGCCATACAAAATAAAAATCTAAATAACTTTTGAACGGTTAGAGATAGGTATAGGGTGCTCGACCAAATGTCATAGAGGGCGATGGGGTAAATTTGAAAAAGTTGGAAAAATTAAAAAAAAAGAAAAAAAAATTGCGGCCATTTTGAAAGTTGCTCCGATCCGACTGAAATTTTGCATAGGGGAGTTTTCTGGGTCGTAGATTACGATTATGAAAAAAAATTTAGATTCCGCCATTTTTCAAGATGGCTGCCATACAAACGTTTTTTTTCATGACAAAATAGGTGAAAATAATATGCAAATTACTTTTAAACGGTTAAAGATAGGTATAGGGTGCTCGACCAAATATCATAGAGGACCATAGGAGAAATTTGTAAAAGTTGGAAAAATTAAAAAAAAAGAAAGAAAAATGGCGGCCATTTTGAAAAATGCTCCGATTCGACTGAAATTTTGCATCGGGGGGTTTTTTAGGTCGTAGATTACGATTATGAAAAAATAATTTGGATTCCGCCATTTTTCAAGATGGCCGCCATACAAAAGATTTTTTTCCGAACAAAGAGAATAACTTTAAAACCGTAATCGATTGGGAGCTTCTATGAAAAAAAAGCAACACCCCCCCACGCGAGCTGCTTTAGCAGCTCGCGCACGCCACAAAATCACTTGGATTGCGCCATTTTCCAAGATGGCCGACATACTAACGTTTTATTTTTTCAGAACAATAAAGTTTAAATAACTTTAGAACCGTAATCGATAGGAAGTTTCTATAAAAAAAAAATAACACCACCACCACGCGAGCTGCTTTAGCAGCTCGCGCACGCGGCGAAATACTAGTTATATTATATAAAAGTGAAAGACCACTCACTGACTGACTGACTGACTGACTGACTGACTGACTGACATATTGACAGAATTGATCTCCGACTTGCCGTTATGGTGGGGGGGAGTGTTTGGTACGGTTGTATAGAGGGTGTTTTGAAACCAACCAGAAAAATCCGAAATCACCAAAAACTGGTTTCCTTGATGGAACTGCTCAGGGGATCTCGGAAACTATAAATCGGATGGGGGTACCGCTTAAACTAAATATGCCCCAAACCTTGGGCCAATTTTGAAAATTAAAAAAAAAAGATGGCCGCCATACAAAAAAACATGGCCGCCATACAAAATAAAAATGTAAATAACTTTTAAACGGTAAGAGATAGATATAGGGTGCTCGACCAAATGTCATAGAGGGCGATGGGGGAAATTTGGAAAAGTTGGAAAAATTAAAAAAAAAGAAAAAAAAATGGCGGCCAATTTGAAAGTTGCTCCGATCCGACTGAAATTTTGCATCGGGGGGTTTTCTGGGTCGTAGATTATAATTATGAAAAAAAAATTTGGATTCCGCCATTTTTCAAGATGGCTGCCATACAAATGTTTTTTTTCATGACAAAATAGGTGAAAATAATATGCAAATAACTTTTAAACGGTTACAGATAGGTATAGGGTGCTCGACCAAATATCATAGAGGACCATAGGGGAAATTTGGAAAAGTTGGAAAAATTAAAAAAAAAGAAAGAAAAATTGTGGCCATTTTGAAAAATGCTCCGATTCGACTGAAATTTTGCATCGGGGGGTTTTCTGGGTCGTAGATTACGATTATGAAAAAATAATTTGGATTCAGCCATTTTTCAAGATGGCCGCCATACAAAAGATTTTTTTCCGAACAAAGAGAATAACTTTAAAACCGTAATCGATAATCGCTTCTATAAAAAAAAACAACACCACCCCACGCGAGCTGCTTTAGCAGCTCGCGCACGCCACAAAATCACTTGGATAGCGCCATTTTCCAATATGGCCGCCATACAAAAGTTTGTTTTTAGAACATAAAGGCTTAGATAACTTTAGAACCGTAATCGATAGGAAGTTTCTATAAAAAAAAATAACACCACCACCACGCGAGCTGCTTTAGCAGCTCGCGCACGCGGCGAAATACTAGTAATTTTTTATTTTTTATTTTTTATTAATATAATATAAAACTGAAAGACCACTGACTGACTGACTGACTGACATATAATTGACAGAAATAGAAGTGGTACTTGCCGATATGGTGGGGGGGAGTGTTTGGTACCGTTGGATAGAGGGTGTTTTGAAACCAACCAGAAAAATCCGAAATCACCAGAAAGTGGTTTCCTTGATGGAACTGCTCAGGGGATCTCGAAAACTATAAATCGGATGGGGGTACCGCTTGAACTAAATATGCCCCAAAACCTGGGCCATTTTTGAAAATTTTAAAAAAAAGATGGCCGCCATACAAAAAAACATGGCCGCCATACAAAATTAAAATGTTAATAACTTTTGAATGGTTAGAGATAGGTATAGGGTGCTCGACCAAATGTCATAGAGGACGATGGGGGAAATTTGGAAAAGTTGGAAAAATTAAAAAAAAAGAAAAAAAAATGGCGGCCATTTTGAAAGTTGCTCCGATCCGACTGAAATTTTGCATCGGGGGGTTTTCTGGATCGTAGATTACGATTATGAAAAAATATTTTGGATACCGCCATTTTTCAAGATGGCTGCCATACAAAAGATTTTTTTCCGGAACAATAAGCCAAACAAAACTTTTGAACCGTAGTCGATAGGAAGCGTCTATAAAAAAAAAGCAACACCCCCCCACGCGAGCTGCTTTAGCAGCTCGCGCACGCCACAAAATCACTTGGATTTCGCCATTTTTCAAGATGGCCGCCATATAAAAGTCTTTTTTTCAGAACAACTGAACTTAAATAACTTTAGAACCGTAATCGATAGGGAGCTTTTATAAAAAAAAGCAAAACCCCCCCACGCGAGCTGCTTTAGCAGCTCGCGCACGCCACACAATCACTTGAAATCCAGCTTTTTATCAAGATGGCCGCCATACAAAAGTTTGATTTCAAAACAAAAAGGGTAAACAAAACTTTAGAACCGTAATCGATAGGAAGCTTTTAAAAAAAAACAGCAGCCACCCCCCCACGCGAGCTGCTTTAGCAGCTCGCGCACGCGGCGAAATACTAGTTATATTATATAAAAGTGAAAGACCACTCACTGACTGACTGACTGACTGACTGACTGACTGACTGACATATTGACAGAATTGATCTCCGACTTGCCGTTATGGTGGGGGGGAGTGTTTGGTACGGTTGTATAGAGGGTGTTTTGAAACCAACCAGAAAAATCCGAAATCACCAGAAAGTGGTTTCCTCGATGGAACTGCTCAGGGGATCTCGGAAACTATAAATCGGATGGGGGTACCGCTTGAACTAAATATGCCCCAAACCTTGGGCCAATTTTGAAAATTTGAAAAAAAAGATGGCCGCCATAGAAAAAAACATGGCCGCCATACAAAATAAAAATGTAAATAACTTTTAAACGGTAAGAGATAGGTATAGGGTGCTCGACCAAATGTCATAGAGGGCGATGGGGGAAATTTGAAAAAGTTGAAAAAATTAAAAAAAAAGAAAAAAAAATGGCGGCCATTTTGAAAGTTGCTACGATCCGACTGAAATTTTGCATAGGGAGGTTTTCTGGGGCGTAGATTACGATTATGAAAAAAAAAAATTAATTCCGCCATTTTTCAAGATGGCTGCCATACAAATGTTTTTTTTCATGACAAAATAGGTGAAAATAATATGCAAATAACTTTTAAACGGTTACAGATAGGTATAGGGTGCTCGATCAAATATCATAGAAGACCATAGGGGAAATTTGGAAAAGTTGGAAAAATTAAAAAAAAAGAAAGAAAAATGGCGGCCATTTTGAAAAATGCTCCGATTCGACTGAAATTTTGCATGGGGGGGTTTTTTAGGTCGTAGATTACGATTATGAAAAAATAATTTGGATTCCGCCATTTTTCAAGATGGCCGCCATACAAAAGATTTTTTTCCGAACAAAGAGAATAACTTTAAAACCGTAATCGATAGGGAGCTTCTATAAAAAAAAAACAACACCACCCCACGCGAGCTGCTTTAGCAGCTCGCGCACGCCACAAAATCACTTGGATTGCGCCATTTTCCAATATGGCCGCCATACAAAAGTTTGTTTTTAGAACATAAAGGCTTAGATAACTTTAGAACCGTAATCGATAGGAAGTTTCTATAAAAAAAAATAACACCACCACCACGCGAGCTGCTTTAGCAGCTCGCGCACGCGGCGAAATACTAGTTTATATTATATAAAACTGGAAGACCATGACATTTGACAGAAATAGAAGTGGTACTTGCCGTTATGGTGGGGGGGAGTGTTTGGTACCGTTGGATAGAGGGTGTTTTGAAACCAACCAGAAAAATCCGAAATCACCGGAAAGTGGTTTCCGTGATGGAACTGCTCAGGGGATCTCGGAAACTATAAATCGGATGGGGGTACCGCTTGAACTAAATATGCCCCAAACCTTGGGCCGATTTTGAAAATTTGAAAAAAAAGATGGCCGCCATACAAAAAAACATGGCCGCCATACAAAATAAAAATGTAAATAACTTTTGAATGGTTAGAGATAGGTATAGGGTGCTCGACCAAATGTCATAGAGGGCGATGGGGGAAATTTGGAAAAGTTGGAAAAATTAAAAAAAAAGAAAAAAAAATGGCGGCCATTTTGAAAGTTGCTCCGATCCGACTGAAATTTTGCATCGGGGGGTTTTCTGGGTCGTAGATTACGATTATGAAAAAAAAATTTGGATTCCGCCATTTTTCAAGATGGCCGCCATACAAAAGTTTTTTTTCCGGAAAAATAAGCCAAACAAAACTTTTGAACCGTAGTCGATAGGAAGCGTCTATAAAAAAAAAGCAACACCCCCCCACGCGAGCTGCTTTAGCAGCTCGCGCACGCCACAAAATCACTTGGATTCCGCCATTTTTCAAGATGGCCGCCATACAAAAGTCTTTTTTTCAGAACAACTGAACTTAAATAACTTTAGAACCGTAATCGATAGGGAGCTTTATAAAAAAAAGCAAAACCCCACCACGCGAGCTGCTTTAGCAGCTCGCGCACGCCACACAATCACTTGAAATCCAGCTTTTTTTCAATATGGCCGCCATACAAAAGTTTGATTTCAAAACAAAAAGGGTAAACAAAACTTTAAAACCGTAATCGATAGGAAGCTTTTAAAAAAAAACAGCAGCCACCCCCCCACGCGAGCTGCTTTAGCAGCTCGCGCACGCGGCGAAATACTAGTTATTATATAAAACTGAAAGGTCACTGACATATAATTGACAGAATTAGAAGTGGTACTTGCCGTTATGGTGGGGGGGAGTGTTTGGTACCGTTGGATAGAGGGTGTTTTGAAACCAACCAGAAAAATCCGAAATCACCAGAAAGTGGTTTCCGTGATGGAACTGCTCAGGGGATCTCGGAAACTATAAATCGGATGGGGGTACCGCTTGAACTAAATATGCCCCAAACCTTGGGCCAATTTTGAAAATTTGAAAAAAAAGATGGCCGCCATACAAAAAAACATGGCCGCCATACAAAATAAAAATGTTAATAACTTTTGAATGGTTTGAGATAGGTATAGGGTGCTCGACCAAATGTCATAGAGGTCGATGGGGGAAATTTGGAAAAGTTGGAAAAATTAAAAAAAAAGAAAAAAAAATGGCGGCCATTTTGAAAGTTGCTCCGATCTGACTGAAATTTTGCATAGGGGGGTTTTCTGGGTCGTAGATTAAAAAAAAAATTTGGATTCCGCCATTTTTCAAGATGGCTGCCATAAAAATGTTTTTTTTCCGGAAAAATAAGCCAAACAAAACTTTTGAACCGTGGTCGATAGGAAGCGTCTATTATAAAAAAAAGCAACACCCCCCACGCGAGCTGCTTTAGCAGCTCGCGCACGCCACAAAATCACTTGGATTCCACCATTTTTCAAGATGGCCGCCATACAAAAGTCTTTTTTTCAGAACAACTGAACTTAAATAACTTTAGAACCGTAATCGATAGGGAGCTTTTATAAAAAAAGCAACACCCCCCCCACGCGAGCTGCTTTAGCAGCTCGCGCACGCCACACAATCACTTGAAATCCAGCTTTTTTTCAAGATGGCCGCCATACAAAAGTTTGATTTCAAAACAAAAAGGGTAAACAAAACTTTAGAACCGTAATCGATAGGAAGCTTTAAAAAAAAACAGCAGCCACCCCCTACGCGAGCTGCTTTAGCAGCTCGCGCACGCGGCAAAATACTAGTTATATTATATAAAAGTGAAAGACCATCACTGACTGACTGACTGACTGACTGACTGACTGACTGACTGACTGACTGACATATTGACAGAATTGTTCTCCCAGATGCCGTTATGGTGGGTAGAAGTTTTTGGTATGGTTGGATAGAGGATGTTTTGAAACCAACCAGAAAAATCCGAAATCACCAGAAAGTGGTTTCCGTGATGGAACTGCTCAGGGGATCTCGGAAACTATAAATCGGATGGGGGTACCGCTTGAACAAAATATGCCCCAAATCTTGGGCCAATTTTGAAAATTTGAAAAAAAAGATGGCCGCCATACAAAAAAACATGGCCGCCATACAAAATAAAAATGTAAATAACTTTTGAACGGTTAGAGATAGGTATAGGGTGCTCGACCAAATGTCATAGAGGGCGATGGGGGAAATTTGGAAAAGTTGGAAAAATTAAAAAAAAAGAAAAAAAAATGGCGGCCATTTTGAAAGTTGCTCTGATCCGACTGAAATTTTGCATAGGGGGGTTTTCTGGGCCGTAGATTACGATTATGAAAAAAAAATTTATATTCCGCCATTTTTTAAGATGGCTGCCATACAAACGTTTTTTTTCATGACAAAATAGGTGAAAATAATATGCAAATAACTTTTAAACCGTTACAGATAGGTATAGGGTGCTCGACCAAATATCATAGAGGACCATGAGGGAAATTTGGAAAATTTGGAAAATTAAAAAAAAAAGAAAAAAAAATGGCGGCCATTTTGAAAGTTGCTCCGATCCGACTGAAAATTTGCATCGGGGTGTTTTCTGGGTCGTAGATTACGATTATGAAAAAAAAAATTTGATTCCGCCATTTTCCAAGATGGCTGCCATACAAATGTTTTTTTTCATGACAAAATAGGTGAAAATAATATGCAAATAACTTTTAAACGGTTACAGATAGGTATAGGGTGCTCGACCAAATATTATAGAGGACCATAGGGGAAATTTGGAAAAGTTACAAAATTAAAAAAAAAGAAAGAAAAATGGCGGTTATTTGGAAAAATGCTCTGATTCGACTGAAATTTTGCATCAGGGGGTTTTTTAGGTCGTAGATTACGATTATGAAAAAATAATTTGGATTCCGCCCTTTTTCAAGATGGCCGCCATACAAAAGATTTTTTTCCGAACAAAGAGAATAACTTTAAAACCGTAATCGATAGGGAGCTTCTATAAAAAAAAAAACAACACCACCCCACGCGAGCTGCTTTAGCAGCTCGCGCACGCCACAAAATCACTTGGATTGCGCCATTTTCCAATATGGCCGATATACAAAAGTTTGTTTTTAGAACATAAAGGCTTAGATAACTTTAGAACCGTAATCGATAGGAAGTTTCTATAAAAAAAAAAAAACACCACCACCACGCGAGCTGCTTTAGCAGCTCGCGCACGCGGCGAAATACTAGTATATTATATAAAAGTGAAAGACCATCACTGACTGACTGACTGACTGACTGACTGACTGACATATTGACAGAATTGATCTCCGACTTGCCGTTATGGTGGGGGGGAGTGTTTGGTACGGTTGTATAGAGGGTGTTTTGAAACCAACCAGAAAAATCCGAAATCACCAGAAAGTGGTTTCCAAGATGGAACTGCTCAGGGGATCTCGGAAACTATAAATCGGATGGGGGTACCGCTCGAACTAAATATGCCCCAAACCTTGGGCCAATTTTGAAAATTTGAAAAAAAAGATGGCCGCCATACAAAAAAACATGGCCGCCATACAAAATGAAAATGTTAATAACTTTTGAATGGTAAGAGATAGGTATAGGGTGCTCGACCAAATGTCATAGAGGACGATGGGGGAAATTTGAAAAAGTTGAAAAAATTAAAAAAAAAGAAAAAAAAATGGCGGCCATTTTGAAAGTTGCTCCGATCCGACTGAAATTTTGCGTCGGGGGGTTTTCTGGATCGTAGATTACGATTATGAAAAAAATATTTGGATTCCGCCATTTTTCAAGATGGCTGCCATACAAAGGTTTTTTTTCATGACAAAATAGGTGAAAATAATATGCAAATAACTTTTAAACGGTTACAGATAGGCATAGGGTGCTCGACCAAATATCATAGAGGACCATAGGGGAAATTTGGAAAAGTTGGAAAAATTAAAAAAAAAGAAAAAAAATGGCGGCCATTTCGAAAGTTGCTCCGATCCGACTGAAATTTTGCACCGGGGGGTTTTTGGGGTCGAAGATTACGATTATGAAAAAATAATTTGGATTCCGCCATTTTTCAAGATGGCCGCCATACAAAAGATTTTTTTCCGAACAAAGAGAATAACTTTAAACCCGTAATCGATAGGGAGCTTCTATAAAAAAAAAACAACACCACCCCACGCGAGCTGCTTTAGCAGCTCGCGCACGCCACAAAATCACTTGGATTGCGCCATTTTCCAATATGGCCGCCATACAAAAGTTTGTTTTTTGAACATAAAGGCTTAGATAACTTTAGAACCGTAATCGATAGGAAGTTTCTATAAAAAAAAAACACCACCACCACGCGAGCTGCTTTAGCAGCTCGCGCACGCGGCGAAATACTAGTATAATATAAAACTGGAAGACCATCACTGACTGACTGACTGACTGACTGACATATTGACAGAATTGATCTCCCACTTGCCGTTATGGTGGGGGGTAGTGTTTGGTACCGTTGGATAGAGCATGTTTTGAAACCAACCAGAAAAATCCGAAATCCATGGAAAGGTGTCTCCGAGATGGAACTGCTCAGGGGATCTCGGAAACTATAAATCGGATGGGGGTACCGCTTGAACTAAATATGCCCCAAACCTTGGGCCATTTTTGAAAATTTGAAAAAAAAGATGGCCGCCATACAAAAAAACATGGCCGCCATACAAAATAAAAATGAAAATATCTTTTGAATGGTTAGAGATAGGTATAGGGTGCTCGACCAAATGTCATAGAGGGCGATGGGGGAAATCAGGAAAAGTTGGAAAAATTAAAAAAAAAGAAAAAAAAATGGCGGCCATTTTGAAAGTTGCTCCGATCCGACTGAAATTTTGCATCGGGGGGTTTTCTGGGTCGTACATTACGATTTTAAAAAAAAATTTTGGATTCCGCCATTTTTCAAGATGGCTGCCATACAAAAGTTTTTTTTCCGGAAAAATAAGCCAAACAAAACTTTTGAACCGTAGTCGATAGGAAGCGTCTATAAAAAAAAAGCAACACCCCCCCACGCGAGCTGCTTTAGCAGCTCGCGCACGCCACAAAATCACTTGGATTCCGCCAGTTTTCAAGATGGCCGCCATACAAAAGTCTGTTTTTCAGAACAACTGAACTTAAATAACTTTAGAACCGTAATCGATGGGGAGCTTTTATTGAAAAGCAAAACACCCCCCCACGCGAGCTGCTTTAGCAGCTCGCGCACGCCACACAATCACTTGAAATCCAGCTTTTTTTCAAGATGGCCGCCATACAAAAGTTTGTTTTCAGAACCAAAAGGGTAAACAAAACTTTAGAACCGTAATCGATAGGAAGCTTTTAAAAAAAAACAGCAGCCACCCCCCCACGCGAGCTGCTTTAGCAGCTCGCGCACGCGGCGAAATACTAGTTATATTATATAAAATTAAAAGACCACTCACTGACTGACTGACTGACTGACATATAATTGACAGAAATAGAAGTGGTACTTGCCGATATGGTGGGGGGGAGTGTTTGGTACGGTTGTATAGAGGGTGTTTTGAAACCAACCAGAAAAATCCGAAATCCATGGAAAGGTGTCTCCGAGATGGAACTGCTCAAGGGATCTCGGAAACTATAAATCGGATGGGGGTACCGCTTGAACTAAATATGCCCCAAAACCTGGGCCATTTTTGAAAATTTGAAAAAAAAGATGGCCGCCATACAAAAAAACATGGCCGCCATACAAAATAAAAATGCAAATAACTTTTAAACGGTAAGAGATAGATATAGAGTGCTCGACCAAATGTCATAGAGGACGATGGGGGAAATTTGGAAAAGTTGGAAAAATTAAAAAAAAAGAAAAAAAAATGGCGGCCATTTTGAAAGTTGCTCCGATCCGACTGAAATTTTGCATCGGGGGGTTTTCTGGGTCGAAGATTACAATTATGAAAAAAAATTTTGGATTCCGCCATTTTTCAAGATGGCTGCCATACAAAAGTTTTTTTTCCGGAAAAATAAGCCAAACAAAACTTTTGAACCGTAGTCGATAGGAAGCGTCTATAAAAAAAAAGCAACACCCCCCCACGCGAGCTGCTTTAGCAGCTCGCGCACGCCACAAAATCACTTGGATTCCGCCATTTTTCAAGATGGCCGCCATACAATCTTTTTTCAGAACAACTGAACTTAAATAACTTTAGAACCGTAATCGATAGGGAGATTTTATAAAAAAAAGCAAAACCCCCCCACGCGAGCTGCTTTAGCAGCTCGCGCACGCCACAAAATCACTTGAAATCCAGCTTTTTTTCAATATGGCCGCCATACAAAAGTTTGATTTCAAAACAATAAGGGTAAACAAAACTTTAGAACCGTAATCGATAGGAAGCTTTTAAAAAAAAACAGCAGCCACCCCCCCACGCGAGCTGCTTTAGCAGCTCGCGCACGCGGCGAAATACTAGTCTAATACTAAAACTAAACTAATACTTAATCTAGCTAAGTACTTATAAAAAATAAATATATGTATAGGTAACATTCAATTTTATTCTTTAATAGGTAACTATTTACATATATACTATGTGTACACAATATGTAAGTGATGATGATGATAAAATTGCACTCAGTGATGCAATTTCATGTGTCTCCTGAATGTACAAATTACTCTCAGAGCTCGCAACGGTTGTGATAAATTGCTCCAGCACTCACTTGTTGCAAATTTAAAACAGCCACGAAAAGCTAAAGTCCTGTGTATGGCTGTTACTAACAAATATAATGATTTAGTTATGTAGATACAAGAAAGTTTTTGTTGGAAAATATTACAATATATTAGAAGTATATATTTAGATACTTCTATAGTAAACTGTCTTCTTGTGGATCACTGCATCTCTCTTACTTGTTTTATAATAGACTAGCTGCGCCCCGCGGCTTTGCCCGCGTGGAGATTGATGTGTTGCAAGTAAGAAAAGTAGTCGGCTGCTCGGCTGCGCTGTTATGATTATTTCCGAATATATCATGATTCTGTATTTGCGAACTCGCTTCAATTGTTAAGCACGTTTTCGACGATTTGTTCTCGTATTTCCCCTTGCCAAACATGGGATCCCGTATAAAATATACCAAATCGCCTAAACAGGCATGCCCCATCACCGATTATTATGGAAACGACGACGGTGAATTGCACTATTACCTACGTCATTTACGTCCAAATTCTCTATTTTTTTCAAACCATGGAATACAATTTTCCATATTAAGTTTAGAACTCTATTCCATACCCCACAGTGGTAATTTTGTAAAAATAAAAAGTACATAATTCATTATTTACTTAATAGTTTATTTAAACCTAGTTTTTAGTGAATAAAACCAAGGAATAAAATTTTCCATAAAAACTTTAGAACTCATTTGCACCCCTTACAGAGCAAATTTAGAAAAAAAAGTATTTGACTATTTATTTTGTAGTTTATTTGTACCAAGATCTGAGTGAATGAAAACATCATACACACAAACTGTCGCATTTATAATATTATTAGGATTAGGATTTAAACCGAGTTAGGTCTCTCGGATGCGGCAGGCCGTCTGGGTAAGTACCACAGCTTTGCCAGTTATTCTGCCGCCAAGCAGTAGTGCGCAAGCATTACTGTGTTCCGGTTTGAAGGCATTGTGGCCAGAAAAAGTACTGGGCATATGAGACTTAATATATGATGTCCCGGGGTGCAGCGCTACGCAGTGATTTTAATGGTAATAAGTTTATTTGTTGTGGTCAGGCGTTGTGCTTGCCATCAGGCGAGCGAATTTTTTTTATATATATTATATATTACATTATGTATTATATTTTATATTATATTAAATATATTACATATTACATATTTGAACCGAGTTTTGAGTGAATCGAACCAAAATAAAATAAAATGCATACAAACTTTATAACTCCTTTGTACCTTTCCTAAGGGTAGTATTGAAAAATTATTTTTTATTTTTTAATTATTTTGAAAATCATGTGTTTTATAATTTATTTTAAAGTTTATTTGTACAAAGTTTTGATTGAATCGAACTAAAATAAAAAAATATCATACAAACTTTACTATAGCTTTGCCAATTATTCTGTCGCCAAGCAATAGTGCGAAAGCGTTACTATGTTCCAGTTTAAAGGACATTGTAGCCAGTTAAATTACTTGGCATAAATGAGACTTAATATCTGATGTCTCTACGCTACGCATTGCTTTTTATGGTTATTAAGTCCGAAATTCATTGAAACACATGAGAGATGTAAATCGTGTATTGAGCTAGGTAGCCATTACAATCAAGTGTCATACTATTTCTTACTACCCTACTTAGTCCACATTATATTTTAACTACAAAGTAGAAAAGTACCCTACACATAAATATCAATCCTGTGACTAAATAACAATGTACCAACATTCACATATGACATACCTCCCCCACATGTATGATATAACAATCAACAAAAGTACTATATAAATATATTGAAAATAACAGAAAATACAAATATTATTAAGTTGCCTCTAAGACAAATACAAGGTATCCTTAGGTCTTTGATATGGAGTTTTGGAATGCAACTCCAGCTTATTCCTAATTTTTCCTGGTGCGGGCGAGTTTGTCTCGGATGGTGGTATCCCTAACATATCAGCCCATTTATCAGCATCAGGGATTTCAATGATGATTTCCGATTCTTGGCTGTCTGTAATATTTGTGTCATCATTTCTGTCCATACTCTCTGGCTGTACCCATTCATCTGTAACTGGATTTGCAATGGTTCTCTCTCTCTCCTCTGGCCCGGACTCTGTAGCAGTAATTTTAATAAGTTGGTCGATGTGACGGTTAATCGTTGTACCGTCTTCTGTTCTAATCCTGTAACTTGATGGACCATCCTTATCAGATACTTTGCCCGGTAACCATCTTGGGCCCACCATACCATAATTCCGATACATTACCGTCTGGCCCACGCTTGTCTCTCTAGCTTTTATCTCATTGTTCTTGTTTATCTGTTTTTCCGTCCTTTTATGTTGCAGATTGTCCGGGTGTATTGTGTCTAGCAATGTACGTAAACGTCTGTTCATTAGTAATTCTGCTGGCGTTTTATTTGTTGTAGAGCATGGCGTCACTCGAAGTCCCAGCAACAGATTCGGGATTCTAATGTCCCATGCTAAATCATCCATTTTTCGCAGTTTGTCCTTGATAGTCTGTACCATTCGTTCGGCCAGCCCGTTTGTAGCTGGGTGGTAAGGCGCTGTGGTTACATGGCGAACATTATTCGCACTGAAAAACTGATTTGTCTCGTTAGATACGAAACATGTGCCATTATCAGACACCACCACATCACATAGTCCATGTGTTGCAAACACCGTTCTCAAAATTTTTATCACCGTAGCCGAAGTGGTATTGTTCACCATGAATAATTCAGGCCAACGGGAATACGCGTCAACGATAATTAGAAAATATTTGTTGTGGAATGGCCCGGCGAAATCTATGTGGATCCTTGACCATGGTCTTGTAGGTGTAATCCATTCATGGGCGGTCTTTGGGGGCATGTGTCGATGTTCAAGACATTTAGTACAAGTGCTCACTAGCGATTCGATGTCTTCATTGAGGCGTGGCCACCACACATAGCTTCTGGCCAGCGCCTTCGTTTGTACTATACCTGAATGTGTTCTGTGCAGCATTCTCAACACCGCCTGGCGAAGTGACTTTGGCACGACCACCCGACAGCCCAACAGTACACAGTCGTCTTGTAGCGATAGTTCTAAACGATTTAACCAAAATGGTCGTATGTCATTATCAGTTACTCGGGCGGGCCAACCGCGTTGTATATAGTAGATGATTTGTGATAATATCTTGTCACGTTTAGTTTCAGCCGCTATGTGTTCCACATCGTAAGGGAAGTCCTCTGGTTTTTCAGCCATCAGTAAAATTTCGCTAAGTTGTTGCTCAGGCTCTTCTGGAACAGGTTGAGGCCAGCGGCTAAGACTGTCCGCAAAACCGATTTCCGCTCCCGGTTTGTAGACTATTTCATAGCTGTGAGATGTCAAAGAGATGGCAATTCTAGTTAAACGCGGTGACAACATATTGGGCATAGGCTTTTTGGGGTCAAATATGCCAAGCAACGGTTTGTGGTCCGTTACTATACGGAAATGTCTTCCCATCAGGTAATTATGAAATTTGGTAATACCAAACATAATAGATGTGGCCTCTTTGTCTAGTTGGGAATAACGTCTTTCATGGGAATGTAGTGTTCTTGACGCCATGGCTATCGGACGTTCCTGTCCATCGTCAGTTTCATGGGACAGCACTGCACCAACTCCGTATTCCGAACTATCACACGTAAGTATTAGTGGTTTCCGTAAGTCATAGTGTACCAGTGTTAAGTCGAACGTCATGAGACGTTTTGCGGTGTCGAACGCATTTTGTTCATGCTCTGTCCACTTCCATGCCTGTGATGTCTCCAACAACCTATGTAGTGGCTCTAGTATTGTCGCCTTGTGTTGTATGAATCTTTCGTAAAAATTGTATAGGCCGAGAAATGCTTGTAGCTCTGGCTTGTTCTTGGGCTCAGGAGTATTCACGATCGCTTCCACTTTGCTTGGTGCGGGATGTATGCCCTCTGCGTCGATGACAAAACCAAGAAATTCCACTTGCTCCTTAGCAAATTTGCATTTGTTTTTATTAAGACGAAGGCCAGCTCGACTAATGCGTCCCAATACCTCGTCTAGTCTTTCCTGCATTTCCTGCCGTGTACGGCCGCTCACAATAATGTCATCAATCAGGACAGCTATTCCAGGTATACCAGCAAGCAAGGATGTCATTAAACGCTGAAATATACCCGGGCACGCCTTCACTCCAAACGCCAGTCTATGTACGGTGTATAGGCCCTTGCAGGTGTTCAAGGTCAATAGCTTGGACGTGTCATCGTTGACAACTACCTGCGTGTATGCTCGGTCCAAATCTAAAGTTGAGTAAAATTTGCCTCCGGCGACGGTAGCGAAGACTTCATTTGCCGTCGGCATAGGATAGGTATCCGATTCAGTCGCTTCATTGACTGTGCTGCGATAATCTCCACATAATCTTATTTCCCCCGATTTCTTCACTATCGGCACAACCGGTGTAGCCCACTCCGAATAAGAAGTAGGACGTAATACTCCTTCTCGTACTAGTCTGTCTATTTCTTCTTCCACTCTATCCTTGATGGCATATGGAACAGGTCTGGCCTTCAGAAATCTTGGTGTCGCGCCAGCTTTTAAATGAATTGCCACTGGCTGTCCTCGGTAGGTACCGAGTCCGTCTTTAAATACATCTTTGTGTTTAGTCATCAATCGATCGATTTCAAGATTATGATCGTTTGAAACGAAGTTAATATTCATCGTTATCTTGAGCGGTGTGAACCAATCGCGGCCCAGAAGATTTGGCCCGTTTCCTTTAGCAACGATGACGCCAAGGTCTCGTACCACTGCGTTATGTTGCACAGGCACCGATACTTGTCCAAGGAGACGGACGGGAGTCTCTGTCCACGTGCGCAGCGATAGCTCGGCGGGGCGCAGTGCATCCCGCGGAAGGCGGGCGCGCAAGGAAGACCAAGTTCGTTCGTTGATGATAGAGAAACTAGCGCCCGTGTCCACCTGCATGCGGACCGGCACCCCCGCAAGCGACAACGCCACTTCGTAGGGCGGTATGCGGCTGGTACTCTGTACACAGTAGATTCCGTTTAAACGATCTTCCGGCTCTGCAGCGAAATTAACGTCTCGGCTTGCGTTTTTTTTCTTGCTCAAACATATCTTTTCTAAGTGTCCCTTTTTCTTACAATACCGACACATTGTGTTCACAAAACGACACTCTCCAGCGTGGCGGTCACCGCAACGGTAGCAAAAACGAACGATGCTCTTTGATTGAACTGCATTAATGTCCATCGGCTCGACAACGGCGTGCGGTGTAGTACTTGGAGGCGTCAAAAACGGCTGTGACCCGCCCGGCGCTGGCCCGGCTGCATTCTGGATCATGCGGACGTCTCGCCCCGCGCTTTCAGCCGACAACATAGCGTCCACCACATCCTTATAGCACAAATTGTCACGTTTTAATAGTTCGTACTGAAGTCTATCATCCCGCATACCACAAACCAGTCTATCGCGTAACATTCGTTCTAAGTCTGCAAAATTGCAAGCGGAGCTTAATTTGCGGAGATGAGCTATATAATCCGACGCGGATTCGTCACGTTTTTGATCACATTTGTAAAACTTAAACGAAACTGATATTTCATTTGGTTTCGGACTGAAATGTTTTGTTAGAGTTGTTTGTATTTCTTCAAATGTCACGTCACTAGCTCGCTTTGGTGTGATTAACGCGAGCAAAGTTTCGTACACGCGCGAACCACATACTGTGAAGAAATTTGCTCGTTTAGCGGTATCCAACACGACTCCATTCGCCTCGAAACAAAAGTTTAAACGATCGATATACAACGTGTAACATAAATGTGTAGTAATAATTAAACCACGCATATAGAAGCTTATTAATAATTCAAGTCCAAGTGCAAATCACCAGAAACTTTTTAAAATCACAAGATATGATAATTTAAACATTTCTGGTAATCAAGTTCATTTCAACCCTAACAATCAGCTGATAAAGAGCAATGAACTTGTGACAAAGAATATTAGTGCGCCGCGTGTACAGATCTGACAAACAAATTTTATCTTCAGTTAGCAAAGCCAGCTGTCCTACCAACCTTACTTTACAACTAACTTTCAAGCAAACTGCTTTTTACGCGACTCCCCAAAAAAGGAATATAATGTTTTCGGGGTTAATGTATGTGCGTTTTTTTATTACAAAATGCCTCAACAGATTTGGATGTATGGGGTATCCTCGGAATCCTTAAATCATCCCAAGTGATAATGTTTTTGGCAGGGTATTTTTTTATTTTTATTAATGCTTACTTATTAATTACAGCATTAAACATCATCGCTCCAATTAACATTCAGGAATAAGGATCTAATCAGTGTAAACGCCTAATAAGAGCGAGCATGGCTGATGTTCTTAAAAAATACGTGAGGTCACCAACCACCGTAGGAATAGGATGTAAAAAACATCATGCATGAATTTCAACAGTAGGAATGTAATAGGCTGATAATGATGATTAAGACATTTCCAACATTTGATTTCATTGCATAGTAAAAGAGTGTTCGTAAGTCAGTAATCAATAAAGCGTCTTTACTTAGTCAGTTTTCAGAAATAAACCTGTTTAATCTTTGACAAAACGCGGCAAACACTAAAGCTATCAAACATTCGCCGCCGCTTCATGATTCGCTAGCCTTGTTTCGTATTGCACCAATCATAAAGATGTAATCCTAATAAATAATAGCCGCTGCTCCTCATTGGTCGAGCGGCACAAACAAAGTTACCTTCTAACGCCGCCCCATAAAACTCCACCGAAGAGGACCGTTTTCGTTTCGGAAATTCTTTTTAGGTTATTTCTGAATATGAATTCTAAGACGTCAAGTTGGATAAAAATTTGAAACTAATCAAGGCAAGGCTAAGTCGGGTACGTTCGCGGAGATTTTTTTGTATACCGGTTCCGGAACATGCAAAAAAACTATGGTAAAAAAAACTTAAACCTATGTTTTTATTATGGTTTTAATGCATTCAAATCTGTCCAGGCAATAAGAAGTAATGGTGGAATAAATAAATACATACATACGTAAACCCTGAAATACTCCTTTTTGGGCAGTCGTGTAAAAATGTGGAAATACCCTTTTTTACGAGAGTTCCGGAACGGAAACGACCGAGTCCGAAGATCCGTTCAGTATGAAATTCCGGTATTTGAGACTCGAAATCAAGCCCTTGTAAAATGTTCGGCGTTTTCAAAGACAGAGCGCCTAGGCCACAAAACAGATAAATACAGAAGTTAATCTCATGTATGTACTTTTCATACATTTCATACCGGACGGCGCAGGAAGTTTTTGGGAGGAAAATTGATTGATTTAAAAATATAACTGTACACGATATCGACATAATTTTTTCGCAGTTACTATTATAACTGAATAAAGTTGTTTTGAAGACAAAACAAATGCGATTAGTTTACATTAACATCTTCCTCATTAGATTATTGAACACAAGGCTAACACAGCTTATACTACAATAAATATCTAATTTTAAATTGTAAAAATATGACAAGGCTAAAAACTTATGTTCGCTTGTTCGGCGCAGGGCTGGGGGCTGGGGCGCTTACCTACCTACCTATTTTGTGTTACGTGAAAACAAACCATCAAAATACAAGCAAATACCTACTTACCTCTCTGAAACAACTGGTAGCTTAAAAAACGACAATTCACCGTTTAATGTTGAATTTAAACAACCGTCCACCAAACAGTTATAATAACCTATTTTTCGTTGCTCCATTTTTGCACAAAAAAGTTCACAGACGCGTGTCTCAAGCGGATGGCACTCGCATCCCAACTGTGCCCAGATATCGTGTCTGTGAGCGGTGTCTATGTGTGCGTTGCTCGAGCGCACTTTGTATGTATGTAGATTTCTGTACTAATCTGTTTTGTGCCTAGGCACAAAGTAGCTCGGTCAATGACCCGTACTACCACGACTAGGCCACAGCTTGTTAGGATTGTCCAAAATAATTCAAATAAATAATTTTTAAACTTTGTATGGAAAATATAATAGTGTTTTTTTGGTTGTATATTCTGCCCAATGATTCATGACTAGATACCCATACACACCTTTCAGTATTACTACACATTAATGTTATTCCCTGTATATGTCCCAATTGTCCGTTTGTGGGTTGAACTCATCAAATTTCACTGCGTTATTGTCCATTTTTAACACTTTTCACCATACGTCGCCACTATTAAGTCCGAAATTCATTGAAACACATGAGAGATGTAAATCGTGTATTGAGCTAGGTAGCCATTACAATCAAGTGTCATACTATTTCTTACTACCCTACTTAGTCCACATTATATTTTAACTACAAAGTAGAAAAGTACCCTACACATAAATATCAATCCTGTGACTAAATAACAATGTACCAACATTCACATATGACAATGGTATTCAGGTTCTGGGTGGCACTGCAATAATTGTTGTGGTCAAGCGTTGTGCTAGCCATAAGGCGAGCGGCGAAAACATTTTTTTGTATATTATATATTACATTATGTATTATATTATATATTACATTGTATATTATATTACGTCCTATATTATATCATACTATATTAGGCTTAGGATTTAAACCGTGTTTTGAATGAAAAAACTAAAATAAAAAAAAACCATACAAACTTTAAAAAGCCCTTATACTTTTTGTAGGGGTAGTTTCGAAAAAATAAAAATACGTGTTTTAAAATTTATGTTAAAGTTTATTTGTTCTGAGTTGTGAGTGAATTGAACCACGGAATAAGGTATACAGTGAAAAAAACCATACAAAGTTTGGAACTCCCATGCACCCTTCCTAGAAATAGTTTTGAAAAAACAAAAAATACGTGTTTGATTATTTATGTTAAAGTTTATTTGTACCAAGTTTTGAGCGAATTGAACCAAGGAATAAAAAAATTCCATACAAACTTTACCACCCTTTGATTGATTTTTAAAAGTTAACATAGCCTTTGTTTCAATTTAGTACTTAAACTATCTATATGCCAAATTTCATCAAAATCGGTTCAGTAGTTACGGTGATACGTGGTAACAAACTTTCGCATATATAATATTATTAGGATAGATTCTGCATGACTTCGTAAGCTTACGTAAAGATATCTCAGCTTTGCGATGTCATAGCGCTATGAAATATACACCAAATTTTAAGTTAAGATATGGGCTATCAAACATTGAAAACTGCATTAAAATCCGTTTGGTAGTTTTCGAGTCTATAGAAGCTAAACATGTGGGAACTTGCTCTTTCTTCATGACTTGGTACGCTTATGGTAAGATATCTCTGCATTGCGGTGTCACAGCGCTATGAAACATACACCAGATTTTAAGTTAAGAGGTAGGCTATCAAACACTAAAAACCGCATTAAGATCCGTTCGGTAGTTTTCGAGTCTATAGATAATAAACATTTCAGTACCCTCTAAATAGTCCATCCCAGTTGGTTTTACATAAATTATTTTTCAAAAAAAACTAAACCGACTTCAAAACCACAAATGGCACTCAAAAGTAAAAAATAAATTAATATAATTATCATAAGCGCTACCCACTCATATATTTGAAGTCGGTGCCAGCCAAGTCTAATAGGTAGTAGATAAATACTATGTATATAGTAAGTACTACTTGTAGGTAATATTTATCTACTACCTTTTAGACTTGGCTGGCACCGACTTCAAATATATGAGTGGGTAGCGCTTATGATAATTATATTAATTTATTTTTTACTTTTGAGTGCCATTTGTGGTTTTGAAGTCGGTTTAGTTTTTTTTGAAAAATAATTTATTTTAACCTTTTTAGTGAAAAACAAGTTTTAATTAAATTAATTCAAAAAGTTTTTAAAGACAAGCTTTTATGATCTAGAAGCCACATCATGACGAAGTTTAAAACGGGCTATCACAATTAAATGCATGTACAAAAAAATTTCATGTCTGTCCTATTCAGTTGTCAGTGTGTTGTCAGTGTGTTGAGGAGTTCCCTCGCCGGAAGTCAATCCTGGGTGTATCTGCCATGTCATGATGGAATTTAGAACAGGCTATTATGGTTAAATCCATTTACGAAATGTTGTGTCTGTACTATTCACCGTTGAGGAGTTCCCTCACCGGAAGTCAACCCTAGGTGAAGCAGGTGAAGCAGTCGAATACAAACCTCCACCTTTAGAAATTTGGTTACGAAAAAAACAAGAACCGACTTAAAGATTAAACTTATATTTTTTTGTTTTTGCTATTTTTTTCAAAAACTACTGAATGAATTTCGATAAAATTTATATGGGACCACCTTTGAAGTATTACCTACCAATCAAAAAAAGAATCATTGAAATCAATGCATAATTGGCGGAGTAATCGCGTAACAAACACACAAAAAAAAAAAACATACCGTCGAATTGTAAACCTCCTCCTTTTTGAAGTCGGTTAAAAATAGTGACGGTTGCATACCCATACCTCCATCAAGCACTACATTTCAGGCGGCGAGGGTTTACGGAGATGTAGAGCGACGTATGCTTCCTCTAATATTAAGCTGGGCGGTCACAGTCCATAAACTACAGGGGACCACCCTCAAAAGAGCTGTGATCGATCTCGGTAAAAAAAAATTTGCAAAAGGGCAAACATATGTGGCACTAAGTCGTGTCAGAAGTTCTAAACTTCTGACACGACTTAGTGCCACCAGGCACCGTTTGGCATTTTAGTTTTTCAGGCATCGTTTTGTCAGATTTGGATGTTTAGTGTAAAATCGTATTTATTAGTTCAAAAAACGTAACTAGATGGCGCTGGCAAGCCTTAAAACACGCACACGATATATTCGTGTGCGCGCGGGAGCTTAGGCTAAGTTTCAAAATTAAAGACTCATTTTTTTACACCTGATCTCGAGTTTGATTTCGGGGGATTTTTGGGACTTTTGTACATGGTCCATCTGAGCCGAATCTAATATTGATAATTGGCATTCATGATAAGGACTGGCAGGCGCACATGTACAGGTCCACCTACCTATCTAATGTAGGGTGGCGATTGCCACAGAAAGCGCCGTAGTTAATGCGGATTAAAAACCGCATTGACGTCATCGGACTTTGTGAAGCAATCCATCTTCGGTGACTGAGAAGTGTCACAGATTATGCAGTAGCTAGTACCGAAAGGCGGCACTAGCATCATCGGTCACAGAAGAAATAGTAGTTAGTGCGGAAAGGCCGCACTAGCATCATCGGGACCTGAGCAGCTGAGCCAAGCTGTGAGTGCAGCCAATTACGTGGATGTCTGGGTGAAGCAGTGGGCGGAGCACCCCCCCTTACCTTGGATTTGGATGACGTTGAAGTTACTTGTGTGAGTGAGTTACGGATTGAACTGTGAGTACATTTTGAACTATTTGTGAAGAAATTTGAACCTTATTTACTTGAAGATCGAAACTTAGTAAAATTAGTAGTATATTAATGCATGCGAAAATATTACAAGTGTCTAGTTAGGACTTAGAATAATTTAAGAAAAAGCGAAGATACGGGGAATCCATGCCCGATTTCAGAGCGAAGTGATTTAACTCAAACACTTAGAAAAATTTGAAGTAAAATATTTTGGACTTAGAATAATTTCGAATAAAAATTCTTCAACTTGTAAAATTTTTGCGCATAACTTTGGACATAGTTTTTAAATCTGCCTTGTAATAACATAGTATTTTATCTCGACTGTTTAATAGTTGATACAATTGAATTAGTTATTGTTGTAGATTTAAACTTTCAAAATATTGTTGTGTTATGGTTTCAAAAATGGATCGTTTAGTTAAGTATCAGGAAGATCTTAAAAGCAGGATATTAAAAAATAAAGTAAATTTTGGTAAACAGTCGAAGGATAAAATCACGTTATCATATGTTGAGACCCGTTTGGATAATTTAGAAGAATGTTGGTCATCATTCAAAAGTACACATCAAAAGATTATTTTTGAATTTGAACGTAAGGAGCTCGAAGCTTCCGAGTACTATAAGACTGATTTGTTTGAACAAGTAGAGGAGGTATACCTAGAATTCAAATCTAAATTAAAGGAATCTTTGTTGAACTTGAAGGCGGCTAGTAAAACTACTCAATCTTTAAGTAGCGAAGCTAAGCCTACTAGTGTCAGATTGCCCAAAATTGAAATACCTACTTTTTCAGGCAAATACGTTGAATGGACTAGTTTCAGAGATTTATTTGTGTCACTTGTGCACAATAACAAAGGTTTGGATGATGTGCAAAAACTTCATTATTTAAAGAGTCATTTGCAAGGAGAAGCAGAACAACTATTGAGGCATATACCTATTACTGCTGATAATTATAAAACTTGTTGGACACAATTAGAGGAGAGATACAATAATAAAAAGTTTCTTGCAAATTGTATTTTGAAACGGTTCATGAACCAAAAGAACGTAACTGTTGAATCTTCAAGTGCAGTAAAAGAATTGTTAGATGTAACAAACGAATGTTTGCATGCACTTGAAAATTTAGGGATTAATGTTAGTTCGTGGGATATACTTGTAATTTATATTATCAGTCAGAAACTAGATTCAGAGTCCAGGAAGTTATGGGAAACGAAAATCAATGATTCTTCAAATGAATTGCCGAAAATAAGTCAATTTAGACAATTTTTGGAAAATAGGTTCAGAGCATTGGAATGTATAGGTTCACAGAACGTTAATAAACAAGGTAACGTTAAGAATAAGAATGCAATGGCATTGCATGTAACCACTCCCAATATGTGCTGTGTCTTTTGTTCTGACAAAAGCCACAAATTGGGTAACTGTAAAAAGTTCGCTCAAGATGATGTAGAAAAACGTCGTAAGTTTGCCCAAACCAGTAAGATATGTTTTAATTGTTTAAACCCAGGTCATTCGGTGTACACGTGTCGCCAGTCAACTAGGTGCCATTTATGCAAAAGAAAGCACCACACACTTCTTCATCCTAAGAATACTTCGAAATCTGATGATGAAAGTAAACCGGATCAGTCTGATGGTAAGGATGATGTAGCTACGTCAGTGGCATCATCCTCAAAAAGTGAGTCCACTAAAACCATGACATGTTTCGCGAAAGCCAGTACTCAAGTACTTTTGGCCACGGCTTTAGTCGATGTTGAATCAAGAACTGGGACTTCTGTTTGTTTAAGATCCTTGTTAGACCAAGGTTCCCAGGCTTCGTTTATTACGGAGTCCGCAGTCCAGTTGTTGAGATTAAAGAAAAATCCTATCAAAACTTTTGTATCAGGTCTAGGCGGTGATCCACAAGCATCATTAGCTTGTAAGTCGATGGTTTCCATCAAAATTCAATCCCGTCACGACCCCAGCTTTGTCATTCCCGTCAAGGCTTATGTTATGAACAAACTGACAACCCTCCTCCCTGAAAGAAAGGTTGTCGTTCAAATGTTGCCCTCGTTGCCGTCTGTAGAATTGGCTGATCCATTGTTTGACACACCCAATAAAATTGATTTATTGTTAGGAGCAGAAGTCTACAGTCAAATATTGTTGCAAGGTTTGATTAGGGGTCCACCAGGTTCCCCTATTGCTCAAAAAACTACGCTTGGTTGGATCTTGTCAGGCGAAGTAGGCGAGGTTAGCAACCATTTAGAGACGTGTCATAATGTGATTGTTAGCATGCACTCAGCTCATTCAAATGAGAATGAGCTTTTAAAGAAATTTTGGGAGTTGGAGTCAGAGCATTATGATAATGAGAAGACGCATTTAACGGAAGAAGAAGAGCTGTGCGAGAGATTGTTTTCGGAAACGACGCAGAGAGACGAATCTGGTCGTTACGTGGTTAGTTTGCCCTTTCGCACAGAAGACCCTAAATGCAAATATGGAGACTCACAGCTAATTGCCCGAAAGAGATTTCTTATTTTAGAAAAAAAGTTGTTAAGGAATCCCAAGATGAAGGAACAGTATGCTAACGTTATTAATGAATACTTGAGTCTCGGCCATATGGAGAAGGTCGAAGATAAAGAAAAGGCCGATGCTGTGTACTTGCCACATCACGCGGTAGTCCGTAATGACAAGACTACCACGAAGGTAAGAGTTGTGTTTGACGCGTCTTGCGTGGGAACAAACGGAGTATCGTTGAACCACGACCTCTTGGTAGGTCCAACTCTGCAACCCGAGTTGCGACATATTTTAATGCGTTGGCGATGCTTTCCGATATGCCTTGTCGCGGACATAATCAAAATGTACAGACAGGTAAAGGTGTCTGAAAACGATGTCGATTTTCAACGGTTGTTGTGGCGAGAGAATCCAGACGCTGAACTGCAGCATCTTCGCCTCTCACGAGTCACCTTCGGAACATCAGCAGCGCCATATTTGGCAGTTAAATGTTTGCAGCAAGTTGCTCATGATGATGGAGCAGAATTTCCTTTAGCATCGAATCGTGTGTTGAAGGAGTTTTACATGGACGACTTGATGACCGGGTGTCAAACTGTAGCAGAAGGAGCTCAAGTCTATCACCAGATGAAAGAGCTGCTTGGTCGCGGAGGTTTCCAGTTGCAGAAGTGGTCCACAAATAACAATGAGTTGCTGGAACACATACAGGAAGACAGACGAGTACTCGAAGAAAACCTGGAACTAAAAACAGATACGGTTACTAAAATATTAGGACTTACCTGGAATAGAAGATCCGATGAGTTTGAATACACTGTTCAACTTCCTCCCCTGGAAGCACATGTAACCAAACGCAGAGTTATTTCTGACATCGCAAGGTTGTTCGATCCCCTCGGCCTAATATCTCCTGCAATTATAACAGCAAAGGTGTTCATCCAAAAAATATGGCTGTCAGGCATCGAATGGGATCAGGAATTGCCATCGTCGTTGCTGAAAGACTGGCTTAAATTTAGAGAGGATTTAAGTCAACTTACCAATTTTCGTCTTCCTCGGTGGATAAACTCGTCCATAGATGATCACTGCATTGAACTGCATGGATTCGCGGATGCATCTAATGATGCATATGCTGCGGTGGTATATGCTCGTGTTGTTGACAAGAACGGTTCCGTCCACGTCGCATTGATAACGTCCAAAACTAAGGTGGCTCCTGTAAAGCAAGTGTCTATTCCCAGACTAGAATTATGCGGAGCAGTATTGCTCGCGAAACTTCTTAAGGAAGTTTCGAATGTTCTGGAAATACCAAAGCAAAATTTACACGCCTGGACTGACTCGTTAGTTGTGTTAGCCTGGCTAAGGAGCCATCCTAGTCGATGGAAAACCTTTATAGCAAATAGAGTAGCGGAGGTACTGACCGTAATGGACGGGAACCAATGGTCGCACGTACCATCGAAGCAGAATCCGGCAGACTGCGCATCCAGAGGCGTGAATCCATCAGAATGCACCGATATCCAGCTGTGGAAGCAGGGTCCGAAGTGGCTGAAACAGAAAAAGATAGATTATAAAATGGAAGAAATGGATACGACAATGGAAGAAAGAAAATTGAAATGTCATGCTGCTACAAGTAAAGAAGCAGAAAATATTATTATGACGAAATATTCAGCATTAAGACGGCTTACCAGAGTCATAGCCTTCTGCAGAAGATTTTTGATTCCCAGAGCAACGGGTGCTTTAACGGCAGAAGAATTGAGACAGGCTTTAACCACCTGCATAAAAATGTGTCAAAAGCATTATTTTCATGAAGAGATTGACAGTTTGAAAAAGACGGGTAAAGTAAATAAAAGAAGTAGACTTACCTCATTGAATCCTTTCCTGGATGCAGACGATATCTTGAGGGTTGGTGGTCGACTGCAAAAGGCTCAACTTGAGGATAGCATGAAGCATCCCATATTGCTACCGCAAGGCTCACACTTCACAACGTTATTGATTGCCGATGCGCATAAGAGAACTTTGCATGGAGGTCCTCAATTAATGATAAATTATTTGAGAACCAAATTTTGGATCATACATGCAAAGAGTCTCGTTCGGCAATGTGTTAGGAAGTGTGTAGTCTGTGTTCGTCACTCAGCCAAAACTAGACAACAAATGATGGGCGAGTTACCAGAAGCGAGAGTAACTGCTAGCCGACCTTTTCTGCGAAGCGGAGTGGACTACGCTGGTCCCATTAATATCCGCCCTACTAAAGGTCGTGGCTATCACTCCACAAAGGGCTACATCTGCCTGTTTGTCTGCATGGCTACAAAGGCTGTTCATCTTGAAGTAGTAAGCGATATGACGGCTCAAAGCTTCATAGCCGCGTTTAAACGGTTTGTAGCCAGGCGAGGACATGTAGCAGAGATATGGAGTGATAACGGAACCACATTTGTCGGAAGCGCGAAGGAGTTAAAGGCGTTGTTCGACGTGGAAAGGTCTGGTCTAGCAGGCGAAATTGCTGACTGGTTCGCTGTAAATGGTACGAGTTGGCACTTTATACCTCCGCATTCTCCAAATTTTGGAGGATTGTGGGAGGCAGGAGTAAAGTCCACCAAACACCATCTTAAAAGGATAGTAGGCAACAGTACCCTGACTTTTGAAGAGATGACAACTTTGTTGTCTCAGATTGAAGCGTGCCTTAATTCAAGGCCGATTTCCCAACTACCGACTTATCCAGACGACCCGTTTCCTCTCACGCCTGGTCACTTTTTAGTAGGTGAACCATTGGTTGTAGTACCAGATAGGAATTATGAAGACTCCACTATTTCTTCTTTAAGTAGATGGCACCTGGCGCAGCGAATGCTCCAAGATTTCTGGCGAAAGTGGTCCCAGGAGTATCTCACTCAATTACAACATCGATACAAATGGGCAGATCAAGTCTCTGAGCCTAAAATAGGTGATGTTGTTCTTGTCAAAGAAGATGATCTTCCTCCAGCCAAATGGCTGTTCGGTATTATCACGGAAAAGCATACTGGTTCAGACAAGCTTACGCGCGTGGTGAGCGTAAAATGTAAAACTAATGTTATAAAGCGACCTGTGTCAAAATTAATTATATTACCTGTAACTTAAATTTATTATACAGTCCACATTAAAAAAAAATACTTTTGTAAAATTTTAAAGTTGTGTTTCGTAAGAAAGTTGTTTTTTGTTAGGTACCTACGTATGTTTTGATTTATGTAGTTGGTATTGTATTTTGTTTGTGCCGCGTTCACGCATGGTGGGCGGTTTCTTATATAAGATCAACTTTAAGAAATTTTGTTGTATTCCGTTTAGTTATGTAAATGGACATTCTGTCCATGGTGGGCGGAATGTTTAGTGTAAAATCGTATTTATTAGTTCAAAAAACGTAACTAGATGGCGCTGGCAAGCCTTAAAACACGCACACGATATATTCGTGTGCGCGCGGGAGCTTAGGCTAAGTTTCAAAATTAAAGACTCATTTTTTTACACCTGATCTCGAGTTTGATTTCGGGGGATTTTTGGGACTTTTGTACATTGGACGCCAACAAATTATTAATTCGACCACACGACGACAGAGCGAAAAACGAGATAACGAGGCTACGAAATCTGCCCTCTGACAATTAAGGCCACACATAGAAACACACCTGCTCCTTTTTTGAACTTTAAAAATAATATTCTAAATTAGTTTATAAATGACGAAGTTCTGTGATAACAAACATAATAAGAAAAAAAACTCCTTTTATCAATAAGTCGGACCACAATGCGACGATTCTGAAAGTACATTCATTCAAATAAAAATAGAATTTTCCAAATCGGTTCATACATGACAAAGTTCTGAGGTACCAAAATAAAATATTTATACTCCTCCTATTTTAATTCGAAGTCAGTTAATAATGAGACCAATCTAGAAGTATATCCTTACAAATAAAATAAGAATTTTCCAAATCAGCTTGACGAAGTTCTAAGTTAACAAACATAAAAAAAATATACTCCTCCTTTTTGTAGTCGGTTAATGATGGGACCAATTTGGAAGTATGTCCTTTCAAATAAACAAAGAATTTTTCCAAATCGGGTAATACATGACGAAGTTCTGAGGTAACAAACAAAAACAAGGAAAAAATATACTCCTCCTTTTTTAATTTGAAGTCGGTTAAAAATGGGACCAATCTGAAAGTATATCCTTTCATATAAAAAAAGAATTTTCCAAATCGGTCCATAAATGACTAAGTTCTGAGGTAACAAACATAAAAAATAAAAAATAAAATAAAAAAAATACAACCGAATAGAGAACCTCCTCCTTTTTTGAAGTCGGTTAAAAATTATCTTCAATGTACAGAATTGGCTCTTTTCCATTTTTATAATAGTATATATAGAAGATGGTACGGAACCCTTCGTGCGCGAATCCGACTCGCACTTGGCCGGTATTTTTAACCGACTTCAAAAAGGAGGAGGTTTACAATTCGACGGTATGTTTTTTTTTTTTTATTTTTTTTTTTTTGTGTGTTTGTTACGCGATTACTCCGCCAATTGTGCATTGATTTCGATGATTCTTTTTTTGATTGGTAGGTAATACTTCAAAGGTGGTCCCATATAAATTTTATCGAAATTCATTCAGTACTTTTTGAAAAAAATACCAAAAACAAAAAAATATAAGTTTAATCTTCAAGTCGGTTCTTGTTTTTTTCGTAACCAACTTTCTAAAGGTGGAGGTTTGTATTCGACTACTTCACCTGCTTCACCCAGGGTTGACTTCCGGTGAGGGAACTCCTCAACGGTGAATAGTACAGACACAACATTTCATAAATGGATTTAACCATAATAGCCTGTTCTAAATTCCATCATGCCATGGCACATACACCCAGGATTGACTTCCGGCGAGGGAACTCCTCAACAGAGAATAGGACAGACATGAAATTTTTTTGCACATGCATTTAATTGTGATAGCCCGTTCTAAACTTCGTCATGATGTGGCTTCTAGATCATAAAAGCTTGTCTTTAAAATCTTTTGGAATTAATTTAATTAAAACTTGTTTTTCACTAAAAAGGTTAAAATAAATTATTTTTCAAAAAAAACTAAACCGACTTCAAAACCACAAATGGCACTCAAAAGTAAAAAATAAATTAATATAATTATCATAAGCGCTACCCACTCATATATTTGAAGTCGGTGCCAGCCAAGTCTAAAAGGTAGCAGATAGATACTACCTACAAGTAGTACTTACTATATACATAGTATTTATCTGCTACCTATTAGACTTGGCTGGCACCGACTTCAAATATATGAGTGGGTAGCGCTTATGATAATTATATTAATTTATTTTTTACTTTTGAGTGCCATTTGTGGTTTTGAAGTCGGTTTAGTTTTTTTTGAAAAATAATTTTTAGTGTTTCAATTAAGCGTCACTGCCTTTTATGAATGAAATATGCTTCGTTACATTACATTGGAGGAGTTGACATAGGGGGAAGCAGGCACTAACCTATATTTCACACGGCTGAATTTAATAGATAAAACATAAACATTATAATATAATACTTACTACTATAGTATAAAATATGTATAGTGAAAAGGCTTTTTAAAGTTTGAATGTTTTTTTTTATTTTAGTTTTTTCATTCAAAACACGGTTTAAATCCTAAGCCTAATATAGTATGATATAATATAGAACGTAATATAATACATAATGTAATATATAATATAATACATAATGTAATATATAATATACAAAAAAATTTTGCACATTTTTTCACAACGCTTGACCACAACAATTATTGCAGTGCCACCCAGAACCTGAATACCATAAAAAGCAATGCGTAGCGTAGAGACATCAGATATTAAGTCTCATTTATGCCCAGTAATTTAACTGGCTACAATGTCCTTTAAACTGGAACATAGTAACGCTTTCGCACTATTGCTTGGCGACAGAATAATTGGCAAAGCTATAGTAAAGTTTGTATGATATTTTTTTATTTTAGTTCGATTCAATCAAAACTTTGTACAAATAAACTTTAAAATAAATTATAAAACACATGATTTTCAAAATAATTAAAAAATAAAAAATATTTTTTCAATACTACCCTTAGGAAAGGTACAAAGGAGTTATAAAGTTTGTATGTATTTTATTTTATTTTGGTTCGATTCACTCAAAACTCGGTTCAAATATGTAATATAATATAATACATAATGTAATATTTAATATATAAAACATTTTCGCTCGCCTCATGGCAAGCACAACGCCTGACCACAACAAATAAACTTATTACCAATAAAATCACTGCGTAGCGCTGCACCCCGGGACATCATATATTAAGTCTCATATGCCCAGTATTTTTTCTGGCCACAATGCCTTTCAAACCGGAACACAGTAATGCTTGCGCACTACTGCTTGGTGGCAGAATAAATAGCAAAGCTGTGGTACCTACCCAGACGGCCTGCCGCATACGAGAGAACTAACTCGGTTTAAATCCTAATCCTAATCTATATAATAAAAGAGCAGGGTTTTTTTCTACAATCATCGCACAGCCGAAACCGCTTAACATAGAAACCTGAAATTTGGACTATGTATTCTACAAGTAGTGGAGGCGTCATTTAAGAACGGATTTTTCGAAATTTGACCTTTAAGTGGGTCAAATGGGGTCATATAAGATGTATGGGGAAAAAATTTTCTTTTGTCGCACGATCACGAAACTTTGGTAGTATATTATGCAAAAGAAATAAAAGAACACGTGTATCACAGTTTTTTGAAAATCAACCTTTAAGGGGGGTTTAGTGTGGTTTTTTAGATTGGAATGCGGAAACTATAATATATGCTACAGTGATTGTTTCTTGACCAGTAGTTATCAAATTTTGTGTGAGCATTAAGCATGTAAATACTAAGAACTTGATTTCGGCATTTTGCGAAATTCAACCCCTAAGTTCATTTATTGGGGTCGCAAAATTTCCATGGTGTAGGTTTATTTAGTAAAGTTATGAAACTTAATAAATTGACTTAACATAAGAATATAAAAATATAATTTCAGTAACTTTTCAAAAATCAACCCCTAAGGTAATTAAATAGGGCTGCAAAGTTTGTATGGAGTAGGATTTTTTATTAATGCGACACTGTAGCTACAGTAAAGAAACAGGGTAAATAATATAATTTTGATCAAGTTTTAAAATAAGTTTTCAGCATTTTTCAAAAATCAACCCTTTACTGGGTTAAACGAGGTGGTAAAGTTTACATAAAAAAAACTTTGTTTATAGCGATGAAACTTGGTACATACCTAACAAAACATTATATTAAATGTGATTTACCATTTTTGAAAATCATCCCTTAAAAGGGTTAAACAGGGTGGAAAGTAAAGATTATTATTTTTTAGCTACAACGAAGAAATGTGGTGTACGTGGTAAGTTAATGAAATTATAGATGCGCATTTCACCATTTTTTGAAAATCACCCCTAACAAGCTTAAGCGGGGAGGTAAAATTTGTATCGAAAATCTTTGTTTATGAAGTTTCGTGGCTATGATAAAACTTGGTAAAAGAAGATAATTAAAACGTGATTTATAATTTTTGAAAATCATCCCTTAACAGGGTGGAAAGTTAAGATTATTATTTTTAAGCTACAGCTATGAAATGTGGTATATGTGCTTAGCCAATGAAATTATACATATGTATTTTACATGTTTTTAAATCATCCCCCAACAAGCAGGGTGGTAAAGTTTGTATAGAAAATCTTTTTTATTTATGAAGTTTGTGGTCATGATGAAACTTGAGACACAAACTAAGAAAAAGGAGATAATTAAAACGTGATTCACATTTTTTTTTAAATCTACCCTTAACCAGGTTTAATAAGGGTGGAATGAAGTTACATTTTTTGAAGCTACGACGATGAAAATCGGTTCATATACTCAGACAGATAAGCTTTAAGCACCTGTTTCACCATTTTGCTGGAATCATCCCTAAACCGGTTCAAACAGGGTGGTTAAGTTAATATCTTTTTTGTGTGCTCAAGAACTGCACAATCTGATCCCCCCATCACCTTTTTACCATCGGACAACCAGACGATCGGCACAACGTCACCCCTACATGGTTGACGTTCCGCCTATCCGTACTAAACGTTTCGAATCATCCTTTTTGGTGCGAACGTCGAGGGAGTAGAACGCCTTGCCGTCGTCTGTGTTTCCACATAAATACAATCTGGGTGTGTTCAAATCAAGAGTGAACAAGTACTTACTGGGTAAGCGTGCTACATCTTCGACCACATCGTCGCTTCCCATCAGGTGAGATCGTGGTCAAACGCTGAATCAGTCAGATGTAAAAAAAAAATATATGAAGAATCTTTGTTCATGAAGTTATGGCAATTAAATTTGGTACACAGAGTAAGCAAAAGAAATAAATTGAAACGGAATTCACCATTTTTTCAAATTCACCCTCTAACAAGGTTAAATAGGGTGGAAAGTATCAAATATTTTTAAATGCTACTATGTTGAAATTTGTTATAAATATTCAGCCAATAAAATTCTAAACACGTATTCCACCATGTTTTGAAATCACCCCATAACAGGGTTATACAGGTTGGTAAAGTTTGTATGGAGAATTTTTGTTTATGAAGGTGTAGCAATGAAATTTCGTATACAGACCAAACAAAAGTAATAAATTAAAACGAAACTCACATTATTAATTAACCTCTAAAAACGTTAAACAAGGTGGAATATAATATTTTTTCTAAACCTACGACGGTGAAATTTGGTACATATACTAATCGAAGATACTGTACGCACATGTTTCACGACTTTTTAAACATCTTAAAAGGTCTAAACGGGATGGCAAACATTTGTGTGGAAAACCTTTGTTTAAAAGGGGAAAGCGAATCTCGGTATATAGACTAGGCAAAAGAAATGAATCCTAACGTAATGCATCTTTTACAATTTCCTTATTCGTACAGGACTTTAATTGACTTTTAAATGCAACATGTGCAAGGTGTTATAATGTGTCTTAATAAATAAATAAATAAATAAACATTCAGAAAAATAGGAAATTCTAAAGGTGTGTAGTCAATCGAAGATTTACAAATATTCAGCAACTTTTGTAGTTGACCGTACGTGTCGCAGGGAAATGAGGATATCTGAGATTTCGCGAAATTCCTAGAGATACCACGAAATCATGCTATAATCATGTATGGGAAGAACCACTTCTCCGCGGTCCGACTAGCTTTTACCCCTAGAGTGTATATAAAAAGCGCGTAGCCAGAAGCTTGCGAGGAGTTCTTGAGCAAAACGAGTGCGCAAGGCCAGAATGAAGCGAGGGGGAGAGGTGGCGAGCGTAGCGAGCCGGCGACCTCCCGAGTGGAGTGATGGTCGAATGCGCGAGTGGAGCGAAAGGATGACGAAGCGAGAGTTCTGGCGAGAGCCTTTTTTTCAAAACTGGACGTCGTATCCCTAGGGATTTCATGAAATCCCTGGTATCCTCATTTCCCTGCGACATACAATATTTTTCTGGAGCTACGACGATTTACTTTTGGCTTATATATACTATACTTACATAATGCTTAGCCAAAAAATATATTGACACATGTATTATTACGATTGTTTTGAATACCATCCCCTGATAGGTTTAAACGGATGGTAAAGTTTGTTAAGAAAATATATGTTTATAATGTAAGTATTCTGTCTACTTAAAACGAGATAAGAGCTAAAAGAGAGCGAAATAGAAACGAGATGAATTCGGGATAGGATTGGGATAGAAGCAGGGCAAAATCGGCATAGAAGCGAGAGCAGCCGGAAATAGCCAGGAGCAAAATGAATTATTTTACTAAGCGTACAAAGTCGCGGGCAACAGCTTTGTGTATGTAAATAGGAGATTTAGGTTTCAATGATTTCTTTTACTCAGGCTTCATGTATGTACATGGCGCCGGACTGGCGCTGCCGCCACACCGCAAACTCATGTAAATGATCACAAACCCGGACCGGGACCACGCGCGCCGCACCGTCCGTCCGTTTGTGCGTATTACTGGTATTACGAATCGTAAAGGGTCCGTGGAGTTTGCCCCCGACGTTTCATTTCCACCCGGTGTCTGTAGCCCCGCAATATGTTTCAAACTACTATGCTAGCATTTTGTACGTTTGATACTTGGTCAAAGAAACTATAAATACATGATTCACAAATGAAGTTTGGTAATTATATCGGGACTGGAATGGGATGACAAAGGGACAAAAAGGGGATGGTAACGTATAGGAGGGGAACTATAACACGATAGGAGGTTCGCTAGGGAGGACGATAAAGTGTTAGGATCGGAATATGATCGGTAGCAGAGCAGGACGATAATAATATAAAAGCGGGACGGAATCATGACCAGAGCATTACGGTAACGCTATAGGAGCGGGAACATAAAAGGATGGGATTGGGAAGGTAACGGAACAGAAGCGGTAAGGTACGGTAACGAGATAGGAGCGGGACGGGAACTGGAACGTGAATATGATGGGACGAAAAATGTTCGAATGCAGGATGAATACTCCACTACGCGGACGAAGTCGCGGGCATCAGCTAGTCTATATAATAAAAGAACAGAGTTTTTTTCTACAATCATCGCACAGCCGAAACCGCTTAACATAGAAACCTGAAATTTGGACCACGTATTCTACAAGTAGTGAAAGCGTCATTTAAGAAGGGATTTTTCGAAATTTGACCTTTAAGTGGGTCAAATGGGGTCATAAAGGATGTATGGGGAAAAAAAATTCTTTTGTCGCACGGTCACGAAACTTTGGCAGTATACTATTCAAAAGAAATAAAAGGACACGTGTATCACAGTTTTTTGAAAATCAACCCTTAAGAGGGGCTTAAAGTGTTTTTTTAGATTGGAATGCGGAAACTATAATGTATGCTACAGTGATTATTTCTTGACCGGTAGTTATTAAATTTTGTGTGAGCATTAAGCATGTAAATAATAGGAACTTGTTTTCGGCATTTTGCGAAATTCATCCCCTAAGGTCATTTATTGGGGTCGCAAAGTTTTCATGGTGTAGGTTTTTTTAGTAAAGTTATGAAACTTAGTAAATTGACTAAAAATAAGCATATAAAAATATAATTTCAGTAACTTTTCAAAAATCAACCCCTAAGGTAATTAAATAGGGCCGTAAAGTTTGTATGGAGTAGGATTTTTTATTAATGCGACACTGTAGTTACAGTAAAGAAACAGGGTAAATAAATTAATTTTGATCAAGTTTATAAATAAGTTTTCAGCATTTTTCAAAAATCAACCCCTTACTAGGTTAAACGAGGTGGTAAAGTTTACATAAAAAATCTTTGTTTACGATGAAACTTGGTACATACCTGACAAAACATTATTAGAATGTGATTTACCATTTTTGAAAATCATCCCTTAACAGGGTTAAACAGGGTGGAAAGTGAAGATTATTATTTTTAAGCTACAGCGATGAAATGTGGTATATGTGCTTAGCCAATGAAATTATAGATATATATTTCACATTTTTTTAAATTATCCCCCAACAAGCGGGGTGGTAAAGTTTGTATAGAAAATCTTTTTTATTTTTGAAGTTTGTGGTTATGATGAAACTTGGTACACAAACTAAGAAAAAGGAGATAGTTAAAACGTGTTTTAAATTTTTTTAAATCTACCCATAACCAGGTTTAATAAGGGTGAAATGAAGTTACATTTTTTGAAGCTACGACGATGAAATTCGGTTCAATTACTCAGACAGATAAACTTTAAGCACCTGTTTCACCATTTTGCTGGAATCATCCCTAAACTGGTTCAAACGGGGTGGTTAAGTGTATATGGATAATCTTTGTTCATGAAGTTATGGTAATTAAATTTGGTACACATAGTAAACAAAAGAAATAAATTAAAACGTAATTCGGCATTTTTTGAAATTCAAAAGTATCAAATATATTTCAATGCTACGATTTTGAAATTTGTTACATGTATTCAGCCAATAAAATTCTAAACACGTATTCCACCATGTTTTGAAATCATCCCCATAACAAGGTTATACAGGTTGGTAAAGTTTGTATGGAGAATTTTTGTTTATGAAGTTGAAGCAATGAAATTTCGTATACAGACCAAACAAAAGTAATAAATTAAAATGAAACTCACTATATTAATGAACTTCTAAAAACGTTAAACAAGGTGGAATTTAACATTTTTTCTAAACCTACGACGGTGAAATTTGGTACAAATACTAATCGAAGATACTATACACACATGTTTTACCACTATTTAAACATCTTAAAAGGTCTAAATGGGATGGCAAATATTTTAGTGAAAAACCTTTATTTATAAGGTGAAAGCAAAATTTGGTATATAGACTAGGCAAAAGAAATGAATTCTAACGTAATGCAATTTTTTGCTATTTCTTTATTCGTACAAGACTTTAATAGACTTTTAAAATGCAACACTCAGAAAAGTAAGAAATACTCAAGGTGTAGTCAATCGAAGATTTTCAAATATTCAGCAACTTTTGTCGTTGACCGTACGTGTCGCAAATCGGGAAATGAGGATATCTGGGATTTCGCAACATTCCTAGGGATGGTATAATCATGTATAGGAAGGACCACTTCTCCGCGGTCCGACTAGCTTTTACCCCTAGAGTGTATATAAAAAGCGCGGAGCCAGAAGCTCGCGAGGAGTTCCTGAGCAAAACGAGTGCGCAAGGCCAGAATGAAGCGAGGGGGAGAGGTGGCGAGCGTAGCGAGCCGGCGACCTCCCGAGTGGAGTGATGGTCGAGTGCGCGAGTGGTGCGAAGGGATGACAAAGCGAGAGTTCTGGCGAGAGCCTATTTATTAAAACTGTACGTCGTATCCCTAGGGATTTCATGAAATCTCTGGTATCCTCATTTCCCTGCGACTTACAATATTTTTTCTGGAGCTACGACGATTGACTTTTGGCCAACATACTTACATATACTTAGCCAAAAAAACTATTGACACATGTATTATTACCATTGTTTTGAACACCATCCCCTGACAGGTTTTAACGGGTGGTAAAGTTTGTAAAGAAAATATATGTTTACTAGCTGACCCGGCAAACGTTGTTTTGCCATATGAATTATTTCTAGAGTATGAAAATATATTTTATTTATTGAAAGTGTGTGCGTATGTGGTATATGAGTGGAAGAGGCATGGACCGCTGTGAACGATGACGTAATCTATACTTATAATAAAACTGTAACGAAGCGGTTACTGTACATTTAAGATATATTTGAAAATCTATTTTTTAAGGAGTATATGGTAGCAACAGAACCCAAAAATACAATTTTTAAAATTTTTGTCTGTCTGTCTGTCCGGGATAAACTCAGAAACTAGGGCACTAATTTGAATGCAGTTTTTTGTAATATGTTCTGTGGAGTCCGGCGCTACACATAGGCTTTGTTTCATCAAAATCGGTCCAGTAATATTGAAGTTATGACGCAATTTAGGAAAAAATATACATGTCCACTATAAGTTGAACCACGGAACATACCGGAGCCTTTGTGCACAAGGCTCAGCTTGAACTGGTTAGTACATGAGTTGACATGATGGTATTCTAAAAAATGCTTTGTTGAGTCCTAGGCCACATAACAAACTTCCTAATCCTAATCTATGTCTATACATATAATAAAATCGTAGAACCCTAAAAATCTGTACTTGGAAGATATTCGAAAAAAAACAGCCAGGTCGATATAAAATGAGTAACTAAACATATTAAAACAGTTTTTAAAATTTTTGTTTGTTTGGACTTCTATAACTTAAAAACCAATGACGGGATTTTAATGGCGTTTCCACGAATATGTTTAATTAAATTCTGATTTTAATATAGGCTATCTACATTTTGAAAAATCTACTTATGGGGGGGTTAAATTGGGGCCAAGTTAGTATGGAAAAAAGTTAGTAGATTATCTTAAAATCTTGAAACTCAGAATTAGTTTATATAATTAAAAATTAACGAATACCGGTACAATATATTTTTTGATATTTAACTTCTTTAAGCGAGGAAGATAGACAAAATGTAAAATTAGTATGAATTTAAAACGCTGTTTAAACTATGAATATAAATTAAATGCAAACAATTTATATTTAAATTAAAAATATCATGATAGAAATATAATTTCAGCGTTTTTAGTAACTCTTAGAAAACAACTCGCAAACTTTACATGAAAAGAACCAAAATTATTTCAACTTTTGAAAATTCATTTATGCAATTGAAACTAGATGGCGCTAGGGGTCGCTAAAACATGCAAACGATTTGTTTATGTAGTGCACCACACACGGTGAATATAAATAAAACATCTATTTTAAATTTGTTTAGTTTGACGTTACCTGCTTTTTTATGGTACTGAGTGATGAGACTAGCAAGTCGTTCGCCTGATGGTACGGGCTACGTCTGCCCATAGCAATAGCAGTGCCACCCAGATCTGAGTCATTGTCTTGACATCAGCTGATATTGAGTATAGAGTAGCTCATATGCCCAGTAATTACGCTGGCTACAATCCCTTTTCAACGGAAACACAGTAATGCTTGCGCACTACGGCTTGGAGGCAGAATAACTGGCAAAACGGTGTTACCTACCCAGACGGCCTTCCGCATACGAGACACCTATCACGAGTAAAGTTACGCCACCGTCCTTTACTCAAACATGGTCGTTTACCTCCAAAGTGATCGAATTTTTTTTTTCGACCCGGAATCCTTCAGCTAACCTCTTGAAAACCCTCATCAGACCACAATTTTTTTTAGGTTTTGTCAAGAGGATGATTTTGCCAAAACTTTAATGTATGATGAAGTGCCAAACAACGACTTCAACGACAAACAAGCTGATCCAGTTAACAAACGACGACTTAGTGGGGGATCGGGTGTCTATCAGGAACCTGATTTTGGCAGTATGTATGTACACCGTCCATGCCAGTAACAATGAATGCTACTATTTATGGTTGCTGATACACACTGTCTGTCCGCGGCGCTACCTCATTTGCGTTTCTCGCAACAGTGAACTGTTCCTCAGAACAACGATGGTGTTAAACGCTTTCCACAACTTTCCACGTAGCCTGCAAAGCAAGGCGCCTTCTGAATGACGACCAAAATTGGGACGAAACTAGCAAAAGCAGTCGTAAGTGATGCTCACGACGTATGCGCCATTTGTTCGCTTTAATTTTGGTGTTTTGTGGGCTCTCGAGCCCAGTGCAACTGTGGAAGTCCAGCCTATAATGTTTTGAGGGACATTGAACAGGACGTTGATGTATAAGACGACGGTGAGGATGGTGGCAATTCACTACCGTACCCCGTAGAGTTTTTGAACTCTTTGAGTCCATCCGGACATCCAGCGCACTCTATTAGATTAAAAATATGGCATACAAAATTATGCTTTTTTGAAATTAGACCCCGCCGAAGTTGTTAACTTCGGGGAGGTTAGTTGTGTAACGGAACTCGGCTGAAGATACTGTGGCTAGAGACGAACCTCACTGAGGCACTGAACCTCACTGAGGTATACTGATAGCCCGTGGCGCTGGTGAGTCAGTTTTCATATAGAAAGAAAGAAAGAAAGAAAGAAAATACATTTATTCAAGACAGATACACGCAACATTACATTAAGCTATAATACTATACTACACATAACAAATAATATTATACTATACATACAACAGGAAAAAATAGCACATAATAAATACATAACCTATATAATAAATACATAATATAATTATAGTATAATGGAATGTTGCGCGATGTCAGGAAAAGGTTCCGACTCAGCATAAAAACTAAGGTAATAAATACCTTAGTACTGATTTTCAGCCGGAACCTATGACCGTGACATCACGAACAGTAAGGTAAGAGACGAATACAACATAAATATATAAACAAATATATAACAAGAGTAAACAAAATATACATAAAGCAAATTAAAATAATTATTCATAGGCGGTGACACTGACATGTTACATCACCTATAAAATATATATTAATATTCATCTCTCTCATCTCGAACCACTTTCCGTTCACATTCAAACGCGTGCAGTTTTGTGTGAGCGTCAGCTTTACCAGACTCTCTAGGCCACGGCCGTTGATCTGAGTGTTGACGCCTTGCATGTGTGCGCGAACCATACACGCGTCACACACACACGCGCACGACAGAACCGGACCGCGGCGCGGCGGCGAAACTGCGGCGCCCTCTACACGCACTTCTCTCTCGAATCTAGACAGACTCCACACGTCTAACAATATAGCACTATTTTGTAAAATAATTCAATAATTATACGGCTGTATACTCAAATATCCACCCCTTTTATTGTGGCAGTACCTAGTTCAAACAGTTTTGGACCTTCATCGCCGGATTTGTTCAAGCGACCAGAAACCGAACGAGGAAATACTGCGCATAAGAAGCGGCCATTACGTGGACTTTGAGTTTGGCCACGTCGAGGTTAAGAAATATAACCGATAACTACACTTCGAGATTGCAGTACTAGAAGATCGAAGAAATACCTATCAATATTCCAGTGGAAAAATCGATGAACTACTCGGAAGGCAGAAATCACGTCGAAATACGTGTGTAAGAACCTAGGAAAGACGCATTACTGTGAGTTCGTTCCAATTTTTCCGCCATTAGGAATTTGCTAAAATAGTTTAGCTATCCCATTATTTCTTCGCACTTCAATTTCTTCTTGCATTTGCCTAAATTCCCTAATCATGGATACATATTCGTATTTCATTTTGCATTAAAATAGTCATGAGAAGTCACATCAAATCATTATAATCCTATAGCTGTTATCAATCAGCTGTTAGTGTCATTAACCTTTTCGCCAGCTTGCTAGATTATACCTATGTACATAAGTAATAATTGGCTGGTTCGTGCCGTTCATATCCTTTGAACTTTCATACTTACTTTATTCCATTCAGGCTTGAGCAATATAGAATATTCCGTCGAGTGTGTGAATCGTATTCATAACGTAATCATAATTATATTTATTTCGCACTTTCCAGTTGTGACCCGAGTATCACGCGGTCAGCGCGTGGTTGCCGCTTCGTGCCAGCCGGGCCGGGCGTGGCCTCGCGCGCTCGCTGCGTTAGCGCACCGCGCTGCGCTTGTTTGTTTCAACTGCACTGCTTTTGCGCGCACCCTCATTTCATAAAATTACGTATCACTTCAATTTTAGTACTTCATTTCGCTTTATTTATTCGTGCTTTGCATTATTTAAAGATTAATTTAGTGAAATATAACTAGAAGTCATGGATTTAAAATCATTAATTAAAAAGCGTGGAAGCTATAAAGCTAGATTAACGCAATTTAAATCATACTTAGACGTCATTCAAAGTTGTGATACCTTAAGTACGTTGCAAATCAACGAATTGAACATACGATTAACCAAAATTGAGGAACTTTATACAGATTTTGATTGCACACAAAGTGACATAGAAAATGTATGTGAAATTCCAGATGAGCAGTACAAAGAACGCGAAACGTTCGAGAGCCAGTACTTCGGCGCGATTGCTGTTGCCCGAGAGGTGTTGAGCAAGCGGGAGACCTCTGCGGATGAGTTCGGATCGGCTGCAGGTTCTGGTACTGTTTCTGGACATAGAGGTGGGCCGAAATTGAAATTACCTACTCTTAATTTGCCTACCTTTTCGGGGTTGTATCATGACTGGTTAGAATTCCGTGACACTTACACTTCACTCATACACTCGGACGACACAATACCAAAAATTAGCAAGTTTCATTATTTGCGCGCTGCTTTGAAAGATAGTGCTGCTTTAATTATTCGTTCTCTCGATTTCTCAGCAGAGAATTACGACATTGCATGGGAGCTACTATGCGACCGTTACAATAATCCTCGCTTGCTTGTCAATAATCATGTTCAAGCTATTTTCAACATTGAAAACGTAACAAAGGAATCTTCCAAAGCTTTGCGCAACTTAATTGACACAATCAATCGTAATTTGAGAGCCTTAAAAACGCTTAATTTACCTACTGAAGGTTGGGATGTGCTTGTCATTCACATGGTCGCTAATAAATTAGATGCAGTAACAAAACGTGAATGGGAAACTTATCGTAATTCATTAAATGAGTTGCCCACGCTTGCAGATTTTAATAGATTTCTTAAAAATCGTGCCGATCTATTGGAGACCATGGAAGAGGCGCACATTACCAATACACAGCGTCGACACAGTGACACCACACACGTTAGGCACAAAACATTCGCTGCAAATTCACAATCTCCCCCCTCAAGACAATCGTATACGTGTCCACTATGTAAGAGCAACCATGCCATCTATCAATGTGCAAGGTTCAAATCGTTCCCGATTGAAACTCGGATTCAAAAGGTGAAGTCTCTTAAGCTGTGTCTTAATTGCTTACGCCAAGGACACAGTGCAAATAATTGTAAATTTGGATCGTGCAGACTTTGTCATAAGTCACATAACACACTGTTGCATTTAAATGATTCGTCAAGTTCATCACAGCAAACTCAATCTGATGGTCTTGATACTCCTGTCACTTCAACACAACCAGCTTCTGGCACGAGCAGCATCGCGCTCTGCGCAACTCATCCAGACGCACAATCAAACTACGTTACCAATCCTCAGGACAATGTAGTTTTATCGACCACACACAACAATCAATGTGTGGTATTGCTATCAACAGCACTCATTCAAGTTAATGACAACATGGGACGCAAACATACAATCCGCGTGTTGTTAGACAACGGAAGCACGTCCAGCTTCATATGCGAGAGTTTATGTCATAAACTCAAGCTACCAACTTCTTCGACCTCGACATTAGTTGAAGGGTTAAATCACCAGTCTTCGAACATAACAAAACGTTGTGATGTCATTATATCATCACTTATCAACTCATATTCTGAAAGCGTTCATTGCTTTGTTGTTCCACGTATTACGCAACTGTTGCCATCTACACGAGTAGACTACAGCACACTAGACATACCTCAAAACATTACATTAGCGGATCCGTCATTCCACTCACCGTCTCAAGTAGACATGCTACTTGGAGCGGACTTGTTTTGGAGCGTATTGTCTTCTAACAGCATCTCGCTAGGTAAAAACAAACCTACATTAAGCGAGACCAAATTTGGATGGTTGATATCCGGGCCCATACAATCGTTACATACCGATACAGTCCACTGCAATCACGCTACCACAAATCATGATGATCAGCTTCAAGATCAACTGACGCAGTTTTTTGACCTTGAAACTGTCATAGCTCGGAAACCCAACTCCAAGGAGGAACAGGAATGTGAACGTCACTTTACACAAACCACAACTCGCGACGACGATGGTAGATTTGTCGTAACGATTCCTTTAAAGGAATCGCCTGAACTGCTCGGTGACACTTACGAACAAGCGCTATCAAGATTCATAGCATTAGAACGTAGATTCAAGCGCGACCCCTCGTTCAAGGCTCAGTATACTCAGTTCATAAAGGAGTACATTGCATTAGGCCACATGACGGAGAACAAAACGCCAGAGCAGGATAAACATACATACATAATGCCTCACCATGGGATTTTACGTGAAACTAGCTTGTCAACGAAACTACGAGTAGTTTTTGATGCTTCAATGAAGGGTTCGTCAAGCTCTTATTCATTTAATGACATTCAAAGAGTTGGCCCTACAGTACAGAATGACCTCATCAGCATTCTCATTAAATTTCGACAGCATAAATATGTTGTAACTGCTGATGTGGAGAAAATGTATCGCATGATAAATGTAAATGAAAGTCAGCGTATGCTGCAGCAAATATTATGGCGTTTCGAACCTAGCGAACAGCTGAAGCAATATAAACTCAACACAGTTACCTATGGTACTTCTAGTGCCCCTTGGATCTCAACCAGGTGTTTGGTGGCTCTAGGCAAGGAATGCTCTAATAAATTGGTTTCAGAAGCGATAATCCAAGGTTTCTATGTTGATGACTTCACTTTCGGACATGACAACAAATCTCAGCTGATGGACATCTGTAGAGGCGTCATAGATCAACTAGAAAGTGGTCAGTTTCACCTAAGAAAGTGGCACTCAAATTGCACACCCCTCATACAACAGCTTGTTGGCGAAAATAGCTGTGATGAGTTACTTAACTTAAGCAAGCATGAATACTCAAAGACTTTAGGATTGCTTTGGGCATGTATAGAAGACACACTGCTATTTTCAGTCAATATTCCACACCACGAACACACAACAAAGCGTACAATCCTGTCTACCATAGCACAAGTGTACGACCCCCTAGGAATAATAAATCCTTGTATATTGCAAGCTAAAATCATTCTACAGAAATTGTGGTCATCGAAAATTGCATGGGACGAACAGGTCCCTTCTGACATTCAAGTGACGTGGTGCAAGTTCACGGATTCACTACAATATACGAACAATATAAAAATACCACGACACGTTATTTGTGAATGTCCTGTAATATGTGAAATTCATACATTCAGCGATGCATCAACTTTAGCTTACAGTGGATGTATCTACATTCGATCTATTTCTAAAAACAATCATATTTCAGTACATCTGGTCACCGCTAAGAGTCGCGTAGCACCTCTCAAACCCATGACTATGCCACGATTGGAGTTGTGTGGAGCTCTGCTAGCAGCCCGTCTGGCTGATAAAGTCAAAACATCACTAGGGATGAAAAACCACAAAACCATTTACTGGTGCGATTCCACTATTGTCCTCGGATGGATTAAGTCTTCCAAGGCTGATTTATTAAAACCATTTGTATATAATCGTATTCATGAAATCAATTCCCTTACAGAAGCGTCGACTTGGCGATATATACCAACTCAGTTGAACCCTAGTGACATAGGCACGAGAGGAGCTGACGCCAGACAGCTAGAAGCTAATAGCTTGTGGTGGTCAGGCCCTGCGTTCTTAAAACAGCCCGAATCCGAATGGCCTGTTCAACCAACTAACATTAAAGAAAATGAACTGCCAGAATTCAAAATTCAGAGTCATGTTAATGTTTCAGATTCGCATTCAGTTGAACTCATTAATAGATTTTCAGACTTTGGTAAACTTCAACGTGTTATGGCCTATGTACAGCGATTTTTACATAATTGTCGTTATCCTCACAATAAAACAATTGGTTCTTTAACTTTAAAGGAGCTTAACTCATCGCAAGTAGCATTATGTAAGATTTCTCAACAAGAAACATTTGAAGATGAGCATAATATTTTAAAAAACAAAAAAGAATTGTCACCTAAAAACAAATTACTATGTTTGACTCCCTTTCTAGATTCAGACGGCCTGATACGAGTAGGTGGCAGATTATCCAATTCACATTACGACTATGATACAAAACATCCAATTTTATTACACGCATCTCATCACCTCACTACATTAATCTTTAAACATTATCACAAACTGCTCATGCACGCAGGTCCACAGCTGTTACTCAGTAACATTCGTCACAAATTTTGGGCTCTAAATGGTAGAAATTTGGCAAGAAAAACAGTTCATAATTGTGTAACATGTTGTCGTTTTTCAGGAAGAATAAGACAACCAATAATGGGCAACCTTCCTAAACAGCGCTTGCATGCTGAGCACCCTTTCACAAACACAGCTGTAGATTATGCTGGGCCAATCATGATACTCAACCGTAAAGGTAGAGGTAGCAGGTTAACTAAAGCATACTAGTAGGGTATTATTGGGCATTCTACCCCACCTTCCGATTCGCTTTGCTCACTTCGTTCGCGTCGCTCTCTCCAGGTTGGGTAGTATGCCCAATAATACGGTAGTACTCCAAAGTTGATAATTTACGATACCGATGAGCGCACTGTTACGTAAGAACATCAAAAAACATGAACGAGAGTGTTTCGTGCTTATATAAATTACTGAACTTGAATGAAAAAAATTTATTTATGTTCCATCTTTTGGGATGCAAACATGTTATTCGTAAAACAACCCAATTCATTAAGTTTTGATAACGTTTGTGCATCATTGAAGAAAGGTTCGAGTAAGCATGGAAAGCTTCTACCCAACAGTATCCGATGCGTTATTTGCGGTCCGTCTAATTGTGGTAAAACGAATCTGATACTTGGCCTTCTTTTGCATAAAGATGGTTTGCAATTCTTGAACGTTTATATTTATTCAAAAACTTTGTACCAACCAAAATATATTTATTTAGAACACGTTTTAAAAATGGTGCCTGAAATATATTTTTGCAAATATACTGATAATGAAAATGTTTTGAGCCCACAAGAAGCTAAACCCAATTCCATCATAGTTTTTGATGACGTAGCCTGCGAGAAACAAAATAATATACGTGATTATTTTGCTATGGGAAGGCATAAAAATATAGATTGCTTTTATTTAAATCAAACGTACAGCAAGATTCCAAAGCAGCTTATTAGAGACAATGCAAACCTTTTAATTATTTTCAAACAAGACGATGTTAATCTAAGACATGTTTATGATGAACACGTGACTTCGGATATGTCTTGGAAGCAGTTCCGAGATATGTGTGCAAAAATCTGGAGTGTTCCGTATGACTTTCTGGTAATAAATAAAGATTCCGAAAAAAATAATGGTCATTATAGAAAGAACTTTGATACATTCGTTGTATTTGAATAGAACGTTTGTTAGTACTAATAAAGAAGCAGGGTCTTTACATGATCATTTTTAATTCTGACATCAACGAGTACAGTCTTTAAAACAAAATGAGTACCGAAAAACAATTAAAAGAACAAATTATTAAATCTGCTGAATGCGTTAAAAGAAAAGTTAAGCAGATGCGAAATTTTGAAATGGATAACAACAATGCTATTGAAACAGTGTTGAAGCCGATTACAGAACCACTACAAAAAATGGTGTCAAGAAACGTTTCACTTCAACCCAATAATGAAATAAATCATAATCTACATGATAAGTATACAAAAGAAGTAAAAAAGGATGATGTCAACCTGCAGTCTTCAAATTATTTTGATATTAATGTTAAAACTAGCAAAAATAATGAATCTCCTAGCGTCTATGAGTCAGAAGAAAGTTCTGGAAGCTTGAAGAGCAGTAATGAAAATCTGGACGAGAGCGAAATGTCCTTTAAATCATTAGACTCTAATGATCTAAGTTCTTGGTCATTATCTTCGCAAGTTTTTAAAGATATTCCGTATGGTGCTAGATTAGATCGGGGGAAACTGAAAATTGGAAATACACGTATTGCTCTAACTTCTGATACAATTTCTATTGCTGGTTCCACGTACAATAAAACGATGGGATTAAACGAATTATTATTTAAAAAGATTCCAGATTTAAGTTTTATATCTGAAAGCGATTTAAATAATTATAAACAAATTTTATTAGATACTAATGCTCACCGACGAGAATTCAGTTCAAAAAAAGCTATAAAAAGTAATAAAGGTACAAAATACCTCAAAATTATTAAACCGTTATTTAAACATTGTAAAGAACATACCAGTACTGAAAGCCTAGTGCATGGTTCTGGATTGTCATTACTAAAACAAGTGAAACCTAACGTAGACTTTGTATATTGGGATGATCCAAATGAACTAGTTGAAAGACTGAAACTATTAATTGCCTCGCACGATGCTGGAAACACCGGGTTGGATAATGAAATAATTTCCATTATCGAAGAATTACGTGAAGCGGATGTAATTCATTAGATATAAATCAAGTAAAAGAAATATTTTCTCAGTTCTTTATAAGTGGTCAACTGATTAACACATTATGAATATTGACAAGTTTGGACATCACGTTCACAAGCGGATGCGTTCAACGGAAACGTCTGATTTGTTTGATAAAAAAATGGTAAAACTCTTGAATGGTGAATGCGATCTAAAATTGAATAGTCTTAAAGTTTCTAAAATACCATTTTCTAGTGATGATGTTATAAATAAACAGTACGTTGATAAGATAATTACAGATTTTTATACAAAACATGAAATAGATATGCAATTGGAAAATATAAAAAGTTTGATTCAAGGATTATTGCATCAGTCACCAAACACGGTTCACAAGAAACACGAGCAAATCTATACCGTTAACCAATTATAAAAAATGAGTAAAGAAGGAATAATAAATGAAATTCACAGACAAGCCCGAAAAAACTTTAAACGTTGTCATGTGGTACTAAAAGGAATTGATGATTTGTGGCAAGCGGATTTAATTGATATGCAAAACTTAAAGAAAATCAATGAGAATTATACGTTTGTTTTAGTTGTTATCGATACATTTTCTAAGTTTGCATGGACTATTCCAGTTAAAAGTAAGTCTAAAACTGAAATTTCAATAGCATTTGCAAACATATTAAGTACTGGTCGTAGACCAAAACATTTACAAACTGATTTAGGAAAAGAATTTTATAATGACTGTTTCAATAATTTAATGAAAAAATACAAAATTAATCATTATTCTACATATTCTGTAAAAAAGGCATCAATTGTGGAAAGATTAATCAGAACTTTGAAGAATAAATTATATAAATACTTTTATTTAATCGGAAATTATAAATGGGTAGGGAAGCCATTAAATAAAATAACAGATGAGTATAATGATACTGTGCATCGTATAACAAAATTTAAGCCTTTGAATGTTAATTCATCAAATGAAATGCAAGTTTTGAATAATATTATAAAAAGTCACAAGGTATCAAAACCTATGAAAGTTAAATTTAACGTGGGAGATCAAGTGAGAATAAGCAAATATAAGGGAATTTTTGAAAAAGGTTTTACTCCTAACTGGTCTACCGAACTTTTTACGATTGTCAAAGTAAATAATTCAAAACCTGTTACTTATCATATTCAAGATCAACGACAACAAAACATACTAGGAACGTTTTATGATCAGGAGCTAATGAAGACACAACACCCTGGTGTTTATTTAGTTGAAAAAGTCATAAGAAAAAACGGTAACAAGTTATTTGTTAAGTGGCTAGGTTTAAAGGACAGTGAAAATTCATGGATTGATAAAAAAGATCTTCTATAAAATTATATAAACAATGAAATGTTTAAGATTTTATTATTAGACTAATATCAATGGAAGGAGGTGGACTTGTGGATAAAATTATTAATAAGTTGCCGTTTGAGCTACATTTGCCTGGATATAATTATTGTGGACCTGGTACCAGGTTACGCGAACGTTTATTACGTGGTGACAAAGGAGTCAACGAATTAGACGAAGCTTGTAAGCAGCACGATATAGCTTACACCAATTATTCAAATCTAGAAGATCGTCATAAAGCTGATATAGAGCTTATGAATATGGCTAAGCGAAGGATGAAAGCAAAGAATGCTACAAAAGGGGAAAAGTTGGCTTCCTGGTTAGTCAACAAAGTAATGAAAACAAAAGTGAAAGTAGGTGCAGGGGTGAAAAAATTTAGTTCCGTGATTGGTAGAATAAGTAAGCATCTTAAGAAATTTAAACCGAAAAATAACAAATCAGCTATAAAAATGGCACATTTGGTAGCTAAGAAATTATTTTCTAATAAAAAGGTTATTTTACCTCGAGTTATACCAATCCCAAAAGTTGGTGGAATATTACCTTTAATACCCATATTCGCTGGTTTATCAGCATTAGGTGCCCTATCAGGTGGTGCAGCAGGTATAGCGAAAGCAGTTAATGATTACAAAGTTTCTCAAAAAGATTTACAGGAATGTGAACGTCATAACAGAACTATGGAAGCTATTGCTTTGGGTAAAGGCATGTACATTAAGCCATACAAAAAAGGAAACGGGTTGTTTTTAAACACTTCAAAAAACTAAATAAAAAGCTACCCAGACGAGCACTTACAGATTTAGATATCTTGCAACATGCGAGTAACATACCATATTTCAGAGGAGTTTACATGAGAGACAGGTTACCGAAATTTCCTAAAAATATTGAATGTGGTATAATCAATTTAGATAATAGTGACAATGAAGGAACTCACTGGGTAGCTTATGTAAAAGATAAAAAATATTGTGAATATTTCGATAGCTTCGGTGATCTAAAACCACCTTTAGAGTTAATTAATTATTTAAAAAATAAGACAATTTTATACAACTATACTAAATTTCAAAGTTTTGACACGGTTAATTGTGGACATTTATGTATAAAGTTTTTAAGACAATTTTGGAAAAACCGTATAAATATTGTAAAATATCAAAAGTAATTATTAGTAGCAACATGTCTTTCACACTGTCTATATCGAGCTGCACTTCAACATCAGTTACAAATTATTCACCTGCTCTTCAACTTGATGGTGAATATGAATGTGGATTGCTGTACTTCTCCACGTTTAACTCTATACCTAATATCGATAGTAAAAACAATAAATTTTACTATGGTAATGATCAAGTTGTAGAAATACCTGAAGGTTCATATGAGCTTAATGACATTAGTGATTATTTAAGGGAGAATGTTATAGATTGCAGTTTCAATTTGAGTTCTAACAATAACACCTTAAGAACTTCAATTATATGTTCTAAAGATATACATTTTGAAAAAAGTCCATCACTTGCAAAAATATTTGGATTCGGTGAAGAAACCTTGAAAGCTAATATATTAACAGAATCACGATTGCCCGTCAACATTCTATCGTCAACAGTGTTAAGGATCGAATGTGATATTATAAGAGGATCATATACAGACGGAAAACCTAGTCATATTATTCACGAATTTGCTCCAAATGTACCCCCAGGTTATAGAATTATTGAAATTCCCAAGAATATAATTTATTTTCCTGTTAATCAAAACTCTATCAGTTCTATATTGATCAGAATAGTAGATGCAAAAAATAATCTTGTAAATTTACGCGGTGAAGACATTCAGTTATATCTGCATCTCAAGAAAAAATGATCGATTTCAATAAAAACTCGGTTACTACAGCAAAACCAGTCACTTCTAGACACATTATCAAGAAAAACAGACCTAAAATTAAATTAACAAGAGAGAACAAAAAGTTTCTCAAATTAATTGGATTATTAAAATGAGTATATTAAATATAGTTGAACCTCTTGTTCAAGACAATTCTATTCAAAGTATTGAATATCACTCATATAAACCTTATGTAACTAGTTTTAATGAAAACGATGAGATACGAATACCAATCAATCAACAGGATTTGTATGTATTACCTTCGGCAAGTACCTTGTATTTGGAGGGCTGTGTCAATGTGTATAAAAAGGACACAAAAACCAAAGTAAGCAAAGTACAGTTCACAAACAATCCAGTGCTTTTCTTTTTCCAAGATATTCGCTATGAGCTTAATGGAGTAGAAATAGATAAAATTAAAAATGCTGGTATAACTACTATCATGAAGTGTCTATTATCCATGAATGACAACGAGTCTAAGGTGGCCAAATGTTGGGGGTGGGACATCAACGGTAATCCAAGCAAACATGAGGGAAATTTTACAGTGTCAATACCTCTTAATAAAATACTAGGATTTGCAGAAGATTATAACAAAATTGTTATGAACTGTAAACATGAACTTATTTTACTTCGGAGCAATACGTGTCTCAACTCACTAAAGTTAGACACTGGAGAAGTTATTCAAGATATAGAAATAAAGCAAATTACATGGCGTGTTCCTCATATAAAAGTGTCTGATCGTGAAAGAATTAATTTACTTAAATGTTTAGAAAGAGATCGTTCCATTAATATAGTGTTTAGAACTTGGGATCTATATGAGTATTCTGCACTTCCGCAAACCACTAAACACACATGGTCAATTAAAACATCGTCTCAAATAGAAAAACCTAGGTACATAATAGTAGGTTTACAAACGAATCGCAAGCGAAGAGCAGAAATTGATATGTCTCAATTTGATCACTGTAATATCAGTAACGTTAAAGTATTTTTAAATTCTTGTTATTTCCCTTATGAAAATATGAACATCAAGTTTAAAGAGGACAAATTCTCGATATTATACGAGCAATATGCTAAATTTCAACAGTCTTATTATGGACGTCGTCCAGAACCGTTGTTAAGTTACGACGACTTTAAAAATAAAGCTCCTTTATTTGTTGTCGACTGTTCACGTCAAAACGAAAATCTGAAGTCAGGACCTATAGACGTACGTGTTGAACTTGAGTCCGATTCCAATTTTCCAGAAAATACTACTGCATATTGTTTGATACTTAACGATTGCATTGTAGAATATAAACCTCTGAGCAATATCATTAAGAAAATATCATGAATTCAAAATTGGTTATAGTTGATGTTCAAGGTTTTAAAGATTTATCTAATAACTTTATTGTAAAGGAGTTTGCACTAGCCACGGATGAATATACACAAACGTTTTTAGTGAAACCACCATTTCCATTTTCTGATCTAACACCTGTAGAAAAGAGGCATGTAATGTGGATACAAAAAAACCGTGGTACTCGCTGGCGTGAAGGATATATTGAATGTCATGAGCTCAAACGCATAATCGCACCTTTTTTGGAAAATAAAATTATACTCGTGAAAGGCATGGAAAAAATTAAATGGGTAAAAACAATATGTAACAATTGTTCTATTATAGATATTAGTGAAAAAGGTTGTCCTAATTTATTTATGTTGTATAAAAAATATAATTTTAAGGACGAGGCATTATTAAATTGTATGTTCCATACAAAAGTGTGTGCATTAAAAAATGTAGTTATAATTAAAAAATGGTATAATGAGAATATGAATATGTTTTTGCTTGACGAAATCGAAAATAAAATAATAAAATTAAAAATTTAAAATAATGTGTAAAATAAATATATGCGATTTAAGAAATACGTTTTAAGAAATGTGTTGTACCTATTTAGTTTTAAATGTGTATTCTTTGATAATATAATTGATGTTTTCAGTACTGTTTGTTTTATTTATTGTTAGATACTTGAATTCGTCACATACCTATTATGAAATAAGTGCTCTCAATTCAATGAAGTTAGTGTAAATGGGTAACACAACAGCCAGTTGACTATAGTAAACAGGACGTGTTGTGAGCGTGATTTCTAATACTGATAAAATTAATAACTTTTGATGGAGCTCAAGCAGCCTGCTCACCCTCTTTATACTCTTCAAGCAAAACGTTTGCAAAGTTTTGACTCCTGGCCCCAAGGTTTAACTCAGACACCTCTAGATATGGCCGATGCAGGATTTTTTTATACAGGACTAAGTGATAAAGTTGTTTGTTACTTTTGTGGTGGGGGTCTTAAGGATTGGACCTCTGGAGACATGCCTTGGGAAGAGCATGCAAGTATCTTTCAATATTGTCCATATGTTTTATGTGTGAAAGGACAACAATACATAAACAATATAAACAAAGACAGAAAAAAATGTGATCAATTTGAAAACTCTGAAATATTTCAATTGAATCAAACGTTTGAGAGTGCTGTAAACATGAACTACAAGAACATGACATGTAAAATTTGTTTAAATGAAGAAATTTGTATGTGCTTTATACCTTGTGGTCATGCGGTAAGCTGTGCAAAGTGTACACTATCTTTAAATAATAAATGCCCGATCTGTCGACGTAAGTTTATTAAAGTAGTAAAATTATATTTTTAATTATCCTTCTAAATTGTTTCATTGACATACCTGTTCCTGTAATAATGATAAGTGAGGGTGAAATCAAAATATCACTGTTGTATTTAGCATTATTTAAATAAGAATCCTATTATTTTAATATATTTTTTCTTAGAATTAGAGTTATTAGAATTCACTAAGTAGGTACCCTAAAATAAAACTCAATATACAACAAACACTATTTTATTTAATTAACTTATTTACAAACATTGAATACCTAGATAACTGTATAGATAGATAGATAATAACTTTATTGTTAGAAACCTTAAAAATAGGTACATGAAAAACATGTACATTTATACACTTAGTCATTTAAAGCTTCCGACAATTTTTTAGATATTTTAGTTACAATAGTTTCAGTTAAATTCATTATATCGTCTATAGGATCCACTACAGTATACTGAACACGAACACTTTCACAATTAGCATTCAATCTTTCGTTAAAATCGTATATTTGAATTTTCACTACTCGATATCCTCTATTTGGCGCTTTACTGACCACGTATGATACAGCATCTTTAACTTTGCGCTTTCTCTTATTTTTTGTTTTGCTTGTGGGTTCTTCAGCCGCTACAGAACGTTGTTCGTTTCTCATAATCCTCTCATATTCGTCCCATCCAGCCAACGGATCTTGAGCATGAGGTAACCACATTGGATCCGGCTCTGCTGCCATTATTGTTCTGTAAACAAAGGAAAAAAATGTTAATTATAATAATAAAAAACTTTAATAAGCATTAAATAATATTGTATACAGTAGTAATGTACAGTAATAGGTGAATACTTACGCGTAGATTGTTGGGTAGGCGGGCTGTAACAATTATTTATTATTTATCACTTTTATTTTTGGATTTATAACGAGTGTCTCCTGCAGGAACTGATATTTGAATGAATTACTTAACTAGCGAGGCGTCTTCCTATCATGTTTCGAAGGCATACCTTTTTATTTTGTAATGTAAGCGAAATACTTTTCACTTTAATCAAACTCGATTCAACTTGTTCGTAATCTAACACTCGTGTTTAATAATGTTAGTAAGCTTATGCAATAACTGAAGTTATAAACATGATACCTATATATTCCATAAACCTGTTCAATCTTGTTTTGAATTAATAAATAATTAGGTGTTAGATGGAAAGTTACCTGCCTAATAGGATTCTTCTTTGTATCTATATTTTTTTTACTACTGTGATGCTAGGAATTTGAAATAAAAAATAATAGGTAATATTAAGTTAATTTTATTAGTACAAAGTACACAACATAATTCATAAAATAGTGCAATGAACAATATGGGCTTATTATAATTTAGGTGGTATTGACAGTTAACAATGTTAGAAAGTATTTTTCTGTTCAGCTTACGCTAAAATTAATATGTAAGAAACAGACACAATTTTATGCAGTACTTAACACCAGTTCTTATAAAATACTTATAAAAGGTAAAATAACACATCATATTTTTATAATTCTATGAACTAGATTTACTTTCTAAATTATACTTAGGTACACATTTACATTCTAATAATTCATATTTACATTCAGATTGAATTACAAAAATTATTAATAAAATTATTTTTTTACATTATTAGGCTTACGAATAACCTGGTTTGAACCCTAATATTGTGATATGCCCCCAAGAAACCGTGGCTATTTTATCTTTAGCAATTAAACGTTTGTCATCATTGTTAGATAATGCAACTTTGTTAATACTTCTTGTATATATCTCATGTTTTATCGACTTAAACAAAACGTTTACTTTTCTAACAATATTGCCTGTATATAAAGTGTTCTCATAGTCAGATATTTTTAAATCACGTACTACAGACCCCTTCACTCCTTTCGCTTTTTTTATAGTACACTCATCGGTTTTTACGCAATACAGTTTTGCGCGAAGACCTACAAATTCCATAATTATTTTACCACACATTTCGTCTTTGAAAAGGCCAGGTATCTTTTTATTTATTAAAGGTAGGCCAAATATATTATCAACACAAAAATTACTCGTGTCAAAGTATTCTAGAAATACTTCTTTAAGATCTTTATAAAAGTCTTTGGTTTTTATATGATATATGAAACTATCAGTATCAGTATAACACATTTGTAATCGCTTATTATAGTGAGGTCTCATGATCGAATAGTGAAAATCATACATGTGACTTTTAGACAATTCTAGAACAGTAAACCCTACGTATATAGGTTTATCTAATACCACGCGATCGGGTTTTAGCTGTATTGCTGCTAAATTCTCAGTAAAAATAGATGCACTATGAAAATTAGGGCTAGCGATTAACCTGTAAGCACATATTTTCTTTTTTGTTTTGTTCTGATCGTCATTCCATTCGCTTACTAACTTTACGTTGACTCTTTTTTCATTGTTTTCTAACGTTTTACCAAAAATACTATTGTTGAGCAGTTTAAAAAAGTCTTGTTCAAAACTCGATGTTGCTTTTTGGCGCAAAGTCGTATTAAAATCTATATACTTTTTTAAAAATGGTCTTTGTCTAAAAACAATAGCGCGATGTATTTTTTTTAAGACAAGACCGTGTTGGAGGCAAGTTTTTAAGTGAACATAATGAATGACATAGAAGTATTTATCATATAAGTTGGGTACAAGTTTAGGTTGCTTTCCTCCTGGAGGAATGCATTTTTCAGGACAAAACGGAAAATCATTATGTTTGCTATGCAAATGTTCTGGGTAGCAAAGATCAACTTCAAGTACATAACCATACTCAGCATCATTTGAGATGTTATTCACATCTAAATTATCTATTTCATTCCTTTCTAAGAGTTTGAAATCTGATATAGGCAATGACTGACACATACTAAATCCATACAAATTATTGCAATCAATATATGCAATATAGGAATCAGGCTGTGACTGATTATACTTAGGTAAATATTTGTTATTAGCTTTAGCATGTCTATGTGTACAGACGCAAATACCCCCTTTAATACCGCTTTGAAAAAGTTTTATGATTTCTAAATTATCAATGAGCTCTAATTCGACACCAGTTTGCAAAAGCATTGCATCAAAAGATAAACTTGGTGCGGTGACATAAAATCCTGGGTCTAACTTATAATGAACTTTGCAGGTCTTTCGGAAGTTTTCAAAAATATCTGTCAATAAAAGTACGTCAGTCTTTAGATATAAGTCTGTGTATTCTCCTAAATTTTGAATGTCAAATGTTAACCAAACCAATTGTGCATGCTTAAAATCTTTTTCAGAGATATTTTCATTGGTAAGTGAACTGTAAAAATATTTCTTAGCTGGAAGAGATTGCTCTTTGTACCGTTCCCATTTATCCATATACTCATACGGATACACTCCTTTACGGGTGACTAACCTCAATTCATCATCACTGGGAAAATAACTATTCGTGTGCCAAAACTCATCTTCATTCAAGGAACTTGTTAATTTTTCTAAGCTTGTTCCTAAAAATTTGAACGAGTCTATAAAACGAAGCTGAACAAACTCATTTTCTGAAACTGGAACGAATTTAGTAAAACAAATATAGTTTTCTTTGTTTTTTGGAATAATTTTCATAGGTCCTGGAGCTTCCCCTAATTTTTTTATAAATAAATGACAGTCATATCCTGACAAATTGTGGAAAACAATAGGTACAAACTTATGCAATTTATATTGCAAGTTACAATTACTATGAGCTGCTCCACGATATTGACCAGTTATGTGATTGTGATCTCTGACTTTATCTGAATATAGAAAATGGTCACATATATGGCAATGAGTTGCATTTTGAAAATGTACCGCATCGGTTTCACTAAAAAGAATCGGAACATTTAAGCTTAATGTTTTGTTGATCTCCGAAATATCATTATAAATTGACTCAATAAATTTGGTTTGACAGTCAGGTCCACGGTAAGACACATAGCGGTTTAAATTTTCATCGAAAGAGCACACAATATGATAACCGAATGCCGCAGGCACGTGATGATTTAATGTAGTAGTATTCGAACTGGAATTATCTAAATTTTGACCATTGTTCTGCTTTTCTAACAAGGATTCGAAATCTGCATAAATAATGAACGGTATATCCTGTTTGTGTTTATAGTTTTTAAATTTTATTACTGAGCCTTTCTCAGGTAAAACTGTTATAATACCCCCACACTCATGTTTTGCCAGCTGATCGTTTGTGTTGAAAAATACAAAACAAGTATCACACAAGTATAACTTACCATGATGGTTGGTAATTTGACTTCTAACAAGCCTGGATAAATCTTTGATCAAACAATAGTGCGAAGAAGCACCATTTTCAAGAAATAATAAATGTATAGTTTTGTTATTGTTATTATCAAGAGTATTTGATTTATACAAGGGACCTACGATCATGCATTTATTGTTTAAACCGTAGATTATAAACTTTATCTTTGGATTATTTTTTTCAAACAGTTTTATGTCTGTAAATGTTACGGGAAACTGCATCCCATCCACGTTTAATATAGAACGAAAGTCAGGATATGAAGATACTCTCTCGGGATGTTTCAAAGCCGGATGAAGAAAAGCTGTTACACACCACATAAAGCAGTAATCATCATTGTTGATTATATTAAGGCATGCCTTTTTATTTTTTATTTTTTTAGGCAATACTATAAACTTTGAACCACCCATCGGTTGGTACTTATTAATGTTTATTTCTAAATGTGAGTTGTTCATAAAAGTCCAACCGCTATCTTGTTCCATAAATTCCTCAACCTTCGTCTTCAATACGCTACAAATGTCTAAAAATACCGAATCAAAATCGTAACTATTGTAAAGCACAATATTTTTAGTACCAAAAGACTTCATTTCTTGATTGTTATTCTTTAACATCAAAAACATGCCATAAAGTTCGAAGTTTACTTTTAAACAAGTGTGCTTATTAAGTGATTCGTTTAAAAGTGACTTTACCTTTTGACCAATTGTATCAAAAAAAATCTCTAGTGACCTTTGTTCGCAACCGTCATGAGCTGTTATTCTGTATGTTGCAATACGAGAGCGAAATGCTGTCGTCACAATGTCTACACCGTCGCTGTGTATTACATTGTTATCATTTTGTTTGTGCGCATTACTACGTAAATGTCCTACCCAAGATGTATTTTTAACAGAAACCTTACATAATGTGCAATACGGCATTATGAAGAATTAAAAGTAGTATTTTTAGACTACTTTTATAAATCTGTGTAAAATTATATTATCAGAATGTAAATATGTGTATACTATAATATAAACAATACTAAATTATCATCAAAACATCTATCTACCTGAGCTCACAATTATTAATAACTAAGTGAAACAATTCAAAATACAAGAACTCAGACAAGAAAATAAAAGTTAATAGTACATTTCATATACCACCTATCTAGGTATCTGAAAATAATCTATAAAGATTTCAATAAAAGTGCATTTTATGCATTTATTTCTTGGTTTTATTTAAATCTTTATAAAATACAGATTCGCTTTTTTCAAAACTCATATGAGCCAGCCCGAGAAAACGTTGAATGGCATCCCATTCTGCGCAATCAGAGTCTAATTGCAATTTCACGTATGACAAAGCTTTTTTGTAGCGCTCTTCGGGCTTGTATAACACCCAGTCATCCGTATTGTAAAGCTTTAGATCCACGAAAAACTTACCGCTCCGTACAGTTGTCCGCCTGACTTGTCCTGTCGATACTCGAGCGGTGAAACATGAAATAGTGGAAGGCTTCGCCTGTTGTAACTGTGCATTTGCAAGTTTCTCCTCTTCCGATTTGAGGATTGCGAAAACATCCGCTTCTTTAACCTTCCGCTTTTTTCTGTAATAAAAACATACATGTATTAATATATAGTAAATCGTGATATCTGTTAACCGAGAATAACTACTGATCAAGTCACTAATAGTAAATAGCAAGTTAATAGGTACATAAAGACGTTTGGTTTATCTAATATGGATCCATGTCGAGGAAACATTTAATTAAGACAGTAAGTAGGTACCTGATTGGAATGTGTACTGTATACAATATAAATCACTTTGTTGTTTAACAAGATTACAAAAAAAAAAAAAACTAATGAGAGCTCAAAAAGTCCTTAACTATGGTAGTACAATGGAGGGTCCTATCACTTAAAGCGTATAGATATGTAAGGGTACTTACTGGATCAAGTCAGGCGATGGTGTATCGGTAGTTGATGTCGAGGTGCTAGCGGATGCCTTGCGTTTAGTCGGCTGCTTTTTTTTCAGCTTCGGTGTTTCTACGCGTACCTCAGTGGTAGAGGAGTAGTCTTCGTCATACTCTGCATCAGACCTGTAAAAATAATAATTCAAAATTCAAATTCAAAAATTCTTTATTAACTTATACAACATCAACACAATTAAAGTAATATTAACACATTCAGATGTTGGTATATGGAATTAATTTTAAGTTGAGACTCGTCACAACAAAATAACAGAGCGAAAACTATAGTCAAATAAAATGTAATATTAAAAATTGTCAGAGGTAGGTTCATCTTGTCATTCAGTTACATAAAAAATAGAGAGAAAATCACTTACGTACATTATTGAAGCGTAATCTGGAGCAACTTGTCACTGAAGAGAATTAAATAAAAAGTAATTAATCTAGAAAGGAACCTGCCTTTTTATACAAATATGAAATATATTGTCAGCAATTTAGAAATAAAAATTAAAATAAACGTTAATTCAATAACATTTATGACCAATTCCGAGTGTAAGACATATGCTGCTTGTTACGTTTTTGTAATAATACAGGCGGCACCGTGAAACTTAGCGGCAAGTTAGTTTCCCAGCTCTGTAATGCTATATTTTTCAAAAACCATGGAATAAGCATAATGCACTAAATCAGCAATGCATTAAAATTTTAATCCAACAGACACATAACAGTACATCAGCTCTATTACTAAGTATACTGCTATTACGATGTTGTATTGTTTAAAAAGGAATAGATTACAGTTTTGAATGTCACTCGGTATTGTATCTAATATATCAAAACTAAATTTAGCTTTCTACGTATATCATGATTAATGGTAGTACAATATTATATGAATAATATAAATTATCAAATACCCCCAGATCAATTAACATAATGTGCGATTAATATGTTAGTAGATAGACAAATACTTTACTAATTTTGGCTAGTAAATTGCAGTAGTAACCATACAAAAAGTTGAAACAATAGGAGGCCTTATCGCTAAAAAATGATCTTGAAAAGATTAGGGTACTGTTTAGTAAATATACTGTAACATACATGGATACACACATAGACACTCCGTACAGTCAGATGCATATACGTTCTATAAGCTAGTTTGAAGTAATGATTTGTTAAACCATTTATAAATATTTGAATATAACTTTATAGATGGATTATGTTTGTTAGATTAATAATATTGTATAATTCAAGCAAGGATATCTGAAAGAACTTGCTTTATCAATTATAACTTAAAAGAAACATCTGTACGTTGAACACATATTATGTAACTTAATTGATATAATTACATTCGTGTTATGGTTACTTGCTATTGCAATTGACTGTACAATCGTAAAAGTGATAGCTTAGCATTTTGATAAAAACCATAGTGTGCGTCCGTGTAAATGTGGGCAGTCGAGTGCAAAATACATTTGACAGCTTTAATGTTGATGCTATAAAAACATATCAACTTATAGCGCAAATGTTTTTGATTATAGAGTCGATAAACATATATTATGTTATCAAATGACAAAGGTATATAATTATAATGATGATGATTTCTTTGATAGTTTAATCCTTTAAAAATCATACTTAAACATAAACTAAAAGTATTGTCACTTATTCAAATGTAAGTAAATTATATCAAATATACAGAATAAACAATAGTTTTAGATTGCATATCAGAACAAATAATCTCTATGCCATGGAAGCAATGGAATTAACATTTTTGTTTATGACTGTACATTATGACAATTGTGCAGATGCATACTTATATGACGTCAAACCTGTAGGTAAATCAGATTCAAGTTACTTGTTACATTATTGTACCGTGAGAAAGACACCTTCGTTAAATTAAAATTAAATGTATATAGTATTTGATAAATTATAATAATAATAAGTAATAGTAATAATGTGTGATGAAATGTGTGATTAAACTGTTAAGTGATATTTAGGATTTGTGAATATATCAAACCGGTAAGTGTATTTTTAATATTTTTATCAACATTAAAGAATATGAACCAAACAGGTCTAAATTGAAAAAAGCTATTTAAATTGGTGTTTTCTCAAAGGTGATATGGTCAGAATAGAATAATTTAATTTCAATATCCTCGAGAAGGATATGAGTCAATCTGGACTGAATTAAACGTTCTAATTTAAGTGTCTTCGAGTAGGACATTAACCAATCTAGTCTAAATAGAACATAATAAGTTTTAGATATCCTCGAGAAGGGTATGAGCCAATCAAGTCTAAATTAAGCATACTAATTTAGATGTCTTCGAAGAGGACATGTACCAATCAGGTCTAAATTAAAAAAGCTATTTTAATTGGTGTTTTCTCAAAGATGATATGGTCAGAATAGAATAATTTAATTTCAATATCCTCGAGAAGGATATGAGTCAATCTGGACTGAATTAAACGTTCTAATTTAAGTGTCTTCGAGTAGGACATTAACCAATCTAGTCTAAATAGAACATAATAAGTTTTAGATATCCTCGAGAAGGGTATGAGCCAATCAGGTCTAAATTAAGCATACTAATTTAGATGTCTTCGAAGAGGACATGTACCAAACAGGTCTAAATTAAAAAAGCTATTTTAATTGGTGTTTTCTCAAAGATGATATGGTCAGAATAGAATAATTTAATTTCAATATCCTCGAGAAGGATATGAGTCAATCTGGACTGAATTAAACGTTCTAATTTAAGTGTCTTCGAGTAGGACATTAACCAATCTAGTCTAAACAGAACATAATAAGTTTTAGATATCCTCGAGAAGGGTATGAGCCAATCAGGTCTAAAACTAAGCATACTAATTTAGATGTCTTCGAGAAGACATGAACCAAAATGACCTAAATTTAAAAATAAACCTGTTCCAATTGTGATTTTCTTGACAACCAATGTGCTTTGAAGTACCTATGTAAAAATATTAATTTAATTCAGATATCTTGAAAACCTCAACCTCATCTTAGTTAAGCTCATTTTAATTTAGATATTCTTGTTAGTAGCATTGAAAAAATCTGTAGGTCTTTGTGACAATCTGGTTACAAGCAATTTTTCTTAATGACTCTTTTTTAACCTGAACTAAATTGTATAGAATGGAATGTATCTATAATTCAGCATGACCAGTCTAAATAACCGTTCTAATCTACCATTATTGTTTGTGGATTACAATTCTATGAAGATCCGTTCTACACCCGACTGAAAGGATAGGGTATGTATCTATACATTAAGTTCTACCTCCATCTGTATCAAAACATTTCAAACGGAGAGATCGCTAGGATCATTAATGTGCATCGTTACAGCGCACTCATCGGTATCGTAAATTATCAACTTTGGAGTACTACCGTATTATTGGGCATACTACCCAACCTGGAGAGAGCGACGCGAACGAAGTGAGCAAAGCGAATCGGAAGGTGGGGTAGAATGCCCAATAATACCCTACTCATACTTATGTATTTTCGTATGTTTGGCAGTCAGAGCAGTACACATAGAACTTGTAACCGATCTGAGCTCAGAAACCTTTCTTGCTGCCTTAAGCAGGTTCATTGCCCGCAGAGGAAAGCCTGTCAACATCTTCTCGGACAATGGAACTTGTTTCGTGGGCGCTTGTAACGAAATGGCACGATTCTTAAAGCTAAATGCAAGCTATATCGGTTCTTATGCAGCAACTTTGTCTATAAACTTTAAATTTTCCCCTGCATATAGTCCACACTTTAATGCCTTAGCTGAGAGTGCCGTAAAATCAGTAAAGTATCTTTTAAAACGTATTCTTGCTTATGCTAACCTTATTTATGAAGAAATGAATACCGTTCTTACACAGATCGAAGCTATCTTGAACTCAAGACCTCTTACTCCGTTGTCCCCTGATCCATCAGATCTAGCAGCCCTCACACCCTCACATTTTCTAATTGGACGAACATTAACGGTTTTGCCTTCTCCTCAGGTACAAGATGCTACTAAATTGAGCACATTCTCACGATATATGAGAATTCAACAATTAAAAGCCCATTTCTGGGACAGATTTTACAAAGAATACATTTCAGAACTTCAGAAAAGACAGAAATGGCGCAGAGATAGAGGAGGACTACGACTTGGAGAAATGGTGCTCATCAAAGACGACAGATTGCCTCCAAATAAATGGCTGCTCGGTCGAGTAACCCGCCTATACCCTGGCAGCGATGGCGTGGCACGAGTAGCGGACATCAAGACCACTTCAGGGACTCTCCGGCGAGCCTTCAACCGATTATGCCCACTACCAATGGTGGACCAGCCCGACAAGCACACACTCCTGCCTGATGTTCCTGCAAACCTGCCCGATGTTCCAGACGATGCGACCACTCCCGGGGCGGCAATATGTTGACGCCTTGCATGTGTGCGCGAACCATACACGCGTCACACACACACGCGCACGACAGAACCGGACCGCGGCGCGGCGGCGAAACTGCGGCGCCCTCTACACGCACTTCTCTCTCGAATCTAGACAGACTCCACACGTCTAACAATATAGCACTATTTTGTAAAATAATTCAATAATTATACGGCTGTATACTCAAATATCCACCCCTTTTATTGTGGCAGTACCTAGTTCAAACACTGAGGACAGGATATTTCTCACAGAGACAGCTGTACGAAACCTTCTCACGGGCGACGTGATCCCAAAGTCTTTACGTGTTTGCTCCCTGTACAGTGTGTTTTTCAAATAACATGTGTTGTACACAATCTACAAAAAAGTCTCTACATCAGCGTTAAACGAAGTCCACGCGAACGAAGTCGCGGGCAACAGCTAGTTAAATTATAAAATTAACAAATTAATTAAATAATATATGTATAAAAAAATTAAACTATCATTACATAGTCAGTCTCAGTCATAATAACAATTGTAACAGTGTGTAGAAGTGGAGTGGAAGAGGGACGGAGCGACGCGGTGAGGAGAGCAGCGGTGTGGTGTGGAGCGGGCCATTCTGTCGATGGTCGAGGAGCGGAGCGTATCATATTAATAATTATATTTGTTACCTTTTTCGGAAAGTGGGTGATTTGTAAAGTGTATCGGTCCAATTATCAAGCGAGAAATAAAGATTACGTGTGTGTGTATTAATAAATGTTTTATTTCATCAGGGTCTAGTTATAATCAGAAGCGGGATGAAGAGAAGAAACATCGAGTCACGGCGAGAAGCGGCCGAGGCTGACGAGCTGAGTGCGAAGAAAAGAAAATCGCCGAGTCATGTAAGTGACGAATGTGCATCCACTCGCAAGACAGCATTAAAATCGCTAATTGATAAGAAAGTAGAAAAAGCTGTACAGAACATTTTATGTGGGGGTAGGCCTCTAACAAATAACCTAAAGAATACTGATAAATTGATACCAGATTTTGATCCTGACAATAAAGATTTGAATGTTAAAAGCTGGATTAAGAAAATTGAACAGCTTGGCAATATTTATCAATGGACAGACGAGGCGAAATCGTTTAATCTTCAAATAAAATTGCAAGGTCAGGCTAGGGCTTGGTTTAATCGCTTAGACTCATACGAACATTCCTGGGAAGAGTGGAAATCCTTGCTCATAAAAGCCTTTCCCCGTCATCACGATTATGCGGCTTTGTTAGATGAACTTACGTTTCGCAAAAAAATGAATAACGAATCTATGACAAGATATCACCAAGAAAAAGTCGCTATGTGTTATAGATGTCAGCTTAGCGATAAGGCAGCGGTGTCATGTATTATTCGTGGACTACCAAGAGAATTACAAGCGAATGCTCACGCTTATCAATGTTCCAGTCCAGATGAACTTTATGAGGGTTTCTTGTCTGCCTTCGACAACTACCAAGCGTCATCGGCGAGTACTGGTAGGTCTCACATTCCTAACAGGCCACAACCTGTAGTTCATCAGACGTTTGAGGGTACGCCGAGCACGTCAAAGCAGGGTGGTAGTGATGTGGCGCGTAGGCCACCAATTTGCTACAGATGTAACGAGAGCGGACATGTGGCGTCAAATTGTAGCCTACCTGATAAGCGTAAGTGTTTTAGATGCGGAAACACGGGACATATAGCGACCAAATGCCCAGTACAAAACCCTACGCCCGATTCTGGAAAAAAAGTATTTATGTTACAAAATCTGAATACAGTCTACGTAAAATTAGCCCAAATTAATAGCACGTATATGAACGTATATTTAGACACTGGTAGTGAGTCCAATGTTATGTCTGAATCTGTGGCGACGGCAATGAATTTAAAAATAGAATCATCGGCTACAGTTCTAAGTGGCTTCGGGGGAGGAAAAGTGATTGCATTGGGCGAAGTCAAGTTTAGGTTATGCATCGATGACGTTTCCATTGATACTTCAGCTGCGTTGACCAATGTCGATCTAGGTAGCATTGCGCTGATAGTCGGGCAGCCAGTTATCAATGACAAACACATTAAACTCTCGATATCTGATGGAAAGGCGGAATTAAGTAGAGTACGCGACGAAGTTGACGATGTTGACACGGATCATTTCGATGTGATCGCTGAGCCTGATCATTTTAGAGTTAAGGCTGCTAATGATATCAAGCTTCCAGTTGGAGATTGTCTCGTGAAGGTCGTGGTGGAAGGAGCGTCAACAGAAGATCTATATACCAAACCACGGCAGTTCAGCTTGGCTAACAGTAGCTACGCCATCGCCAGCGCAACTCTTCGAGGTGGTAGTGGCTATCTACGAGTCTGTAACCTTGGACCCGAGCCAGTCACGTGGAAGCGAGGCGAGACGATCACTAGAGCGGAGAGGTGCGAAGCTGTCAGTTCCGGGGTAAGTTCGACTTTAATACTTACGAGGTGTGGTGAGGAGCGATCTACGTCTGTTGGTGGGGTCGATGTGAATAATATTGACATAGGTGCGGTTAATGATGAAGACAGATGTAAACTTTTAGAATTATTGAATAATTATTCGGACTGCTTTGCTAGTTCGCCTCAGGAAATCGGTGTGACGAATCTAGGTGAAATGAATATTAAACTAACGACTGAAAAACCCGTATGTAGGAAGCCTTATCGTCTGGCTTATACTGAACGTGAGGTTGTTGCGAATAAAATTGATGAAATGTTAAAAGGTAACATAATTCGAGAATCTTCGTCGAATTACTCTTCGCCTATTATATTAGTGCGTAAAAAGAATGGTGATTATAGGCTGTGCGTGGATTACCGGGATTTAAATGCTATTACTGTCAAAGAACAATTTCCTATGCCACATATTGATGACCAGTTGATGAAAGCATCGGGGAAGAAGGTGTATACAAATTTAGATCTTTATTCAGGGTACCATCACGTTCTCATAGATTCCGAGTCAATACACAAAACTGCTTTCATAACGTGTGATGGTTTATATGAGTATTTAAGGGTCCCTTTCGGTTTAGCAAACGCACCTTCAGTTTTTATGCGTGTAATACAAAAATTAGTGAAGATGGTAGGTGATAAAGATATTATTGCATTCATGGATGACCTTTTGCTTCCAACAAATGATGTGAATAGTGGCTTACAATTGCTCGTCAAGGTCCTCGATCAACTCAGGCAGGCGGACTTAAAGCTTAACATGAGCAAGTGTTCGTTTCTGAAATCTGAAGTGTCGTTTCTAGGACATGAAATCAGTCCCGAAGGCATCAGACCTGGCAAGGGTAAAATTGATGCAGTTTTGAAATTCAAAACACCGATTAATTTACACGAACTGCGACAATTTCTGGGCCTATGTAGTTATTTCCGGAAGTTCATACAACAATTTGCAACGTTGGCCAAACCACTTACAGATCTAACAAAAAAAAATACTGAATGGAACTGGGGTGAGGGACAAAAATTGAGTTTTGAAACCTTGAAAAGTAAATTGTGTTCCCGTCCCGTTTTGGCTTTATTCGATCCAAGTAGGACTTGTGAAATTCACACAGATGCAAGCAAACTTGGGGTAGCCGGGATATTACTACAAACTCAAGAAAGTGATCAACTGAAGCCAGTGTTCTACTTTAGCAGAGTCACGTCGCGCGAAGAGTCAATGTACCACAGTTATGATTTAGAGACCTTGGCAGTAGTTGAGTCATTGAAGCGTTTCCGTGTGTATATTCTGGGTAAACCAGTCAAAATCGTTACTGATTGTACGGCTGTTCGTCACACATTGCAAAAAAGAGACTTGGTGCCTAGAGTTGCTAGGTGGTGGCTTGCAATGCAGGAATACGACATTCAAATCGAATATCGCCCGGGCGAGAAAATGAAACATGTCGATGCTTTAAGTCGCAATCCTATTGACTCTGGAACATACGCAAGTGACGATGACATGAATGCAAATGTCAGTCATGTCAATATTATTTGTAGCGACGATTGGTATTTGACGACACAACTGCAAGACGATAAATTGAAAAATATTATAAATCAGCTGAAAGTGGGCAATGCTAGTAGTGATGTGACGAATAACTATACAATTAAGAACGATCGTCTTTATAGGAAGACTCTTAACGGTGATAGGCTGGTTGTACCAACGCACGCTAGATGGAGAATGATGCAAAAATTCCATGACCAAATTGGACATGTCGGTTTAAAACGGTGCGAAGAACTCATTAAGTCCGATTACTGGTTCCCGAAGATGACTAGATTCATAAAAAAATATGTAAACTCATGTCTTGAATGTGCCTACGGCAAAGGTGAGTATGGTAAACCCTCTGGTGAGTTGCACCCCATACCCAAGCCTTCCATTCCCATGGAGATGGTACATATTGACCACCTTGGTCCATTTTGTAGAACGAGCAAAGGGTATCAATATATCCTTATGATTGTTGACGCTTGCTCAAAGTTTTTGATGGCTCGACCAACACGGACTATTAATTCCGTTGAAACAGTTAGCACCCTTAAAGACATGTTCAGCTTGTTCGGACATCCAAAACGTGTTGTGTCTGATAGGAACTTAGCTTTTACTAGTAGGGTTTTTAAGGAGTTCTCCTTTCAATACCAGTTTCGTCATACACTGAATGCAATTGCATGCCCTCGGGCAAACGGACAAGTAGAGAGGTACAACCGGACGTTACTAGATGCTATGCGCACTCGTAGCAAAGACCCCCATATGTGGACCGAATGTTTGCCTGATATTGTTTGGGGCATGAACAATACCTTAAATGAAAGTCTAGGATATCACCCATATGAAATTATGTTTTGTCATAGAGGCAGGTTACTTCCTGATATGGTAGGTGGACAGGATTGTACACCAGTACAAGAAAAAAGGGCAAGGGTTGCTAAAAAGTTACAAGAGCGGGCTGTGTTGATGAAAAGTAATTATGACAAACGACACAAACCAGAGAAATTATTCAAAAAGGGGGACTTGGTTCTCTGGAAGCAGAGTCCAACTGGAGCTGCATCTAAAAGTGTGAACACTAAACTTCAGGTTTTGTATTCCGGGCCCTATGCAGTTCAAAAAGTACTTGTTAATGGAAGATATGAAATCAGGAGTATAAAAGGGATGAGGGGCTATAAAAAGTTTTCAGGTGTGGTGGCTGCTGATTCTCTTCGGCCCTATCACAGTGCACCTCAATGTAGTGAAAGTAGTAGCGATGAGGAAGTTGTGACTAGGGATGACCTCATCGATTTACTGGAAAGCTAATCGGTGTTTGGCGCCAATTGCGGCGCAATTGTTACAGGATGGCCGACTGTAACAGTGTGTAGAAGTGGAGTGGAAGAGGGACGGAGCGACGCGGTGAGGAGAGCAGCGGTGTGGTGTGGAGCGGGCCATTCTGTCGATGGTCGAGGAGCGGAGCGTATCATATTAATAATTATATTTGTTACCTTTTTCGGAAAGTGGGTGATTTGTAAAGTGTATCGGTCCAATTATCAAGCGAGAAATAAAGATTACGTGTGTGTGTATTAATAAATGTTTTATTTCATCAGGGTCTAGTTATACAATAATAGTAAAATTATTATACCTATATTATAATTGTATATAAGTCGTTTTCATTATTACAATGTAGTCATAATATAAGTGCTACCCTTTCACACTAGATTTTCTAGCATTCATTTCGTACATCCTCTTGAATTCGTGCATCAGATAGACGATCCCACTCGCAAACAGGTCACAGTGTGGGGCTGCGGCTAGCACGGTGCCGAGCAGAGCGCGCGCGCGCTCCGCCGGGCTCTGGCGACGTGTGACGGTGCGGCCCGTCGCGCGCGCCAGGACACACGGCGCTGGCGTGCGCGCTCGCAGGCGACACGTTTGTGCATTGGGTATAGATAGTCTCAGAAATACTTCAACAAGAGCTACGCAGTCTATTTTATTTCGAATTAAGCCAAGACCAAATTTGGTTAATGCGAGAGATCTCCTTAATTCCAACGTATCATAACCTAATTGTCCCTGGATAAAGAGCGTAGGGTACATGTATGGATAGTAAACATAGGTCTTTTTGTATAAGTTACGTAGGAACTGTTTTTGGATTCGCTCCATCATAAGAATATATTTATCCTCATGAGGGCTCCATACTACCGTATTCGTTTCGAGAATACTTCGAACTAGGGCAGCGTAGAGTGTACGCGTTGCGGCATCTGACAGCGGGCCGGCGTTCCGGAGCACGAAACCCAGCCGGCGGTGAGCCGCGTCTGTGACACGCTCCGCGTGTTCGCGAAATGCCAGCTCGGGGTCGAACCACACGCCGAGGTCACGCACGCGCTGCACACGCGCCACCGGCGCATCCCCGACCAGGTACTGGCGCTGCCGCGGGCTGCGGCTGCGCGTGAACGTCATCATCTCACATTTGTTTGGGTTGAAGTGCAGTCGGTTGGCTTTACTCCACCCATAGACTGCGTCAATGTCGCGCTGAAGTTGACCGTACGTGTCGCAGGGAAATGAGGATATCTGAGATTTCGCAAAATTCCTAGAGATACCACGAAATCATGGGGTAATCATGTTTGGGAAGGATCACTTCTCCGCGGTCCGACTAGCTTTTACCCCTAGAGTGTATATAAAAAGCGCGGAGCGATGGAGTGATGGTCGAGTGCGCGAGTGGAGCGAAGGGATGACGAAGCGAGAGTTCTGGCGAGAGCCTATTTATTAAAACTGTACGTCGTATCCCTAGGGATTTCGTGAAATCCCTGGTATCCTCATTTTCCTGCGACATACAATATTTTTTCTGGAGCTACGACGATTGACCTTTGGCCAAAATACTTAAATATACTTAGCAAAAAAAATATTGATACTTGTATTATTACCATTGTTTTGAATACCATCCCCTGACAGGTTTAAACGGGTAGTAAAATTTGTAAAGAAAATTTATGTTTATAATGTAAGTATCACGTCTATTTAAAACGAGATAAGAGCTGAATGAGATCGGAATAGAAACGAGACGAATTCGGGATTGGGATAGAAGCAGGACAACATCGGCATAGAAGCGACAGCTGCCGGAAATAGCTGGGAGTAAAATGAATTATTTCACTAAGCGTATAAAGTCGCGGGCAACAGCTATGTAAATGAAAATAGGAGATTTAGGTTTCGAAGATTTCTTTTACTCAGGCTTCATGTATACACGTACAATTCTACATGGCACCGGACACATACAGTAGTGGGAACGCGGTTTTGATCATTTACATGACATTGCGCTGCCGCCGCACCGCAAAGTCATGTAAATGATCAAAAACTGCAACCGGTTAGGATCGCAATAGGATCGGGAGCAGGGCGGGACGATAACGGAATAAGTAAGGGACTGTAACAGGATAGGAGTGAGACGGTAACGGAACAGATGTTTGGTACGGTAACAAGATAGGAGCGGGACGGGAACTAGAACGGAAATATGGTAGGACGGAAAATGGTCGGAGGCAGGATGAGTACTTCACTACGCGTACGAAGTCGCGGGCATCAGCTAGTTCATAATATTCTCATTCCGTTTCATGATATTGTACTGAGCCTCTAAAACACTTGTTTGGTTTTTAAGTAATTGTTGTAAGTGATTTTCATTAATGGCTATTTTCTCAATATCCTTTTCGTACTTTTTAGCAAATGTGTCGTCAAGAACACCAAACAAACTATTAGCCAAATAACCCACTCCGTTTATCAAGCCTCTTTTCTGTCGTTTGCCAATTTGATTCCTTAGTACATTGTTATAGTGTTCAATTTCAGATAAGTCATGTTCCAATTGATATACGATACTCTTGTATTGTCTCGGAAGTTCTGTGGTGTGTAGGAATTGTTCCAAATTAGTAATGTAATTGTTTATATTACGTAATCCAGTCCAGTATGTTGACATATTGTAATAGACAATTAACTTCCATTCATCCCGTATGAGATTCATATCGTACATTTTATCAAAATAAAGACTTTGATTCGTGTGAAATGATGAAATGTTGTAAGTACTTTGTACCGGTGAAAAAGTTGCTAATATGAGGAGTAGTGTCATGGATAGAAAATGACAAAATCCTTTTCTTGTTGTACGTCTCTGACGACTTGTGCCACCTTGTATGGTAGCTGTTGTTACTACGTCATTGCTCGGTGCTTGCTGATGCTTTTTTTGTGCGAGTTCAATGTTTAATTGTTCGTCTTGATTTTCTTTGACAGGTAATATAGAAAGCTTTAAAACTGGCCTTTTCATTTTTCCATTCTTTGTTTTTATAGAAACGACTCTGATATAACCATCTTTACCGGGGTGTACTTCTACCACTCTACCTAGTGCCCATTTCCCGGGTGGTAGGTTTTCTTCTTTAATAATAACTATGTCATCTATTTCGATGTTTTTCATAGGGTTTCTCCATTTTGACCGAATCTGTAGCTGTTGTAGGTAATCAGATGACCATCGTTTCCAAATTTCCTTGTTCATGGTTTGAATCATCTGCCATCTAATATTCAAATTTATGTGTTCAGGATCTGTCTGAGGTCTCGATAATAGTGATTCTCCAATGAGAAAGTGTCCTGGGGTCAGATACGTGTCATCTGGGTTTTCAGTGAGTGCGATTAAAGGTCTGGAGTTGATATCGTCGTGAAATTCGATATGTTGCACTGTCTTTATAATTAATTTGTAGGAATGACTCATTTCGGTCGCAGACAGGTATTCACGTCTGGAAGTCGTCTGCTTATTCCGTAACCACGCAATGTAACGTGAGAGCCAGCCTATTGTTGTTGCCATGCGCCGTATTGAGTTGCAGTCATGTAAAAGTTTCATTATTATGTTGTTATTTTTATCATATAAAGCTGAGCACACAATGGTCTTCTTTTCGATAGTAGGTAGTTGATATGTTTTATTTTTTATGTTGTCTGATTCAAGCAACGGAGCCACTCTGGGCCTTCCCACCACAAGGAGTGATCCAAAAGTTGACTCGCAGTCAAACCTCTTGTAGCGCAGTCTGCTGCATTTTGTTCCGATCGTACGTGATGCCAGTTTGATGCAGGAATGATACCTACAATAGATTGTACTCTATTTGATACAAACTGCTTCCATTTCTTTATATCTCCGTGAATCCATCCAAGGACTACCATCGAGTCAGACCATGCGAAGATGTTTACATTCTCGGCTGATAATGTCTTCAAGACTTTCTTCATAAGTCGTGATAACAATAGCGCACCACATAACTCAAGTCTCGGTAGTGTTAGTTTGTTTTTCATTGGTGCTAATTTTGTTTTTGCAGTTATTAATCTTGATGTGGACTCGCCCTTATTGTCAGTCGTAACTATATAGACTGCACATGCATATGCTTTTTCTGAAGCATCACAAAAACCATGTATTTGATATTTTTGTTTATCGCCTAGGTATCTAGGTATTTCGAACTTGTTTAAATTTTGTAAATCAATTTGCAATTGTTGCCATTCCTTTTTTAAATCGATTGATAGCTCGTCATCCCATGAAGTTTTATCGGACCATGTTTTTTGAAATAGAAGCTTAGCCCTGATTGTAAGAGGAGATAACCACCCTAATGGGTCAAAAACGCTTGATATCTGTGACAATAATTGCCTTTTCGTAAGTTTTGTGTCGTTTTCTTCATCTCTAAATATGTTTTTAAATGAAAACATGTCTTGATCAAGTAAGGCTCTCAAAGTTATGTAAGTGCCGTCCGCAGCCTTAACTTTAATCGACAATGTTGTCAACAGTATCTCCTCGTCGTCAGTTGCCACATAGTTTACGCTATGTTCCTTAGATGTTGTAGGTTTATTTAATAATTGCTTAGACGTAAAACAGCTGTCTTTGCTCTGTCCTGGCGGAATCGATGTCACTGGGTCGTTGTTATGCGTAAATGCATCATGCAAAATTGTATTATGATCGCGTTGGCAAATTTTGCATGTCTTCGTAGAATTGCACTTATTATCATTATGTTTGTATAGGCAGTTTTGACAAACTTGTAATTTCAAAACCGACCTAAATTTGGCTTCTGGTTTAAGTTCGAAGAATTGGTTGCATTTGTACAAAACGTGATTTTGATCACAATAAGGACATGACCATGTGCATGCTGTGGCGGATGACTGGAACTCTCGTTTTGGAAATCTTCCTGTTGTCGTATTTTGATATTTTTGATAATTTGGCTTGTAATTGGGTACCTTTGACTGTTGGTAAGGTCTGTTTGGCAATGTTTCTTTCTCTTTCTGATGTATCGGTTCGAGAGCCGTAAACTTACTTTCGAGGAAACTCATGAGCTCCGTAAGTGAAGGAAGAGCTCGTGGTTCCTTGCGTGCTTCCTTGTAGTCAGTGTATGTTTCTAGGTCGAGTTTCTTTGTGATTAGGTGCACGAGTATAGGATCCCATGTCGAAGTATCAACACCTAGATTTTGTATGGCATGAATGCTCTCCAATGTAGTGTCATAGAGGCGCTTGATCTCATAAAATGTTTGTTTTTGAATGATTGGTTGATTCAGGAAGTTTTCAAAGTGTTTAGTGAAGAGAACTTGTGGGTTGTTGTACCTGTGATTCAGGAGTTCCCATGCTGTGTCATAATTTTCTGCTGATATGTGCAAATGTTGAACAAGTCGCTCTGCTTCGCCCTTCAGCTTCCCTTTAAGATGTTGCATCTTTTGGCTTTTGGTTATTATGTTGCTGTTGTGAATACTTTCCGAGAATAGGTCACGGAACGTAGGCCATTGTTCATGCCTATTGTTAATTTTTGATTTAGAGCTCTCTTAATACTTTTGAATGAATCTTCGTAATAGAAGAATTCCTACTCGTAATCAGGATCGGACCCTTGTAAAATATTGTCAATTTGTAAATGTAGAGAATCAATGGCTTTCCAACGTGACTGTAAACTTCTCAATTCATCTTCCAACTCCCACTTTACATTAATTTCGTCTACATTTATGTTTCTCGTCAGCCGTTTAAATGTTTGAAAGTTGGTGCGCTGTAACGTTAGTTGCTCTACTAGTTGTGTCGGCAAAGCTGTCGGCGTCTCTGCTGGTGTCTTAGGAGTGCTAGGTCGCATCTGTGTTGTTCGCGACGGACCTGGTTCATCCTCTCCTGCACTCTCCAAAACTGTACTACACGGAAACGATGTTATTTTCTGTCTCACAGATTCGACATACTTTCTAACTTTCTCGAATTGGTTTTCCAAAAAATGTGGGTGATTTATTGATTCGTAAATAGCCAATTTATCATTCACTGATTGAAATTCTGCCCACAGTTTATCGATCTTGTTAAGACGAACCTCGATGTATTCACGCGTCTTACGACTCGCCGAATCCTTGCTAAAATTACGATCGATCTGTTTGATCGATTCCAGAGTGTCTCCCTGATATTTGATCAACTTCTCCATGACGTTAGTTAAAAAGGAACGATCTTACTTGGTAACAGGATACAAGTTAAGTCCTTATGCCGCTTGTCTGCGACGGCTCCGACGCTGCAAGCCCTGCCACTCGAACGAAGGTATTCCCGGAGCTTGTTAGCTCACAGAAATGATAATCACTGCAATCCAAGATAGTCCAAGAACGCACTGAATAATTGTCACAGATAGTTTGGTAATTGACTAATATTTTATAGGTGTTCACTGTGTGTGAAAACTCACTACGGTGTCACTAACGTAAAATTGTTTGTAAAAGTTCACTGTATGTGAAATGCGACTGTATGTCACTAATTGCTGTATGCAAAGTTCACTGTATGTGAAAGGCTGTATGTAAAATTCACTGTATGTGAAAGAAATGCGACTGTATGTCACAAATTTCGATAGTCACTGGTTATTGAACCTCACAAACGCAACGCGAATGCGAAGTCCTTATTTCGAAGGACCATAAACTGTAGTGTGTGTACAGTTTAAGTTGTTGTTAGGAGGGAAAGGTAGGTATGTAGGAGATTAACCAAACCCAACGAGCGCTGTTTCGACACTAATTTAATGGAATAAAATTATGATGATATATCTGTTTGACATGTAAGCAAATTAAGTAGGTTAAATTTATAAACGTCGCACCAAAACAATAATGCTTGCGTTAACAAATCAATATGTACATATAAATGTAGAACATCTGTACGTTGTCTCGTACATCCTCGACGATTTAATTGACCTGGGTGATTTGGATATTAGTCCACTTGGTAAACCAGATTTAGACTTCACTCCACTGAATCCTCCGTCTCTAGAATCTCTTTCTCCGCCGGATCCTGCTCCTCCCCTGAATCGTCTTTCTCCGTCTGATCCTTTAGCTGAAACAAACAGACAAATTGACGAAATGCCTTCTAATTCCAGTAAAGACTACTCAGAATTCCTAAAATCTTTTGCTAATAAAAATGAAATCTACAACATTTACGTAAAAGAGCATAACGAAAGCCTTTTAAAAAGTAATGCTAAAACTATACTAGTCCCTGTATCTATTGACTTTGACGAATCTAATCCTTACCTTCAGGATATAATTTCTGCAACAGATGACTCGATCCACGATGGTGAACGTGAGCTTTACTCTTAAGAAACTGGATATAAAGGGCAAAACGTACTATTTGCTCTTAACAAAAGTTTACTATTTCGATACTTGCTCCTATCCCGACATTTTCAAGACTTTAAAATCAGTCAGAGATGATATCCTTCTAGCTGGCGATATCAATGAAATAGCAATATCCGATTTTAAAAATCCATTTGAACAAAATTCTTTTGTGAAAATCTATGGCATGCTCATGTACCTGTTCAACAACACTAACACAACCATTAACATTCACCACAACACAATTATATACCCTGTCCCATCCGAAATAGCGAACATTCTTAGAGAGGACCACGACACCCATCGCTGGACACCTAGGCACTAATAGAATGTACGACAGGATCAAAGAGCGCTACTACTGGAAAAATATGCGTTCTGAAATAGAAGTTTATATAAAAAATTGCAAACTGTGCCAATCTAATAAAGCTCTCCGTAAAATCAACAAAGCTCCTATGCAGATTACGACTACATCCACTCGTCCATTTGAAAGAATCAGTCTCGATATTGTTGGGCCATTGCCTGAAGTTGGACTCCTAAAGTTAAAGTACATACTCACCCTTCAAGATGATCTCACGAAGTTTTCTCTCGCTTATCCAATTTCAAATGCTACAGCAGAAGAATCCTGTGAATGCCTAGTTCACTTCATAACTCTCTTCGGCATCCCAAAATCAATACTTACAGACCAAGGAACTAATTGTACCGCCGACCTATTTAAACGAACTTGCGAATTTTTAAAGATAAAACAGATCTGTACTTCACCTCACCATCCTCAGACACAAGGAGCACTCGAAAGAAGCCACTCGACCTTAAAAGAATATTTAAAATCTTATGTGAATGAGAACCATTCTAATTGGCATAAATTCGTGTATACTGCCATGCTAACTTATAATAGCACTGTCCACACCACAACGCGTTTCACCCCCTACGAACTTGTTTTCGGACATAAGCCCTATATTCCTGACTCTGTTTTCGAGCTACGCAACGATATTACGTATCCTGATTATATCAAAATGCTTCATCACCGTCTCAAGATATCTCGAGAAAAAGCATTACAAAATATTCAAACCTCTAAGGAAAAGTCAAAAACCTACTATGATAAACATAGCCGTTCAGTACAGTATAAAGTTGGCGACTTTGCATACTTAAAAAACCATCCCAGACTGCGAAAAGCTGGAAAGGTCCCTACAAAATTGTAAAAATAAATAGTAACAATACTGTTGCGGACGATTGTAGATAACAAAGTTTTGTCGTAGTATTTTCGTAGCCCTAAGATAATATATAATTGTCTCCACCACTTTGTTTGTACCCATTGTATTAAATTTGTATAGAATAACTCCTTTGTAATGTATCCCTGTCGCGCGCACACAAATACAAAGCGGAGTGACCGCATGCTGTGCGCGCTAGTGTGCGACCCTTAGCATAAATATAGATAATAGAACTTAGAATAAGACATTCGCCTGTAAGATCTCGTCGAGTAAACAACTTAAACTTAAATTATAACTTATACAGTCCACCCCGAATTATGGAAAGTTAGTGGTTTTATTTACTACTGCTGTAACCCAGTAGATCTAAGACCCAGCACGAACAGTCTGGTCCTGCGAGCCGAATTATTTGGAACAAGTTGATCCCCAGCGCCGGATCACTTGGAAGTTGGAGGAACTCGACTACCGGCGGATCAACAGGGTGGCACCCTAAGGCCGCTCTGTGTGTTACCACTGCCGACGCTAGACGCTCGTAGCGACCGAACCGCTACCGAGTGCAGCGTTAAAGAAGCCAGTGACGACGCCAAACGCTCGTAGCGACCGAACCGCTACCGAGCGCAGCGTGAAAGAAGCCTGCGGAACATCAGGGCGGTTATCCAGTTACCGCTCTGTGCAGCATCACAGCCGCCGGGCGCTCGAAGCGACCGAACCGCTACCGAGCGCGGCGCAAAGAGGCCTGCAGAACGACAGGGCGGTTACCTTAATACCGCTCCGTGCAGCATCGTCGCCGCCGGGCGCTCATAGCGACCGAACCGCTACCGAGCGCGGCGCGGCAAGGAAAACTGCGTGTATCGCGAAGAGCACTGAACAGTGTGACTAGAAGATCACCCAACGGTGCGCCGGGCAGGTGACGTGATTACGCGAAGAGCACTGAACAGTGTGACTAGAAGATCACCCAACGGTGCGCCGGGCAGGAGTCGAAGAAGGAACTCCGGATCTTGGAACGTCTAACGTGGTTACCCGCGGCCTGTTACTCTTGCCACGTAACGGTGACAAACGGTTTAAGAGTACGGGTTAACGCCGTTTACGGCGGTGTGGTGTTTTGTGCGACATCACCAATCCATGAAGAGCGCGACGGGCGCGGATTGAATAGCACAGCTACGCCAGTAAGGGTGTTCGTGTGGTGCGGGGGCCGGACTGTAGGCACTGCCCAAGGTGATCGGAAATTCCAGCCAATCACTGAGCACCCCGTTACCACATACTCCCCTCTGCTGGGTAGATCCAACCCTTACCCATCCTCACATTCCATCCCTGAAGGAGCGTATCCCGACTTACACCCGGGCCCTCCTGACGGACTGCTAGGGACGATAGGGAGGTAGGGCAATTAGGAAGTTAGGACAGAGTTAGGCTGTCAACCAAGATGACGAAGACTAGGAGCCAAGCCGCAATCACGGCGGAAGACAACTCCTCCGCGTCTTTGTCCGCGACCACCGACACCGACTGCGATTCCGCGATTGACCGAAACTCGCGCTGCTACCGCGACCGTACAGACCGTGACCGCACCGACCGCGTCCGCACCGACCGCGACCGAACCGCGTACGTGTGTAGGCCCGCCGCGAATAACGTCGCGAGCACAGTCCGTAAGATCGCAATTATCTACCGCGAGCGCGATAGCACGTATACGACAGGCGGAACTTGAAGCGGAGGAGCAACTCGCGAATATCCGGCGAGAAGAGTTGCAACTTCAGGCGCGACTAATCAAAAAGAGGCTGGCAGTCGATGTAGCTACCATACGCGAAGAGACCAGTAGAGAGAGTATATGTGCCGAGGAAACCGCGGAAACTGAACATCGCATTAACGACTGGCTGACGGAGAGTCACCTACGGGGGGAGTCTAAAAACCCAGGTGACCCGGATCAAGGAACAAGCGCCGCCAGATACCAGTCGATAAGGCGCGCAACAGAGACGGAGCGATACCCGCCCGTAACTACGAACTGCGTTACTTTCGAAGCCGCCGGTCGCTCAAGGTCACCTACACCGCATCGGTCAAAAGAACGAGGGATTGACCGTCTAGCCGACACGCTGGAACGCATGGTTCGACAACGTGCGCCTCCTAGACAAACTCAGGACTTGCCAATATTCAGCGGAGCGACTGGAGAGTGGTTACCCTTTAAAGCGGCGGTAAAAGAATCGAACAAGCTATACAATTTTTCGGCGTCTGAAAACCTAGCGCGTCTAAGAGCATGTTTACGTGGCGAAGCTAAGCAATCGGTTTCCGCCTTGCTATTTACCGCGACTGAGCCATCCGTGATTATGAATACACTAGAACAGTGTTACGGCCGGCCGGAGGTAATAATAAACCAGGCGTTGGACGATATTAGCAAACTCCCGCGGCTAGGAGAGGCGCGAACGAATTTAACAATTTTGCAATTAAGGTGCAAAACATCGTAACAACAATCACGTGTCTAGATGAAAGAGGTTATTTAAGAAACCCGGCATTGGCGAGTCAAATCGTAGACAAACTTTCCCCGCATATGGTGACCAGATGGTGCGAATACGCAGACATTTGTGGGCAGGCTGACGAACCAGAGATAGCAACCCTTTCTAGGTTTCTTATGTGCGAAGCCGACCGGGCAATGAAACACGCCTATTCAACAACCGCACAATCTGGGACGGCACGAAATACATTCAATAATCGGAACTCAGAACAAAAGTCTCAAAACAAAGGAGCAAAAGTATATACAGCCACTGAAACAAAAGCACAGATTGCATGCTATTGTTGCGGAGATGACCATTCGACAATACAATGTCGTAAACTTGCAGCTATGACCATAGAAAAACGGTGGGAATGGGCGAAAGAAACAGGGTTATGCTTTTGTTGCCTCGATAGTAAACATAGGCGTTTCCGATGCAAAGGCAAAAAGTGCGATGTAGAACAATGCCGCCAACCGCATCACCCATTGTTACACACAAAGAAAGAGGAAGCCAGTGTTAAGGATACCGAGAGACCGCCTAAACACGAAGAATCGGTACATATGGCAATGACGAACAACGATCAAGTTTTATTGAAAGTTTGTCCGGTAACTATCAGGGGGCGCCACGGCAAAGAGGTCAATACCTACGCGCTGCTAGACGAAGGTTCGACGATCACTTTGGTAGATGATGATATCGCTAAGCAAATAGCAGTGCGAGGCCCAACGAGACAGTTACGCATTAACGGGATTACTTCTAGCCAGAACGAGACAGAAAGTCAAGCGATAGAGATTGAAGTCCGAGGACGAAATCAATCGAGCTACCAGTCGATACGAGCGCGTACGATAGAAGGATTAACTTTAGGGAGTCAATCGATCAATGCGAACATGCTCAAATATAAGCACTTGATCGATTTGCATCACGATGACGTATGCTATACGAACGCTAGACCTCGCATACTCATCGGCGCTGATAACTGGCATCTTATTGTGACGCGAAGGCTTCTCACAGGAAAGAAAAGCCAGCCAGCCGCTTCGCTCACTCAGTTAGGGTGGATTATCCACGGAACGACGCCGAGAAGCGTCGTGTCACGGGACTCTGAAACGACCCTACACGTTCGAACCTATCAAAAATCGCAGCGCGACCGGGATAACGAGTTGAGCGAACTCGTCCAAGCACATTTTGACATCGACGCATTAGGCGTGTCAATCAAGTTAAGACCGGTAGCAAAAGATGAGCGCGCCAAGGAGATCTTTGAACGCACGGCAAGACGAGTAGACAACCGCTTCGAAGTCGGACTACCGTGGAAATCGGATGACATAGTATTGCCTCCAAGCTACGACATGGCTCTACGGCGTTTACGAGGCGTAGAAGGTAAGATGGACAAATCGGTACAGTTTAGAACGGAATACACTGAGCAGGTAGACAAGTTCCTACAGAAGGGGTACGCGGTGCGATGTGACGAGAACCACGATGGGAATCCGCACGTATGGTACTTGCCTCACTTTGCAGTCACTAATCCAAACAAGCCCGGAAAAATGCGACTTGTTTTCGATGCAGCCAGTCAAATGAACCAAACGAGCTTGAACGACGCTCTGCTTGACGGGCCTGATCTAATACAGACACTACACGGAGTTTTGTTTAGATTTAGAGGAAAACCGGTCGCCATTACATCCGATATAAGGAAAATGTGTCTACGAGTGAAAATTAGAGACGAGGATCGCGTAGCGCAGCATTTTTTATGGCGCGGTGATGACCGATCGAATCCACCGCGAAGATACAAGATGGTCAGCATGATCTTTGGAGCTCGGAGTTCTCCTTTTATGGCCCACGGAGTCCGGAATAAAAACGCTGCGGATTATGCAACTACTCACCCGCTAGCGTACGATGCGATAACGACCAATCACTACATGGATGATTGGGTGCAGAGTTTCGACACCGAGGAACTAGCTGCGCGTACAATGAACGAGGTGCAAGAAGTCCATAGCAAAGCAGGTTTCGAACTTGCTGGATGGAATTCTAACCGCGCGCATCTACTGCAACGTATTCCTATCAAAAACAAAACTTGCGCGCCTAAAGAGCTCGGCGCTAATACGCATACGTACGAAAAAACGCTAGGAATCGTTTGGATATCGGACGTCGATGAACTAACGTTTAACACTGCGATGCATCGTGTACCCGAGGAAATAATGAACGGAACGCGAACCACTACTAAGCGAGAGGCCCTAGGAGCAGTAATGTCCTTGTTCGACCCCCTGGGCGTCCTTAGTACGTACACGATAACGGCGAAAATTATGTTACAAGTTTTGTGGAGAAAGAAAATCGGGTGGGACGAACCACTGCCGCCTGAGGAAGCAGTTATGTTCAGCGAATGGCTAGAGGACTTACAGTACATCGCTGAACTCCGCCTACCACGATGCTATGACGCGAGCGAAGAGATAAGCAACGTCCAGCTTCACGTCTTCTGCGACGCCAGCGAGTTAGAATTCGCCACCGCAGCTTACTACCGTTTCACGAGGAAAGACGGGAGCGTAAGCGTAGCTTTAGTGGCTGGAAAAGCTAAAGTCGCCCCTATGAAGACGCAAAGCATTCCGCGCTTAGAACTTCAGGCCGCGTTAATAGGGGCTCGACTCGCCGTCGCAATCGTCAAAGAGCACCGGTGCAAGCCCAGTAACGCGATTTTATGGACCGATTCGAAAACGGTATTACACTGGATACGGAACGATTTAGTCAGGTATACACCGTATGTGGCCCACAGATTAAGCGAAATAGCCGAATTAACAAACGTAAACCAATGGCGATGGTGTGACACGCGCTCGAACGTTGCCGACTATGCGACCCGCGGTGAAAACTCTCGATTGCATAGCCATGACTGTTGGTTTGTAGGGCCAGCGTTTCTATATGTGAACGAGGACAGCTGGCCTCAAGAGAATGTTACATGTCAGGAACAGGATGAGTCAATGGTAGCACACGTGAGAAATGAGAACTCGCCGTTGATCAATACGAAACGCTTTTCGTCTTACAAACGATTAGTGCGAACCGTCGCATACGTGTTGGTATTCATAGGAAAGTGCTGCCAACGCTCCTTAATTTTTAATTTTTTAATAGCTTGACTTAGCACACATAGAACGTGCCGAACGAATATTGGTAAAAGAAGCACAGAAGGAAAGCTTTACGAACGAACTACTACGACTGGGACGTAATCAGAACGTAGAACGAACCAGCCGTCTGTACAAACTCGATCCCACATACGACATGGACGGTACGTTGCTTTTAAACGTGTGGCCAAGAGGTCAAGTTGAGCGCGTCTACGAAGGTCCGGACGGGGTTGTCAGGAGTGTAGAGGTACAAACTCGAGGAGGAGTATTTAAAAGGCCTGTGAGAAGGCTCATCGTCCTCCCTGTGTATGGGAAGGCTGCGAAGGTCTACGCCGGGGGAAGACTGTTGCGGACGATTGTAGATAATAAAGTTTTGTCGTAGTATTTTCGTAGCCCTAAGATAATATATAATTGTCTCCACCACTTTGTTTGTACCCATTGTATTAAATTTGTATAGAATAACTCCTTTGTAATGTATCCCTGTCGCGCGCACACAAATACAAAGCGGAGTGACCGCATGCTGTGCGCGCTAGTGTGCGTCGTGACCCGTAGCTTAAATATAGATAATAGAACTTAGAATAAGACATTCGCCTGTAAGATCTCGTCGAGTAAACAACTTAAACTTAAATTATAACTTATACAGTCCACCCCGAATTATGGAAAGTCAGTGGTTTTATTTACTACTGCTGTAACCCAGTAGATCTAAGACCCAGCACGAACAAATACCTTGACTCTCCTCATAAATCGACGCCATGTGACCCATCACTTTGATCATGGACCAAATATACAAGGACTGTCAATCCCATACAAAAATCAACCCCCCGAAAAAGCTTAAAATCCAGGCAATATCCAGATGGCGCTGATCTTTAGCCTGAAAATAGTCGAATCGGCAATTAACGCCGATAAATTTCAATTATTTCTTCGGTAATATAGACCAAAAGTTGCCTAGTTATTTTTAATAACAAATATTGTTTGAATAATCTGCTTTTACGGTATTGCTTCAAATGAGACAATGACCAGCGTTGATTATGCGAGACGATAGATGGCGTTGTGGTACCAATCAACAAAAAGGAAGGTAACATTCCAAGTTACGCTTGTTAGTTTACCTAGATGGCGCAAATATGAAGAATATGAAGAATGTGGTGCGGCTCGCCGCGCTGCCCGCGCCGGCCGTAGCGACGTCCGTCGCGAGGACTACATACCGCTAGTAGCGCGCCACGTTAGTAGCGGTATTATGTTAGGGTAAAGTTGACAGTTTTGTACCTTTGACTGACTATTTCTCAATTCATTCATTTCATATTATAGATCGAGCTCAGTGTAAACGGCAATTTTGTCTTTTTATCAAGAAATATTTAATAGTATTATACAATTTTTAAAACGACTGAACAGATTTTGATGAAATTTGTTAAGTATATACTTTGACCCAAAATAGGAAATAATGATACTTGTGTGTGTGTGAGTGTGGCGCCATCATCCATGTACACCAGATTTATAGGAACGCTAAAAAGTTGAACTTCTAGAAACTGGAAAGAACCTATTTACCTAGGTTTAAATACTAGGGTCACTTTCATGTATTAATACTCAAATATAATTATCCAACACCAGTGTGCTAGGAAGGGTAACCGAAAATACCGTTAGCCCTTTTGAACGACTTCCCCTTTTCAAAACCCAAAATACTGATTAATCAGTCCTTAGGTAGGATGACTGACAAACGTCAAAATTGGTGTATTGAAACTACGACGGCGGGCGGGACTATAACTATACTTACATAAATTAGGAGTAGGTACTAGGTACCTACTAGGTTGTTGTATATTTATTCGAACAAAAATATCTATCTTCTAAACTAGGTAGGTAATTATTGGGTTCATAAAACTAAGTACGTATATTTACATAGTTTAGATAAAGTTCGTAATGCGTAATGACCAAGTATGCTTTGAAGATAGGTAAGTACTTACTTTATTACGCTAACCATGTGTCGGATCTTTTTTTTACTTCATTATTCTTTTTTTTTTGTTGCGCTTATCTCCCATTATTGCGTCAGTTCTGTAGCGCCGTTTGTGGTGCGTAAATGTTGAGCGCAACAATTTTTTTCTGTCGGGAAAATTTTATGGAATTGTGTTTTTGCAAAGGAAACGTGTTAGCAATAATCCTCTAATTTAACATATATTTTTTACAAAGCGAATGCTGCAGTATTGTTGATTTAATATGAGATCAAGCTTAACGATTTGTCATTGTACAAATTTTCACTTTCTTAAATTTGCATTACTTTTTTGGGATTCGATAGTGAATGTACAGTTTAGTAATGCGTTTTTTGGAAATTTCTCTACAAGGCCTAGATCTCAATATTTTATCAGTCTAGTAAATATTAAACCGTCCGACGAAGACGTCTCTCTAGACCAGCGGTTCCTAATAGGTGTTCCGCGGAACCCTAGTGTTCCGCGGAACCCTAGGGTTCCGTGAACGGGTCACTGGGGTTGCGAGAATTGCCGACACTGGCCGGCAATTTTATCGATATACTGACCCGCGCAAAAGTGCTAAATCAATTTCGATAAAGCTTATATGGGACCACCTCTGAAGTACGACCTACCAAACTAAAGAAGAATCATCAAAATCAAATCATAATTGGTGGAGTAATCGCGTAACAAACATACAAAAAATACAGTCGAATTGAGAACCTCCTCCCTTTTTTGAAGTCGGTTACTAATATGAGTTGGGGTTCCGCCAAAACTAGGTAGATCATTTAGGGTTCCATAGCTAAAAAAATTGGGAACCGCTGCTCTAGACAACTAGACAAGGCAATCGTGTGGGGTATGAGGTGCGAGGAGCGGGTAGCGCGAGCCCGAACTGTCTAGGCTAGGGTCAATTTTTTCGGGACACGGCTTTCAGGGCTAACGTGTGTTTGTATAATTTTTATAGTAAATAAATATATATTTATAGGTGTTATAGGTCATGTTAATTGATATTGATTGACACACTAGCTTTTTTCACAACTTCTATAGTCGTCTGTTTTAAAAGACCACATAAAGAAGATGTCACATACATAAGTTCAGACTTATGTACCTACATCATTAGTATTATGTATAACTAGCTGTTGCCCGCGACTTCGTACGCGTAGTGTAGTAGTAATTCATCATGCTTCCGACCATTTTCTGTCCCAAAATACTCCAGTTACAGCTCCCATCCTGCTCCTTTCTCATTACCGTACCACTTCTATTCTGTTACCTTCCCACTCGTATCCTGTTATCGTCCTGGTTGTATTCCGTAACCGCCGCGTTCTGGACTGATCCTGTCCTTCTCCTATACCGTTACCGCTCCCTACTATCCCGTTACCGTACCGCTCCGCTCCTGCTCCAGTCCCGCTCCTATATCGTTACCATTACGCTCCTATCCTGTAACTCTCGCGCTTATCCCATTTCCATGCCCATCTTATCCCGTTATCATCCCGTTCCGCTCCCAATCCTAATTACCAAAGTTGATAGCCCTATCTTTAAAAACATAAACTCTCATTCCTTTTGTCCGCTCTCGTAATGATCCCCTTATAGAACTTACATACCAAATTTTAAATTTTAGTAAGTTCTTTTAGGGATGTTTAAAAATTGGTGAAAAATGTGTTATAGTTTCTTTGACCGAGTATACGTATCAAATGTCATCGTTCAGTTTAAAAAACATATTACGGGACCACGGATGCCGGGTGGAAATAACACGGGTGGGATTGCCATCGGGGGGAACTGACATGGACCCTTTACGATTCGCACGCAAAACTAACGGTGACGGTGCGCCGCGGTGCCACGCTAGCCGCCGCGGCCGTTCCGGGCCCGGTACGGTGTTGCTATGCTTTTTGTTCGTCTATACCAGCAGTTACTAATAGTTGTTCCACGGAACCCTAGGGTTCCGAGAATTGCAGACGCTGGCCAGCATTTTTATCGATATATTGACCCGCGCAAAAGTGCTGAATCCATTTCGATAAAATTTATATGGGACCACCTCTGAAGTATGACCTACCAAACAAAAAAAGAATCATCAAAATCAAATTATAATTGGCGGAGTAATCGTGTAACAAACATAGAAAAAAAACATACAGTCGAATTGAGAACCTCCTCCTTTTTCAAAGTCGGTTACAAATATAAGTTGGGGTTCCGCCAAAATTAGGTACATAATTTAGTGTTCCATAGCTTAAAAAAAATTGGGAACCGCTAGGTAAAATTCCTCTACTACTTTTCAAGGCGACATAATCGCATCAGCAAAAAAGTGTTTTGCAAACTGATAAAAAAAAAAGCTCCGGTGCAGGTCATGCGCCATAAAACCCGTCACCGCGAGTCAGAAAAACGCCCCTTGATAAGACGTGCTATATATGGGTGGCTCGATTTAAACAGCTAATTTGCCTTGCAACGGTACTCAACGTTATACCACTCCACCAGCCACCGTCACCGACACCGCCAATAGTCGCCGCGATCTCGCAGTGTAAACTCGCCCCTGATGAAGAGCATCGGACATGCTCGAAACCTAGGTCGACTAATTTGACAAACTACGTAAGTCCTAGCCGTTTTATTAAATATTTATAATTATAATGAATCAAACTCACGAAAACTTTCATACTAAAATTGCTAATCGGTAGGTACTAAACGTTGTTAAATTGCGTAATAACTCCAGTTTTCGTAAACCGATATTTATAAAATAAAGTTTGTTATGTGGCCTAGGACTCCACAAAACATTTTTTAGAATACCATCATGTCAACCAATGCCTTAGTTCTACAAACTCTGAAGGTAAGTAATAAACCAGTATAAGCTGAGCCATGTGCACAAAGGGTCCGGTATGTTCCGTGGTTCAACTTATAGTGGAGACATATATCTTTTCCTAAATTCCGTCATAACTTCAATATTACTGGACCGATTTTGATGAAACAAAGCCTATGTGTAGCGCCGGACTCCGCAGAACATATTTCAAAAAACTGGATTCAAATTCGTGCCCTAGTTTCTGAGTTTATCCCGGACAGACAGACAGACAGACAGACAGACAGACAAAAATTTTAAAAATTGTATTTTTGGGTTCTGTTGCTACCATATACTCCTAAAAAAATTGATTTTCAAAAATATCTTCAATGTACAGTAACCGCTTCGTTACAGTTTTATTATAAGTATAGATAGATATAGATATTATTTTTAGATAGGGGGGACAATTACTACCAAAAACACCACTGAATTTGCGTGGTTAGCGCAGTGGGAAAACTGCAAAAGTAGGTATTAAATAATTTACAACAATTAGTATGCATATAATTTGAAACATTTATGTGAAAACGTACCTACACAAGAAATAGGTAATATAATATTATTTTAGGTAGTTAGAAGAACAGTTTTTTCCGAAATTAATTCCGGGGATTTCAGGACTTTTATCCCGAAATCCCCACTAGTGGGGATGTCCAGTGGGGATTTTGGGAAGAAGCGAACAGCAAACCCATAACCCATAGTCGCCTTTTTTCCTAGACCATTTTAGCAAGACTTCCCCTAGTATACGAGAGCGTGTACTACGAATAGGTCAAAGTCAAGTTATATCTTGTAGCCACCCAACCGTTTTTAATGGCATGGGACTAGTGTTGCCTGGTCTAGTGTGTCAAATATCGGAACGGAAGGTTAAAATAATCGGGATATTGGTTTTTAAATCGGGATAACTACAAAATGGCTACAAAAGAAAACTGGATTTTGTGAATCAGCGTGTATATTTTAACAGATAGTCAGTTAAATGGTAGAACAAATAAAACTCTCTAAAATGTAACAAAATTCAAACGTAACCATTTTGACTAATCATAATCATTAAGTTTGTGTCTTCTTTTATCACAATTATAGAATAAAGTACAGACTAAAGAGGTTAGTGAAAAATCGGTACATTTGGCGTCCCGATCAAAAGTGAATCAAGACCCCTAAAAATTGGGACGTCCCGCGCAAATTAGGACACCTAGCAACACTAAATGGGACATACTAAGTTCAGACTTATGCTGCCAAACCATTTTTTGGGTGATGAGACGAGAAGGTCGTTCGCCTGATGATAAGATAACCAGATAACCATAGGGTAAGGTAACATAAAAAAATATATACACTGTGAAACACAGCACCCCCTCTTTTTGAAGTTGGTAAAAAACAAAACTGGCCAGCTCAGCTAATAGCACGCCGCCACGCCACCGTGTGCCGCACATTACGCTAGTGTGAGTGCCTGTCGATGGCCGCACTCGGCCCGGCGCGCGGCGCGGCGGCCGGTCCCTTGCTTGCGCGATATTGGTGGCCGTTCAGATTTTGTATTAATTTCTTATTGTGATTCCAAAAATGATGAATGAAAACTTAATATTTCCTTATGTTGAGATGTTATTCTAATTGTATTGTAACTTGACAATATAATCTGTGTTCCTAATATAACAATATTATAAATATCGTTGTTTTTAATACGAAACAAATAAGAAGATAACATGTCAAAACGTCGTAAAAAGTTTTTAGGAATGTATACTGAAAATATTCTCAAATTACAAATGATTTTGAAATACGGGTACGCGTTTTTTATTACTATGGAAGATAGCGCCATCTAGCCGTTTATGTCCGTACCACTACGAATGAGAGCATATTTTGCAATATGATCGATTTGTGACACTTAGGGACATCTAGCGCCTTAGTAGGAACTAAATATCGGGGTACGATGTTTTGTATGGCGATTGTTAGTCCTCTTGTATATTTGGTCCATGCTTTGATGAAGTAAAACCTGCAAATCAAAATGACTAGAGTATATTAGACATAAGTATATAATTATAATCTAATTTCTATTTACAATTTAACAAATTTACTATTAAACTTGGATACTAATTCCTATTTACTTAATTATACGAATCAGACTAGCATAGTTATTATGGTTTACAGAATCATCGCCGCTCACTGTAGCACCGCCCTGGCAACTGATGACAATCAATTTGTGGAATTCATCAATAAAAGCCCTGGTATATACTTCGATCCTGTTGGCACACTTAAAATAATTAACGATTTTGTTCATATAATTATCCCTATAGATATAACATTTGCTCCGACCCACATTGAAAATATAAAAAGTGTTTTCGGCACAATACGTTACATGTGCCAGAAAAGCGAAACCGTTAACAATATCGAATGTCACAATATGATCCAACCTCTTGATTCTTTACTGAACGATATTAAACGAAATTACGAATATATCTCACACCTCATACCTGTCAATTCAAAAAGATCCGCTTGGTTCTCTGCTGTCGGAACTGTTTTCAAGCACATATTCGGAACTTTGGATGAAGGTGATGCTCATAAATATAATCAAGCTATTAGAAGATTGCATAACACTGACAAAGATTTGAAAACAAGTCTTACTCAAAGTATTTTTATTTCGAAATCAGCAATTTCAAACTTCAATTCATCAATTCTTGAATTAAACAAAAATCAGTTTTTACTAAATGACGCTATGGAAAAAGTAAACTTGGCTGTTAAAAATATCTCAGAGATCACCAACTCTATTTATTTCAAAGTAATTTAGACGAAATTCTTAACGTATTGCAAGCAAATTTGTTAACACTATCTTTTAAGATGGAAGATATTGTGAATAGTATTTTATTTGCAAGATCTAATACAATACACCCTTCAATTGTGACCCCAAAACAAATGTATAATGACATAGTAGTTTTAAGACTATACCTAAGTTTAAGGAATTCCCTGTAGAATTAAGTTTAGATAACATTCATTTATTGATGAACTTAGCAGATTTAGTTTCTTACTACCTTAATGATAAGTTGGTGTTTGTAATTAAAATACCTTTGGTTAATGTTATTACTTATAGTTTGTATAAGAGTGTGCCTATACCAGTTCCTCATGATCTTAACTCACCAAAGTCCTTTGCATTAACAACAACATCTAAATCTTATATTGGTCTTAGCGAAGATAGGAATACTTAAATATTGATAATTTAGATTTATATAGAGTTATTATTGGTAAACAATTTGTATGTAAGTGTATAGATGTATTTAGTGTCACTAATAATCCCAGTTGCGAAATAGAAATAATGAAAAAAGCTGTTGAAACCTTACCAGGTATATGCGAAACGAAATTTTTATACGGAACTATTGATATTTGGCATAAGTTAAATGGAAACAAATGGATTTTCATTCAGTCAGAACATTCTAAATTGACTATTGAATGCAATTCAAATGTAACTGATACCATCATATCAGGAACTGGAATTCTAAATTTAAAACCCGAATGTACTGCTTTTTGTAAAGAAATTAAATTAGAAGCAAAAGAAAACTATAAAACCATTGTTAACCCTATTACTTCAAATTTTAATATTATAAATGATACTTGTTGTAATTATAAAAGATTTTTGGCGTTAAACATTGATATTTCTGCATCTAAAGTTAATAATGTGAACCTAGACAATCTGAAATTTATAAATAACTTACCTGATAAAATTGTTAATGATTACAGTGAAGACTTATTAGATGACGATTTTACCTCTAATTATATAAGTGTGTCGCTAAGCGCCATAGCATTTGTTGTAGTTTTAGGTTTAATCATATATAATGTAAAAGTTGGTAAATCAAACAAGGTTTTTCGGGAAGAAAAAATTCGACCACCGGCTGGGACTCGAACCCACAACCCAATATTCCCTCAGCGCGGGACGCTCTACCAATTGAGCTACGGTGGGCACCAACTCGAGTGTCGAATTTCTTCTTCCGTTATTTTACCGTCTTAAGGGTGACGTAGACGCCATCTATTGAGAGTGGAGTGAACCTTTTTCTCAACGAGCAAGATCAATGTTGCAATTGAATACTTGCTCAGTGATGACGCGAACCCATATTAATTCTTATAATATTTTTTAAGCATTAACGAATGCCAAGCGAAAAACTCAAACAAGGTTTTTTGGGAAGAAAAAATTCGACCACCGGCTGGGACTCGAACCCACAACCCAATATTCCCTCAGCGCGGGACGCTCTACCAATTGAGCTACGGTGGGCACCAACTCGAGTGTCGAATTTCTTCTTCCGTTATTTTACCGTCTTAAGGGTGACGTAGACGCCATCTATTGAGAGTGGAGTGAACCATTTTCTCAAGCCGGTGGTCGAATTTTTTCTTCCCGAAAAACCTTGTTTGAGTTTTTCGCTTGGCATTCGTTAATGCTTAAAAAATATTATAAGAAGTTGGTAAATGTTTAATTTTACATAAAACTAATCGTAATAATGAACCAGATCCTGAAAATATTTCCTTAAGTTTATCATCTCCAAATCCTCCACCTCGTCTCCGTATGGAATCTATATACTTATAATAAAACTGTAACGAAGCGGTTACTGTACATTGAAGATATTTTTGAAAATCAATTTTTTTAGGAGTATATGGTAGCAACAGAACCCAAAAATACAATTTTTAAAATTTTTGTCTGTCTGTCTGTCTGTCTGTCTGTCTGTCCGGGATAAACTCAGAAACTAGAGCACGAATTTGAATGCAGTTTTCTGAAATATGTTCTGTGGAGTCCGGCGCTACACATAGGCTTTGTTTCATCAAAATCAGTCCAGTAATATTGAAGTTATGACGGAATTTAGGAAAAAATATACGTGTCCACTATAAGTTGAACCACGAAACATACCGGACCCTTTGAGCACATGGCTCAGCTTATACTGGTTTATTACTTACCTTCAGAGTTTGTAGAACTAAGGTATTGGTTGACATGATGGTATTCTAAAAAATGTTTTGTGGAGTCCTAGGCTACATAACAAACTTTGTTTTATAAATATCGGTTTACGAAAACTGGAGTTATTACGCAATTTAAAAACGTTGAGTACCTACCGATTAGCAATTTTAGTATGAAAGTTTTCGTGAGTTTGATTCATTATAATTATATGTAAATATTTAATAAAACGGCTAGGACTCACGTAGTTTGTCAAATTAGTCGACCTAGGTTTCGAGCATGTCCGATGCTCTTCATCAGGGGCGAGTTTACACTGCGAGATCGCGGCGACTATTGGCGGTGTCGGTGACGGTGGCTGGTGGAGTGGTATAACGTTGAGTACCGTACCGCAAGGAAAATTAGCTGTTTAAATCGAGCCACCCATAGATAGCACGTCTTATCAAGGGGCGTTTTTCTGACTCGCGGTGACGGGTTTTATGGACATGGTGCTGGACCTGCACCGGAGCTTTTTTTTGATCAGTTTGCAAAACGCTTTTTTGCTGATGCGATTATGTCGCCTTGGAAAGTAGTAGAGGAAGTTTACTTAGCGGTTCCCAATTTTTTTTAGCTATGGAACACTAAATTATGTATCTAATTTTGGCGGAACCCCAACTCATATTTGTAACCGACTTTAAAAAAGGAGGAGGTTCTCAATTCGACTGTATGTTTTTTTTCTATGTTTGTTACGCGATTACTTCGCCAATTATAATTTGATTTTGATGATTCTTTTTTTGTTTTGGTAGGTCATACTTCAGAGGTGGTCCCATATAAATTTTATCGAAATTGATTCAGCACTTTTGCGCGGGTCAGTATATCGATAAAAATGCTGGCCAGCGTCGGCAATTCTCGGAACCCTAGGGTTCCGTGGAACAACTATTAGTAACGGCTGGTATAGACGAACAAAAAGCATAGCAACACCGTACCGGGCCCGGAACGGCCGCGGCGGCTAGCGTGGCACCGCGGCGCACCGTCACCGTCAGTTTTGCGTACGAATCGTAAGGGGTCAATGGCAGTTCCCCCCGATGGCAATCCCACCCGTATTATTTCCACCCGGCCTCCGTGGTCCCGTAATATGTTTTTTAAACTGAACGATGACATTTGATACGTATACTCGGTCAAAGAAACTAACACATTTTTCACAAATTTTTAAACATCCCTAAAAGAACTTGCTAAAATGTATATATATCTAAATATAAAAATAATCCACTCCCTCAGACACAGACACACACACACACATCACACCTCGAAAACCAAAAACCTATGAAGCTGTTTGGTATGTAAGTTCTATAAGGGGATCATTACGAGAGCGGACAAAAGAAATGAGAGTTTATGTTTTTAAAGATAGGGCTATCAACTTTGGTAATTAGGATTGGGAGCGGAACGGGATGATAACGGGATAAGATGGGCATGGAAATGGGATAAGCGCGAGAGTTACAGGATAGGAGCGTAATGGTAACGATATAGGAGCGGGACTGGAGCAGGAGCGGAGCGGTACGGTAACGGGATAGTAGGGAGCGGTAACGGTATAGGAGAAGGACAGGATCAGTCCAGAACGCGGCGGTTACGGAATACAACCAGGACGATAACAGGATACGAGTGGGAAGGTAACAGAATAGAAGTGGTACGGTAATGAGAAAGGAGCAGGATGGGAGCTGTAACGGGAGTATTTTGGGACAGAAAATGGTCGGAAGCATGATGAATTACTACTACACTACGCGTACGAAGTCGCGGGCAACAGCTAGTAACTAATAAGTATTCAGATTTAATTCTCCGTAAACTTACTTAAAGAAATAAGTTTACTCTTGTTGGGGGAGTTGTTATACCCGGTTTGCCCCTCTGAATTTCCTGACCTTTCATCCCTGAATTGCAACTCAGCTTTCTCCTTGTTTTGATAGATCCCAGCTACTTACCTCAGTCCGTTTCCATCTTCCATCTGCGCTGGTTCATTTTTACTAAATGTTTTATTTTACTATTTCTGATAATTTTGAGTTATTTAATTAAATAATAATTAAAGTCAATATAATTCTTTTTTTTTTAAACTAAATCTCCGGACCCCGTATAACAGTACCTACAGTGCGGAGTGCGCTAGGCCTGCCATAACAACAATAGGTGACTTTCACTCTGAGATAAATTGCAGAATCGGTGCTGCTTCGGCAGCATTTGGGAAACTGCGCGTCAAGGTATTTCGCTCACACGATATTAAACTTGACACAAAAATTAGAGTATACATGGCGATCGTCTTACCAAACATACTGTACTCTGCAGAGACGTGGTGCCATATATATCGACGCCACATTCGCACCCTTGATAGGTTCCAACTGAAAAGTCTCCGCGACATTATGAACATTAAATGGTCTGACCGGGTCAGAAACAGATGTTCTAAGGCGTGCGAATGTTTGCGGGGTCGAGGCCTACCTCATGCGGAGACAGTTGCGTTGCTGTGGACACATTTCCCGGATGCCTAAAGTAGAGTGGCTAAGCGCATCTTTTACTCAGAACTTCAGAAAGGTAAGCGTAAACGCAGAGGCCAATTTTTTTTTTTGAGTTTTATAGATGTGTTTCATGAAAGGGAAATTGTGTCTATCGAGTTGGAAACCAAAACTGAGAATCGTTTGGAATGGAGGCGATCAGTGCACCAAAATGTATACACATTTGAAAACAAACGAAAGAGAGACCTTGATGCGAAACGAGACCACCCCAAAAGTAAGCCTCCCTCAAACATAGTTTATAATTACACGAATGGTGTCCTCACATGTAGCACATGTAATCGTACGTTTAAAGCTAAAATTGGATACGTCAGTCATGTGAGGATGCACCAAACACGTACAGTAACTTATAAGTCAGTCGCCGTAGCCGAAAACGGCTAGGAATGCATCATCGTCATCATCATTTTTCCGAGGTGGTACAGTCGTTGCAATGATAAAATCGACGTTCATGAGAATATCAGCCTCAATTAAACTTTAAATTTTTGATAAAACATTTTCCTCATCATTTTTATGTGGGGGAATTCTGCATTGTGTTCATTAATAGATTTGATAGTTTATTAAATGGGTGGTTATAGTCCGAGTCGTGGCGATTATTGTGAATATTATAGCATCAAGAAATTATTTTTTTACATTTCAAGTAGACTCTTCGCACCACAAGACGATAACAGCACGGCTGAGAATCGGTTTTTCTTACAATAACTGTCATTTATGTTAATAAAAACAGAGATAATCCACTAAAATCCAACTTTTATTTTTAACCGACTTCAAATAAGTTCTCAATTCGATTGTATTTGTACAAGCTTTTATTTAACTTGCAATGTATGTATGTATTCCTACGAAGTTGAAATGTTGCATACTTGTCAAAGTCCGATGATAATGCAATATTATGGTGACAGCCAGCTGATCTGATGATGGAGACGGAAAATTGGCAATGGAATTCCTTGAGGGATAATCGTAAACTACTAGTGTTTGGGCTCATTTTAATATGCTCGCGTTTCCGGTTACGAACTTGTTAAAAGCTTGTCTTGAAAAATATGTTTTTCATAAACTTATTTAATTTATTATCATCACCTGGTAGAATATTTTGCATGTTGTAGAAATTAATTAAAAATCCTTCGGTAGCCAAATAAAGTACAAAGCCGACTTTATTATAGGCTTCATAAAGATAACTAGGCATAATTAAAGTAAACCTTATCTTAATACGATAGTCATAGTCCGGTAACGAGTTTTTGCATAATATCTGCCGACCGTGGCCACAGCGCTGATTGTATCCGGCGCCATCGAACATCGACGAAACATCGACGTGGTCATTACGATTACCATCACTCGACTTAAAATTTGCAGTTCAATAAGATTAAAAGAATAAATATGTATAGAAGTGCCAGAACATTAGCTTGTTCTTTTGATTATAATATATGACTGACAACAGTTCTTTTTTAACCGACTTCAAAAAGGAGGAGGTTTACAATTCGACGGTGTTTTTTTTTTTTTTTTTTTTTTAATTTTTTTTTTGTGTGTTTGTTACGCGATTTCTCCGCCAATTATGCATCGATTTCGATGATTCTTTTTTTGTTTGGTAGATAATACTTCAAAGGTGGTCCCATATAAATTTTATCGAAATTCATTCAGTAGTTTTTGAAAAAAATAGCAAAAACAAAAAATATAAGTTTTAATCTTCAAGTCGGTTCTTGTTTTTTTCGTAACCAACTTTCTAAAGGTGGAGGTTTGTATTCGACTGCTTCACCTGCTTCACCCAGGGTTGACTTCCGGTGAGGGAACTCCTCAACGGTGAATAGTACAGACACAACATTTCGTAAATGGATTTAACCATAATAGCCTGTTCTAAATTCCATCATGACATGGCAGATACACCCAGGATTGACTTCCGGCGAGGGGGAACTCCTCAACAGAGAATAGGACAGACATGAAATTTTTTTGTACATGCATTTAATTGTGATAGCCCGGTTTTAACTTCGTCATGATGTTGCTTCTAGATCATAAAAGCTTGTCTTTAAAAACTTTTTGATTTAATTTAATTAAAACTTGTTTTTCACTAAAAAGGGTAAAATAAATTATTTTTCAAAAAAAACTAAACCGACTTCAAAATCCAAATGGCACTCAAAAGTAAAAAATAAATTAATATAATTATCATAAGCGCTACCCACTCATATATTTGAAGTCGGTGCCAGCCAAAAGGTAAAAGGTAAAAGGTAGTAGATAGATACTACCTACTAGTAGTACTTACTATATACATAGTATTTATCTGCTACCTATTAGACTTGGCTGGCACCGACTTCAAATATATGAGTGGGTAGCGCTTATGATAATTATATTAATTTATTTTTTACTTTTGAGTGCCATTTGGATTTTGAAGTCGGTTTAGTTTTTTTTGAAAAATAATTTATTAATCTGCCATATAATTTTGTTTGGAATAAAGTAAAATAGACACTCTGCTATATGAAGCGTTGTTAGGTGTATGTAGGATGGTGTCGGAATAAAATACTCCAATGCTGGTTCCACTCGGTATAATAATTTACACAAAACACTTACAAATTAGTCCAGAGGTAGGTAGGTATACGTGAAAGCGATAGATGAGAGATGTACACTTAAGATCGTTGGAAGACAGAAGGTGAAAGTTAGCGATAGGAAAGTCAGAAATATACGGCACAGCGACAGCACAAAATACGGAAAAATAACTCGCGTCTGCGGTGACGGTCGGCGGGAGCGCAAGCGGCATGCACCTCGCGTCATAGCATCTCAGTGACTGGCGGGCGGTGCGCGCGCGCTCTGCACGACTGCGCCTACCGGCCGCGACAGCCGGGAGTAGGTAAGATTTCTCTAATAGAATAAATATTGCAACCGTCCGGCTGTCCGTCCGCGATTAAATATTACATTTACAATTTATTTATTTATCCTATAGATTTTAAGTATTAGATATATTAAGTAAGTAATAAGTATTAGATATATTATTAAGTATATTTTACCTATATTAACAAACTTATGTATACTAACTTATATAATTATATATATAACAATTTTGTATTTATGTTTGAGATTTTATAACCGTACTTAAATATATTATTATATAAAATATAAATAATTAATTTTAATTATTATTATTATTATGTAGCTCCGCTACACCACCCCTCTCCTGAGACCGTCCCTACGGGCGATAATAGTCAGAAAAATTTACCCTACGTCCCGATCGGGTAGTTTTAACTACTTTATCTTCAACTTTAGATGTGCTATGGTTGGTGTTGTGAGAAGATGAATGTGTGGATGTTTGTATGGGTTTGGGTGATGGATGAGGAGTGTTGGTATGGGTAACTGGGTCATACAGTATGTAGGCGGGCTTCAACCTGTCTATTGATACCGTGACTGTCTTACCGTTGGCAACTATTTTAAACACTTTATCGCCTCTTTGAAGAACCTCATGTGGTCCCGTGTAAGCAGGTTTTAACGAGCCAGCTACAGTGTCGTCACGAAGGAAAACATGAGATGATGTAGCCAGATCTTTAAAAACAAAAGGTGAGTGATGTCCGCTATGACGTGATATGAGTGGTGGTTTCAGGTCTCTGACGAACTTGCGTATTCGAGCCACATACTCTGTAACGTCAAGTGATTCATCATCGGGCGGCTGAAAAAAGTCGCCCGGGAGGCGTAACGGCTCTCCGTAAAGTAATTCTGCAGACGATGCCTTAATATCCTCCTTGAGCGAAGTTCGGATGCCTAGCAGCACTAAAGGCAAAGATTCAACCCAACAACTATCAGCGTGGCAGACTATGGCAGCCTTAAGCTGCCGGTGAAACCTCTCCACGATCCCGTTGCACGAAGGGTGATAAGCCGTAGTGCGCTTGTGTGCGAAGCCTGCAATTTGCGATAAGGTTTTGAAAAGTGCAGATTCAAATTGTCGGCCTCTGTCTGTTACAATTTTGACAGGGCAGCCGTAACGTGATATCCACCCGCTCAGTAAAGCTTTTGCAACTGTTTCGGCAGTTATATCTGGTATCGGAATTGCCTCAGGCCATCGCGTAAAACGGTCGATTGCCGTGAGACAATAACGGAAACCATGTGATATCGGCAGTGGTCCGATCAGGTCAATATGTATATCCCGAAACCTGCCGCGGGGTAAAGGATATGTACCTAACGGTGAAAAAACGTGTCTGTTCACTTTAGACCGTTGACATGCCAAACAACTACGTACCCACTCGCGGCAATCCCTACGAACTCCTGGCCACACGTAGCGATCGGTGACTAGTTTAATAGTGGCCTTGGCTCCACGGTGAGAGAAACAGTGCAAGCTCTCGAAAACCTGTTGCCTAATGCCTTTTGCCACATAAGGTCTTGGCGTAATACCACTTACATCGCAGAAAAGTTCGGTGTCCGTACCAGGCATTTTGACTTTACTTAATTGCAATGCGGTATTGCCTCCAAGTAGCTGCTTCAGTTCTGGGTCAGACAATTGTGTGGTTGCTAACCTTTCGAGATCCACCGGTCGTACAATCTCTTCAACCCGGGATAAAGGATCAGCGACCACATTGTCTCTCCCTGAAATATGCCTGATGTCGGTGGAAAACTGGGATATAAAGTCCAAGTGACGGTATTGCCTAGGAGAACAGTTTTCTTTTCTATTCGTGAAAGCGAATGTAAGCGGTTTATGGTCAGTGTATATGACAAACCTGCGAGCTTCGACCATGTGCCTAAAATGTTTAATGGCTTCATAAATGGCGAGAAGTTCGCGGTCGTATGGGGAATATTTTGATTGGGAAGGGCTAAGCTTCTTGGAAAAGAACGCTAGGGGTTGCCAAGTATCACAATTGATTTGCTGTAAAACTGCCCCCATCGCGGTATCGGAGGCGTCGGTGACTAGAGCCAACGTTGCGTTATCATCAGGGTGTGCCAGCATAGCCGCCTGGCATAGACCTTGTTTGCAAGCCTCGAAAGCTTCTAGTTCCCTTTTTTCAAGCGTGACGGGATGTGAGCCTTTGACTGAACCTGTCAAAAGAGCGTTTAACGGCGCTTGATTTTGAGCTGCATCTGGAATAAACCGGCGATAAAAATTCACCATTCCTAAAAACCTACGTAGCTCCTTCACAGTTTTCAGTACGCTGAAATTTTTAATGGCTTCGACTTTTTCAGGTAGGGGTTGTGTGCCTTCCGCCGAGATGCGATATCCTAAAAATTCGACTTCTGAAGCTCCGAATACGCACTTAGTAGTATTGATGACCATGCCATACTTTTTGAGCCTACTAAATACCTCATGTAGATGGTTTTCATGACTTTTCAGATCCGTTGAGAACACTAAAATGTCATCTATGTACGGGTAGACGCAATCGAGGCCTCTAAGTATTTCATCTACAAAACGTTGAAAAGTCTGCCCCGCGTTACGCAGACCGAAAGTCATATAAGGAAATTCGTGTAGACCGAAGGGCGTCGCGATTGCCGTTTTGAGAATATCGGGCGGGTTTACAGGCACCTGATTGTAGGCCTTGGTCAAATCAATTTTACTGAATACAGTACAGTTAGCTAGGCTATGAGAAAAGTCCTGAATATTGCGGATAGGGTATTTATCCGGGATCGTGCGTGCATTTAGCCTACGGTAGTCACCGCAGGGACGCCAGCCATTTTTCTTCGGCGCAAGATGCAGAGGAGACGCCCAGGGTGACTCTGAAGGTCGACAGGTACCAATCTGTAACATTGCCTCAAATTCAGCTTTAGCAATTTTAAGCCTATCTGGTGCCAACCGGCGCGGTGAACAGGATTCAGGTGGCCCAGGTGTTGTGCGGATGTAATGAAGTGTATTGTGTTTGGGTGTGTTGTGTATTCCGGGTGGGCGGGTGATGTCGGGATATTGTGCAAGTATAGCATAAAATCTCGAATCACCAGATATAACTTTTACCGAAGAAACATTTTCAGAATGTTTCGCAAGCAAAGCTGTGGTAGTGAGCGTTGTATTACCATCTACTAAGCGTTGATTTCGTACATCTACAATTAAATTATAATAAGATAAAAAATCCACGCCTATTATCGCCCGAGTTACATCGGCCACAATAAACTGCCAGGCAAAGTCGCGGCGTAAACCTATATTTAATATTAAGTTAGCATATCCGTATGTGTTAATAACGGAACCGTTTGCTGCACACAAATCGAAATCGGTTTTTTCGCGACGTTGCCCAACAGCTGATATTGGAAACACACATAGATCACTCCCTGTATCTATTAAAAACTGCATTTTTGTCCGTTCATCAGTCACAAATAAGCGACCCGAAATAGGACAGGCGTCGGCCGCCATCACGGACTGCCCTATGCGTTTCCCGAAAAGTCACACGGTTTTACACACTTATTCGCCTTGTTCCCGAACTTTGAATGGTACCAGCACAATGGAAATTTCCTGTAGTTAGACTGGGATCTTCTGGAACTTGATCGGCTGCGATTATTCGACGAGTTTCTTGTTGTCGGCCGTGACATCCTATCTAGTCTAGTCGATAGTTCTTGTACTTGGCGCGTTAACTCAGCGATTTGACCGACCATGGTTGGGGTCTCCCTGGAGGTTGTTGCCACTGCTACCTGGGGACTGACGGTAACGATGTCCTGTAATCTGTCCGCCAAATCCGCAACTTCTTCGAGCGTAGCTCTCGGTTGTGAAGCCACGATAGTCTGGGTGCTCCTGGGTAATCGGCTCGTCCATAATGTTCTCAGGAACTCTTCAGGGACACCTGGTCCTGCGAGGTGTTGAAGATGACGTAAGAACTGGGATGGTTTTCTGTCTCCCAGCTCTTCGTGTGTTAAAAGCTGTTTAACCTTCTTTTCCCTCGATGCCGACAATCTTTTAATGAGCTCCGACTTCAGCCGCTCGTACTTGTCAGTGGCGGGAGGTGCAATTATAATATCTTCGACCTCCGCCGCGTAGATTGGGTCCAGTTGTCCCATAGCATAATGGAACCGAGTCGAATCCGCCGAGATGTTCGCTAATGCAAATTGGCTTTCGAGCTGTGCGAACCACAATGCTGGTTTTTCGGGGTAAAATGGCGGTACCCGCACACCGACACGATGAACGTCGAAACTAGGGCCCGCGCTGTCGTCGCCTTGCTGTTTTTCCTTATTCGGGGACATTCTGCGTTCGTAGGGGTCACCAGTGAAGCGTTGTTAGGTGTATGTAGGACGGTGTCGGAATAAAATACTCCAATGCTGGTTCCACTCGGTATAATAATTTACACAAAACACTTACAAATTAGTCCAGTGGTAGGTAGGTATACGTGAAAGCGATAGATGAGAGATGTACACTTAAGATCGTTGGAAGACAGAAGGTGAAAGTTAGCGATAGGAAAGTCAGAAATATACGGCACAGCGACAGCACAAAATACGGAAAAATAACTCGCGTCTGCGGTGACGGTCGGCGGGAGCGCAAGCGGCATGCACCTCGCGTCATAGCATCTCAGTGACTGGCGGGCGGTGCGCGCGCGCTCTGCACGACTGCGCCTACCGGCCGCGACAGCCGGGAGTAGGTAAGATTTCTCTAATAGAATAAATATTGCAACCGTCCGGCTGTCCGTCCGCGATTAAATATTACATTTACAATTTATTTATTTATCCTATAGATTTTAAGTATTAGATATATTAAGTAAGTAATAAGTATTAGATATATTATTAAGTATATTTTACCTATATTAACAAACTTATGTATACTAACTTATATAATTATATATATAACAATTTTGTATTTATGTTTGAGATTTTATAACCGTACTTAAATATATTATTATATAAAATATAAATAATTAATTTTAATTATTATTATTATTATGTAGCTCCGCTACACCACCCCTCTCCTGAGACCGTCCCTACGGGCGATAATAGTCAGAAAAATTTACCCTACGTCCCGATCGGGTAGTTTTAACTACTTTATCTTCAACTTTAGATGTGCTATGGTTGGTGTTGTGAGAAGATGAATGTGTGGATGTTTGTATGGGTTTGGGTGATGGATGAGGAGTGTTGGTATGGGTAACTGGGTCATACAGTATGTAGGCGGGCTTCAACCTGTCTATTGATACCGTGACTGTCTTACCGTTGGCAACTATTTTAAACACTTTATCGCCTCTTTGAAGAACCTCATGTGGTCCCGTGTAAGCAGGTTTTAACGAGCCAGCTACAGTGTCGTCACGAAGGAAAACATGAGATGATGTAGCCAGATCTTTAAAAACAAAAGGTGAGTGATGTCCGCTATGACGTGATATGAGTGGTGGTTTCAGGTCTCTGACGAACTTGCGTATTCGAGCCACATACTCTGTAACGTCAAGTGATTCATCATCGGGCGGCTGAAAAAAGTCGCCCGGGAGGCGTAACGGCTCTCCGTAAAGTAATTCTGCAGACGATGCCTTAATATCCTCCTTGAGCGAAGTTCGGATGCCTAGCAGCACTAAAGGCAAAGATTCAACCCAACAACTATCAGCGTGGCAGACTATGGCAGCCTTAAGCTGCCGGTGAAACCTCTCCACGATCCCGTTGCACGAAGGGTGATAAGCCGTAGTGCGCTTGTGTGCGAAGCCTGCAATTTGCGATAAGGTTTTGAAAAGTGCAGATTCAAATTGTCGGCCTCTGTCTGTTACAATTTTGACAGGGCAGCCGTAACGTGATATCCACCCGCTCAGTAAAGCTTTTGCAACTGTTTCGGCAGTTATATCTGGTATCGGAATTGCCTCAGGCCATCGCGTAAAACGGTCGATTGCCGTGAGACAATAACGGAAACCATGTGATATCGGCAGTGGTCCGATCAGGTCAATATGTATATCCCGAAACCTGCCGCGGGGTAAAGGATATGTACCTAACGGTGAAAAAACGTGTCTGTTCACTTTAGACCGTTGACATGCCAAACAACTACGTACCCACTCGCGGCAATCCCTACGAACTCCTGGCCACACGTAGCGATCGGTGACTAGTTTAATAGTGGCCTTGGCTCCACGGTGAGAGAAACAGTGCAAGCTCTCGAAAACCTGTTGCCTAATGCCTTTTGCCACATAAGGTCTTGGCGTAATACCACTTACATCGCAGAAAAGTTCGGTGTCCGTACCAGGCATTTTGACTTTACTTAATTGCAATGCGGTATTGCCTCCAAGTAGCTGCTTCAGTTCTGGGTCAGACAATTGTGTGGTTGCTAACCTTTCGAGATCCACCGGTCGTACAATCTCTTCAACCCGGGATAAAGGATCAGCGACCACATTGTCTCTCCCTGAAATATGCCTGATGTCGGTGGAAAACTGGGATATAAAGTCCAAGTGACGGTATTGCCTAGGAGAACAGTTTTCTTTTCTATTCGTGAAAGCGAATGTAAGCGGTTTATGGTCAGTGTATATGACAAACCTGCGAGCTTCGACCATGTGCCTAAAATGTTTAATGGCTTCATAAATGGCGAGAAGTTCGCGGTCGTATGGGGAATATTTTGATTGGGAAGGGCTAAGCTTCTTGGAAAAGAACGCTAGGGGTTGCCAAGTATCACAATTGATTTGCTGTAAAACTGCCCCCATCGCGGTATCGGAGGCGTCGGTGACTAGAGCCAACGTTGCGTTATCATCAGGGTGTGCCAGCATAGCCGCCTGGCATAGACCTTGTTTGCAAGCCTCGAAAGCTTCTAGTTCCCTTTTTTCAAGCGTGACGGGATGTGAGCCTTTGACTGAACCTGTCAAAAGAGCGTTTAACGGCGCTTGATTTTGAGCTGCATCTGGAATAAACCGGCGATAAAAATTCACCATTCCTAAAAACCTACGTAGCTCCTTCACAGTTTTCAGTACGCTGAAATTTTTAATGGCTTCGACTTTTTCAGGTAGGGGTTGTGTGCCTTCCGCCGAGATGCGATATCCTAAAAATTCGACTTCTGAAGCTCCGAATACGCACTTAGTAGTATTGATGACCATGCCATACTTTTTGAGCCTACTAAATACCTCATGTAGATGGTTTTCATGACTTTTCAGATCCGTTGAGAACACTAAAATGTCATCTATGTACGGGTAGACGCAATCGAGGCCTCTAAGTATTTCATCTACAAAACGTTGAAAAGTCTGCCCCGCGTTACGCAGACCGAAAGTCATATAAGGAAATTCGTGTAGACCGAAGGGCGTCGCGATTGCCGTTTTGAGAATATCGGGCGGGTTTACAGGCACCTGATTGTAGGCCTTGGTCAAATCAATTTTACTGAATACAGTACAGTTAGCTAGGCTATGAGAAAAGTCCTGAATATTGCGGATAGGGTATTTATCCGGGATCGTGCGTGCATTTAGCCTACGGTAGTCACCGCAGGGACGCCAGCCATTTTTCTTCGGCGCAAGATGCAGAGGAGACGCCCAGGGTGACTCTGAAGGTCGACAGGTACCAATCTGTAACATTGCCTCAAATTCAGCTTTAGCAATTTTAAGCCTATCTGGTGCCAACCGGCGCGGTGAACAGGATTCAGGTGGCCCAGGTGTTGTGCGGATGTAATGAAGTGTATTGTGTTTGGGTGTGTTGTGTATTCCGGGTGGGCGGGTGATGTCGGGATATTGTGCAAGTATAGCATAAAATCTCGAATCACCAGATATAACTTTTACCGAAGAAACATTTTCAGAATGTTTCGCAAGCAAAGCTGTGGTAGTGAGCGTTGTATTACCATCTACTAAGCGTTGATTTCGTACATCTACAATTAAATTATAATAAGATAAAAAATCCACGCCTATTATCGCCCGAGTTACATCGGCCACAATAAACTGCCAGGCAAAGTCGCGGCGTAAACCTATATTTAATATTAAGTTAGCATATCCGTATGTGTTAATAACGGAACCGTTTGCTGCACACAAATCGAAATCGGTTTTTTCGCGACGTTGCCCAACAGCTGATATTGGAAACACACATAGATCACTCCCTGTATCTATTAAAAACTGCATTTTTGTCCGTTCATCAGTCACAAATAAGCGACCCGAAATAGGACAGGCGTCGGCCGCCATCACGGACTGCCCTATGCGTTTCCCGAAAAGTCACACGGTTTTACACACTTATTCGCCTTGTTCCCGAACTTTGAATGGTACCAGCACAATGGAAATTTCCTGTAGTTAGACTGGGATCTTCTGGAACTTGATCGGCTGCGATTATTCGACGAGTTTCTTGTTGTCGGCCGTGACATCCTATCTAGTCTAGTCGATAGTTCTTGTACTTGGCGCGTTAACTCAGCGATTTGACCGACCATGGTTGGGGTCTCCCTGGAGGTTGTTGCCACTGCTACCTGGGGACTGACGGTAACGATGTCCTGTAATCTGTCCGCCAAATCCGCAACTTCTTCGAGCGTAGCTCTCGGTTGTGAAGCCACGATAGTCTGGGTGCTCCTGGGTAATCGGCTCGTCCATAATGTTCTCAGGAACTCTTCAGGGACACCTGGTCCTGCGAGGTGTTGAAGATGACGTAAGAACTGGGATGGTTTTCTGTCTCCCAGCTCTTCGTGTGTTAAAAGCTGTTTAACCTTCTTTTCCCTCGATGCCGACAATCTTTTAATGAGCTCCGACTTCAGCCGCTCGTACTTGTCAGTGGCGGGAGGTGCAATTATAATATCTTCGACCTCCGCCGCGTAGATTGGGTCCAGTTGTCCCATAGCATAATGGAACCGAGTCGAATCCGCCGAGATGTTCGCTAATGCAAATTGGCTTTCGAGCTGTGCGAACCACAATGCTGGTTTTTCGGGGTAAAATGGCGGTACCCGCACACCGACACGATGAACGTCGAAACTAGGGCCCGCGCTGTCGTCGCCTTGCTGTTTTTCCTTATTCGGGGACATTCTGTGTTCGTAGGGGTCACCAGTGAAGCGTTGTTAGGTGTATGTAGGACGGTGTCGGAATAAAATACTCCAATGCTGGTTCCACTCGGTATAATAATTTACACAAAACACTTACAAATTAGTCCAGTGGTAGGTAGGTATACGTGAAAGCGATAGATGAGAGATGTACACTTAAGATCGTTGGAAGACAGAAGGTGAAAGTTAGCGATAGGAAAGTCAGAAATATACGGCACAGCGACAGCACAAAATACGGAAAAATAACTCGCGTCTGCGGTGACGGTCGGCGGGAGCGCAAGCGGCATGCACCTCGCGTCATAGCATCTCAGTGACTGGCGGGCGGTGCGCGCGCGCTCTGCACGACCGCGCCTACCGGCCGCGACAGCCGGGAGTAGGTAAGATTTCTCTAATAGAATAAATATTGCAACCGTCCGGCTGTCCGTCCGCGATTAAATATTACATTTACAATTTATTTATTTATCCTATAGATTTTAAGTATTAGATATATTAAGTAAGTAATAAGTATTAGATATATTATTAAGTATATTTTACCTATATTAACAAACTTATGTATACTAACTTATATAATTATATATATAACAATTTTGTATTTATGTTTGAGATTTTATAACCGTACTTAAATATATTATTATATAAAATATAAATAATTAATTTTAATTATTATTATTATTATGTAGCTCCGCTACATATATATATGGACATTCTGAGATATGGAAATTATAGAAATTGGACATTTTGGGATAAGGGCATTTTGGGATTTGGACATTTTGGGATATAAACATTCTAGGATATGGACAATTAGCACCGTTTGGACATTTTTTTTTTTTGTGGTTGTCGAATACATACAACAGAAAACAGGAAGTAATTACATAGAAGACAAAGATGCATGGAACATTGCGCTTCTGCCAAGTAGCCAACTGGCACATAAGAAACATAATATTGTCAAAACAAAACATAAAATAATGTAACAAAAGTAAAAAAAAAATGCCCCACAGTTTCTTGCCTACAAAATTCGTTGTATAGTTTGAACGAAAACCATCTATGTGGACCTGCAGCCCAACCCATATGGCAGACAAGGTAATTCGAGTTGATCGTGATCCGAGTCTGATCTACGATACCAACGCGATATTGTCGGTACCCACTGCGCATTTATGGCACGATCGTACAACTCTCTCGAAATCGCGTTAAGATCGAGATGACGTCATACAGATTATGTAAAAATGTAGTGTTTTTTTTAGCAGTCTGTGGTTTAAATTAACAAAAGACTGTCAATTTTGAGTTTGACAGCGCATCTAGACTTCATTTCGTTTTTTTTTTAAGTTTAGCCTGCCCTAACGAGTGAAACTAGAAAAAAAAAACTGGTTGCCGGCTTTTTTTTGAAGATTTGCTATGATTTGTTAACAAAACTTTAATGTAATTTATATAACACTTTGGCAAGCGGTAATTTTTTTGGAACTCTGCTTCGTCTAGCGCCATTGCGTTGTTATAGAACGAGGACGCGTTTCTTAGACGACGAATATGCGCGTTTATCGGACCCCGTCAAACAAATTCGGCGTTGCCATTTCGTAATATCGCTCTGTTACGCTCATTACCTTCCTAAAATCAGTCGCTGCAGCGGGTACTGAGGCGCTAATGGCCGCGCAGTCTACAGTTTCGGTGTGTTGAAGCAAAGAGGTTTTGCTTTGTAGATATAATCTCAATGCATGGTATGACAGTAAATTATTCTTTTGGTTAGAAAAGAAAAATGGTCTCATTGCTTGGTTGTCAGATGTTACTATCCTTGTGTTATTTTAATTAATTTTAATTTTAATTTTAATTAATATAATATAAAACTGGAAGACCACTGACTGACTGACTGACTGACATATTGACAGAATTGATCTCCCACTTGCCGTTATGGTGGGGGGTAGTGTTTGGTACCGTTGGATAGAGGATGTTTTGAAACCAACCAGAAAAATCCGAAATCCATGGAAAGGTGTCTCCGAGATGGAACTGCTCAGGGGATCTCGGAAACTATAAATCGGATGGGGGTACCGCTTGAACTAAATATGCTCAAAACCCTGGGCCATTTTTGAAAATTTGAAAAAAAAGATGGCCGCCATACAAAAAAACATGGCTGCCATACAAAATAAAAATGTAAATAACTTTTGAATGGTTAGACATAGGTATAGGGTGCTCGACCAAATGTCATAGAGGGCGATGGGGGAAATTTGGTAAAGTTGGAAAAATTAAAAAAAAAGAAAAAAAAATGGCGGCCATTTTGAAAGTTGCTCCGATCCGACTGAAATTTTGCATCGGGGGGTTTTCTGGGTCGTAGATTACGATTATGAAAAAAAAATTTGGATTCCGCCATTTTTCAAGATGGCTGCCATACAAAAGTTTTTTTTCCGGAAAATTAAGCCAAACAAAACTTTTGAACCGTATTCGATAGGAAGCGTCTATAAAAAAAAAGCAACACCCCTCCACGCGAGCTGCTTTAGCAGCTCGCGCACGCCACAAAATCACTTGGATTTCGCCATTTTTCAAGATGGCCGCCATACAAAAGTCTTTTTTTCAGAACAACTGAACTTAAATAACTTTAGAACCGTATTCGATAGGGAGCTTTTATAAAAAAAAGCGAAACCCCCCCCACGCGAGCTGCTTTAGCAGCTCGCGCACGCCACACAATCACTTGAAATCCAGCTTTTTTTCAAGATGGCCGCCATACAAAAGTTTGATTTCAAAACAAAAAAGGTAAACAAAACTTTAGAACCGTAATCGATAGGAAGCTTTAAAAAAAAACAGCAGCCACCCCCCCACGCGAGCTGCTTTAGCAGCTCGCGCACGCGGCGAAATACTAGTTAATATAATATAAAACTGGAAGACCACTCACTGACTGACTGACTGACTGACTGACATATTGACAGAATTGATCTCCCACTTGCCGTTATGGTGGGGGGTAGTGTTTGGTACCGTTGGATAGAGGGTGTTTTGAAACCAACCAGAAAAATCCGAAATCACCAGAAAGTGGTTTCCGTGATGGAACTGCTCAGGGGATCTCGGAAACTATAAATCGGATGGGGGTACCGCTTGAACTAAATATGCTCCAAACCTTGGGCCAATTTTGAAAATTTGAAAAAAAAGATGGCCGCCATACAAAAAAACATGGCCGCCATACAAAATATAAATGCAAATAACTTTTAAACGGTAAGAGATAGATATAGAGTGCTCGACCAAATGTCATAGAGGACGATGGGGGAAATTTGGAAAAGTTGGAAAAATTAAAAAAAAAGAAAAAAAAATGGCGGCCATTTTGAAAGTTGCTCCGATCCGACTGAAATTTTGCATCGGGGGGTTGTCTGGGTCGAAGATTACAATTATGAAAAAAAATTTTGGATTCCGCCATTTTTCAAGATGGCTGCCATACAAAAGTTTTTTTTCCGGAAAAATAAGCCAAACAAAACTTTTGAACCGTAGTCGATAGGAAGCGTCTATAAAAAAAAAGCAACACCCCCCCACGCGAGCTGCTTTAGCAGCTCGCGCACGCCACAAAATCACTTGGATTCCGCCATTTTTCAAGATGGCCGCCATACAAAAGTCTTTTTTTCAGAACAACTGAACTTAAATAACTTTAGAACCGTAATCGATAGGGAGCTTTTATAAAAAAAAGCAAAACCCCCCCACGCGAGCTGCTTTAGCAGCTCGCGCACGCCACACAATCACTTGAAATCCAGCTTTTTTTCAAGATGGCCGCCATACAAAAGTTTGATTTCAAAACAAAAAGGGTAAACAAAACTTTAGAACCGTAATCGATAGGAAGCTTTTAAAAAAAAACAGCAGCCACCCCCCCACGCGAGCTGCTTTAGCAGCTCGCGCACGCGGCGAAATACTAGTTATATTATATAAAAGTGAAAGACCACTGACTGACTGACTGACTGACTGACTGACTGACTGACATATTGACAGAATTGATCTCCGACTTGCCGTTATGGTGGGGGAGGGTGTTTGGTACGGTTGTATAGAGGGTGTTTTGGAACCAACCAGAAAAATCCGAAATCACCAGAAAGTGGTTTCCTCGATGGAACTGCTCAGGGGATCTCGGAAACTATAAATCGGATGGGGGTACCGCTTGAACTAAATATGCCCCAAACCTTGGGCCAATTTTGAAAATTTGAAAAAAAAGATGGCCGCCATACAAAAAAACATGGCCGCCATACAAAATAAAAATGCAAATAACTTTTGAATGGTTAGAGATAGGTATAAGGTGCTCGACCAAATGTCATAGAGGGCGATGGGGGAAATTTGGAAAAGTTGGAAAAATTAAAAAAAAAGAAAAAAAAATGGCGGCCATTTTGAAAGTTGCTCCGATCCGACTGAAATTTTGCATAGGGAGGTTTTCTGGGGCGTAGATTACGATTATGAAAAAAAAATTTCGATTCCGCCATTTTTCAAGATGGCTGCCATACAAATGTTTTTTTTCATGACAAAATAGGTGAAAATAATATGCAAATAACTTTTAAACGGTTACAGATAGGTATAGGGTGCTCGACCAAATATCATAGAGGACCATAGGGGAAATTAATAAAAGTTGGAAAAATTAAAAAAAAAGAAAGAAAAATGGCGGCCATTTTGAAAAATGCTCCGATTCGACTGAAATTTTGCTTCGGGGGGTTTTTGGGGTCGTAGATTACGATTATGAAAAAAAAAATTTGGATTCCGCCATTTTTCAAGATGGCCGCCATACAAAAGTTTTTTTCCGGAAAAATAAGCCAAACAAAACTTTTGAACCGTAGTCGATAGGAAGCGTCTATAAAAAAAAAGCAACACCCCTCCACGCGAGCTGCTTTAGCAGCTCGCGCACGCCACAAAATCACTTGGATTCCGCCATTTTCCAAGATGGCCGCCATACAAAAGTCTTTTTTTAGAACAACTGAACTTAAATAACTTTAGAACCATAATTGATAGGGAGCTTTTATTAATAAGCAAAACACCCCCCCACGCGAGCTGCTTTAGCAGCTCGCGCACGCCACACAATCACTTGAAATCCAGCTTTTTTTCAAGATGGCCGCCATACAAAAGTTTGTTTTCAGAACAAAAAAGGTAAACAAAACTTTAGAACCGTAATCGATAGGAAGCTTTAAAAAAAAAACAGCAGCCACCCCCCCACGCGAGCTGCTTTAGCAGCTCGCGCACGCGGCGAAATACTAGTTTTAATATAATATAAAGCTGGAAGACCATCACTGACTGACTGACTGACTGACTGACTGACTGACATATTGACAGAATTGTTCTCCCAGATGCCGTTATGGTGGGGGGGAGTGTTTGGTATCGTTGGATAGAGGATGTTTTGAAACCAACCAGAAAAATCCGAAATCCATGGAAAGGTGTCTCCGAGATGGAACTGCTCAGGGGATCTCAGAAACTATAAATCGGATGGGGGTACCGCTTGAACTAAATATGCTCAAAACCCTGGGCCATTTTTAAAAATTTGAAAAAAAAGATGGCCGCCATACAAAAAAACATGGCCGCCATACAAAATAAAAATGCAAATAACTTTTGAACGGTTTGAGATAAGCGGGGGGTGCTCGACCAAATGTCATAGAGGGCGATGGGTTTAATTTGGAAAAGTTGGTAAAATTAAAAAAAAAGAAAAAAAAATGGCGGCCATTTTGAAAGTTGCTCCGATCCGACTGAAATTTTGCATCGGGGGGTTTTCTAGGTCGTAGATTACGATTATGAAAAAATAATTTGGATTCCACCATTTTTCAAGATGGCTGCCATACAAACGTTTTTTTTCATGACAAAATAGGTGAAAATAATATGCAAATAACTTTTAAACGGTTGGAGATAGGTATAAGGTGTTCGACCAAATGTCATAGAGAACCATGGGGAAAATTTGGAAAAGTTGGAAAAATTAAAAAGAAACAAAAAAAAATGGCGGCCATTTTGAAAGTTGCTCCGATCCGACTGAAATTTTGCAGCTGGGGGTTTTTTAGGTCGTAGATTACGATTATGAAAAAATAATTTGGATTTCGCCATTTTTCAAGATGGCCGCCATACAAAAGATTTTTTTCCGAACAAAGAGAATAACTTTAAAACCGTAATCGATAGGGAACTTCTATTAAAAAAAACAACACCACCCCACGCGAGCTGCTTTAGCAGCTCGCGCACGCCACAAAATCACTTTGATTGCGCCATTTTCCAATATGGCCGCCATACAAAAGTTTGTTTTTAGAACATAAAGGCTTAGATAACTTTAGAACCGTAATCGATAGGAAGTTTCTATAAAAAAAAAAAATACCACCACCACGCGAGCTGCTTTAGCAGCTCGCGCACGCGGCGAAATACTAGTCCGATCCCCTATATATAAAGCTCAATTACCACCACAAAACGAACACATTGACAGAAATTCTAAGCATGAAGGAGAAGAGGTGCGATATAGTGTTATATATATTCGTATAGAGAATCAAAATCGACCCGACAGAAAAATCGAAAATTTCCAAAAAATCAAAATGGCGGCCGACACCATGGTGGTATCTCAAAAAAAATGTATCAAAAGTGGCAATATGGGGGTCGTTTTCGAGTAAACCGTCTACGCTCATTTCGATTTTTTAACTTTTTTTTTCAAAAACACCAAGATGGCTGCCGAATATTTCAACTCGAAAAACGGGCACCACGAGACCCTACTTTGAAAAATTAGTTTGTTCAAGCGATTTCGCGATTCTGATACGTTTTTGATACAGAAACATCAATCATGTCCTGACGTTTGTAAAAAAAAATATATCAAAAAATAAAAACAACATGGCGGACGCCGCGGGGGCCATTTTGATAAACGATTGAAATTTGCACATTTTCAAACCTATTTTCGAGGCAGAAGCTCACATCGGAGCTGCTCGACTTGTATGAGACGGTCGTGGAAGACGGCGAGAGGTATTGCCCTTTTCAAAAATTTTCCCCATTTTTAGGCTAATTTTGGAGATTTACCCCGAAAACATGAAAAGTAGAATGCCATGACGACCCTAAAGTCTTTACACTTCACAAAAACGTATAAATCACTTTGCAAGTTTGCTTTCGTAGAGCTTGTCGTTTCGTTCGCCTGCGTGTGACGTCATACGACTGATAACAGGGTCATATGAACATGGCATATATGTAGGTACACCTACTTAAAACTTACTTACTTGGGCATCTTAATATAATAAGATTAATACCTACCGATATGTAGACTGATAGATAGATAAACGCTTTATTGTATCGCAAACATCAAATTACGAAACATCACAGAAAATTAATATTTACAAGTATACACTTCTTTACCAAAAAAAACCGACTTCAAAATATCTTCAAAGTCCTAGGTCAAATATTGATGAAACTTATAAGGGGCTACTTCGTAGCTATACTGATCTCAACGCAAAATGACATTTTCAAATCGGTTTATAAATGACGAAGTTCTGAGGTAACAAACATAAATAAAAAACGAAAATAACTACAATTGAATCTTGTTCTTTTGTTGAAGTTGTGTTGTCAATTTAGGTAATTGTCCTCCAGACCAGGTAGGTACCTATACCTATTTACAGAATTTGTGTTTAAGTATAACCATGGTACTATTAAGTATTCTGTAAGCATTTTTCCCGTCACGGGAATTGAACCTGCAACCTCATTGGTGTATGAGATGTGACACCACTGAGGTTGAGAACCACAAGAAATAATTAGTTAACTGTTTCGGTCGCTTGAATTCTCCAATAAAAAAATGCAGGAATAAATAAATAAATAAATGTGAAAGATATCCCTTTTTAACCGACTTCAAAAAAAGAAGGTCTTAATTGTTTCTATGTATGAATATTTGTGAACCAAGTTATTTAGTAACAACCTAAATTCAACCTTAAACGCTTCCATGTACGGTTGTAATTGGTACAACGCGGTGCCGCCCAGCGATGCAAATACGAGTAGGTACACGAGCCGGCGCGGCGGGCGCCCGCGCCGGCTGCGCGCGGCGTTACGTACCTACGTAAAGACACGTTTGCCTAAAGTGATCCAATAAAAATTAACCTAATGTGACACCAGGGTCATGACAGGAACATGACATAGGTGCCTACTGCCTAGGTATAACTACTTAAAACCTACATTAAATAAATGTGTGTAGGTAGTACCTTCTTCTAGGTATCTTAATAACGATAGACTAGCAGCCCGCCCCGGCTTCGCACGGGTATTTAAAAAATTGTTTTTACACCTTGGGCTACATTTTTTCAGTTTTAGTGTGGTTTTAGTAAGGATCCCTTTTTTTTTGAAAATATAATATAGCCAATGTCACCCGGGTAGTTAGGTTAGTGTAGCTTCCCAACAGTGAAAGAATTTTTTAAATCAGTTCAGTACTTTCGGAGCCTATTCAATGCAAACAAACAAACAAACAATCAAATCCTTCCTCTTTATAATATGAGTTTAGATAAAAAAATGCTTACTTACCTACTACATGTAGATAGACTCGCATCACGGGAAAATCTATTTAATGTAGTTAGGTACCTAGGTACCTCCTTATCTACTGCAAGACAATACATCAGACATTGATATATATGGTAGAATATAGAGATGGAGTTTCATACTATCCCAGTACTGGTAGGTATGCAGCGGTACGCGAGCTGAATTGAACTTTATTGGCCCGTGTCCCAGCAGTTGAAACGTGATGGGCTGATGATGAAAGGGCGGTCGTATCGCTTAAAGCGATCTCTTCCAGACATCGTGGATAGGTAATGGTCTTTAGCGTTCATGACCTATACCGAAAACATAAATAGTTAGGTAAGTAACTGTTTTGCCGCTCGATCTATTATTTCAAACAAATAGCTAGCAAGTGATGCACAATATTAGGTATTTTGACCATTTGGTATTTAAAATTTGTGTGAATCTAACTTTGGTGTAGCTAAGTAGGTATAGACATTTTAAACATTAGATATTTAGTCCGATCGGTATTTTGAACTTAGGTAGGTATTTTATTTGCTATTTGCTTAGGTATTATATTATAGGATAAAACATAAGATATTTTGATTTAAGGTATTTTGAACGGAGGTGTGTTAACGTGAGGTTTTTTAATTTTAGACATTTAAATACGTACGAGTACCCGTCCAAGAGACATACCTATATTAACTAAATAAATTATTTTTCAAAAAAACTAAACCGACTTCAAAACCACAAATAGGCACTCAAAAGTGAAAAATAAATTAATATAATTATCATAAGCGCTACCCACTCATATATTTGAAGTCGGTGCCAGCCAAGTCTAATAGGTAGTAGATAAATACTATGTATATAGTAAGTACTACTTGTAGGTAGTATTTATCTACTACCTATTAGACTTGGCTGGCACCGACTTCAAATATATGAGTGGGTAGCGCTTATGATAATTATATTAATTTATTTTTCACTTTTGAGTGCCTATTTGTGGTTTTGAAGTCGGTTTAGTTTTTTTTGAAAAATAATTTATTTCACCCTCTTTAGTAAAAAACAAGTTTTAATTAAATTAATTTAAAAAGTTTTTAAAGACAAGCATTTATGATCTAGCAGCCACATCATGACGAAGTTTAAAACGGGCTATCACAATTAAATTTATGTACAAAAAAAATTCATGACTCTCCTATTCTCTGTTGAGGAGTTCCCTCGCCGAAAGTCATTCGTGGGTGTATCAGCCATGTCATGGTGGAATTTAGAACAGGCTATTATGGTTAAATCCATTTACAAAATTTTGTGTCTGTACTATTCACCGCTGAGGAGTTCCCTCACCGGAAGTCAACCCTGGGTGAAGCAGGTGAAGCAGTCGAATACAAACCTCCACCTTTAGAAAGTCGGTTACAACAAAAACAAGAACCGACTTGAAGATTAAACTTATATTTTTTTGTTTTTGCTATTTTTTTCAAAAAGTGTTGAATGAATTTCGATAAAATTTATATAGGACCACCTCTGAAGTATGACCTACCAATCAAAAAAAGAATCATCGAAATCCATTTATAATTGGCGGAGTAATGGCGTAACAAACACACAAAAAAAAAAAAAAAAAACATACCGTCGAATTGTAAACCTCCTCCTTTTTGAAGTCGGTTAAAAAGACATCATTGGTTCAGTCATATATTAGGCAACATAACAACACTCCATTCCATGGCATCCAACCGCAAAATAATTTAAAATATAAATCATTCCGAGCGCAGTCGATTAGTATTTCGCAAGTCCGGCATTATAAAGCGAGTGTGGCTCAGTGGGAGCACGTGCGACTTTCAATCCAACGCACCCGAGTTCGAAATCACGGACTTTCTTGAGTTATGTGCGGATTTAACTTCTCAACCTCAGTGGTGTCAAATCTCATACATCACTGAGGTTGGGGGTTCGATTCCCGCGACGGGAGAAATGTTTGTGCACAGAAAAAAAAGCGTTTTACACAAACTTGATTTAGCGATAAGACCTCAAATTGTTCAGTAGGTACCTATTTTTATTAGTAGGCAGGTAGTCAGTCATATAAATAATAAATGTTTATAAAGGTCTTACAATGGAATTCAATAAGAAACAGTATAATATTGTTTTTAATTTATTTGGCGGTGTAAAGCGATCTGGATATTTAGGACGAGAATCGAATACTGAATACCCTCCTTCAACAAGTCTCTCGTTTAACCTAATATCACATCCTGTATTAAATGAATAGGTACTTATTTCCCTTGGTAACGGCATCATGCGGTCACATGCGTGAACGGCTGGACCAATTTCGCCAATTCTTTTTTTTGTTGTGTTTGTTATTGTCCGGAGAAGGATCTTATGAAGTAAGAGAAGAAATAATTAAGAAAGTAACGTGGAACGTTAAAATAGGTATTTAAGAAAACTTAGCAGCAGCGCCGACGAATTAACGGTGAAGCTACTTATTTAGTAACAATCTAAATTCAACCTAAAATGCTTGAAACTACGGTTGTAATTGGTACAACAAGATAATATTACGGCGGGGGGTTCAAATTGAATTTTATTGCGTCGTCGCATGAGTCGCTATTTGTTTAAACTTCTTTGCGGAGACGCTATAAAATTCAATTAGCTCGCGTAGCGCTGCATACCTACCAGTCATATTAACCTACAGAGCGCCTCTCTTTCAATTATTGATGAAACTTATATGGGACTACTTCGTAGCTATACTAAAATCAACGCAAAATGACTTTTTCAAATCGGTTTATAAATGACGAAGTTCTGAGGTAACAAACATAAATAAAAAACGAAAATAACTACAATTGAATCTCCTTCTTTTGTGTAAGTTGGGTTGTCAATTTAGGTAATTGTCCTCCAGACCAGGTACGTACCTATACCTATTTACAGAATTTGTGTTTAAGTATAACCATGGTACTATTAAGTTTTCTGTAGTATACATTTTTCCCGTCACGGGAATTGAACCTGCAACCTCATTGGTGTATGAGATGTGACACCACTGAGGTTGAGAACCACAAGAAATAATTAGTTAACTGTTTCGGTCGCTTGAATTCTCCAATAAAAAATGCAGGAATAAATAAATAAATAAATGTGAAAGATATCCCTTTTTAACCGACTTCAAAAAAAAGAAGGTCTTAATTGTTTCTATGTATGAATATTTGTGAACCAAGTTATTTAGTAACAACGTAAATTCAACCAAAAACGCTTCCATGTACGGTTGTAATTGGTACAACGCGGTGCCGCCCAGCGATACACGAGCCGGCGCGGCGGGAGCCCGCGCCGGCTGCGCGCGGCGTTACGTACGTAAAGACACGTTTGCCTAAAGTGATCCAATAAAAATTAACCTAATGTGACACCAGGGTCATGACAGGAACATGACATAGGTGCCTACTGCCTAGGTATAACTACTTAAAACCTACATTAAATAAATGTGTGTAGGTAGTACCTTCTTCTAGGTATCTTAATAACGATAGACTAGCAGCCCGCCCCGGCTTCGCACGGGTATTTAAAAAATTGTTTTTACACCTTGGGCTACATTTTTTCAGTTTTAGTGTGGTTTTAGTAAGGTTCCCTTTTTTTTTGAAAATATTATATAGCCAATGTCACCCGGGGTTAGGTAGTGTAGCTACCCAACAGTGAAAGAATTTTTCAAATCAGTTCAGTAGTTTCGGAGCCTATTCAATGCAAAGAAACAAACAATAAAATCCTTCCTCTTTATAATATTAGTTTAGATAAATAAATGCTTACTTACCTACTACATGTAGATAGACTCGCATCACGGGAAAATCTATTTAATGTAGTTAGGTACCTAGGTACCTCCTTATCTACTGCAAGACAATACATCAGACATTGATATATGTACCTATATGGTATAATATAGAGATGGAGTTTCATACTATCCCAGTACTGGTAGGTATGCAGCGGTACGCGAGCCAAATTGAACTTTATTGCGTCGCAACAAGAGCCGCTATTTGTTTTTATTTCTTTGCGGATAAATCGGATCAGCCGTTTTATATAAAAAAAAGTCAAAGTAAAGTTTTAAAAGGATTAAGCGGTGTTATAAAGCGATCTCTTCCAGAAAACCAGTTCGAATTCAGCCGAGCGAATTCCTTTTTGGACTTTTTATAAGTGGAATTGTTTTGATTACATTGTGTAGTTACACAGAAGAAGTAATAGTAATTAATTAATACATTGGTTTACGGAAGCGTACGTATGATGTGACATATACAAATGTACATTTGTATATATATGGTGTATTTACTTAAAATTTATTGTAGGTACTGCAGCGACATATATTATGCGCTAAAATATTAATCCTTGACGGATCAACGAAGGATATCGGTAGCCGGTAGTGTAACCGCTCGCCGTGCCGCGAGTCGTGCCGGTGACGCACGCGCAGCGGCCGGTGGAGGGACAATTAACCTGCCGCGCGAGCTCGCCGTGTGCCAACGCTGGCCGCCCGCGGCCGGCCGCCGGCCGCCCGCCAATCCGTATTACCAAAGAAAACTAAATATTAACGCTTCGACGGGAGACGCTTTTCGCCTTGCTCGGCAATAATAATTATGTGTAAATAATTACGTGCTTTAATTAATTTTCATTTCTAAATACTTTTCTTACTTTCTGTGCTTTCTATTTTTTTCTATTATATGCAGATAAATACTATGTATATAGTAAGTACTACTTGTAGGTAGTATCTATCTACCACCTTTCAAACTTGGCTGGCACCGACTTCAAATATATGAGTGGGTAGCGCTTATGATAATTATATTAATTTATTTTTCATTTTTGAGTGCCTATTTGTAGTTTTGAAGTCGGTTAGTTTTTCATCATGTCTGTCCTATTCTCTGTTGAGGAGTTCCCTCGCCGGAAGTCAATCCTAGGTGTATCAGCCATGTCATGATGGAATTTAGAACAGGCTAATATGGTTAAATCCATTTACAAAATGTTGTGTCTGTACTATTCACCGTTGAGGAGTTCCCTCGCCGGAAGTCAACCCTGGGTGAAGCAAGTGAAGCAGTCGAATACAAACCTCCACCTTTAGAAAGTCGGTTAAAAAAAAAACAAGAACCAACTTGAAGATTAAACTTATATTTTTTGCTTTTATATTATTATTTTTATATTTTATATTTTTTTTTATACTATTGTTTTTCAAAAAGTGCTGAATGAATTTCGATAAAATTTATATGGGACCACCGCTGAAATCGTGGGTTGCACAGTCTTAGACATCTGAAGGGTTAGTCACAAAACAGATTACTTATCTGTTTTGTGCCTTAGTGTTGCACATGTAGGTACAAAATACACGGTTTTTATAATTGGTAGGTATTTTATTTAGTGCAGTTGCGGCGCGCGGGCGGCGACATCAAAAGAAAGGGGTGCACGTGGTGGCGCGGGGGTGGGTGCGTTTTGATAGGATTGACTGGCACGTGTTTTGACGCGTAGGTACCTTTTCCTCTTGTGCGCTTAGTGTCCATGTCAAATGTATTTTATTAGATTATTACGTTAAAAAGCAAGAGTTCTGGCGAGAGCCCATTTATTAAAACTGTACGTCGGCGTCGTATCCTTAGGGATTTTGTAAAATTCCTGGTATCCCCATTTTCTGGCGACAGGTATTTGTTAAATCACTAGATGTTGTTTAGGGAAATGATAAAACCATGTTGTTATTTTAACATCGTCCGTGATATGCTCTGTCTGTCTGTGGGACACACTTTAACAAATATAATTATAACGCCTATCCAAAGTGCGAAAGCAAGAAACTTCAAGTTTTCCTATTTAGACCTATTTAGATTTAGGTACCTAATTGTATTGTATTTTAAGTAGGCACCTAGGTATAAATGTCTTTTTACACAAACTTGATAAAAGGATTAAACGATAAGACCTCAAATTGTACAGTAGTACCTATATTTAAGTAGGTACTGTGTTTTTTTAATTGGTCATAAATAAATGGTTATAAAGGTAAATGTTAATAATACCACTTTTAATTTATTTGGCGGTGTTATCACATAAAGCGATCTCTTCCAGAAAACCTTTGGATGCAGTACATAGGTACATAAACATATAGTATAGGTACAACCGGTCTGTGTTTCTGGCGCCAAGCAGTAGTGCGCAAGCATACTACAATCCTTCTAGGTACTGCATAATTATATCTCGCGATGATTGGCATTTTTTCTAATAAAACAGGTTTACCTAAAGATATATAACCGACATGTCCAAGAATTTATCACAAAAATTCAAGGAAATGTGACATCCACCAACCCGCACTGGGCCAGCGTGGTGGATTATGGCCCATACTCTCTGTATGAGAGAAGGCCCGTGTTCCAGTAGTGGAAACGTGATGGGCTGATGATGAAAGGGCGGTCTTATCGCTTAAAGCTATATCTTCCGGGTAGGTAAATGTTTAGTGTTGTATATGTTTACACTTCTTACCTAATTACCTACTATCCTAAGTAGGATATAATAGATAGGATATCTTCTTGCAACTACTATTAATTATTCTGTGACGCAATTGACAACTGCACCTTTGTCACCATCATCAGCCTATTGCAATCCAATGCTGGACATATGCTATTCATAAAGGGGCGAGTTTACACTGCCAGTGCGAGATCGCGGCGACCACTGGACGCACATAGAGAAATTTGTATAAAATCACCACCCCCAGTCCCACAATACCCAGACACGAAACTAATGCTAGCGCTTTTTTTTTCTGTGCACAAACATTTTTCCTGTCGTGGGAATCAACCCGCAACCTGCCCAATACTGGTAGGTATGCAGCGTTACGCGAGCTGAATTGAACTTTATTGCGTCGTAGCAAAAGTCGCTAATTGATTAAATTTCTTTACGGAGTCATATCGCACCTTCATATTCTGTCATTATAAAACATAAAATAGATAAATGATTTATTGTAGGTACGTAAAACATTAAACTAAAAGTGCATGTCCTCAGGTACATATATATATATATATACATCGTTGATTGTTTAGAGTAAAATTAGGCTATGCTCATGTTTTAGTTCAAAACGCGTAACTAGATGGCGCTGGCAAGCCTTAAAACACGCACACGATATATTCGAGGCTGCGCGGGAGGTTAGCCTAGGTTTGGAATGTAAAGACCCATTTGTATACCTGATATCTTGTTTGATTTCGGAGGGTTTTTGAGACATTTGGACATTCATTGTAAACATCAGATTACAAATTACAAGACATTACTAGGGATATGGTATCGAAACAAAAATATCGATACTGTACTCAATAAAAAGGGCGGGAAATGTGTATTCTTTGTTTGTAATTCTGTGTGTGTCCGTGCGTAAAATTAGTTTAGGGACAGTTGGCAGTCTGAGTGGGCTGATTTTTATTTTAGATGATGAAGAGCAGTGTTGCCAATATAACTAATTTCCCCATTTTTAGGATAATTTTGTTATAATGGCTTGCAGCTCGCTTACGCCATAAAAATCCAAGATTGTTATAAAAGTCCAAAAACAAAAAATATAAGTTTAATCTTCAAGTCGGTTCTTGTTTTGTTTGTAACCGACTTTCTAAAGGTGGAGGTTTGTATTCGACTGCTTCACTTGCTTCACCCAGGGTTGACTTCCGGCGAGGGAACTCCTCAACGGTGAATAGTACAGACACAACATTTTGTAAATAAATTTAACCATAATAGCCCGTTCTAAATGGCTGATACACCCAGGATTGACTTCCGGCGAGGGAACTCCTCAACAGAGAATAGGACAGACATGACATTCGTACATACATTGAATTGTGATAGCCCGTTGTAAACTTCGTCATGATGTGGCTGCTAGATCATAAAAGCTTGTCATAAAAACTTTTTAAATTAATTTAATTAAAACTTGTTTTGCAAGAAGAAACTTCTTGTACTACGTACAAAGAGTTTTGTCTTCCGTCCTTGTTGGAGTGCGCGAGCTGCTTAAGCAGTTCGCACTCCATAAATTCCGCCATTTTTCGAGATGGCCGCCATACTAAAAAATGGCAAACAAAACTTTAAAATCGTAGTCTAGGGGAAAAAAGCAGCCGCCCCCCCCCCACACTGCTCACACCACAAAATCACTTGGATTCCACCATTTTTCAAGATGGCCGCCATACAAAAGTTTGTTTTCAGAACAATAAGGCTTAGATAACTTTAGAACCGTAGTCGATAGGTAGCTTTTGTTCAAAATGTGGCTAAAAGCACAACTGACGCGAGCTGCTTTAGCAGCTCGCGCACGCGGCGAAATACTAGTCCGATCCCTTATATATAAAGCTCAATTACCACCACAAAACGAACACATTGACAGAAATTCTAAGCATGAAGGAGAAGAGGTGCGATATAGTGTTATATATATTCGTATAGAGAATCAAAATCGACCCGACAGAAAAATCGGAAATTTCCAAAAAATCAAAATGGCGGCCGACACCATGGTGGTATCTCAAAAAAAATGTATGAAAAGTGGCAATATGGGGATCGTTTTCGAGTAAACCGTCTACGCTCATTTCGATTTTTTATCTTTTTTTTTCAAAAAAACCAAGATGGCTGCCGAATATTTCAACTCGAAAAACGGGCACCACGAGACCCTACTTTGAAAAATTAGTTTGTTCAAGCGATTTCGCGATTCTGATACGTTTTTGATACAGAAACATCAATCATGTTCTGACGTTTGTAAAAAAAAATATATCAAAAAATAAAAACAACATGGCGGACGCCGCGGGGGCCATTTTGGAAAACGATTGAAATTTGCACATTTTCAAACCTATTTTCGAGGCAGAAGCTCACATCGGAGCTGCTCGACTTGTATGAGACGGTCGTGGAAGACGGCGAGAGGTATTGCCCTTTTCAAAAATTTTCCCCATTTTTAGGGTAATTTTGGAGATTTACCCCGAAAACATGAAAAGTAGAAATAATAGTATTTTGAATAGAAATTTCACACTACCGGGTAGTTGACGTTAGTGAAAATGACATTTGAGCATTTTCATCTCTGTCGGCCGGCTACTTTGCGAGATATCGATTTTTGAAAACAGGCGCCTAACGTTAAGTATTTCTATGAAGGAGTACCGGTGGGATAACGTTTTATACGTATTCGTATAGAAAATGTCCTTTTTCTCAGCAATAAAATCGAAAATGTTAAAAAAACAAAATGGCGGCCATCATGGCGGTCGTATCTTCGAAAATGTCCATGTCACGTGACAATATGGGGTTCATTTTCGAGTAAAACGGAGGCGCCGATTACGATTTTTGAAAAAAAAATGGCATAAAATTCAAGATGGCCGCCGCAAATTACAACACAAAATTTTGAAATTGTCGGACCCTAATTTGGACGATCGGTTTGTTCGAGCGATTTTGCCGTTCCCGTCTTTTTGCAGTACAAAAATTTTTTCAGTATCCTGCAGTGTATAAAAAAAAATAAAAAAATAAAAAAAACAAAAATTTGAACGCCCCGGGGGCGTTTCGGTAAAATATTGTGTTTTTTGCCACACTTTCAAATCGAGTTTTCAGCCATTCGTCGACGCTCTAGCGGGTCGGCGTGTATGAGTCGATCACGGGTAATCACAAGTGCTACTCGATACTAGATATAGAGTTAATACTTTTCTTTGAAAAAACATGAATATTTCATATATTTAACCTTCGAACCCCCGTTTCACCACCTCGATCCGGCCCTGTGAATTTGTCCTTTCTCGGCGCATACGGACACCCTACCGGGAACCTCCCCTGAAAATTTCAGCTTCATAAGTTGTGTAGTTTACGAGATTTGGTTAAAATACATAGAAAACCGGCAAATGGTTACAGCTTCATACAAACTATTAAATAAACTGTGCCGTTACTATAGATAGGCATTCATTCATTTCACGTTATCTCCTAAACTATAGTTTCGATTTATATGGTTCAAAGGACAAATTTCATCTATACAAAATTTCCTTCACGATTAACGTATTTAATTTAATAAGGATTAATATGTTGTATCTAATAATTACATCGAAAAAGACGGCTTTGAATTTCTTCTTTTCTTTAAACATAAATACCTTTATTCTTGCTCAAATATGTTAGATAGATATATCGTGTCGCGGACTTTTTTATAGAGCACTTTAAAACAAATAATTTGCTACACATTATAAACATGAATTTTAAGGCGTTTTGGCAGCGCACGCCGATATATATAAAATATGCTTATTTGAAATTCATAGATACGGTCATTTCGTGTTTAATTACAATTATATTTATTACTATAAATAATATTTATTTATCAAGGATAAACTAGCTTTTTATTACTTCAAGAATTTTGCAAATCGAACCAGTAATTTCCGAGATTTACTTAATAAATGAACGGTTTTCGAGACTATAATTATATATAGACAATTTTCGACAGTTTCTTTAACAGTCAGTTGGCCTAGCGGTTTGAAACACGGTTTCGAAGGCTGAGATAATCGAGTTCGAACTCAGCCGAGGGAATTCCTTTTTGGACTTTTTATAAGTGGAATTGGTAGTGCGTAAGCATACTACAATCCTACTACTGCATAATTATATCTCGCGATGATTTAGCGTTTTTTTTAATAAAACAGGTTTACCTATTTAATAAAAGTACTTATTATTTATTCTGTTTTTATGAAACTAAGTGATGAGAGGAGCAAATCGTTCTCCTGATGGTAAGCGCCACGCTTGCTCATAACAATTAAATAGCACTCATCGCCCCGAGACATCAGATATATGAACAAATACCAAAACTGGTTCCGTGAAATTACAAAAATACCACGAAATCACCTGATGGCAAGCGCCACGCCTGCCCAAAACAATCGCAGTGCCTACCTAAATACCTAAATGATAGATAGGTAACTCGCGTGTGTCGGGGGTTAAAACCCCCTAAGGGTTTTAACCACCGACGCAAAAAGGAGGGGTGTTATAAGTTTGCCACCTTGTGACTGTCCTAAACCGGTACCGAACTTAAAAGGGTCGATCAGTTTAAGTATCTTGGGCATGTGTTAACCTCTGACCTGAAGGACGATGCAGACTTAGAGAGGGAGCGAAGGGCGTTGTCTGTGAGGGCCAATATGATAGCCCGCAGGTTTGCGCGTTGTTCGAGGGACGTCAAAATTACTCTTTTCAGAGCATTTTGTACGTCCTTCTATACGAGCAGCCTGTGGGTGGCATATACGCAGAAACAGTACAGCGCCCTTCGGGTTCAATATAATAATGCGTTTAGGATACTGATGGGGCTGCCCCGGCACTGTAGCGCATCGGGAATGTTTGCCGAGTCGCGGGTCAATTGTTTCTACACGACCATGCGAAAACGGTGCACATCCCTGGTGCGCAGGGTCCGGGCCAGCCCCAACACTATCCTAACAACTTTATCATAGAGGTTTGACTGTGAGTACATAAACCATTGCTGTAGGGTTCATGTACTGACTAATAAACAAATGATGAAAATGTGACAGGAGAATAATATGATAATTGATAATGAATATATAATATATGATTCTGTGACATTTATTATTATTGTTATTATTAATTATTTGTTATTTATTTGTATGTTTGTTCTCTTTTAATTGAATTCATTGTAATAATAACTATTGTATATGATCTTTTGATTGAAATAAATGAAATTGAATTGAATTAAACTGGTTAACCAATTTGGATGCGGTTCACGACTAGGTCGCTTGACGGCATGGCTTTGTTCGGTGGGTGGTATTACAACCACGGCCAGAGTCTACCACTCCAAAGCGCGTAAGCGGGTTTCATCACGATGTTTTCCTTCACCGTTTTAGAGCGAGCGTGCAAAATCTGCACTTAACTATAAACAAGTCATTGGTGGCAGGGTCACGAGTCGGGATTCGAACCCAGGTTTATATTATGCCCAGGGTAGGTATGCAGCAGTCGCTATTTGTTTAAATTTCTTTGCGGAGACGCTATAAAATTCAATTTAGCTTGCGTAGCGCTGCATACCTACCAGTCATATTAACCTACGGAGCGCCTCTCTTTCAATCGCATAGCTCTTATCTCTTCTGACGCGGCACGTGTAACGACGCGCGACCCGCCGTCGGTGTCCGGCTATGTACTTGTAGCTTCGTACCTACAGTGCGGAGTGCGCTAGGCCTGTAGGTTTTGAACTAAAAGTACATGAACTAAAAGTACTGGTACATAGGCTATGTTAGGACAAAATTAAAAAGACAAAATTAACAATATAAGTGTCGCAAAGGGTGGCTCAGTGGGAGCACGTGCGACATTCGATCCGACGCAGTTATGTGTGGATTTTAACGCTCGCTCTAAAAACGGTGAAGGAAAACATCGTGAGGAAACCGGCATGTCCAAGAATTTATCACAAAAATTCAAGGACATGTGACATCGACCAACCCGCACTGGGCCAGCGTGGTCGATTATTATAATATACTCTCTGTATGAGAGAAGGCCCGTGTCCCAGCAGTGGAAACGTGATGGGCTGATGATGAAAGGGCGGTCTTATCGCTTAAAGCGATCTCTTCCAGACATCGTGGAATCGTGAATCGTGGTTCCGTGAAATTACAAAAATATTACGAAATCAGTTGGTAGGACCATTTCTCCGTGGTCCGACGTGGATACTTTACCTGAGCTTTAGACGTATGCAATTTATAACACTAAGCAATCTTGGCAACACGCCTGGACGACAGAGGGGCGTAACGACAAGAAGGGGGAAGTAGGTATATAAATGGCGGCGTTTGAGACTCGATCAAAGAAGATTCCGTTCTACTGTGTTATTATTTATTATTATGCTACCACAATAAATGTGTCACATCAACAGGGGTCATATGAACATGGCATATAGGTACACCTACTTAAAACTTACTTACTTACTTGGGTATCTTAATATAATTAGATTAATACCTACCGATATGTGTAGATAGATAAACACTTTATTGTATCGCAAATATCAAATTACGAAACATCACAGAAAATGAATATTTTTTACAAGTATACACTTTACTAAAAAAAAACTTCAATATATCTTCAAAGTCCTAGGTCAAATATTGATGAAACTTATATGGGACCACTTCGTAGCTACACTGAACTCAACGCAAAAATAATTTTTCAAATCGGTTTATAAATGACGAAGTTCTGAGGTAAAAACCTAAATAAAAAACTGTTGTGTTAGATGTTAATATTATATTGTATGTAGGTAGGTTCTTAAATATAACTAGTTATTATGGTGTGGGGTAGTTTGATAAGTCAGTCTGCAATATACTGGTAACCGTGAAAAAAAAAAAAAAAAAAAAAAAAAAAAAAAAAAAAAAAAAAAAAAAAAAAAAAAAAAAAAGCGGGCCAAGCTGCGTGTGCGAAGCGGAGCGCAGCCCGTGTTCTGCCGCGCGCGGCCGCTGCCGTACGCGCTGCGCGAGCGCGTCGACGCTGAGCTCGACGCCATGCTGCGCGCCGGGGTCATCGAGCCGGTGGACCACTCCGACTGGGCCACGCCATTGGTAATTGTACATAAACCAGACGGTTCGTTGCGTATATGTGCTGATTATAAAGTTACTTTGAATCGTGCCCTGTTAATTGATAAATTTCCGGTTCCAAAAATAGAAGATTTATTTACTAAATTGAATGGTAGTAGGTATTATACGAAATTAGATTTGTCACAAGCATATAATCAGATTTTATTGTCTGAAGATTCAGTGCCACTGACTGTTATCAATACTCACCGCGGTCTGTTTAAATATAAGCGGTTGGTGTATGGACTCGCTTCCAGTCCCGGAATTTTCCAAAGAATCATGGATAACATGTTAAAGGATATTCCTGGCGTGACATTTTTTCTCGATGATATTTTAATTTGGGGGGGGATGAGCTTAGAAACACATCTAAAAACTATTGAACTGGTACTGGAAACACTGAAACGTCACGGCTTAAAAATAAAAAAACAGAAGTGTGATTTTCTTGCGGACGAGGTTAAATACTTAGGTTTTATTATCGATAGGAATGGGGTACATGTAGACCCGGATAAAATTAATCCGATACTAGCTATGACAGCCCCCACTAACGTATCAGAACTGAAATCGTTTCTGGGAATGATCAATTTCTATGGGAAATTCATTAAAAATTTAAGTGCATATTTAGATCCGTTATATGCTTTGCTAAAGAAAAATAAAGGTTGGTGCTGGACAGCACAACAGGAAAGTGCTTTCAAGCACGTGAAGCGGCTGCTGAGCGGCGCGCCGGTACTGGCGCACTATACCGTGTCGCGGCCGGTGGCGTTGACGTGCGACGCGAGCCCGCACGGGCTGGGCGCGGTGCTGGCGCAGCGCGCCGTGGACGGCACCGAGCACATAGTCGCGTGTGCCTCTCGCGCACTCACCCCGGCCGAGCGTAATTATAGTCAGATACACAAGGAAGCGTTGGCGATCATTTTTGCAGTAAAAAAGTTTCATCAGTATATTTATGGTAGATCGTTTGTACTTAGAACGGATCATAAACCGTTAGTTAGCATATTTGGCCCGAATTCCGGAATTCCTAACATGACAGCCAGTCGTTTGCAGCGTTGGGCATTGACGCTCTCTGCTTATGATTTTTCTATTGAGTATGTTAGGTCGGATGCGAACACGGCAGATGCACTGTCCCGACTAATAGCGGCACATAAAGCGGAAGGGGCAAAAGAGAAGGACATTCCGGAACAAACTTATTTACATTTCGCATCGGAAGCTTTATTACTGGACTATAAGATCATTAAAAAAGAGACTAAAAATGACCCGTTACTAAGTAGGGTACTTAGTTATATTCGTGACGGATGGCCGGAACAATTAGAAATCAGGGAATTAAAACCGTATTTCCATCGAAAGTCGGAATTGTACATCGAACTGGACTGCATCATGTGGGGGCACAGGTTAGTAGTACCGCGTACTTGTCAGGACAAGGTATTGCGTGAACTACACGACGCCCACATGGGCATAGTCAAGACGAAAAGTTTAGCACGTAGTTATGTATGGTGGCCGGGCATGGACGAGGCAGTGGAGGCGCACTGCCGCGCGTGCGGCGTGTGCGCGGCTGTAGCCAGCGCGCCGCCCGCGCACGAGTCCCGGGCGTGGCCTTGGCCCCAACGACCTTGGACCAGAATACATGTGGACTTCTTAGGACCCGTAGGCGGGGTCAAGTACTTGGTGATGGTGGATGCTTGTTCGAAATGGGTTGAAATTTCAAAAATGACATCAACCACCACCCACGCTGTAATAAACAAATTACGTGAAATTTGGGCTAGATTCGGTATTCCTAAACAAGTGGTGAGTGATAATGGGCCTCCTTTCAGTAGTATGGAATTTAGGAATTTTTGTATGAGTAACGGGGTAGATCACGTTTTTTCTGCGCCTTATCACCCAGCTTCTAATGGAGCCGCGGAGAACGCAGTTAAACTATGTAAACGGGTTATTCAGAAAGCGATACTACAGAAAACGGATACGGAAACGTCTCTTAATCGTTTTTTAATGGTTTATAGAAATACACCTCACTACACTACAGGCGAGAGCCCAGCTCAGTTAATGTTAGGAAGGCCGATGCGTATGAGATTAGATTGTATTAAGCCCGATCGAGAGAAGCGAGTTATGTCACTTCAACGTCAACAGGAAGATATGAAGGGAGGAAGTCACAGACAATTCCGAGTAAGCGATGACGTGTGGTATAGGGTGTATTCGGGAAATGTGAAGTGGCAAAAGGGTAACATAATTGAAGTCATAGGTGCAACCGATTATAATGTTAAAGGCTATGATGGAACCATTATACACCGGCATGTTGATCAATTAAAAAGACGCGATTCAGGTAGCACAGCGCAGGTGCGTGAGGAGCCGGCTGAGTTTTCGTTACCAAGGCAACCAACAAGTTTTGTACAACATCCGCATTTACTGGTGGTACCACCGGTGGTGGGTGCAGTCGGGGGGTCAGCAGGCTCGGGGGCGTCTGGGCCAGCAACAAATAGGGCACCTGGGCCGCTCGCCGGGGAACGTCGTTTTCCACTCAGAGTTCATCATCCACCTGTACGTTTTGGGTTTGATGAGTATGTGTAGTGTACCTAATGAATTAAAGGAAAATGTTGTGTTTACAAACTTATAAAGTATATTATGTTTTCTGTTACTCTAATTTATCATTTAAATGGCTAATTTAGCAGGGACTTACTTAGCTATACATGTAGTTGTATAATAATACTTACCTAGTTCATATTAGAAAGTAAAGGTGGAGATGTAGTTTTGTGAATTCCCTATGTACTGTAACTGTTGTCGTTTTCTAACAAAGTAATTTAAGTTGAAATTAAATTGTAAAAAAAAAAAAAAAAACCTGTTAGACGTAACTACAATATTTGAACACTTAATCATATTTAATTTTAATTTTAATGGGGTCGATAATTACCTTATAATAGATTAGGCTATCTCTACTATACCTATACTTTTAAATTAAGTAAGGGGGGAGAGTTATAAGTAAGGGTGGAGATGTTGTGTTAGATGTTAATATTATATTGTATGTAGGTAGGTTCTTAAATATAACTAGTTATTATGGTGTGGGGTAGTTTGATAAGTCAGTCTGCAATATACTGGTAACCGTGCGCCGGTGTTTTATTTATCAACCAAAAACGAATTGAATTGAGAACCTACTTCTTTTGTTAAAGTCGGTTAAAAAGAAAGTGTTCGATATGTGTCATGTGTGTGTAGCGATCTCTTCCAGGCAATTTAGGTACCTAATAGTCATACCATAGTATTATTAAATATTGTGTAGTAAGTATGTTGGTTCGGTACCTAGGTTTAACTACACTTTTGCATGTTATATTGCAGCAATCTGTAGGTATCTAGGTACTTCTAGATTTGGTCGTTATATAATTTTAACTAGAATAGATACAGGGATAATTGTTTTTTTAATTATTGATCATACCATAAGTTAACATTTATACAAGCATCATATCAATATATTATTAAAATAATAGAAACCTCACAATGTAATGCACGCCACGCAACGCCTTATATGTCGGGCGACACCGCCGGCGCCGCCTGTGTAGGTATGACCACAGAATACTTAATAGTACCAGGCCTAGCGCACTCCGCACTGTAAGTAGGTACGAAGCTTAAGTACATAGCCGGACACCGGTGGCGGGTCGCGCGTCGTTACACTTGCTGCGTCAGAAGAGATAAGAGCTATGCGATAGAAAGAGGTGCGCTTTGTAGGTTAATATGACTGGTAGGTACAATACGGCCGACGTATCTTGGCGAGTCTGAACATAGGCTCTGCGAACTTTAGCGCATGTACACTGATATACTTTTATTGCGAATGTTTGTGAGGATGTATGAATGCTTTTTACTATTTCACGCGAAAACTACTGGACGGATTTTTTTCACAAACACACATTATTAGCACTCAGCACACACATAATATATAGCACAAACATACACATTTTACCGCTACCGATCTCTGTCCAAGAATTTATCACAAAAATTCAAGGACATGTGACATCCACCAACCCGCACTGGGCCAGCGTGGTCGATTATGGCCCATACTCTCTGTATGAGAGAAGGCCCGTGTCCCAGCAGTGGAAACGTGATGGGCTGATGATGAAATGGCGGTCTTATCGCTTAAATGGTAAGCGCCACGCTTGCTCATAACAATTAAATATATGTATGGTATGCAGCGCTACGCGAGCTGAATTGAACTTTATTGCGTCGTCGCATGAGTCGCTATTTGTTTAAACTTCTTTGCGGAGACGCTATAAAATTCAATTAGCTCGCGTAGCGCTGCATACCTACCAGTCATATTAACCTACAGAGCGCCTCTCTTTCAATTATTGATGAAACTTATATGGGACTACTTCGTAGCTATACTGAAATCAACGCAAAATGACTTTTTCAAATCGGTTAATAAATGACGAAGATCTGAGGTAACAAACAAATAAAAAACGAAAATAACTACAATTGAATCTCCTTCTTTTGTGTAAGTTGGGTTGTCAATTTAGGTAATTGTCCTCCAGACCAGGTACGTACCTATACCTATTTACAGAATTTGTGTTTAAGTATAACCATGGTACTATTAAGTTTTCTGTAGTATACATTTTTCCCGTCACGGGAATTGAACCTGCAACCTCATTGGTGTATGAAATTTCACACCACTGAGGTTGAGAACCACAAGAAATAATTAGTTAACTGTTTCGGTCGCTTGAATTCTCCAATAAAAAATGCAGGAATAAATAAATAAATAAATGTGAAAGATATCCCTTTTTAACCGACTTCAAAAAAAAGAAGGTCTTAATTGTTTCTATGTATGAATATTTGTGAACCAAGTTATTTAGTAACAACCTAAATTCAACCAAAAACGCTTCCATGTACGGTTGTAATTGGTACAACGCGGTGCCGCCCAGCGATACACGAGCCGGCGCGGCGGGCGCCCGCGCCGGCTGCGCGCGGCGTTACGTACTTACGTAAAGACACGTTTGCCTAAAGTGATCCAATAAAAATTAACCTAATGTGACACCAGGGTCATGACAGGAACATGACATAGGTGCCTACTGCCTAGGTATAACTACTTAAAACCTACATTAAATAAATGTGTGTAGGTAGTACCTTCTTCTAGGTATCTTAATAACGATCGACTAGCAGCCCGCCCCGGCTTCGCACGGGTATTTAAAAAATTGTTTTTACACCTTGGGCTACATTTTTTCAGTTTTAGTGTGGTTTTAGTAAGGTTCCCTTTTTTTTTGAAAATATAATATAGCCAATGTCACCCGGGTAGTTAGGTTAGTGTAGCTTCCCAACAGTGAAAGAATTTTTTAAATCAGTTCAGTACTTTCGGAGCCTATTCAATGCAAACAAACAAACAAACAATCAAATCCTTCCTCTTTATAATATGAGTTTAGATAAAAAAATGCTTACTTACCTACTACATGTAGATAGACTCGCATCACGGGAAAATCTATTTAATGTAGTTAGGTACCTAGGTACCTCCTTATCTACTGCAAGACAATACATCAGACATTGATATATATGGTAGAATATAGAGATGGAGTTTCATACTATCCCAGTACTGGTAGGTATGCAGCGGTACGCGAGCTGAATTGAACTTTATTGGCCCGTGTCCCAGCAGTTGAAACGTGATGGGCTGATGATGAAAGGGCGGTCGTATCGCTTAAAGCGATCTCTTCCAGACATCGTGGATAGGTAATGGTCTTTAGCGTTCATGACCTATACCGAAAACATAAATAGTTAGGTAAGTAACTGTTTTGCCGCTCGATCTATTATTTCAAACAAATAGCTAGCAAGTGATGCACAATATTAGGTATTTTGACCATTTGGTATTTAAAATTTGTGTGAATCTAACTTTGGTGTAGCTAAGTAGGTATAGACATTTTAAACATTAGATATTTAGTCCGATCGGTATTTTGAACTTAGGTAGGTATTTTATTTGCTATTTGCTTAGGTATTATATTATAGGATAAAACATAAGATATTTTGATTTAAGGTATTTTGAACGGAGGTGTTTTAACGTGAGGTTTTTTAATTTTAGACATTTAAATACGTACGAGTACCCGTCCAAGAGACATAGGTACCTATATTAACTAAAAAAGACATCATTGGTTCAGTCGTATATTAGGCAACATAACAACACTCCATTCCATGGCATCCAACCGCAAAATAATTTAAAATATAAATCATTCCGAGCGCAGTCGATTAGTATTTCGCAAGTCCGGCATTATAAAGCGAGTGTGGCTCAGTGGGAGCACGTGCGACTTTCAATCCAACGCACCCGAGTTCGAATCCCGTTGGCCCCGCACCACTGACTCTCTTGAGTTATGTGCGGATTTAACTTCTCAACCTCAGTGGTGTCAAGTCTCATACATCACTGAGGTTGGGGGTTCGATTCCCGCGACGGAAGAAATGTTTGTGCACAGAAAAAAAAAGCGTTTTACACAAACTTGATTTAGCGATATGACCTCAAATTGTTCAGTAGGTACCTATTTTTAGTAGGTAGGTAGTCAATCATATAAATAATAAATGTTTATAAAGGTCTTACAATGGAATTCAATAAGAAACAGTATAATATTGTTTTTAATTTATTTGGCGGTGTAAAGCGATCTGGATATTTAGGACGAGAATCGAATACTGAATACCCTCCTTCAACAAGTCTCTCGTTTAACCTAATATCACATCCTGTATTAAATGAATAGGTACTTATTTCCATTGGTAACGGCATCATGCGGTCACATGCGTGAACGGCTGGACCAATTTCGCCAATTCTTTTTTTTCTTGTGTTTGTTATTGTCCGGAGAAGGATCTTATGAAGTAAGAGAAGAAATAATTAAGAAAGTAACGTGGAACGTTAAAATAGGTATTTAAGAAAACTTAGCAGCAGCGCCGACGAATTAACGGTGAAGCTACTTATTTAGTAACAATCTAAATTCAACCTAAAATGCTTGAAACTACGGTTGTAATTGGTACAACAAGATAATATTACGGCGGGGGGTTCAAATTGAATTTTATTGCGTCATAGCAAGAGTCGCTATTTGTTTAAATTTCTTTGCGGAGTGATGCTTATGTCCCTTAGTTTTCTGTGATAAAAACTTTATTTAGAAACCTCAAGCATTAATTATTATTACTTAGACTAATAAGAGTTTAATATAACATACGTAAGCGAACGAATGGGAATTGGGAATGAATCAAAATGATCGAAAGCGTAAAAAATATATAGCCGGAGATACTCAAACTTATAATAACCCTTATTGTCTGGGTCATAACGGTCATAATTTTTTTTACGCTTCATAGATCTGTTTGGCCACTATCTCGCCTGATGTGAAGCCATGATGTGGCCTAAGATGGAGCACATAGATCTAGAGAGAGACGGCAGTTGAGCGGCTGCTCAGACCCGTCTCCCCGATGGTTCACCGAACATCATCCCGAAACACAACTAGGTCGCTTGACGGCATGGTTTTGTTCGGTGGGTGGTATTACAACCACGGCCAGAGCCTACCACTCCAAAGTTCGTAAGCGGGTTTCATCACGATGTTTTCCTTCACCGTTTTAGAGCGAGCGTGCAAAATCTGCACTTACAAACTTACACTTACTAACCATCAGTCATTGGTGCAGGGCAAAGTCGGGATTCAAACCCAGGTTTATTTATGTCCATTGGTAGGTATGCAGCGCTTCGCGAGCTGAATTGAACTTTATTGCGTCGTCACAAGAGCCGGAGACGCTATAAAATTCAATTTAGCTCGCGTAGCGCTGCATACCTACCAGTCATATTAACCTACAGAGCGCCTCTCTTTCTATCGCGCCGCTCTTATCTCTTCTGACGCGGCACGTGTAACGACGCGCGACCCGCCGTCGCTGTCCGGCTATGTACTTGTAGCTTCGTACTTACAGTGCGGAGTGCGCTAGGCCTGTAGGTTTTGAACTAAAAGTACATGTACTTATGTACATAGGCTATGTTAGGACAAAATTATAAAGACAAAATTAACAATATAAGTGTCGCAAAGGGTGGCTCAGTGGGAGCACGTGCCACGTGGGACATTCGATCAGACGCACCCGAGTTCTACTGACTACCTTAAGTTATTGTGTGGATTTTAACGCTCGCTCTAAAAACGGTGATGGAAAACATCGTGAGGAAACCGACATGTCCATGAATTTATCACAAAAATTCAAGGAAATGTGACATTTATTTACCAATCCACACTGGGCCAGCGTGGTGGATTATGGCCCATACTCTCTGTAAGAGAGAAGGTCCGTGTCCCAGCAGTGGAAACGTGATGGGCTGATGATGAAAGGGCGGTCTTATCGCTTAAAGCTATCTCTTCCAGGTAGGTAAATGTTTAGTGTTGTATATGTTTACACTTCTTGCCTAAATACCTACTATCCTAAGTAGGATATAATAGATAGGATATCTTCTTGCAACTACTCTTAATTATTCTGTGACGCAATTGACAACTGCACCTTTGTCACCATCATCAGCCTATTGCGATCCAATGCTGGACATATGCTCTTCATAAGGGGCGAGTTTACACTGCCAGTGCGAGATCGCGGCGACCACTGGACGCACATAGAGTAAATTTGTAATCACACCACCCCCAGTCCCACAACACCCAGACACGAAACTAATGCTAGCGCTTTTTTTTTCTGTTCATAAACATTTTTCCTGTCGTGGGAATCAACCCGCAACCTGCCCAGTACTGGTAGGTATGCAGCGCTACGCGAGCTGAATTGAACTTTATTGCGTCGTAGCAAAAGTCGCTAATTGATTAAATTTCTTTACGGAGTCATATCGCACCTTCATATTCTGTCATTATAATACATAAAATAGATAGATGATTTATTGTAGGTACGTAAAACATTAAACTAAAAGCATGTCCTTAGGTACATATATATATATATATCGTTGATTGTTTAGAGTAAAATTATGTTTTAGTTCAAAACGCGTAACTAGATGGCGCTGGCAAGCCTTAAAACACGCACAGGATATATTCGAGGCTGCGCGGGAGGTTAGCCTAGGTTTGGAATGTAAAGACCCATTTGTATACCTGATATCTTGTTTGATTTCGGGGGGTTTTTGGGACTTTTGTACATTGATTGTAAACATCAGATTACAAATTACAAGACATTACTAGGGATATGGTATCGAAACAAAAATATCGATACTGTACTCAATAAAAAGGGCGGGAAATGTGTATTCTTTGTTTGTAATTCTGTGTGTGGCCGCGCGTAAAATTAGTTTAGGGACAGTTGGCAGTCTGAGTGGGGTGATTTTTATGGATCGAATGTAGATGATGAAGAGCAGTGTTGCCAATATAACTAATTTCCCCATTTTTAGGATAATTTTGTTATAATGGCTTGCAGCTCGCTTACGCCATAAAAATCCAAGATTGTTGTATTGTTCATGAATACAAGTGTAAAAATTATGGTGACGTACCATATGTAACGAGGTATATTGTGAAAAAAAAATAACCCCCGACGCAAAAAGGAGGGTACGTTTGACTACTATGTGTCTCTGTGGCACCGTAGCTCTTTTACGGGTGAACCGATATACATAAACATGTTTTATCTAAATCGGTTCAGCCGTTTTATACGTTTTATAGATTTTTAACCGACTTCAAAAAGGAGTACAATTCCACGGTATGAAATTTTGTTTTGTGTTTGTTACGCTATTACTCTGCCAATTATGAATTGATTTCGATGATTCTTTTTTTGATTGGTAGGTCATACTTCAGAGGTGGTCCCATATAAACTTAATCGAAATTAATTCAGCACTTTTTGAACAACATAGCAAATACAAAATATATAAGTTTAATCTTCAAGTCGGTTCTTGTTTTGTTTGTAACCGACTTTCTAAAGGTGGAGGTTTGTATTCGACTGCTTCACTTGCTTCACCCAGGGTTGACTTCCGGCGAGGGAACTCCTCAACGGTGAATAGTACAGACACAACATTTTGTAAATGGATTTAACCATAATAGCCTGTTCTAAATGGCTGATACACCCAGGATTGACTTCCGGCGAGGGAACTCCTCAACAGAGAATAGGACAGACATGACATTTGTACATGCATTGAATTGTGATAGCCCGTTTTAAACTTTGTCATGATGTGGCTGCTAGATCATAAAAGCTTGTCTTTAAAAACTTTTTAAATTAATTTAATTAAAACTTGTTTTGCAAGAAAAAACTTCTTGTACTAGGTACAAGAAGCGAGCTGCTTGAGCTGCTTTAGCGCGAGCTGCTTTAGCTCTTTGCGCTTTTTTTTTAAATTTAGCTTAAAAAAATAATTGACGCGAGCTGCTTTAGCAGCTCGCGCACGCGGCGAAATACTAGTCTATTATATAAAACTGAAAGACCACTGACTGACTGACTGACTGACTGACTGACTGACATATAATTGACAGAAATAGAAGTGGTACTTGCCGATATGGTGGGGGGGAGTGTTTGGTACCGTTGGATAGAGGGTGTTTTGAAACCAACCAGAAAAATCCGAAATCACCAGAAAGTGGTTTCCTTGATGGAACTGCTCAGGGGATCTCGAAAACTATAAATCGGATGGGGGTACCGCTTGAACTAAATATGCCCCAAAACCTGGGCCATTTTTGAAAATTTGAAAAAAAAGATGGCCGCCATACAAAAAAACATGGCCGCCATACAAAATTAAAATGTTAATAACTTTTGAATGGTTAGAGATAGGTATAGGGTGCTCGACCAAATGTCATAGAGGACGATGGGGGAAATTTGGAAAAGTTGGAAAAATTAAAAAAAAAGAAAAAAATATGGCGGCCATTTTGAAAGTTGCTGCGATCCGACTGAAATTTTGCATCGGGGGGTTTTCTGGGTTGAAGATTACAATTATGAAAAAAAATTTTGGATTCCGCCATTTTTCAAGATGGCCGCCATACAAAAGTTTTTTTTCCGGAAAAATAAGCCAAACAAAACTTTTGAACCGTAGTCGATAGGAAGCGTCTATAAAAAAAAAGCAACACCCCCCCACGCGAGCTGCTTTAGCAACTCGCGCACGCCACAAAATCACTTGGATTTCGCCATTTTTCAAGATGGCCGCCATACAAAAGTCATTTTTTCAGAACAACTGAACTTAAATAACTTTAGAACCGTAATCGATAGGGAGCTTTTATAAAAAAAAGCAAAACCCCCCCACGCGAGCTGCTTTAGCAGCTCGCGCACGCCACACAATCACTTGAAATCCAGCTTTTTTTCAAGATGGCCGCCATACAAAAGTTTGATTTCAAAACAAAAAGGGTAAACAAAACTTTAGAACCGTAATCGATAGGAAGCTTCAAAAAAAAACAGCAGCCACCCCCCACGCGAGCTGCTTTAGCAGCTCGCGCACGCGGCGAAATACTAGTCCGATTCTCCGATTCCCTTATATATAAAGCTCAATTACCACCACAAAACGAACACATTGACAGAAATTCTAAGCATGAAGGAGAAGAGGTGCGATATAGTGTTATATATATTCGTATAGAGAATCAAAATCGACCCGACAGAAAAATCGAAAATTACCAAAAAATCAAAATGGCGGCCGACACCATGGTGGTATCTCCAAAAAAATGTATCAAAAGTGGCAATATGGGGGTCGTTTTCGAGTAAACCGTCTACGCTCATTTCGGTTTTTTAACTTTTTTTTTCAAAAAAACCAAGATGGCTGCCGAATATTTCAACTCGAAAAACGGGCACCACGAGACCCTACTTTGAAAAATTAGTTTGTTCAAGCGATTTCGCGATTCTGATACGTTTTTGATACAGAAACATCAGTCATGTCCTGACGTTTGTAAAAAAAAATATATCAAAAAATAAAAACAACATGGCGGACGCCGCGGGGGCCATTTTGGAAAACGATTGAAATTTGCACATTTTCAAACCTATTTTCGAGGCAGAAGCTCACATCTGAGCTGCTCGACTTGTATGAGACGGTCGTGGAAGACGGCGAGAGGTATTGCCCTTTTCAAAAATTTTCCCCATTTTTAGGCTAATTTTGGAGATTTACCCCGAAAACATGAAAAGTAGAAATAATAGTATTTTGAATAGAAATTTCACACTACCGGGTAGTTGACGTTAGTGAAAATGACATTTGAGCATTTTCATCTCTGTCGGCCGGCTACTTTGCGAGATATCGATTTTTGAAAACAGGCGCCTAACGTTAAGTATTTCTATGAAGGAGTACCGGTGGGATAACGTTTTATACGTATTCGTATAGAAAATGTCCTTTTTTTCAGCAATAAAATCGAAAATGTTAAAAAAACAAAATGGCGGCCATCATGGCGGTCGTATCTTCGAAAATGTCCATGTCACGTGACAATATGGGGTTCATTTTCGAGTAAAACGGGGGCGCCGATTACGATTTTTGAAAAAAAAATGGCATAAAATTCAAGATGGCCGCCGCAAATTACAACACAAAATTTTGAAATTGTCGGACCCTAATTTGGACGATCGGTTTGTTCGAGCGATTTTGCCGTACCCGTCTTTTTGCAGTACAAAAATTTTTTCAGTATCCTGCAGTGTATAAAAAAAAATAAAAAAATAAAAAAAACAAAAATTTGAACGCCCCGGGGGCGTTTCGGTAAAATATTGTGTTTTTTGCCACACTTTCAAATCGAGTTTTCAGCCATTCGTCGACGCTCTAGCGGGTCGGCGTGTATGAGTCGATCACGGGTAATCACAAGTGCTACTCGATACTAGATATAGAGTTAATACTTTTCTTTGAAAAAACATGAAAATTTCATATATTTAACCTTCGAACCCCCGTTTCACCACCTCGATCCGGCCCTGTGAATTTGTCCTTTCTCGGCGCATACGGACACCCTACCGGGAACCTCCCCTGAAAATTTCAGCTTCATAAGTTGTGTAGTTTACGAGATTTGGTTAAAATACATAGAAAACCGGCAAATGGTTACAGCTTCATACAAACTATTAAATAAACTGTGCCGTTACTATAGATAGGCATTCATTCATTTCACGTTATCTCCTAAACTATAGTTTCGATTTATATGGTTCAAAGGACAAATTTCATCTATACAAAATTTCCTTCACGATTAACGTATTTAATTTAATAAGGATTAATATGTTGTATCTAATAATTACATCGAAACAAACGGCTTTGAATTTCTTCTTTTCTTTAAACATAAATACCTTTATTCTTGCTCAAATATGTTAGATAGATATATCGTGTCGCGGACTTTTTTATAGAGCACTTTAAAACAAATAATTTGCTACACATTATAAACACGAATTTTAAGGCGTTTTGGCAGCGCACGCCGATATATATAAAATATGCTTATTTGAAATTCATAGATACGGTCATTTCGTGTTGATTTATAATTATATTTATACTATAAATAGCATTTATTTCTCAAGGATAAACTAGCTTTTTATTACTTCAAGAATTTTGCAAATCGAACCAGTAATTTCCGAGATTTACTTAATAAATGAACGGTTTTCGAGACTATAATTATATATAGACAATTTTCGACAGTTTCTTTAACAGTCAGTTGGCCTAGCGGTTTGAAACACGGTTTCGAAGGCTGAGATAATCGAGTTCGAACTCAGCCGAGGGAATTCCTTTTTGGACTTTTTATAAGTGGAATTGGTAGTGCGTAAGCATACTACAATCCTACTACTGCATAATTATATCTCGCGATGATTTAGCGTTTTTTTTAATAAAACAGGTTTACCTATTTAATAAAAGTACTTATTATTTATTCTGTTTTTATGAAACTAAGTGATGAGAGGAGCAAATCGTTCTCCTGATGGTAAGCGCCACGCTTGCTCATAACAATTAAATAGCACTCATCGCCCCGAGACATCAGATATATGAACAAATACCAAAACTGGTTCCGTGAAATTACAAAAATACCACGAAATCACCTGATGGCAAGCGCCACGCCTGCCCAAAACAATCGCAGTGCCTACCTAAATACCTAAATGATAGATAGGTAACTCGCGTGTGTCGGGGGTTAAAACCCCCTAAGGGTTTTAACCACCGACGCAAAAAGGAGGGGTGTTATAAGTTTGCCACCTTTTGACTGTCCTAAACCGGTACCGAACTTAAAAGGGTCGATCAGTTTAAGTATCTTGGGCATGTGTTAACCTCTGACCTGAAGGACGATGCAGACTTAGAGAGGGAGCGAAGGGCGTTGTCTGTGAGGGCCAATATGATAGCCCGCAGGTTTGCGCGTTGTTCGAGGGACGTCAAAATTACTCTTTTCAGAGCATTTTGTACGTCCTTCTATACGAGCAGCCTGTGGGTGGCATATACGCAGAAACAGTACAGCGCCCTTCGGGTTCAATATAATAATGCGTTTAGGATACTGATGGGGCTGCCCCGGCACTGTAGCGCATCGGGAATGTTTGCCGAGTCGCGGGTCGATTGTTTCTACACGACCATGCGAAAACGGTGCACATCCCTGGTGCGCAGGGTCCGGGCCAGCCCCAACACTATCCTAACAACTTTATCATACAGGTTTGACTGTCAGTACATAAACCATTGCTGTAGGGTTCATGTACTGACTAATAAACAAATGATGAAAATGTGACAGGAGAATAATATGATAATTGATAATGAATATATAATATATGATTCTGTGACATTTATTATTATTGTTATTATTAATTATTTGTTATTTATTTGTATGTTTGTTCTCTTTTAATTGAATTCATTGTAATAATAACTATTGTATATGATCTTTTGATTGAAATAAATGAAATTGAATTGAATTAAACTGGTTAACCAATTTGGATGCGGTTCACGACTAGGTTGCTTGACGGCATGGCTTTGTTCGGTGGGTGGTATTACAACCACGGCCAGAGTCTACCACTCCAAAGCGCGTAAGCGGGTTTCATCACGATGTTTTCCTTCACCGTTTTAGAGCGAGCGTGCAAAATCTGCACTTAACTATAAACAAGTCATTGGTGGCAGGGTCACGAGTCGGGATTCGAACCCAGGTTTATATTATGCCCAGGGTAGGTATGCAGCAGTCGCTATTTGTTTAAATTTCTTTGCGGAGACGCTATAAAATTCAATTTAGCTTGCGTAGCGCTGCATACCTACCAGTCATATTAACCTACGGAGCGCCTCTCTTTCAATCGCATAGCTCTTATCTCTTCTGACGCGGCACGTGTAACGACGCGCGACCCGCCGTCGGTGTCCGGCTATGTACTTGTAGCTTCGTACCTACAGTACGGAGTGCGCTAGGCCTGTAGGTTTTGAACTAAAAGTACATGAACTAAAAGTACTGGTACATAGGCTATGTTAGGACAAAATTAAAAAGACAAAATTAACAATATAAGTGTCGCAAAGGGTGGCTCAGTGGGAGCACGTGCGACATTCGATCCGACGCAGTTATGTGTGGATTTTAACGCTCGCTCTAAAAACGGTGAAGGAAAACATCGTGAGGAAACCGGCATGTCCAAGAATTTATCACAAAAATTCAAGGACATGTGACATCGACCAACCCGCACTGGGCCAGCGTGGTCGATTATTATAATATACTCTCTGTATGAGAGAAGGCCCGTGTCCCAGCAGTGGAAACGTGATGGGCTGATGATGAAAGGGCGGTCTTATTGCTTAAAGCGATCTCTTCCAGACATCGTGGAATCGTGAATCGTGGTTCCGTGAAATTACAAAAATATTACGAAATCAGTTGGTAGGACCATTTCTCCGTGGTCCGACGTGGATACTTTACCTGAGCTTTAGACGTATGCAATTTATAACACTAAGCAATCTTGGCAACACGCCTGGACGACAGAGGGGCGTAACGACAAGAAGGGGGAAGTAGGTATATAAATGGCGGCGTTTGAGACTCGATCAAAGAAGATTCCGTTCTACTGTGTTATTATTTATTATTATGCTACCACAATAAATGTGTCACATCAACAGGGGTCATATGAACATGGCATATAGGTACACCTACTTAAAACTTACTTACTTACTTGGGTATCTTAATATAATTAGATTAATACCTACCGATATGTGTAGATAGATAAACACTTTATTGTATCACAAATATCAAATTACGAAACATCACAGAAAATGAATATTTTTTACAAGTATACACTTTACTAAAAAAAAACTTCAATATATCTTCAAAGTCCTAGGTCAAATATTGATGAAACTTATATGGGACCACTTCGTAGCTACACTGAACTCAACGCAAAAATAATTTTTCAAATCGGTTTATAAATGACGAAGTTCTGAGGTAAAAACCTAAATAAAAAACGAATTGAATTGAGAACCTACTTCTTTTGTTAAAGTCGGTTAAAAAGAAAGTGTTCGATATGTGTCATGTGTGTGTAGCGATCTCTTCCAGGCAATTTAGGTACCTAATAGTCATACCATAGTATTATTAAATATTGTGTAGTAAGTATGTTGGTTCGGTACCTAGGTTTAACTACACTTTTGCATGTTATATTGCAGCAATCTGTAGGTATCTAGGTACTTCTAGATTTGGTCGTTATATAATTTTAACTAGAATAGATACAGGGATAATTGTTTTTTTAATTATTGATCATACCATAAGTTAACATTTATACAAGCATCATATCAATATATTATTAAAATAATAGAAACCTCACAATGTAATGCACGCCACGCAACGCCTTATATGTCGGGCGACACCGCCGGCGCCGCCTGTGTAGGTATGACCACAGAATACTTAATAGTACCAGGCCTAGCGCACTCCGCACTGTAAGTAGGTACGAAGCTTAAGTACATAGCCGGACACCGGTGGCGGGTCGCGCGTCGTTACACTTGCTGCGTCAGAAGAGATAAGAGCTATGCGATAGAAAGAGATGCGCTTTGTAGGTTAATATGACTGGTAGTGTCGGGTACGGAGCGAGTTTGCGGTGAATTTAATAGAAAACTGTTTATATGTTCATAACTAATTTATTGTCCTATTTAAAATGTTCTTAAAAAACTAAAATGTTTATGAAATGTTAATGTTTGAATGCACCCGGGTGACGCGCTAGCCGATTATGCACTGACGGCAAAACTGCCAATTAATAATTAGGTGAACGCGTCACGCGACTATTGCAACATAAAGTGTTCGGTGACAAAACTCCGAACATATTCCGGGGCGCCAAAAGATGAGGATGCTGATGATACATGTTAGGTTAGTAAAGTGATAATTAATGACAATGAATGTTAACAAGGTGATGCCATTTCTAATGAATTAAAGATAATAAAATGTTAGTAATTAAATGCTAGGATAGTGTCTCTAAAGATTTGCGTGGCAACGGAGAGCACACTTTGTTTGCCACTATAGTTTTGTTTATAACTATTTGCTGGTAACTTGACTGACATTCAGCCGTATTTTGACGCGCACTTGTACCCGCACTAACTTTCACAATGACATCACTGACACTATCACTACACTCTAGACACAGGCTGGAGCTCGATGTCCGGAGAGATGAGCGCGCGGTGAGCGCGCTTCCGCCGCCACCGGCACAGCAGTGCGCCCGCCGGTCGCCAGCGCACCCGCGCCGGCCGGGATGTAGTTCAGCCCGTACATGACAATTTTGCAAATTATGTAATAAGTTGGTTGCTGTTAACGATGTTAGTGTGAATTCCTGAAGTATGTAGTTGACTTCTTGTTGAACTCTGTTTGAAATATTATCCAGGCTCATTAAATGTTTGTTAGTAATTTTATGTTGTTTGGCCATAATATCTTCTGTCCTTTTCAATAAGTTAAATTCCGACTCAACAATCGACGTCTGATTTTTGCATAAATTTATCAAACGTTTCTCGTTCTGCCTTATCAGTTCAATGTTTCTGCGGTATTTTTCCGCGAAATGTTCATCTAATACTCCGAAGAGCGAATTTGCAAGGTAGCCTACTCCATTGATAAGGCGTCGTTGTCTGGAACGTTCATTCAACTGTTGCGTCATGAGGAGTTTATTATAGTATTTTAATTCCTTGTACTCGAGTATCAGCTGAGCGACTATCATGTTACACTGTCCACCGCTCATTGTTATGCAAGTTTTGTTTAGATCTGTTATAACTTTATCAAATGCTTGTAAGCCTTCCCAATACTGCGACATATCATAAAATACTACCAGTGTCCAAGTGTCCTTGACTTTACTGATTTTTGAGATAGGGTCAAAATATAACGACTGGTTATCTCTCATCCCAGTTATGTTGTAGGCACAGTTTGCATTACTACATAATGTCATAAAAAATAATAACGCCATGACGATGTACGAGAAACTTCTGGGTGTCGTATTTCTTGTTGGATTGTTTTGTTTTGTTAAAGGGTTATCGTTTTTATTACTTTTGTCGGCTTCAGTAGAAGTTTTTATTTGATCAGCTGTTTCAATCGGTAATAAGGAGAGTTTAACAATTGGTCTCTGAATAATGCCATTTTTTGTCTTAAGTGACACCACTCTTACATAACCATCACTGCCAGGAAAAAGTTCTATTACTCTGCCCATGACCCACTTTCCTGCTGACAAATTATCTTCGTGTACTAAAACCAAGTCTCCTATTTGCATGTTTCTCTGTGGTTTCGACCATTTTTCTCTTGCTGTTAATTGACTTAAGTATTCACTTTTCCACTTCTGCCAAATCTGTTTAAAAATGTTGTTAGTCAGGTGCCACCTCGTCCTTGCATCTTCTTTCGTAAAATCTTTGTATTTTCTGGCCAATGTCTCTTGTTTTTGAAATCTACGTTCCAAACTTTTCAATTGTGCGATTGCCATTGGTTTAGAGGACCCTAACTTATGTTTTAACTCCTCTTTCATAGGTAACCTTACTTCGTAACGACCGTCTTCAAGTCGTTTTGTTGTTGTTGAATAAAATTCAATACAGTCTTGATCCTCTACCGACAGATTCGCAGGATCGTTGATTTCCTCTACTTCCCAAAATTTTCTTATCTCTTCGATGTTGTTTAGAATCACATTGCACTGATATGTTTTAACATTCCCGCATAGCAACCATCCTAATTGCGATTGTTGTGCCATTGGCTGCTGGGCATTTTCTCCCTTTATGATCCCTCCTAGCATAATGTTAGCATATATGTCCGCGCCAAACAGCAAATCTACTGGGCGACTGTTGTAAAATTCAGGGTCAGCCAAATTAATGTTCTCGATGTATGACCATGTAGGTTTGGCAAAGGTCTTGTTAGGCAGATTTTTAATGAGATTATTCATGATGAGAACATCTGACTCGAACTTAAAGTCGTTGACCCTAGACGAGCACTCAATTCTAATCATCCCTTTACAGCTGTTTTCTCTCTGACCTACTCCAAATATAACTCCTTTGCACCTTTGCCTCTTGATTCCTAACGCCTGAGCAGCCCTTTCTGTTATTAATGATATTTGGGAGCCTTGGTCTATTAAAGCTCGCATGTTATGATAAGACCCATCTGCCGCCTTCACATTTATCAGAGCAGTTGCTAACAATATCTCTGAGTTTTCATCTTGAGATGCATGTGACGTGCCTGACATGTTTTCATTACGTTTCACTTGTTGTTGGATATTGTTACCTCCACTTAACAACGGTGTCAATGAACTTGCCGATTTCGTAAAAGCATCGTGTAAAATAGTATTATGCGGAGCTAGGCATTTACGGCATGTTAGTGTTGATGTGCATGGATTTCCATTATGGCTAAATAAACAATTAGTGCAAAGTTTTAATTTGTTTGCAGTTTTTAGCCTTTGGTCGTCATTCATTAATAAGTAATTCTTGCAATTATAAATGCCATGTTGATTATTACAAAGAGGACATTTGATATTTGATACGTGCAATGATTTCGCAATCGGTTTATTTCCGCAGCTTTGGTTGTTGAAATTGTTAGGTTTGTTGAATGAATTATAATTATGTTTTCTTATGTTGGATGATGGTTGAGGATAATTTGCTTGAGCAGTAGGCCTCGTGGACGCGACCTCTTGTTTTCGCTGAGCTGTTTCTAGAGTTATAAATTTAGTTTCCAAAAACTCCAAAAATTCCGTGAGATTTGGCAGTTCCTTTGAATTTTTTAACGATCCTATGTAATCGGTGTATGTTTCGGTGTCTAATTTTTGGCCTAAGATATGTACTATCATAGGGTCCCATGATGTTATGTTAACTCCTAAGTTTTTGATGGCATTGAGACATTCTAGAGTGGTGTCGTGCATTCTTTTGATTTGTTGAAGAGATTGTTGTTGCATGCTTGGTAGACTTAATAATGTGTTCATGTGCGATGAAAAAATCAATTTCTTGTTGTCATAACGATGAGTCAGAATATCCCAACACACCAGGTAGTTATCAGAACTTATCTGTAAATGTTGAATAAGTTTCTCGGCGTCTCCTCGGATTTTACTTTTTAAATGTTGCATCTTTTGACCGTTAGATAACGAGGAATTGTTATGAATTACTTCCGTGAACAAGTCTTTAAATGATACCCATTGGTTGTAACTCCCGCTGAAGATAGGAATTTCTAGCTGAGGAGTAGCTTTCTCTCTATGTGCGACGGACCACATTTTGGTGTTTAAGGCCTTTTTCAAATTATTAAATTTTTTCTCATACCGGTCATACATAGCAGAATATGTTTCATTCTCTCCATCCACTTCGCTCTCTATGTCCCAATGAAGGGTGTCGATTGCAAACCATCGAGCCTGCAGCGACTTCAAGGCGTCCTCAAATTCCCACTTATCAGAAATAGAGTCCACGTCAATGTTTGCTGTTGTTCGCACAAATGCTTTAAAGTTAGCATATTGTCTTCTTAACAAATCGTCTCGTCTACTATTTTTACCTTGGTCCAGCTTCTGAGGTGTATGTTCTCTCACCTGTGCTTGGGAGTTCGTCCCTGCATCCCCAAACGTCTCCTCATCTCTAGTTGCCGACGGCGTTGTTGGATGAGTTATACCTTTCTCACCCGTCGTCGATCTTCCTGCTTGCCCTAACAGAAGCTGGTACTGCTCATTGATCAGAGCCTTTGTTGTTTCGTACGCCTTACTAGTCTTCTCATACAGCTGTTCGTTAAAGTAAGGGTGAATTCTACTTACTTCCATGCCAATACGGTCATGATTAAATTTATACTCCTGCCAATACCCTTCCAAAGTATTCAGCCGTCTCTTAAAGTAATCTACTGTTTTCCTATCAGCACTATCCTTTTTTATGTTGACGCCAATTTTCAAGATGTTTTCGTAGATCATTGATTGCATCTCAATGAGCTCCGCCATGATGCGTGTATGTTAAAGTAGATGTTGATAGTATAAAGCAAAAATATATATAAAAGGATATAGTCCGGTTGTTGCTGTAGGTACTCCGCCTTTGCCGTAGCTGTTAGTCCAATGTTATCACTGCAATCCTTACACGTATGTTATCACTGCAATCCTCACACTGTACACTCACATAGTATGTTGTTACGCTAGTTCAAAACCTCGCCCGACAAAAAAAATCACTGATTTACGCGACGCGCGAGGCCCTTTCGAAGGACCAATATGTCGGGTACGGAGCGAGTTTGCGGTGAATTTAATAGAAAACTGTTTATATGTTCATAACTAATTTATTGTCCTATTTAAAATGTTCTTAAAAAACTAAAATGTTTATGAAATGTTAATGTTTGAATGCACCCGGGTGACGCGCTAGCCGATTATGCACTGACGGCAAAACTGCCAATTAATAATTAGGTGAACGCGTCACGCGACTATTGCAACATAAAGTGAATCGAAAGTACAATACGGCCGACGTATCTTGGCGAGTCTGAACATAGGCTCTGCGAACTTTAGCGCATGAACACTGATGAAGAAAACTGTTACAGCTGTTACTAAAAATAAAATATATAAAAATTTATACTTTTATTGCGAATGTTTGTGAGGATGTATGAATGCTTTTTACTATTTCACGCGAAAACTACTGGACGGATTTTTTTCACAAAAACACATTATTAGCACTCAGCACACACATAATATATAGCACAAACATACACATTTTACCGCTACCGATCTCTGTCCAAGAATTTATCACAAAAATTCAAGGACATGTGACATCCACCAACCCGCACTGGGCCAGCGTGGTCGATTATGGCCCATACTCTCTGTATGAGAGAAGGCCCGTGTCCCAGCAGTGGAAACGTGATGGGCTGATGATGAAATGGCGGTCTTATCGCTTAAATGGTAAGCGCCACGCTTGCTCATAACAATTAAATATATGTATGGTATGCAGCGCTACGCGAGCTGAATTGAACTTTATTGCGTCGTCGCATGAGTCGCTATTTGTTTAAACTTCTTTGCGGAGACGCTATAAAATTCAATTAGCTCGCGTAGCGCTGCATACCTACCAGTCATATTAACCTACAGAGCGCCTCTCTTTCAATTATTGATGAAACTTATATGGGACTACTTCGTAGCTATACTGAAATCAACGCAAAATGACTTTTTCAAATCGGTTTATAAATGACGAAGATCTGAGGTAACAAACAAATAAAAAACGAAAATAACTACAATTGAATCTCCTTCTTTTGTTGAAGTTGTGTTGTCAATTTAGGTAATTGTCCTCCAGACCAGGTAGGTACCTATACCTATTTACAGAATTTGTGTTTAAGTATAACCATGGTACTATTAAGTATTCTGTAAGCATTTTTCCCGTCACGGGAATTGAACCTGCAACCTCATTGGTGTATGAGATGTGACACCACTGAGGTTGAGAACCACAAGAAATAATTAGTTAACTGTTTCGGTCGCTTGAATTCTCCAATAAAAAAATGCAGGAATAAATAAATAAATAAATGTGAAAGATATCCCTTTTTAACCGACTTCAAAAAAAGAAGGTCTTAATTGTTTCTATGTATGAATATTTGTGAACCAAGTTATTTAGTAACAACCTAAATTCAACCTTAAACGCTTCCATGTACGGTTGTAATTGGTACAACGCGGTGCCGCCCAGCGATGCAAATACGAGTAGGTACACGAGCCGGCGCGGCGGGCGCCCGCGCCGGCTGCGCGCGGCGTTACGTACTTACGTAAAGACACGTTTGCCTAAAGTGATCCAATAAAAATTAACCTAATGTGACACCAGGGTCATGACAGGAACATGACATAGGTGCCTACTGCCTAGGTATAACTACTTAAAACCTACATTAAATAAATGTGTGTAGGTAGTACCTTCTTCTAGGTATCTTAATAACGATAGACTAGCAACCCGCCCCGGCTTCGCACGGGTATTTAAAAAATTGTTTTTACACCTTGGGCTACATTTTTTCAGTTTTAGTGTGGTTTTAGTAAGGTTCCCTTTTTTTTTTTGAAAATATAATATAGCCAATGTCACCCGGGTAGTTAGGTTAGTGTAGCTTCTCAACAGTGAAAGAATTTTTTAAATCAGTTCAGTACTTTCGGAGCCTATTCAATGCAAACAAACAAACAAACAATCAAATCCTTCCTCTTTATAATATGAGTTTAGATAAAAAAATGCTTACTTACCTACTACATGTAGATAGACTCGCATCACGGGAAAATCTATTTAATGTAGTTAGGTACCTAGGTACCTCCTTATCTACTGCAAGACAATACATCAGACATTGATATATATGGTAGAATATAGAGATGGAGTTTCATACTATCCCAGTACTGGTAGGTATGCAGCGGTACGCGAGCTGAATTGAACTTTATTGGCCCGTGTCCCAGCAGTTGAAACGTGATGGGCTGATGATGAAAGGGCGGTCGTATCGCTTAAAGCGATCTCTTCCAGACATCGTGGATAGGTAATGGTCTTTAGCGTTCATGACCTATACCGAAAACATAAATAGTTAGGTAAGTAACTGTTTTGCCGCTCGATCTATTATTTCAAACAAATAGCTAGCAAGTGATGCACAATATTAGGTATTTTGACCATTTGGTATTTAAAATTTGTGTGAATCTAACTTTGGTGTAGCTAAGTAGGTATAGACATTTTAAACATTAGATATTTAGTCCGATCGGTATTTTGAACTTAGGTAGGTATTTTATTTGCTATTTGCTTAGGTATTATATTATAGGATAAAACATAAGATATTTTGATTTAAGGTATTTTGAACGGAGGTGTTTTAACGTGAGGTTTTTTAATTTTAGACATTTAAATACGTACGAGTACCCGTCCAAGAGACATAGGTACCTATATTAACTAAAAAAGACATCATTGGTTCAGTCGTATATTAGGCAACATAACAACACTCCATTCCATGGCATCCAACCGCAAAATAATTTAAAATATAAATCATTCCGAGCGCAGTCGATTAGTATTTCGCAAGTCCGGCATTATAAAGCGAGTGTGGCTCAGTGGGAGCACGTGCGACTTTCAATCCAACGCACCCGAGTTCGAATCCCGTTGGCCCCGCACCACTGCCTCTCTTGAGTTATGTGCGGATTTAACTTCTCAACCTCAGTGGTGTCAAGTCTCATACATCACTGAGGTTGGGGGTTCGATTCCCGCGACGGGAGAAATGTTTGTGCACAGAAAAAAAAGCGTTTTACACAAACTTGATTTAGCGATATGACCTCAAATTGTTCAGTAGGTACCTATTTTTAGTAGGTAGGTAGTCAGTCATATAAATAATAAATGTTTATAAAGGTCTTACAATGGAATTCAATAAGAAACAGTATAATATTGTTTTTAATTTATTTGGCGGTGTAAAGCGATCTGGATATTTAGGACGAGAATCGAATACTGAATACCCTCCTTCAACAAGTCTCTCGTTTAACCTAATATCACATCCTGTATTAAATGAATAGGTACTTATTTCCATTGGTAACGGCATCATGCGGTCACATGCGTGAACGGCTGGACCAATTTCGCCAATTCTTTTTTTTCTTGTGTTTGTTATTGTCCGGAGAAGGATCTTATGAAGTAAGAGAAGAAATAATTAAGAAAGTAACGTGGAACGTTAAAATAGGTATTTAAGAAAACTTAGCAGCAGCGCCGACGAATTAACGGTGAAGCTACTTATTTAGTAACAATCTAAATTCAACCTAAAATGCTTGAAACTACGGTTGTAATTGGTACAACAAGATAATATTACGGCGGGGGGTTCAAATTGAATTTTATTGCGTCATAGCAAGAGTCGCTATTTGTTTAAATTTCTTTGCGGAGTGATGCTTATGTCCCTTAGTTTTCTGTGATAAAAACTTTATTTAGAAACCTCAAGCATTAATTATTATTACTTAGACTAATAAGAGTTTAATATAACATACGTAAGCGAACGAATGGGAATTGGGAATGAATCAAAATGATCGAAAGCGTAAAAAATATATAGCCGGAGATACTCAAACTTATAATAACCCTTATTGTCTAGGTCATAACGGTCATAATTTTTTTTACGCTTCATAGATCTGTTTGGCCACTATCTCGCCTGATGTGAAGCCATGATGTGGCCTAAGATGGAGCACATAGATCTAGAGAGAGACGGCAGTTGAGCGGCTGCTCAGACCCGTCTCCCCGATGGTTCACCGAACATCATCCCGAAACACAACTAGGTCGCTTGACGGCATGGTTTTGTTCGGTGGGTGGTATTACAACCACGGCCAGAGCCTACCACTCCAAAGTTCGTAAGCGGGTTTCATCACGATGTTTTCCTTCACCGTTTTAGAGCGAGCGTGCAAAATCTGCACTTACAAACTTACACTTACTAACCATCAGTCATTGGTGCAGGGCAAAGTCGGGATTCAAACCCAGGTTTATTTATGTCCATTGGTAGGTATGCAGCGCTTCGCGAGCTGAATTGAACTTTATTGCGTCGTCACAAGAGCCGGAGACGCTATAAAATTCAATTTAGCTCGCGTAGCGCTGCATACCTACCAGTCATATTAACCTACAGAGCGCCTCTCTTTCTATCGCGCCGCTCTTATCTCTTCTGACGCGGCACGTGTAACGACGCGCGACCCGCCGTCGCTGTCCGGCTATGTACTTGTAGCTTCGTACTTACAGTGCGGAGTGCGCTAGGCCTGTAGGTTTTGAACTAAAAGTACATGTACTTATGTACATAGGCTATGTTAGGACAAAATTATAAAGACAAAATTAACAATATAAGTGTCGCAAAGGGTGGCTCAGTGGGAGCACGTGCCACGTGGGACATTCGATCAGACGCACCCGAGTTCTACTGACTACCTTAAGTTATTGTGTGGATTTTAACGCTCGCTCTAAAAACGGTGATGGAAAACATCGTGAGGAAACCGACATGTCCATGAATTTATCACAAAAATTCAAGGAAATGTGACATTTATTTACCAATCCACACTGGGCCAGCGTGGTGGATTATGGCCCATACTCTCTGTAAGAGAGAAGGTCCGTGTCCCAGCAGTGGAAACGTGATGGGCTGATGATGAAAGGGCGGTCTTATCGCTTAAAGCTATCTCTTCCAGGTAGATAAATGTTTAGTGTTGTATATGTTTACACTTCTTGCCTAAATACCTACTATCCTAAGTAGGATATAATAGATAGGATATCTTCTTGCAACTACTCTTAATTATTCTGTGACGCAATTGACAACTGCACCTTTGTCACCATCATCAGCCTATTGCGATCCAATGCTGGACATATGCTCTTCATAAGGGGCGAGTTTACACTGCCAGTGCGAGATCGCGGCGACCACTGGACGCACATAGAGTAAATTTGTAATCACACCACCCCCAGTCCCACAACACCCAGACACGAAACTAATGCTAGCGCTTTTTTTTTCTGTGCATAAACATTTTTCCTGTCGTGGGAATCAACCCGCAACCTGCCCAGTACTGGTAGGTATGCAGCGCTACGCGAGCTGAATTGAACTTTATTGCGTCGTAGCAAAAGTCGCTAATTGATTAAATTTCTTTACGGAGTCATATCGCACCTTCATATTCTGTCATTATAATACATAAAATAGATAGATGATTTATTGTAGGTACGTAAAACATTAAACTAAAAGCATGTCCTTAGGTACATATATATATATATCGTTGATTGTTTAGAGTAAAATTATGTTTTAGTTCAAAACGCGTAACTAGATGGCGCTGGCAAGCCTTAAAACACGCACAGGATATATTCGAGGCTGCGCGGGAGGTTAGCCTAGGTTTGGAATGTAAAGACCCATTTGTATACCTGATATCTTGTTTGATTTCGGGGGGTTTTTGGGACTTTTGTACATTGATTGTAAACATCAGATTACAAATTACAAGACATTACTAGGGATATGGTATCGAAACAAAAATATCGATACTGTACTCAATAAAAAGGGCGGGAAATGTGTATTCTTTGTTTGTAATTCTGTGTGTGGCCGCGCGTAAAATTAGTTTAGGGACAGTTGGCAGTCTGAGTGGGGTGATTTTTATGGATCGAATGTAGATGATGAAGAGCAGTGTTGCCAATATAACTAATTTCCCCATTTTTAGGATAATTTTGTTATAATGGCTTGCAGCTCGCTTACGCCATAAAAATCCAAGATTGTTGTATTGTTCATGAATACAAGTGTAAAAATTATGGTGACGTACCATATGTAACGAGGTATATTGTGGAAAAAAAAATAACCCCCGACGCAAAAAGGAGGGTACGTTTGACTACTATGTGTCTCTCTGTGGCACCGTAGCTCTTATACGGGTGAACCGATATACATAAACATGTTTTATCTAAATCGGTTCAGCCGTTTTATACGTTTTATAGATTTTTAACCGACTTCAAAAAGGAGTACAATTCCACGGTATGAAATTTTGTTTTGTGTTTGTTACGCTATTACTCTGCCAATTATGAATTGATTTCGATGATTCTTTTTTTGATTGGTAGGTCATACTTCAGAGGTGGTCCCATATAAACTTAATCGAAATTAATTCAGCACTTTTTGAACAACATAGCAAATACAAAATATATAAGTTTAATCTTCAAGTCGGTTCTTGTTTTGTTTGTAACCGACTTTCTAAAGGTGGAGGTTTGTATTCGACTGCTTCACTTGCTTCACCCAGGGTTGACTTCCGGCGAGGGAACTCCTCAACGGTGAATAGTACAGACACAACATTTTGTAAATGGATTTAACCATAATAGCCTGTTCTAAATGGCTGATACACCCAGGATTGACTTCCGGCGAGGGAACTCCTCAACAGAGAATAGGACAGACATGACATTTGTACATGCATTGAATTGTGATAGCCCGTTTTAAACTTTGTCATGATGTGGCTGCTAGATCATAAAAGCTTGTCTTTAAAAACTTTTTAAATTAATTTAATTAAAACTTGTTTTGCAAGAAAAAACTTCTTGTACTAGGTACAAGAAGCGAGCTGCTTGAGCTGCTTTAGCGCGAGCTGCTTTAGCTCTTTGCGCTTTTTTTTTAAATTTAGCTTAAAAAAATAATTGACGCGAGCTGCTTTAGCAGCTTGCGCACGCGGCGAAATACTAGTTATATTATATAAAACTGGAAGACCATCACTGACTGACTGACTGACTGACTGACTGACTGACTGACTGACTGACATATTGACAGAATTGATCTCCGACTTGCCGTTATGGTGGGGGGGAGTGTTTGGTACGGTTGTATAGAGGGTGTTTTGAAACCAACCAGAAAAATCCGAAATCACCAGAAAGTGGTTTCCTCGATGGAACTGCTCAGGGGATCTCGGAAACTATAAATCGGATGGGGGTACCGCTTGAACTAAAAATGCCCTAAACCTTGGGCCAATTTTGAAAATTTTAAAAAAAAGATGGCTGCCATAGAAAAAAAACATGGCCGCCATACAAAATAAAAATGAAAATATCTTTTGAATGGTTAGAGATAGGTATAGGGTGCTTGACCAAATGTCATAGAGGGCGATGACGGAAATTTGGAAAAGTTGGAAAAATTAAAAAAAAAGAAAAAAAAATTGCGGCCATTTTGAAAGTTGCTCCGATCCGACTGAAATTTTGCATAGGGAGGTTTTTGGGGTCGTAGATTACGATTTTGAAAAAATAAATTGGATTCCGCCATTTTTCAAGATGGCCGCCATAAAAAAGATTTTTTTCCGGAAAAATAAGCCAAACAAAACTTTTTTTTTTTTATTTATTTATTTATTATTACAAAATCCACAGCTCTTAATCTATTTTACAATGAGACGTGTTGTAACATAATGCTTAAAGCCAATTACGGATTTACAATTTTTATGATGTTTCACTTAACAATTTATACACAAAAAATGTATGAGCTAGTCATAACTAAGGAGACGGGATGTGGTTGTCTTGGTTTTTAATAAAGTAATAAGTGTGCGAGTGGGTATGTTGGTATCTGTGTGAGGCTGTGTGTGTATGTGATAGTATAAGATTATTATTATTATTATTATTTTTTTTATTTTTTTTTCATATTTCGCTGTCACCGTTTATGATTTTTATTATTGTGTTCCTAAAAGTTTGTTTACTGAGATGGAATAAATCTGCAGACTGAAAGTTTTTGTTGTATGATGTAAGTATTCTGTTTCCTACAGAATTCTGGCCGTAGTTAGTACGCGAGCTCAAAACATTAAACAATTTTGCGTGTCTTGTTCTTGTTTTGGGGACATAAAACTGTAGAAATATGGAGGATAATTCTAAACTGTCGAAATGGCCTGTTATAACATTGAAGAGGAGTAGCATGTCTAGGAGCTTTCGCCTGTTCTCTAGGCTCATCATATGATGATAATCACAGGACTCCTTATAATCAGTTCTAATGTGCCGTGTCCGATAGTCCAAGTGTTTCAGAAATTTCGATTGGATTAGCTCAATGCTCTGATTGTACATTATGTAGTTAGGATTCCATATACTGCTACAGTACTCTAGAATGCTTCTAATATATGCATAATATAACAGCTTAATACATGCTAAGTCTGAAAAGGGCTTAGTTACTCGTAATACAAAACCTAAGTTTTTATACGCTTTACTAACAATATATGTAATATGTTCCGAAAAACTTAATTTAGCGTCTAGCATTATTCCGAGGTCTTTAACAACTGTAACTGATTTGATAGGTGTCCCATTCAGTAGATAGTCGAATTTTATAGTTTTCTTTTTTCGCGTATATGAGATAAAGAGACATTTACTAACATTAACATTAATTCTATTGTTAATATAATATTCCTGAAGGCGTAAAAGATCGTCTTGTAATTTACGACAGTCATCTAGGTTTTTTATTGGCATATAAATCTTAGTATCGTCAGCATACATTAAAAATTTACTATATCTAAAACATTTTGTAATATCATATAAATAAACTGCATAAAGTAATGGTCCTAGTATGGAGCCTTGGGGGACCCCTGAAGTAATTATGACGAAATCTGATCGATGTCCGCCCACAACAACAGCTTGGCTCCTGTTGCGGAGATAAGAATCCATCCATCTGAGAAGGTCACCACAGATACCTATGTCCTGTAGCTTTTGTAATAGGATGAAGTGGTCCACACGATCAAACACCGACATTGAACCGCAGTCGATAGGAAGCGTCTATAAAAAAAAGCAACACCCACCCACGCGAGCTGCTTTAGCAGCTCGCGCACGCCACAAAATCACTTGGATTCCGCCAGTTTTCAAGATGGCCGCCATACAAAAGTAATTTTTTCAGAACAACTGAACTTAAATAACTTTAGAACCGTAATCGATGGGGAGCTTTTATTAAAAAGCAAAACACCCCCCCACGCGAGCTGCTTTAGCAGCTCGCGCACGCGGCGAAATACTAGTCCGATCCCTTATATATAAAGCTCAATTACCACCACAAAACGAACACATTGACAGAAATTCTAAGCATGAAGGAGAAGCAGTGCGATATAGTGTTATATATATTCGTATAGAGAATCAAAATTGACCCGACAGAAAAATCGAAAATTTCCAAAAAATCAAAATGGCGGCCGACACCATGGTGGTATCTCAAAAAAAATGTATCAAAAGTGGCAATATGGGGGTCGTTTTCGAGTAAACCGTCTACGCTCATTTCGATTTTTTAACTTTTTTTTTCAAAATAACAAAGATGGCTGCCGAATATTTCAACTCGAAAAACGGGCACCACGAGACCCTACTTTGAAAAATTAGTTTGTTTAAGCGATTTCGCGATTCTGATACGTTTTTGATACAGAAACGTCAGTCATGTCCTGGCGTGAGTAAAAAAAAATATATTAAAAAATAAAAACAACATGGCGGACGCCGCGGGGGCCATTTTGGAAAACGATTGAAATTTGCACATTTTCAAACCTATTTTCGAGGCAGAAGCTCACATCGGAGCTGCTCGACTTGTATGAGACGGTCGTGGAAGACAGCAAGAGGTATTGCCTTTTTCAAAAATTTTCCCCATTTTTAGGCTAATTTTGGAGATTTACCCCGAAAACATGAAAAGTAGAAATAATGGTATTTTGAATAGAAATTTCACACTACCGGGTAGTTGACGTTAGTGAAAATGACATTTGATCATTTTCATCTCTGTCGGACGGCTACTTTGCGAGATATCGATTTTTGAAAATAGGGGCCTAACGTTAAGTATTTCTATGAAGGAGTACCCGTGGGATAACGTTTTATATGTATTCGTATAGAAAATGTCCTTTTTCTCAGCAATAAAATCGAAAATGTTAAAAAAACAAAATGGCGGCCATCATGGCGGTCGTATCTTCGAAAATGTCCATGTCACGTGACAATATGGGGTTCATTTTCGAGTAAAACGGGGGCGCCGATTACGATTTTTGAAAAAAAAATGGCATAAAATTCAAGATGGCCGTCGCAAATTACAACACAAAATTTTGAAATTGTCGGACCCTAATTTGGACGATCGGTTTGTTCGAGCGATTTTGCCGTACCCGTCTTTTTGCAGTACAAAAATTTTTTCAGTATCCTGCAGTGTATAAAAAAAATAAAAAAAACAAAAATTTGAACGCCCCGGGGGCGTTTCGGTAAAATATTGTGTTTTTTGCCACACTTTCAAATCGAGTTTTCGGCCATTCGTCGACGCTCTAGCGGGTCGGCGTGTATCAGTCGATCACAGGTAATTACAAGTGCTACTCGATACTAGATATAGAGTTAATACTTTTCTTTGAAAAAACATGAAAATTTCATATATTTATCCTTCGAACCCCCGGTTCACCACCTCGATCCGGCCCTGTGAATTTGTCCTTTCTCGGCGCATACGGACACCCTACCGAAAACCTCCTCTGAAATTTTCAGCTTCATAAGTTGTGTAGTTTACGAGATTTGGTTAAAATACATAGAAAACCGGCAAATGGTCACAGCTTCATACAAACTATTAAATAAACTGTGCCGTTACTATAGATAGGCATTCATTCATTTCACGTTATCTCCTAAACTATAGTTTCGATTTGTATGGTTCAAAGGACAAATTTCATCTATACAAAATTTCCTTCACGATTAACGTATTTAATTTAATAAGGATTAATATGTTGTATCTAATAATTACATCGAAACAGACGGCTTTGAATTTCTTCTTTTCTTTAATCATAAATACCTTTATTCTTGCTCAAATATGTTAGATAGATATATCGTGTCGCGGACTTTTTTATACAGCACGTTAAGACAAATAAGTTGGCTGAACATTTTAAACCTTAATACCAAGCCGTTTTGGCAGCGCACGCCGATATATATAAAATATGCTTATTTGAAATTCATAGATACGGTCATTTCGTGTTTAATTATAAATAATTTATAACTATAAATAGCATTTATTTCTCAAGGATAAACTAGCTTTTTATTACTTCAAGAATTTTGCAAATCGAACCAGTAATTTCCGAGATTTACTTAATAAATGAACGGTTTTCGAGACTATAATTATATATACATAATTTTCGTCGGTTCATTTAATCAGACAATTGGCCCAGCGGTTTGAAACACGGTTTCGAAGGCCGATATGGGCGAGTTCGAAACCGGCCGAACGAATTTCTTTTTGGATTTTTTTTATAAGTGGAATTGTATAGATTGTATAGGTAGAGGTATATGTAAATATTATTATATGCAGTGTTGTGAATATTTAGATTAGGGTATGATGGGACTGACATACTCCGCTACAGTAAAAGTCCCTAAATAAAAGCAGAAATAAATATATATAGGTATGTATATATGTCAATGGATAAATACCTACCTACATGTGTACATATAGAAGACTTTTTTTATAGGATCAGTGATAGTACATACATAGATCCCGGCCCTTAAATAGGATTCCCTGCATCTAGGGAACCAGGAACTACGAGGACCAAACTTAACAATGTAAGTGTCACAAAAGGCGGTCTTATCGCTTAAAGCGATCTCTTCCAGACGTCGTGGATAGGGCGGAGTATTAATAGTTAGGAAACTGTTTTTGTTGCAAAATATTCCTTTTTAACAGACTTCAAAAATAGAAGGTTTCAATTTGACACGTATGTTTGTATGTATGAATATTTGTGAACTAAGTTATTTAGTAACAATCTAAATTCAACCTAAAATGCTTCTATATACGGTTGTAATTGGAACAACGAAATAAATTACGGCGGGAGACTCAAGAGCCGGCGCCGGCGGACGGTATAATCATGTAGGTATTGGTAGGACCATTTCTCCGTGGTCCGACGTGGATACTTTACCTGAGCTTTAGACCTGAGCTTTTGGTTCGAGTTAAGCCCAACTCGAGTTAACTCGATTGACGTTTGTAAAGTGGTCGCGATGTTCCTACAATTAATAATGCCATCTAGCGGAGTTATAGGAAACTATCATGACCTGACCTATTCAAGAGTCAATATGAATGGATAATTGATTTTATTACAGTGAACTTTAGAAAAGTGGCGACGATTACAGAGATGGCGCCAGTTTCTTCGTATTTAGCTTTCAATCTTCATTTCTACGTAAATATGCGTAAAACTGTACAATTGCACGATTTTCTTAAATGAGTACGAAATAAGATATATTATGATAAATACGTAAGTAAAAAAGATAGCTATCTTTCAGTGCTTGGCCAAAGAATATGAATTTATGGTATTCCTGAACAGAATTGACAATTAGAAATGTATAACAACAGAAATAAAACATATGTAAAAATGTAAAACAGGATTTATTTTTCAGTAAATAAATAAAAAAAATATTTCGAATTTAGCATAATTATATCTTTCATATTATAAAATACATTTTATTGTAGACATATCTAATACCAGTAACAATATTTAGCTGATCAAGAAACATTAATAAACTAAATAATATTTAAATACACTGGTCAATGAGTTATATATAAAATGTAGCTAGAACGAATGTTTGTCTAATCCGCAAGACCATTTAATAATTTTTTTGTAAAATAATAATTTCAAATCATTATATAAAATCTGATAATTCTGACATTTTACATCTGTTCCGAACACCAACACAGTGCATGATGTCATTTCAAAGTAAATACTGTGTGCGAAGCTTGTGTTTATTTTATATTTTATATTTTTATCTATATCAAAACGATATGTTTTTCATGCCATGACGACCCTAAAGTCTTTACACTTCACAAAAACGTATAAATCACTTTGCAAGTTTGCTTTCGTAGAGCTTGTCGTTTCGTTCGCCTGCGTGTAACGTCATACGACTGATAACAGGGTCATATGAACATGGCATATATGTAGGTACACCTACTTAAAACTTACTTACTTGGGCATCTTAATATAATAAGATTAATACCTACCGATATGTAGACTGATAGATAGATAAACGCTTTATTGTATCGCAAACATCAAATTACGAAACATCACAGAAAATTAATATTTACAAGTATACACTTCTTTACCAAAAAAAACCGACTTCAAAATATCTTCAAAGTCCTAGGTCAAATATTGATGAAACTTATATGGGACTACTTCGTAGCTATACTGATCTCAACGCAAAATGACATTTTCAAATCGGTTTATAAATGACGAAGTTCTGAGGTAACAAACATAAATAAAAAACGAAAATAACTACAATTGAATCTTCTTCTTTTGTTGAAGTTGGGTTGTCAATTTAGGTAATTGTCCTCCAGACCAGGTAGGTACCTATACCTATTTACAGAATTTGTGTTTAAGTATAACCATGGTACTATTAAGTATTCTGTAAGCATTTTTCCCGTCACGGGAATTGAACCTGCAACCTCATTGGTGTATGAGATTTGACACCACTGAGGTTGAGAACCACAAGAAATAATTAGTTAACTGTTTCGGTCGCTTGAATTCTCCAATAAAAAAATGCAGGAATAAATAAATAAATAAATGTGAAAGATATCCCTTTTTAACCGACTTCAAAAAAAGAAGGTCTTAATTGTTTCTATGTATGAATATTTGTGAACCAAGTTATTTAGTAACAACCTAAATTCAACCTTAAACGCTTCCATGTACGGTTGTTGTTGCAGATTCTTATAAAGGGACGGCGAAATGAAGAGTGCGGCTGTAGTTTCGTACAATAGATTGTAATTCTGGTTTTACAAATGGTGAAAATAATATTAATTATAGCTACACGTATGTCTAGCGTTGTGATCGCAGACCGAATGGGCGAGGCGGTGCGGCGGCGGCTGGCTCGTGGAGCCGCGGGCGCGGCACGGCAGGCGCTGCGCGGAGGGCGGGGACTTGCTCGGCGACTCTGCGTAGTGTGCGTGTACGCACACATGTATGCACGCAATGATGATGCGCGTTAACAGTTGTAATTGGTACAACGCGGTGCCGCCCAGCGATGCAAATACGAGTTGGTACACGAGCCGGCGCGGCGGGCGCCCGCGCCGGCTGCGCGCGGCGTTACGTACCTACGTAAAGACACGTTTGCCTAAAGTGATCCAATAAAAATTAACCTAATGTGACACCAGGGTCATGACAGGAACATGACATAGGTGCCTACTGCCTAGGTATAACTACTTAAAACCTACATTAAATAAATGTGTGTAGGTAGTACCTTCTTCTAGGTATCTTAATAACGATAGACTAGCAGCCCGCCCCGGCTTCGCACGGGTATTTAAAAAATTGTTTTTACACCTTGGGCTACATTTTTTCAGTTTTAGTGTGGTTTTAGTAAGGATCCCTTTTTTTTTGAAAATATAATATAGCCAATGTCACCTGGGTAGTTAGGTTAGTGTAGCTTCCCAACAGTGAAAGAATTTTTTAAATCAGTTCAGTACTTTCGGAGCCTATTCAATGCAAACAAACGAACAAACAATCAAATCCTTCCTCTTTATAATATGAGTTTAGATAAAAAAATGCTTACTTACCTACTACATGTAGATAGACTCGCATCACGGGAAAATCTATTTAATGTAGTTAGGTACCTAGGTACCTCCTTATCTACTGCAAGACAATACATCAGACATTGATATATATGGTAGAATATAGAGATGGAGTTTCATACTGTCCCAGTACTGGTAGGTATGCAGCGGTACGCGAGCTTAATTTATTGAACTTTATTGGCCCGTGTCCCAGCAGTAGAAACGTGATGGGCTGATGATGAAAGGGCGGTCGTATCGCTTAAAGCGATCTCTTCCAGACATCGTGGATAGGTAATGGTCTTTAGCGTTCATGACCTATACCGAAAACATAAATAGTTAGGTAAGTAACTGTTTTGCCGCTCGATCTATTATTTCAAACAAATAGCTAGCAAGTGATGCACAATATTAGGTATTTTGACCATTTGGTATTTAAAATTTGTGTGAATCTAACTTTGGTGTAGCTAAGTAGGTATAGACATTTTAAACGTTAGATATTTAGTCCGATCGGTATTTTGAACTTAGGTAGGTATTTTATTTGCTATTTGCTTAGGTATTATATTATAGGATAAAACATAAGATATTTTGATTTAAGGTATTTTGAACGGAGGTGTGTTAACGTGAGGTTTTTTAATTTTAGACATTTAAATACGTACGAGTACCCGTCCAAGAGACATACCTATATTAACTAAATAAATTATTTTTCAAAAAAAACTAAACCGACTTCAAAACCACAAATAGGCACTCAAAAGTGAAAAATAAATTAATATAATTATCATAAGCGCTACCCACTCATATATTTGAAGTCGGTGCCAGCCAAGTCTATTAGGTAGCAGATAAATATATACATATATAGTAACTATTGTACTACTGTATTGTACTGTATTGTATTGTACTACTTGTAGGTAGTATCTATCTACTACCTTTTAGACTTGGCTGGCACCGACTTCAAATATATGAGTGGGTAGCGCTTATGATAATTATATTAATTTATTTTTCACTTTTGAGTGCCTATTTGTGGTTTTGAAGTCGGTTTAGTTTTTTTTGAAAAATAATTTATTTCACCCTTTTTAGTAAAAAACAAGTTTTAATTAAATTAATTTAAAAAGTTTTTAAAGACAAGCATTTATGATCTAGCAGCCACATCATGACGAAGTTTAAAACGGGCTATCACAATTAAATTTATGTACAAAAAAAATTCATGACTCTCCTATTCTCTGTTGAGGAGTTCCCTCGCCGAAAGTCATCCGTGGGTGTATCAGCCATGTCATGGTGGAATTTAGAACAGGCTATTATGGTAAAATCCATTTACAAAATTTTGTGTCTGTACTATTCACCGCTGAGGAGTTCCCTCACCGGAAGTCAACCCTGGGTGAAGCAGGTGAAGCAGTCGAATACAAACCTCCACCTTTAGAAAGTCGGTTACAACAAAAACAAGAACCGACTTGAAGATTAAACTTATATTTTTTTGTTTTTGCTATTTTTTTCAAAAAGTGTTGAATGAATTTCGATAAACTTTATATAGGACCACCTCTGAAGCCTACCAATCAAAAAAAGAATCATCGAAATCCATTCATAATTGGCGGAGTAATGGCGTAACAAACACACAAAAAAAAAAAAAACATACCGTCGAATTGTAAACCTCCTCCTTTTTGAAGTCGGTTAAAAAGACATCATTGGTTCAGTCGTATATTAGGCAACATAACAACACTCCATTCCATGGCATCCAACCGCAAAATAATTTAAAATATAAATCATTCCGAGCGCAGTCGATTAGTATTTCGCAAGTCCGGCATTATAAAGCGAGTGTGGCTCAGTGGGAGCACGTGCGACTTTCAATCCAACGCACCCGAGTTCGAAACCACGGACTTTCTTGAGTTATGTGCGGATTTAACTTCTCAACCTCAGTGGTGTCAAATCTCATACATCACTGAGGTTGGGGGTTCGATTCCCGCGACGGGAGAAATGTTTGTGCACAGAAAAAAAAGCGTTTTACACAAACTTGATTTAGCGATAAGACCTCAAATTGTTCAGTAGGTACCTATTTTTAGTAGGCAGGTAGTCAGTCATATAAATAATAAATGTTTATAAAGGTCTTACAATGGAATTCAATAAGAAACAGTATAATATTGTTTTTAATTTATTTGGCGGTGTAAAGCGATCTGGATATTTAGGACGAGAATCGAATACTGAATACCCTCCTTCAACAAGTCTCTCGTTTAACCTAATATCACATCCTGTATTAAATGAATAGGTACTTATTTCCCTTGGTAACGGCATCATGCGGTCACATGCGTGAACGGCTGGACCAATTTCGCCAATTCTTTTTTTTGTTGTGTTTGTTATTGTCCGGAGAAGGATCTTATGAAGTAAGAGAAGAAATAATTAAGAAAGTAACGTGGAACGTTAAAATAGGTATTTAAGAAAACTTAGCAGCAGCGCCGACGAATTAACGGTGAAGCTACTTATTTAGTAACAATCTAAATTCAACCTAAAATGCTTGAAACTACGGTTGTAATTGGTACAACAAGATAATATTACGGCGGGGGGTTCAAATTGAATTTTATTGCGTCATAGCAAGAGTCGCTATTTGTTTAAATTTCTTTGCGGAGTGATGCTTATGTCCCTTAGTTTTCTGTGATAAAAACTTTATTTAGAAACCTCAAGCATTAATTATTATTACTTAGACTAATAAGAGTTTAATATAACATACGTAAGCGAACGAATGGGAATTGGGAATGAATCAAAATGATCGAAAGCGTAAAAAATATATAGCCGGAGATACTCAAACTTATAATAACCCTTATTGTCTAGGTCATAACGGTCATAATTTTTTTTACGCTTCATAGATCTGTTTGGCCACTATCTCGCCTGATGTGAAGCCATGATGTGGCCTAAGATGGAGCACATAGATCTAGAGAGAGACGGCAGTTGAGCGGCTGCTCAGACCCGTCTCCCCGATGGTTCACCGAACATCATCCCGCAACACAACTAGGTCGCTTGACGGCATGGTTTTGTTCGGTTGGTGGTATTACAACCACGGCCAGAGCCTACCACTCCAAAGTTCGTAAGCGGGTTTCATCATGATGTTTTCCTTCACCGTTTTAGAGCGAGCGTGCAAAATCTGCACTTACAAACTTACACTTACTAACCATCAGTCATTGGTGCAGGGCAAAGTCGGGATTCAAACCCAGGTTTATTTATGTCCATTGGTAGGTATGCAGCGCTTCGCGAGCTGAATTGAACTTTATTGCGTCGTCACAAGAGTCGGAGACGCTATAAAATTCAATTTAGCTCGCGTAGCGCTGCATACCTACCAGTCATATTAACCTACAGAGCGCCTCTCTTTCTATCGCGCCGCTCTTATCTCTTCTGACGCGGCACGTGTAACGACGCGCGACCCGCCGTCGCTGTCCGGCTATGTACTTGTAGCTTCGTACCTACAGTGCGGAGTGCGCTAGGCCTGTAGGTTTTGAACTAAAAGTACATGTACTTATGTACATAGGCTATGTTAGGACAAAATTATAAAGACAAAATTAACAATATAAGTGTCGCAAAGGGTGGCTCAGTGGGAGCACGTGCGACATTCGATCCGACGCACCCGAGTTTTACTGACTACCTTAAGTTATTGTGTGGATTTTAACGCTCGCTCTAAAAACGGTGATGGAAAACATCGTGAGGAAACCGACATGTCCATGAATTTATCACAAAAATTCAAGGAAATGTGACATTTACCAATCCACACTGGGCCAGCGTGGTGGATTATGGCCCATACTCTCTGTAAGAGTGAAGGTCCGTGTCCCAGTAGTGGAAACGTGATGGGCTGATGATGAAAGAGCGGTCTTATCGCTTAAAGCTATCTCTTCCAGGTAGGTAAATGTTTAGTGTTGTATAATTATGTTTACACTTCTTGCCTAAATACCTACTATCCTAAGTAGGATATAATAGATAGGATATCTTCTTGCAACTACTATTAATTATTCTGTGACGCAATTGACAACTGCACCTTTGTCACCATCATCAGCCTATTGCGATCCAATGCTGGACATATGCTCTTCATAAGGGGCGAGTTTACACTGCCAGTGCGAGATCGCGGCGACCACTGGACGCACATAGAGTAAATTTGTAATCACACCACCCCCAGTCCCACAACACCCAGACACGAAACTAATGCTAGCGCTTTTTTTTTCTGTGCACAAACATTTTTCCTGTCGTGGGAATCAACCCGCAACCTGCCCAGTACTGGTAGGTATGCAGCGTTACGCGAGCTGAATTGAACTTTATTGCGTCGTAGCAAAAGTCGCTAATTGATTAAATTTCTTTACGGAGTCATATCGCACCTTCATATTCTGTCATTATAATACATAAAATAGATAAATGATTTATTGTAGGTACGTAAAACATGAAACTAAAAGCATGTCCTTAGGTACATATACATATATATATATATATATATATATATCGTTGATTGTTTAGAGTAAAATTATGTTTTAGTTCAAAATGCGTAACTAGATGGCGCTGGCAAGCCTTAAAACACGCACAGGATATATTCGAGGCTGCGCGGGAGGTTAGCCTAGGTTTGGAATGTAAAGACCCATTTGTATACCTGATATCTTGTTTGATTTCGGGGGGTTTTTGGGACTTTTGTACATTGATTGTAAACATCAGATTACAAATTACAAGACATTTCTAGGGATATGGTATCGAAACAAAAATATCGATACTGTACTCAATAAAAAGGGCGGGAAATGTGTATTCCTTGTTTGTAGTTCTGTGTGTGGCCGCGCGTAAAATTAGTTTAGGGACAGTTGGCAGTCTGAGTGGGGTGATTTTTATGGATCGAATGTAGATGATGAAGAGCAGTGTTGCCAATATAACTAATTTCCCCATTTTTAGGATAATTTTGTTATAATGGCTTGCAGCTCGCTTACGCCATAAAAATCCAAGATTGTTGTATTGTTCATGAATACAAGTGTAAAAATTATGGTGACGTACCATATGTAACGAGGTATATTGTGAAAAAAAAATAACCCCCGACGCAAAAAGGAGGGTACGTTTGACTACTATGTGTCTCTCTGTGGCACCGTAGCTCTTATACGGGTGAACCGATATACATAAACATGTTTTATCTAAATTGGTTCAGCCGTTTTATACGTTTTATAGATTTTTAACCGACTTCAAATAGGAGTACAATTCCACGGTATGAAATTTTGTTTTGTGTTTGTTACGCTATTACTCTGCCAATTATGAATTGATTTCGATGATTCTTTTTTTGATTGGTAGGTCATACTTCAGAGGTGGTCCCATATAAACTTAATCGAAATTAATTCAGCACTTTTTGAACAACATAGCAAATACAAAAAATATAAGTTTAATCTTCAAGTCGGTTCTTGTTTTGTTTGTAACCGACTTTCTAAAGGTGGAGGTTTGTATTCGACTGCTTCACTTGCTTCACCCAGGGTTGACTTCCGGCGAGGGAACTCCTCAACGGTGAATAGTACAGACACAACATTTTGTAAATGGATTTAACCATAATAGCCTGTTCTAAATGGCTGATACACCCAGGATTGACTTCCGGCGAGGGAACTCCTCAACAGAGAATAGGACAGACATGACATTTGTACATGCATTGAATTGTGATAGCCCATTTTAAACTTTGTCATGATGTGGCTGCTAGATCATAAAAGCTTGTCTTTAAAAACTTTTTAAATTAATTTAATTAAAACTTGTTTTGCAAGAAAAAACTTCTTGTACTAGGTACAAGAAGCGAGCTGCTTGAGCTGCTTTAGCGCCAGCTGCTTTAGCTGCTCGCGCACACCACAAAATCACTTAGATTCCACCATTTTTCAAGATGGCCGCCATAAAAAAGGTTTTTTTTCAGAACAACAGGACTTCAATAACTTTAGAACCGTAATCGATAGGGAGCTTTTATAAAAAAACACAACAACCCCCCACGCGAGCTGCTTTAGCAGCTCGCGCACGCCACAAAATCACTTCGATTGCGCCATTTTCCAAGATGGCCGCCATACAAAAGTTTGTTTTCAGAACAAAAAGGCTTAGATAACTTTAGAACCGTAGTCGATAGGTAGCTTTTTTTTAAATTTAGCTTAAAAAAATAACTGACGCGAGCTGCTTTAGCAGCTCGCGTCAGTTATTTTTTTGCTGCTTTAGCAGCTCGCGCACGCGGCGAAATACTAGTCCGATCCCTTATATATAAAGCTCAACTAGTATTTCGCCGCGTGCGCGAGCTGCTAAAGCAGCTCGCGTCAGTTTGTTCTGAAAACAAACTTTTGTATGGCGGCCATCTTGAAAAATGGTGGAATCCAAGTGATTATGTGGGGGGGGGGGGTGGCTGCTTTACTGACATAACTGTATTTTTATTTTATTTTGACATTATCGAGGTACTGACAATAACTAATAAATAATCACATGTGTTAAATTAAATTATGACATAATGAATTTAATCATTATCATAAATATTTGTACACCGAAAGGTAGAACATGATGTAACCTATACCTAACAAATCTCAACATCTTTATCTGTACCCATGTTTCAGACAAATAAATTTATTTCATTTCATTTCATATTATTCCAGGGAACAGTAACATTCTTTAAATGTACAGTTGGTAAGTTCCTATTTTTATTCGTACTTACATTTTGTAAATCTATTCATGAAATAAAAGTTAGTAGATATGAATGTCAATGAAACATATAATATTTTAAATGTAATATTTTAATATAACGATTTTACTACATATCAAAACTTATATATTAAATTATATACAATTTTAAGATAAGTGTAAGCACTACAAACTTAGAAAATTTGCCCTAATTTTATTGAATTTTTATATATCAATACATTTTCTAACTACAGGGTAATTTCTTTATATTCTAACTGTTATGTATGCTGACATATAGCTCCTACCTTCAATCAGTTGTAGATTTAGATCTTTTATCTCTTTCTTTCGTATTAAAACCAGTCTTGAAAATATGGTGGTTTGATTGCGTGCTACGCACCTAGTTATTCCTCAAACAAAACATTGGCGACGAGCTACGAACCCTAAAGTGCAGAAACAACGCGCAGATCATACAAGACTCATAAAAAACATGAATTTGAGCCAACTCCATGAATTTAAAATGAACGTGGATCGATGGTCGACGTACGTCAGCAGACTACGAGCGTGGTTCGAGATACACGAAATAAAACCCGCGGAGTACTCCAAACACTTGGTGGCTGTCGTGGGAACAGAGCCCCTGGATCTCATAATCGACTTGTGTTTCCCCGAAAAGCCAGAAAAAGTGGACTTTGAATCTATAGTGAAGTTAGTAGACAGCCATCTTGCACCGAAGCGCTCCGTCATCGCCGAGCGAATGATATTCAGATCGTGTAAACAAAGCGAATCACAAACGGTGACGGAATATTTAGCACAGTTAAAGAAATTAAGTAAAGCTTGTGCATTTTCCACCACAGAGATACTAAAAGATAATCTCAGAGACCAATTCGTGTTCGGATTGAAAAGTGACAAAATCAGACAGCGTTTGTTGACCGAGGTCGATCTACCATTCGATCGGGCCGTGGAGTTAGCACTTTCATTGGAGGCTGCGGTCAGGGACTCGCAGGAAGCGGTGGCAGCTATAGGGACCGCCGGAAAAAGCGATCAAGTGTATGCGATCGGCTCCCGAACTGGACCGTTCCGCGGCGCCAAACTGGCGGGTGGTGGCGGCCGTACCGGCGCCAACGAGGCGGGCAGAGGCCGCGGCCGAGCAGGCGACTCGGCGAGGCCGGGTGGTTCTCAACCACAACACACAAGATGCCATCGCTGTAATCAATCACATCGTGCGGACAGGTGTCCGTTTATCAATGTGGAGTGCTTTGTGTGCGGTAACCGGGGTCACATAGCCAAGGTGTGTCGTTCGCGTAGAAATGGTGTAGGCGTGCACAAGGTGGCCGCGGAGGAAACAAGCCCTCTCGCGTCCAGCGAAGAAGATGATGAAGTTTATCAGTTGAGTGATAAAGAAGAAGATGAGCGTTGGTTGCTGCGAGTGGCGGTCAACGGCAAACAAATTACAATGGAAGGTGACACCGGAGCAAGCATGAGTATCATTAACAGAAGTATGTACGAAAAATATTTTAGTAACATAACGTTAAATCCGCGTAGGTCTAATTTGAGAATGTACAATGGTCAAAAAGAAAAACCAATGGGCGAATTTAAATGTAGTGTCACGCTCAACAATAAAACAGTGCATGACTTAAGCCTGGTAGTTATCGATAATGATGGCAGCAATTCCCTTTTCGGCCGCAAGTGGATGAGGGCGTTTGGCATTCAGTTTCCTTCGGTATCAAATCGCGATTCGTTAGCTCACATCACAGAAAATCACGTTGATGCGCAAACGGCTGTTAGGTTGTTAGAGAGTAAATTTCCTGAAGTGTTTTCGCCAGGCATAGGTGCTTTTAACAAGGGAAAGATAAATTTGGAGTTAATGCCGGAGGCAGTGCCGGTATGGAGGCGCGCGCGGCCAGTGCCCTTCGCGCTGCGGCCTGCGGTGGAGGCGGAGCTGGAGCGTCTCGAGCGCGAGGGCATCATCACGCCGGTCGAGTGGAGTGAGTGGGGCACACCCGTCGTGCCTGTCATCAAGAAGTCAGGAGAGGTAAGGTTATGTGGTGATTTCAAAACGACTCTAAACCCGGTATTAATAGACGATAAATATCCGCTACCCAGAATAGAAGACATTTTTGCATCATTACAGGGTGGGAAAATATTCAATAAAATCGATTTGAGTAGGGCTTATCAACAACTGATATTAAGTGACGAGGCAAAAAAATGCTGCACGATTGTTACGCACAAAGGTATGTTTACGTACAACAGGCTACCGTTCGGTGTAAAGTGCGCGGCCAGTAAATTCCAAAGGGTGATGGAAAAACTGTTTCGGCTACCAAATGTGGCTGTTTATCAGGACGATTTATTAGTCAGCTCGAAAAATGAAAATGAAAGCTTAGAAACATTAATTGAAGTTTTCAGAATATTGTCAGAGAGTGGTCTCAAGATAGAAAGAAAGAAATGCAGTTTTTTCAAGAAATCAGTTTCCTATTTAGGTTATGTAATTGATGCAAGCGGGTTAAAAACGGAAATGTCAAAAATAGACGCCATAAACAGAACGCCACCGCCAAAAAACGTAAGTGAAGTAAAAGCGTTCTTGGGACTAGTGAACTACTATGGAAAATTCGTTCCTAAGTTAAGCGACATTTTAGAGCCCTTGCACGGATTGCTAAAACACAATCGAGAGTTTATTTGGTCTCAGGAATGTGACTATGCTTTTAAATTTATCAAAAACGCCCTAAGTAAAGCCCCCATTCTCGCGCACTGGGACCCCACGTTGCCCACGGCCGTGACATGCGACGCGTCGCCGTACGGCGTCAGCGGCGTGCTGGCGCAGCGGGCGCCGGACGGCGAGCTTCGACCTGTCTTGCACGCATCGCGCACGCTATCGCCGGCGGAGCGTAATTACTCACAAATTTGTCGTGAGGGGCTAGCGATCATCTTTTCCGTCAACAAATTTCATGATTATTTATATGGGAATAAGTTTACATTGATCACTGACTGTAAACCTTTAGCGTCAATTTTCAGCGAAAAAAAACAGATACCGTCGATGGCAGGCAATAGACTGCAAAGATGGGCGGTAATACTGAGTGCATATAATTACGAAGTAAAATGCATAGGTTCTAAACATAACTGCGTAGCGGACAGTTTGTCGAGATTGCCAGTGATCGAAGAAGTCAAAGAATATCGATCCGAGTCTTACATTAATTTTATATCAGAACAGGCTCCTATAGATTTCAAAACGGTGGCCAGGCACACCGCCAAAGACAATATTTTACAGAAATTGATTCACGCGATTAGGGCTAACTGGACGTATTGTAAAGATAAAGAATTAAAAGCCTATTTTGACATAAAACAGTATCTCAACGTGGAGTCCGGTTGTGTGTTATTCGGTCATCGTGTCATAATACCGCAATCGTTACGAAGCGCGATACTAGGCATGTTGCATTCCTGTCACCAAGGTATAGTAAAATGTAAAAGTATAGCTAGGGGGTATGTATACTGGCCAGGAATAGACAGCGACATCGAGCGCGAGTGCCTCGGCTGCGCGGCGTGCGCCGCGACTCGCGTCTCGCCGCCGCACGCGCCGCTCCACCCGTGGGTCTGGCCGCAGGTGCCGTGGTACAGAGTACATGTGGATTTCTTTTCCTTGGGTAATTTGACTTACTTTGTTCTGGTTGACGCTCACTCCAAATGGATTGAAGCTCAGTGCATTGGTAGCACGTCCGCAAAACTTACGATAGCTAAACTGAGACAGGTATTTAGTCAGTTCGGGCTGCCTCACGAGTTGGTGTCGGACAACGGTCCGCCCTTCAATAGCAGCGAGTTTAGGTCATTCATGGAAAGTTGCGCTACAAAACACATTTTAGTTTCACCATATAAGCCGAGTAGCAACGGCGCTGCCGAAAGCGCTGTCAAAATCGTCAAAAACTGTCTAAAAAAGGCGTTAGTAGAAAAATGCGATTTTAACAGCGCCCTAGACAAGTTTATGTTGTCATATAGATCAACCGCTCACAGCTTAACAGGTAAGTCACCGGCTCAGTTGTTGCTGGGCCGTCAACTCCGCACTCAGTACGACACATTACGACCCAATATGAATGACATAATAGTTAAAAAACAACAAAAAATGGCAGATGACAGGAAAGGTATTGAACGCAGCTTTAATAATGGGGACAGAGTTTTTTTCAAATGTTTCAGGAACAATAGGTTCACGTGGGAGCAAGGGGTTATAGATAAATGTATGGGGCCTGTCACGTACCTAATTTTACATAATGATAAAAAGTTTAAAAAACACGTTGATCACATAGTCAAGCGCCGTGTTGATCAGGTAGGAAAGGAAAGGAGGGAGAAAGAGATGATAGAAAGCACTGACATAAATACCGAAGTAAGTGATTTCAACATTATGCCAAGCGCCATGCATTATGATAACAGAGACGTCATTAGGGTCGAGACAGATTCAACTACTATAGACAGTAATATCAATGAACCAACTCATCCAAGAACGATCATGTTACAGAAGGAAACTAAAACGCCGAAACGCACACGTAAACCGGTAGACCGTTTTGTGGTCGCCCAAAATCACTAATCGCTATACAAGTGATAAAAAAAATATGTACTTAGTCACCTACGGCAATAACAGACAGGCTATAAACGTATCTTTATATTTAAGTTATGAGTGTAAGCCATTACATATAAATGTTTGTAATGTTACCTATCATATGCATACCTACTTAGTATTGTATAAATATAAATACGTCATACCTACTCTAATGATAACGATAGTTGTAAGTACGCGTAATTTAATTAAACTATTTAAATGTACCTTAATTAATATTTGGACCCGTTAACGTAAGTAGTAAGTCGTGTTAAAGTTAAGAACTGATGTGAACAATATTATGACATTCAGGCACTCATTGTATTGTACTTAGGCACGTTGTATATTCTAGTAGTTTTTGTAGCCTTAGATATTAAATTATGTTAAGTAAATGTAGCTGGCTGTTGTGCTTAGATATAGTTGTGTTAATATACCTAATTGCATAGATAATGGTATCATGCTACTTGGATTCTATTTATTATCATTGTATGTTCTAGACAGAGGGGGGAGGATGTTATGTATGCTGACATATAGCTCCTACCTTCAATCAGTTGTAGATTTAGATCTTTTATCTCTTTCTTTCGTATTAAAACCAGTCTTGAAAATATGGTGGTTTGATTGCGTGCTACGCACCTAGTTATTCCTCAAACAAAACACTAACAACCTTATTATAACTACAAACTATAGGTATCTAACTACTTAAAATTAGCATTGTACATGTAATATTCATAATATAAGAGCCAATTCCGCAAGATGCCGCCAATCTGTAATGAAAAATCCTGTTTTAGATATGTAATTGTTGCATGGATATAATAAGTGTGGATGCAAGTTATGGAGGATCATCACATGATGACAATCACCCACTGAAGACCCACATAGAAGAACTAAGCAACAATGAGACTGTGTGGCTTCTTGGTAGGTACTTACACATTTTCATCAATTATTTAAAATTATCACACATTTTACTTTAACCGATTAATTTAATTTTATATACTTTTAGGTGACTCCGGCTATGCACTAAGGAAGTATATGATGACGCCTATTATTGATGCTAACCCTGGATCTCCTGAAGCCTATTTTACTGAAGTGCATGTGAAAGCACACAATACAATAGAACGCACAATTGGGCTCCTTAAAGTTTATAATATACCTGTGCAAGATCTTACATCTGAGGAAACCATACAATGAGCTACTTGTATGGTTTCCTCAGATGTAAGATCTTGCACAGGTATATTTGCACTATTGCAAATGTTGTGTAGTATCACACAAGCATTTACAATTGCAGCAGCCATAAGTGGCTCATAATGTAAATTGCAACAGTTAACTCACCAAGCAAGCACTTTTGTAGAGGCACAAACATCCATCAACTCAGATCTTCAGGAAGGTATGGCAGTCAGGCGTAACCTTATATGCCAGCTGTGGACAAGACGTCAGGCAACCTAGAACAATATGTAGTGTTTTAATATAGGTATAAGTATAACAATAATGAAGTTAAAAATATAGTTTTAGATTAAGATAGTAAATACTTTATCATGTAGTTAGTTTTTTGTATAATAATATAATGTATGTGTTAAATTTATTATAGAGAGCATCTTATTTAAATGTTAAGTAAAATTAATAACAAATACTAAACCAAAAAATATTAGTCAATTATTTACCTTCTCTCCATTCTTTCTAGCGTTTCTGCAATACGAGTAAGGACTCGTTCAATTCCCCTCAATGTTTGGGAATTAATGGTCTCATTTTGTACCCACTGCTGGCTGAAATTAACTAAGGCCTGTCGAGCAGCCACTTTGATAAACGGCAGAGTGCGTCTTTGCCGCCTTCTACAAGTAGGTCCAGTTTCGGCCACCACCCGAGATTCTGTATTAACAGTCCCAGTTATTCGAGGTTCTGAAGTAGGGACGGGTATCTCTGATTCCTTTCCACCATCAACATCCACTTGTTGGATTTGAATTTCAATAGGAGATGGTGCCAATATTATTGAAGGAGAACCTTCTGTTGGTGCCTGTAATTAAAATCAATTTTATTGTTATAATTTCTATTTGTAGTAATGATAGTTTCTATGAGTAAAGATAATATTACTACTATCTCATGAATCAAAATATTCATATTATGCATTTACTTTTAGATACATAATAAAAATATATACTTCGAAGAGCTTATAAAACTTACATTAGTGTCAGATTGGGGGAAAGGATCTATTTGTACTTACCAGGCAAACCAGCTCCAAAGTCCTCGCCTAAAATAATCATGTATTTATTTTCTATATCTGTAAGCTCTGGAACGTCAGAAGGCCTACCACCCGTCCGATATTGAGAATTTCGTAGGGCCGCACATTTCCTTTTTAATTTGCCCTTATAATAGACCCAATCCTAAAAAATAAAAATCAGAATAAATTACAGAATCTATAGATACGCACTTACAAATATATCATAGTTAAGCTTTATTATTTACTTACTGCAGACCAG